>CM073927.1:32417593-33660793 GCA_037179545.1 Sesamia inferens
AAGTCACCTTTGCATTAATAAAGAAATTTGCCATTTTCCTAATAAAGAGATATTTGACATTTGAACCACTAACACAAAAGTTCGAAAAAAAGACTGAAATAACAGTTTTCTCTAAAATTTTATTGGGTAACTTAAACAATTAATAATCCGTGTTTCTACCGCGAACACTAACAACACAAGAACATCGGTTTGGCATACTCAAAATGAGTTCATCCAAATCACGCTGTGGAATGGCCGCCCATGTTCGTTGCAACAACAAAAAAAGGTCTTCTTGCGACTGGATACCCTCCATATTCGGCAGAGCTCTTCTCTGTAGCATATCCCATGCATGCTCAATCGGGTTCAAGTCTGGCGACTGAGCAGGCCAGGGCAGGACATTGATGTTAGCTGCGGCGAGAGTCTGTCTTACAACTCTTGCGGTGTGCGGTCGTGCATTATCATGCATTAACCGAAATAAGGGACCGATTTGCACTTGTAGAGGAACGATGACGTCTGATACAATCGTCTCAGCATAAATTTGAGCGTTGAGGTTGCCTCTGATCCAGATCAACTCAGATCTTCCGCCGATCCAAATACCCGCCCATACCATGATGGTTCCACCACTATAAGGATGGACTTCGTGGCAGGATTTTAATCGCTGTTGGCGTCCAGGGGTTCTCCAGTGTCGTATACGTCTTGTATCCAGTCTCATACCAAAACGAGACTCATCAGAAAAGCACACGAGACGCCATTGTTCTTCTGCCCAATTTCTGTGTTCAAGAGCCCATTGATATCGAATCCTACGATTGTGCATTGCTATAGGTGGTACCCGTAGCGGTCTTCGGGAATGAAGGTTCACTTCATGCAAGCGGTTTCTGACTGTTTGGTCGCTAATTAAGTTCCCTGAAGAGTGATGAAGCCTCACGGCTAACATCATGGCGGTTATTGTTGGAGCTCTTCGAGTTAAGATTTGAATGTATCGGTCTTGTCTCCGTGTGGTACAGCGATACCGTCCTCCATGGCGCTCAGCCACGGTACCAGTGCTTCGGTAACGTGTCCAAAGTCGACTGATAACACTCTGACTTGTATTCAGAGCTAAAGCCACAGTACGTTGCCGGGAACGAGCTTCTATCATTCCCACGGCTCTGAGCATTTCTTCTCTGCTTAAATGACGTCGCCGCTCCATAATAACGTTGGTTTTAATCAGTAGTAGGGAAACAGTAGCACTAATAATGTCTTCAATGCGTTGTATGTTTTTATAGGGAAAATATTGACAGCTGATTTTCATCTTTTCTCGAATTTGATTCACAGTTCCTGATTCAAATTATGAAATGCACCAAAAAGGATCCATATAAATTTATAAAATCATAAATTTATTACAAAGCCACATCTCAATCTCAAGAAATCCGCATAAAAATGCTTGATCCCTAGACACTTTTGATGTGTGTACATGCATGCAGGATAACCTTTAAAAAAATCAGATATGTTTGCCACCTAGTATGGCGTGCAAATACTATGAACAATAATAATTTTAATTATAAATTTCATATCAAAAAATATAATTACAATGGAATTAGAAAACAAAAATAAATGTCAGCACGAGGAAAAATAAATAACAATGCATCGAAATCTATGTCAATATAAAAGCTTCTGTCAGAAATTCATTAATATTATAGTAAGCTTTGTCAAATAAATATGACTTTAGTCGACATTTCAAATTTACACTATTTAGCTCCCTCCAAATTTTAGCTGATTTGTTATAAATAATCTGAGCCATGCAAAAAAACACTTTTACCCATAAATGCTGTCCTGCTCCCATGCAGACAAAGCTGACTTTAATCACGCCTGTTTCTTGGAAACTTATCTGCCATTCGCGAAAATCAATTAAAATCATTTCTAACAAACATTACTGTTTCCAGAATATAAAGTGATGTCAATGTCAAAATTGTATATCGAATAAAATAGGGCTTGCAACTATCGGTGGTTTTTAATTTAAACATGGCTCTGAGACATCTCTTTTGTGCTTTAAACGCAACTTCTTTATTAATTCAATTATCCCAAAATATAACACCATAACACTGTATCTGAGAAGAGATTCAGTTAGCCCGTAGTAAACAGTTACTAACGCATCATCTGTGTCAATAATAATGTTATTGTATGTTATGTCAAGATTATAAAAGGTCAACGCGCGCTGCGTAAAATGTATCACTACAATTTTATTTAAATTAATTTTAAAATTATTAATTTGTATTTATTTATTTATTCTTTCGCACATAAATTGTACAATGGCGGACTTAATGCCTTAGGCATTCTCTACCAGTCAACCATAGGTGGTGAAGAGATTAGTAGCAGGTGCTTTAACCATTCTATAGTTTCTTTTAATGTGTAATTTATGTCATCCCTATAAAAAATTCTTTGGTTACACGGTATCGTTATAGTACTATCATCGGCGAATACTGTCATTTTGTCTTTGATTGCCTCTGGAACATCATTAATATAAAGTGTAAAAAGCGGTGGTCCCAGTATACTTCCTTGTGGAATTCCGCAGATAACGTTGGGTTTATTCGAAAGTCTCCTTCTCTTTTGATGTGTACATTAATTCTGCTTATTTCCGTTACTTGTTGTCTGTCCCGAGCTCAAGGACATTTGCAAAATATTATGTTACACACAATCGAAAGCCCGAGTCATGTCACAAAATATCGCATACCTGGAGTGTTTATGTCCATATTTCTCACAACAGTATATAAAAATTCATAAATAGTCATGTTAATTGTCTTATTTTTCCTTAATCCTTTTTGTTCGTTGCAAAGAATATTATTTGCTTCTAAGTGTAAATTGAGTTCATTATAAATATAGTTTTCAATAATTTTTGAGAATATTGGTATCAATGCCATTGGCTTGTAGCATTCCATTAACTCCCGATCTTGTTTTTTAACCGACTTCAAAAAAGGAGGAGGTTCTCAATTCATCTGTATGTATAATATTTTTTTTTGTGTATGTTCACCGGTACTTTCGTCAATTATAGACGGATTTCAAAAATTTTTTTTTGTTGATAGAAGACATTCCCAAGGTGGTCCTATGATAAGGACATCAGGGTTTGATGGTGGAAGACCAGAGAAATCAAGGGGAACTTTCAAAAATCGTAGGGGCAACCAGTGCGTTTGTAAGTTTTTTCATTAAGTATTTTAGCGTCAGCATCCAGTCTAACCGGATACAGCTGAACAATACTTTTCACAACTAAAAAGTGTAAAATAAAAACTTTTTTACAAAAAAAAACAACCGACTTCCAGAAAACACTATAAAGTGAAAAATAACTAATTTCGGAAGTCGGTGTCAAAAACAAACGTATACAAAAACCAAAGACACAGACTTCCGAAATTAGTTATTTTTCACTTTGTAGTGTTTTTTGGATGCCGGTTGTTTTTTTTTTTTTTGTTGAATAATTGCTTTATTACCGATTTTTTCGGGGTACCCAAAAAGATACCTTCAGTTTTACATAAATTTATTATGTAACTTACTAATTTACGAAGCTAAATAAAACCTGTAACCGTATTATTAAATGCATTGGAAATACATTTTGGATCAGAGATAAATTCATAATTATTAATTCTAATTTTATTAATATTGTTCTTTGGCATATTTAACTATGAATTATTTATACTGCTGACGTCGTCATATATTTGAAACTCCTGGACCATCCATGAGTTTCAAATATATGGAGACGTAATCAAAATAAGCAACCAAAATAAAACAAAGAAAACAATACTTTTTATATAGATATTTTTCCACAACTTGTACAAAAGAATGAGAGGCGTGACGGAAATTGAATAATTAGAGTTTTTTTTTTATATATAACTAATTAATTGTTAATTTTTTGTCTGTGTTGGTCCATAATTTATCCATACTACTATTTATAATATATCTAACTAAAACTCATTTGATGATATATTCAGTTCAAGTAACGTTAATTGATAGAAGGTTCTTTCGCAATAAATTCCATTTGAACAATTGGCCTCCATGGCGCAGCGGTCAACACGCCTGCCTGCGACGTGGAGGCCCCGGGTTCGATCTCCGGCCAGGTCATGATGGAAAACGATCTTTTCCTGATTGGCCTGGGTCTTGGATGTTTATCTATATATGTATCTATTATAAATATAGTATCGTTGAGTTAGCATCCCACAGGCGCGTGCGCTCCATACAAGCAGAAAAGCTCTGCATACCCTAATAGTTTTCTAAAAAATATATAATAATTTATATACTACAAACTTAAAACTGAAAGACTTTGTTAATCAGTTAGTGAGAACACTGCCATCTATTGGGCCTAGTGCTAACTACGAAATATCACTGGCCTTCGTCGCGACGGCCGCGCCACTTCTCGTAGCGGCCGTAAGCACAAACAAAATGTGCCTCTTCCATATCTGTCTGTGTATAAAATTATTTGCTTGTGTGCCTAAATTGTTGTGTACGTGTGCGTGAAATTTCATTGGCTTTTAAAGGCACGATAAGCACAGCTTCTAATAATGCGACGAATTTAAGAAGTTCAGAAATATAGCATGATTGTTGTTCGTTCAAATACCTTTTTATTTTAGCAGCTTATGTTGTTTCATTATTGGTGTATTTGGTTAAATATGTACCTATATTGGTTGTTTTAAGTGGAATTGAATATTCATTTATTTTAGAGTTTTTGGTTTAACACAAAAGAAAGGTTGTCTTTATAAAAAGTATTATGATAATTATATGTGGTTAGCAGGCTGTGTAGTGTGTACACACAAATAAATTGTTTTGTTTCTCGTGTAGGTATATTATTTTAAAACACGTCATTGACAGTTCGTCGTTATAAAAACTTAAAAGACCTTAAGTTTTTCAACCTACTTGCTTTTGAATTTCAATACTATACTTTATATTGTAATAATTTTCCTGAAGTTTACAAATTAGCAAAATTTAATAGTTATGATTCCAATGAGTAGTGCTTTACGCATATTTATGAAAGATTTGTCTATATTTCCATTTTAAAAGAACTTTTAGCGATTTCACAACGATCTTATATATATTTAATTTTTACAGAGTTATTTAAAAATAGATAGGCGCGTTGATTTAATTTATAGATAGTAAAATATATTTTTTTAGTTTTTTGAGAAATAAATTATTACTTATTTACAGTTCAGTTAGTAATACCATTTCATTGTATTTTGACAGCCTCCATGGCGTAGCGGTAGCGAACGCGGCCGAGCCTGCGTAAGGAGGCGCGGGTTCGATCCTCGCGCAGTGTAAATATTTGTATGCATGAATATGAATATTTGCACTGGTCTGGTCGTGCCTCGGAAAGCCCGTTAAGCCGTTGGTTTCGGTTGCCATACGAACATCTAGTGGCAGTCGTTACGGGTTGTTGGAGCCCACAAGTCAGACGGCAGTCGCTTCACGGAAAATGTCGAAATTTTGCCAAAATCAGCAATTAGACTGGAAAAGCGGACCCCAGATTTCAAAGCTTTGGATGCGACTGGTATTAACCCTGAGATGATGATTTCATTGTATTCATTTGGGCAAAAAAAAAAATACCTGACACCCCACGTATATCATTTATTTGACTTGTTCTTATCATCAATCACATACTTAGATGTTCATTGTAGCCATGCACAAACATCAATTCAATGTTGACATGCGAAAAAGTACGCGACTATGTTAAATTGAAACTACGTCTACGTTACGTTTTTTAAGTTTTACCATATATAAGCACAGAGATTTGGGTAGTAGGTATATCTATGCATACCTTCAAGAAAATCTCTGTGCACGCCCCTGGCATCCCATAATATAAGTCTCGAACTTACTTTGGGGCTAGCTCAATCTGTGTGATTTGTACGTATATATTTATATTTTTTTAATTGACTTTACATTATTCAAACATACATAATTATGACTCCGGAAGTTACGTTAATTCGAGCTCTCAGAGCTCAAACAGATAGTTATTCTATCTATTTATGGTTTTATGCTTTTGCAATTCAAAAATTTGACTGAAATTTGATAAAACACACGGATTTTGGAGCCTCTAAAAATTTTTTGTATTTCGATTTTTTCGTCAACGATGTCTTAAACGAGGAAAGAATTAACCCATTTTGACCAGCTAGCGGTATTCGACAGCTTTTATACGCTTCACTTGTATGTTTGCTTGCGATTTTGACCCACTTTACACGGACAGACTTCATTCAAACTTTGAAGGCTTTGACACTACAATAAATTCATCCTCAACTTTTATTTATTATATGATGTCAAAAGCTGTTTCATCATCATCATCATTTCAGCCGAAAGACGTCCACTGCTGGACATAGGCCTCCCCCAAGGCTCTCCACGATGACCGGTCCTGCGCCTCCCGCATCCAGCGGTTTCCCGCGACCTTCACCAGGTCGTCGGTCCACCTTGTCGGGGGCCTACCCACGCTACGTCTTCCGGTGCGTGGTCGCCACTCGAGAACCCGTCGGCCCCATCGGGCATCGGTCCTACGGGCAATGTGTCCAGCCCATTGCCACTTCAGTGTTGCAATTCTTCGGGCTATGTCGGTTACTCTCGTTCTTCTGCGGATCTCCTCATTCCTGATTCGATCGCGCAGTGAAACCCCAAGCATAGCCCTCTCCATTGCCCTTTGAGCGACTTTTAGCCTTCTTATAAGGCCCATTGTCAGCGACCACGTCTCAATTCCATAAGTCATCACTGGCAACACACACTGGTCGAAGACTTTTGTCTTGAGACACTGCGGTATTTCGGACGAGAAAATTCTACGTAGCTTCCCGAAAGCAGCCCAGCCGAGTTGGATTCGACGATTGACCTCTTTCTCGAAGTTGGACCTTCCTAAGTGGATAGTTTGTCCCAGGTACACGTAGCTGTCAACAACTTGGAGAACAGAGTCTCCAATCTTTATAGGAGTCGGTACAACATGGGCATTAGACATGACTTTCGTCTTGCACATGTTCATTTTAAGACCGACTCGCTTGGAGGCCCTACTGAGGTCTTCGAGCATTGTACTCAGGTCCTCCGCGGTCTCAGCCATGACTACGATATCATCAGCAAACCAAAGGTGTGTCATGTACTCGCCATTGATGTTGATGCCCAGTCCTTTCCAGTCCAGAACCTTGAAGACATCCTCCAATGCAGCGGTGAACAGTTTCGGAGAGATAACATCTCCCTGTCTGACACCACGCTGCAGAGGTATTGGTTTCGAGGTCTGGTCCTGTATTCGGACTGACATGGTGGCGTTTTCGTACAAACCCTTCAGCGCTTCAATATACCGATAGTCTACTTGGCACCGCTGGAGAGACTGCATTACAGCCCAGGTCTCGATCGAATCAAAGGCTTTTTCGTAGTCCACAAACGCCAAGCAAAGGGGTAGGTTATACTCCTCGGCCTTCTGTATAACCTGCCGCAGCATATGTATGTGATCTACTGTGCTGAAGCCTTTTCGGAAACCGTCTTGTTCGGGCGGTTGGAAGTCGTCAAACCTGCAGGCGAGACGATTTGTGAGGACTCTTGAAAACAACTTATAGACATGACTCAGAAGTGAGATGGGTCTGTAGTTTTTCAAAAGGGTGTTGTCACCCTTTTTATCTTATATAGAACTTTCGGACACTATGTTCAGATTCAATGTGCCTCTGACCATACGGTGATCGCTGCCGCATTTGAGCGAGTTGATCACAGTCAAGTCCACTTTCGCTGTTCACGCTTTTTGAAGAAGGAGTTCATCATAAAGAGTCCTTCCTTCTCCATGAAGCCAGCTAACATGTGGCCTCGGTGGTTCCGACGCCCAAATCCAAAATTTCCCAGTCCGAGCTCTTCACCGCTCCGTTTTCCAAGTTTAGCGTTGAAGTCCCCCATGATAACGCTGTAGTGAGTTTTAGAGCTATGTATGGCTTTAGAGATGTCCTCATACATAGTCTCTACTTCATCGTCGGAGTGTGTCGAGGTCGGGGCGTATACCTGAATGACCTTCAGCGAATACCGTTTGGTTATTCTGAGTACCAGAAACGCCACCCTGGTCGACACACTCTGCTGCTCAAGCTGTTTAGTACATTTTATTTTTGTTATAATGTGATTTTTATTTTTGACTGTGAAAGTTGTCTTCATCCTATCCTACTTTCCTTCGATTTGTGCCTGCAGCACATTCCCTTTTTTTAGTATGATGAGATCACAAGACTCATGTTACTCAATAACAGATAGGTAGATTTATAAATTCAGTCGATCAATAACCTCTGCACAGATTGTATGTATCTCAAATATAAATAGTTATGCATTTACGGAGTTTCATTGAAGAGCCATGGTACATCACTTAAACTAATATAAGAGGACACAACAGATCTAACCAACAGTATTCTGAATCGTATTGTGTTCCAGGCTTCCCACCTGAGCACAGCAATGTATTTCTCTGGTTGGCACCACTGCCAGGGACTTAGTTCAGTGCGTATCAGAAAACTCGTTGTCTTCTCGATGTCCCAAGCCCAGGTAAGCATCTGGTTCTGATTTAAAATTAGCAAGTTCAAGTTTCACACATTCCTACAAATACTAAGTCTACAGAATTAAATTATGGATTAAATCCCTTTTCCTTGTACATATCATTCCATTTTGATAGTGTTCAGCTAGGTTAGCTATTAGGTACAAGATAGATATATCTAAGTTATTTTTTTTTTCGCAGCGTCCCGTGGTCTTCAAAGGCCTTGGTTACATAGATCTCTCGTATCAGTCATATATTAGGGTGAGTATAATCATGACTACAAAATTAACTAATAGTATACATGTTATGTATAATATTTACCTTTACGTAGATACTGAAGAAAACAGCTAAATAAATCAATAAACAACACAGAAAATAACATGTATTATTGTTGTTTATTTCAGATCGTTAAGGCGTCGTACTCCGTATTCTCAGTGCTGTATTAAATTAATAAATAAATTTATCAGTAGAACTACTTAGAAGATTCGTTACATTCAGTACTGCCTGGGTTAAATACAGTAAAGATAAATGAGTCACAATGTTACCATTATTTTTTTTAAATTCTGAATTTTATTCCACGTTTACAGCAAAGTACATGTTGTGTCGACTGTTTTTCTATATTGTTTACATATACATGAAGATAGAAGAAGAATAGAAATGTGTAAAAATATTCAAAATTTGTTTTGGTAATCGTTTATTTTTAAACAAATTTTTTGTTTCGTATTGTTTATGTCGTATTTCAGTATTTATTTCATACAAAAATCACTATTGAAATGTTTTAAGTGTTGATCTTGTCACGAGTAGAGCTCATAACTGTGTCCACATGCTACGCTTGCTGATGATACGCCATCGGACTACGAGAGTGGAGGACGAGGGAGGACACCCGTATAGTTCCAGTTAGATCACGGTGGTGACGGACGTAGCTGGTGATTATAGTACAGGAATCCTCCTAGTTTACTCCAAGAGCAATTTGCTGTCTTATACAACGGTATTTTTTCTTTATGCGAAACCTGAATATAGCTTGTTCAGAATAAGCAACTGAATCGATTTCAATCATTTTTACAACATGTTATATTTATTCGCAAATACAAATTGAAATTGTTGTAGTGTGTTTACCGAGCGCCCCACGCAGCTTACGATAGATCATAGTACTGCGCACAGCTGACGCCAGAGGTCAACGCACGGGTCGCCTGCCCGTACGAAGCGTAGACCATATTTTTGTTGGAACGGCCAAGTAGGATAACACGCTCATTACTTTGTGTTTTTCATGATATCTTTTTGAAATTTTATACATAGATTGTTAACTTAAAATACTGGACACGTGTTTCGGGTTTTGTATAAACAAAAAATAATGTTGTATGATAGAATTGTATGTAAATGGGTTTGAATATTGAACAAATTAATATTGTCGTTTTGTATGTACTATAAAGCCTCCCACGCAGAAGACTAGTGTCCGTTAAGATTAGCCGATATGGCCGAATTGCTATTAAACGACTTATTTATCGACATGGTTGGCGCAGTTGTTTACTGTGCCGCGATTGACTACTGTGCTGCGTGCCGTGGGTTTGTTCCTCCCACGAAACAAATATTTGTATGACCTACAAGTAGGTAGTTGTTCCGGGTCTGAAGACATTCCTAGTGCGAGGAAACATTACATAGATTATATTGGGCTTCTTAAATCAGGAACATATAAAACTTGTTGGAAACAAGTATCGCAACTTAGGTATATAGGATTGAAAGTAAAAGTGGGTAACAAATGTTCTGATGGGTGTACATGTAAAGGTAGTTCTCAAAACTATGTTCTAAAGTAAATAAAGTAGAATTCAACATGCAATAACGTCTTTTAATTACGACACAATTTCAACATGGAGCGTGGGAACTGGATAAATAGAGGTAGCAGAAAGTAAAACTTAAGAGGCAAACCACTGTTTCTATCCATTTCAACTACCAGGTCACTCAGAATGTATTGCGACAAAAAGTTCTATGTATGAGAAACTGGCCAGTTAAAATTATTTAAAAAATGTGATGATTTATAACTAACTAGCGACCCGCCCCGGCTTCACACGGGTGCAATGCTGATACTAAATACACTACAGAAACAAATTATTATCAACTAGCGACCCGCCCCGGCTTCACACGGGTGCAATGCTGATACTAAATACACTACAGAAACAAATTATTATCAACTAGCGACCCGCCCCGGCTTCACACGGGTGCAATGCTGATACTAAATACACTACAGAAACAAATTATTATCGACTAGCGACACGCCCCGGCTTCACACGGGTGCAATACTGATACTAAATACACTACAGAAACAAATTATTATCAACTAGCGACCCGCCCCGGCTTCACACGGGTGCAATGCTGATACTAAATACACTACAGAAACAAATTATTTTCAACTAGCGATCCGCCCCGGCTTCACACGGGTGCAATGCTGATACTAAATACACTACAGAAACAAATTATTATCGACTAGCGACACGCCCCGGCTTCACACGGGTGCAATGCTGATACTAAATACACTACAGAAACAAATTATTATCAACTAGCGACCCGCCCCGGCTTCACACGGGTGCAATGCTGATACTAAATACACTACAGAAACAAATTATTATCAACTAGCGACCCGCCCCGGCTTCACACGGGTGCAATGCTGATACTAAATACACTACAGAAACAAATTATTATCAACTAGCGACCCGCCCCGGCTTCACACGGGTGCAATGCTGATACTAAATACACTACAGAAACAAATTATTATCAACTAGCGACCCGCCCCGGCTTCACACGGGTGCAATGCTGATACTAAATACACTACAGAAACAAATTATTATTTACTAGCGACCCGCCCCGGCTTCACACGGGTGCAATGCTGATACTAAATACACTACAGAAACAAATTATTATCAACTAGCGACCCGCCCCGGCTTCACACGGGTGCAATGCTGATACTAAATACACTACAGAAACAAATTATTATCAACTAGCGACCCGCCCCGGCTTCACACGGGTGCAATGCTGATACTAAATACACTACAGAAACAAATTATTATCAACTAGCGACCCGCCCCGGCTTCACACGGGTGCAATGCTGATACTAAATACACTACAGAAACAAATTATTATCAACTAGCGACCCGCCCCGGCTTCACACGGGTGCAATGCTGATACTAAATACTCTACAGAAAACTGTTAACGTTGTATAAAAAATATAGCCGCCCGCTGCTCCCGTCCCGCCCCGGCCGGTCGGTGCCGCCGTAAACGCGACGTCCCGCAATGTTTCATTTTAGTAATCTGTAATATCTTCGAAAATATTCATTTAAATCATATGCTGTAAAGGGTGATGTAGATTTATATTAAATCAACAATGTATTTGCTGTATTGGATAAAATCGCTTCGAAAATTAACCGGTGTTTGTCGTCAGTATTGTGGAAAAGTAAATGACAAAAAATGTTATTGTGGGAAATCCATAAGATATGGACATATACCATCGCGGACTTTTTTGTGTTTTTAATGTGTACAATAATGGGTACATTATTTTGATAAATCTCGTAGGGTTCAGCCTGCGTTTCACTGCAAACGCAGAAAAAAAGTAATTATTTACGACTTCACATTAGAAACCTCAAAAAAAAAAAAGTATTTCTTCACAATTTAATGGATTTTATTATACTTACGAACCTTCCTCTTTAATCACTCTATCTATTAAAAAAACAGCATCAAAATCTGTTGCGTAGTTTTAAAGATTTAACCCTACAATGCATGATTTTTTTAAATCATGTAAAAATATATGTGATTCTATATAGTACCTAGACATAATAAAGTACGAAAATAATAATCAAAATCTATTGCTTTTATAGTTATTGATTTTTTCAATTTTGTTCCATATGTGGTACAATATGCATTTATACTAATATTTAGCTCTTAATTAAGAACATTGAACATAATCAAATAGTTAAAGTATATATACATAAGTAAATATACATAATTATTATGTTTATGAATGACATTTTTTACAATAATTGATGTCTTTATTCAAACACAACACGATACTTTTCACAAGATATGTATGTTTCTCCTTTACAATGTGGATACTTATAGCGATGTCTCTTCTTGTTCCACACAGGAAGACGATCAAATTTATGAAGTCTTACATTTCGAGGGGGAAGGATAGCTGCATTACTATTTTCTTCTTCTCGATCGATGCTTTCCAAGAAAGGAGTCCAATAAATCCACTCCCCCCATATGTTGATTATAAACTTTTACAATTTAAGGACAATCCACTTCAAAGTATATTTCTTTTTGTTTCTTGCAATACGGACTAACCTTGCTAATGGGCTGTTTTCCTATAAACGATGAGGACAAAACTACAGGTTTATTATCACATCAAATAACTGTAGTAACTTCCGTACCATCTACATCAGTTACCCATTCTTCTGAATGGCCTCGTTCCGGTTTAGTGTGCTTCAGGTCTTGCAGGGATGGGATTTTCAAATCTTTGCCTAGTCGGCCTTTGTTGTCAGTTCCGAATACCTTGTTTGTACAGGAAAGAAATAAGTTCAGCTGAAGTGTAGTAATTATAGAAAAATAATTTATACTCTTGGTGTCTTGGAATAGTTTGAGCTAGGCGAACAATTGAAGGCAATTTCTACTTGCGCCCAAGTCACGCTCATTAGCATATCGCCAGCCAAAATTATTTTTCATTTCAGAGTATATTTCGAAGTCGTGTGCCATGCTTCTACTATCATCACATAGCACGAGGAGCTTATATCCCCATTAGTGCAGTTTATTTGGAAGATATTGACGTATAAATTTTGCATCCTTCGTTGCGTTCGTCCACTGATAGTGTATCTTTTAGTGTTTCAATTATTGGCCTTATTTTATGGAAGCGAACATGTCCTGGATGATGTGATGATACGTGTGGAGTTGTCGTTAGAGTGCAAGAATCATTTTCAGAGTCACTATCTTCATTCATTTGGTGCAAGTTTTGTCTGATTTTTGCCATGTCATCATCACTTTCGGCACTCGAAAAGTCTTGATCGTGTTCATTTCCTGACGGTTTATCTGAATACTGCTCAATCACCTCGTCAGACAATACCTTCTTCGCCATAATCTGTAACAAAATCCAACCAAAACATAATATTAGAAGTGAATTAATGCATGGTGTTCCATAACTGGAACATTTAAATAAATTGATGTATTAGAATAAAAATTAGTAATATTTCAAAAATATCACTTACCTTCATTTAATGTATACTATTTCCAATGGAATTGTATTTTTTCCGCTTCAATTTACGTTAACCACGAGTACGCGTCGAACTTTTAACTCGGCGTCATAGGGGTTGGGTCTATGGGACCCGTGACGTTTTATTTCGCTTTCAGTTTTGTTACTGTGTGTGCGACGTTGCCGTTCTTCTCAGTAGCTGGAGCTACTGAGTTGTTCTATGCGTCGCAAGCAACATATTAGTCGTGGCACAACTGCCGTGGGAGTTACAGGTGCGCAAAGTTGAAAAAGGTACGTAAGACCCATCCCCGCAGTCAGTGTAACAATTTCACGCCATTTTGTTTTCATATTGTTTTACTCATTATCTGTGTTTTTATCCTTTTATGTTTAATTTATTTTTGTTGTTTACAGTTGTTGTTGCTAATAACATAGTTTAATGTATTTTATTTTTATTTTTGTAGGTACTTAGTAAAAAATGGATCGAGAAGAGGCAGAAAGAAGGCGTATTCTTACTATTTTACAAGAGTCTGACTCTGATTCTGAGTTGTCTGAGCAGGATATGTGTAACGAAGAAGATCACTTGAGTGAGCGTAGTAATTCTAGTGACACTGAACAAGATATCTCAGAGTCTGATGATGATGACGCACCACTAGCTACTCTGTTGCATAGAAATTATGTGCGAGAAGAGCAATGTACATCCAACTCGTCTAGTTCTTCAAGCGCAAACCATGAATCTTCATGCTTTTATCGTGGCAAAGACGGTACAATGTGGTGTAAGACGCCTTTTCGACAACTAAACAATTAAACGCAGGCGATTTATAAAAATATTAGGTATCAGCCTTGTCATGGAACACCTAAAACTTCGCCAAAATGTATCAGTGCTTCCACGTGAGTTGAGACGGAAAATTGGAAATTTTTTTGGTGAATCTATAGAGGAACCTCCAGCGAAAAAGGCTAATATTCGCAAACGGTGCCAAGTATGTTCAGCCAAGAAAGACCGTAAGACGAACTACACCTGCCAGAGTTGCAACAAATATATCTGTGTAGAACATATAGTACCTTTCTGTGCTGACTGTACCAAAGATAATGATTCAGAGTGATTGATTGTTTATTTTTTCCTAAAGTTAATTTAGTTTGATACAAAAAAGTGCCATGAAAACATTAAGGCTAATTATTAATTAATAATGTTATTACATTTAAGTAGAAGAGAAAATTTTTGTTGCCATTTGTCGCTCTTTTTTTAAATTGATTTTAAATATAATTAAAACATTATATAATATTATATATGTGTTTTATTTATTCACAAAACTACTTCAAAAACTATATACAAATAAATATTAACTTCATTTTAATAAAATATAGGAATAACTTTGATTTAGTCGACGGGTCTGTGAGACCCACTCCAACGTCCGCGTAACACTTTCCCACCCCCATGACGCCGGGTTAAATTGTGTTTAAATCACAATACACAATCTATAGCTTACACCTTCTGATGACACTTATCATTACAAATCCGTTGCTAAGTGTGCAAAGATTATTCTGTTAGTCGATAGATGTCGCTAGGTGTCTTTAAACGAACAGTAGACTTAATTATTTTGATTGTACCAGATATGGTACAGTATGCAATGTAGGGTTAATCATACAAAGGGACATAGGGAAAGAGAAAGTGACTTTGTTTTATAATAATTCAAAACTTCCCTCCACATTTATTGCGAGCTAATTAAAATTAACGTGTTTCTTAGAAAAATGGATTTGCGTAGAGACCATTTTTGCGCTATGATTTTTTACAATTTCAAATTTCGCCTGAAACCAGACGAATCGTACGATAGACTTCAAATGGCATTTATTTACGAAGGCCCTTCTAAGGCACCAGGGTGTCACCACTGTTTGGATCGCCCTGAGGACACGGTGAAACATACGGTGGAGGTCCGCCTGGCTTGGGTAAAGCACTGCCGTGTCCTCGTGGCGGCGATCGGCAGCGATCTCTCGCGTCCGACCCTGGTCCAGGCCATGGTCCGGAGCGAGAGTGCGTGGCAGGCCAGGCAGGCCGTGGCGGTGTCAGCACATCGTGACGGGGTCTACGAATACCGATGCCTTATGGATCAAGGTTGCGGGTTGTATCTTAGTATATATGAGTTATAATGAATGTCTTCAGTAGAACTGATGATGGAGCCGAGAAACAGTCGAGGGAAGTCCTCAACAATTCACATCAGCTACCTTGTTTTGTGCTTTATTAATTTGTAATGATAAGAACTTTACACCTAAATGGGTTGTGACTGCCATTTGGGGTCTAATACACAAAAAAACGCCTCAGCGATTTACAGTAGTTACCTTGCGTTAGGATCTATGGGTATGCAGATGACAGCACAGTTGTGGAGAGATACCTGCCGGATGCTGGGGCTAGTAGGGAATCAATCCGGTCCGAAAGAGAGGCCATGGTAGAGCGAACGAGTGTTGCACTTCAGGCAGTCTCCGAATGGGGCAATGCCAACCTTGTAGCATTCAATGCCGCCAAAACGCAGGCGTGTCTCTTCACCGCCAAAACGGGCTCCCCGTTCACCTTGGCTCCTACTTTTCGGAATGTATCCTTGGAGTGTACCGACCGCCTTCAGCTTTTGGGTGTTGAGATTTCCTCGAACCTAAACTTTGGGCGGTTCATTGAGTCCAAGGCCAAGGTGGCTGCCAGAAAACTTGGTGTAATCGCAAAGGTCCGGCAGTACTTCACACCAGGGCAGCTTCTAATGTTGTACAAAGCACAGGTCCGTTCGTGTGTGGAGTACTGCAGCCACATTTGGGCTGGTGCTGCTAAGTGTCACCTGGCCACTTTGGATTCAGTGGAGAGGCGTGCGAAGAGGCTGATTGGTGACCCTGATTTAACTCGAGTTGGTCTCCAAAGCCTAGAGCACAGGCGTAGAGTAGCCAGCCTTTCGGTGTTCTATAGGATACATTCTGGGGAGTGTGCGAGGGAATTGCACGATTTAATTCCCCCATCTCCGTTCCACCATCGGACGACCCGTCGTACGGCGAGTTTCCACCCTTATGTTGTTAACACCTCAACGATCCGGACGAAGCGTTTCGCCTCGTCCTTTATACCGCGTACATCGAGGGACTGGAACAATCTGCCGGCGGCGGTGTTTCCGTCGGACTACAATTTGAGTGTCTTCAAGGCTAGAGTGAATAGGCTCTTAATAAACTAGTGCGCTTTACCATCAACGATTGCGTCACTGCTTACCATCAGGCGGGATTGCGGTCAAGCGCTGGTTTATATTTTAATAAAAAAAAAATAAAAAAAACTTGATTCGTTTAGATTGATAAGAACTTTGCACCCTTTTAATATAGGTAACCCATAATTATGGTAATATTGAAAGCTTGGGCGTATCCATCTTAAGATCTTATAGACCATGTATGAACTCCCCTAATAACTAAACAAAGTATAAACGAGGACTTATCTCTAACTTTTAAATAAACCACGCACTAGACAATGACCAAATGTACGGTGTAATTGTCGAAACACCGCGTGAGACTATAGCGCACTAAGATATATCACACGAAAAATGCAACAATCAATTAAAATCAAGAGACTGAATTCTGTATCTGTATCAATACACATACTTTCAGTTTTGCCCCATAGGAATATTATAGAAATTAAACTTGAACTTGAATGAAACTTGTTGGTTTCAGTAGTTTGGTTTTTATACCGAAATTACGGGTAAAGATTAAAGTTAACAAAATTGCGTGGTTTGCTTGCAGGCCTGTTCCCAACTATGTTGGCGTCAGCGTCCGGTCTGACCGGATGCAGCTGAACAGTATTTTTCTTAATCAATATTTAAAAATAAACTAATTTTCGGAAGTCCGTCAGAAGTGAGCAAGCTAATAAAATGCTTGTAAAATATTTTGATCTGAAATGCCTTGTATAAAAACATGATCCTGTAAAAACATATTCTCTAAAACTGATAAAATTCTTGAATCATTGTCTAGCAAACCCGCATTATTAGAATATTACCCCCTTGATCGACTCACTCATCAAATAGTTTGTAGGTAACTACTACACAATTTGTAATTTTCTATGAAATAACAGAAAATTACTCTATTACGAAGCTCTTGAATAATTATCAAAATGTATCAATCAAATTAAGTATTATTGAGAATATCTAATAATTTACCGGATACCTAATACCGTGTGTAGGGTTGTGAGTTGCATGTCGCACCAAAATCAAAATCAAGTCATTTATTCAAATTACGCTGAGAATTAGCACTTACCTCTCAATTACTATTTTATGGAATAGGGTATATATATCCAAGGTATGAAAATCAAAAAAATAATTAGACCGTCTTACAGATAATAAAAAAAAATTAAGACCCGTATTTTTTATTTTGTCGTAATTACCAAAAATTACTGAGATATAGCGTATTAAAGTTACGGAGTGGGGGCTAGTTACGTCACGCCGTTCTATATTTTGCACCATGGCGTGACGTCATGCGACATTTCAAATCAATATATCTTCCTAAGTATTTGAATAAAAGAAAAAATAAAAAATACGTGTTCAATATTTTTTATAAAGCTATCTGACGGACATTAAATTATTTTTTAGGATACAACCCAATTATGAATAAAAAAATATACCATGTTTATTATTTGGTAAGACAAACATGACCGTTTGATTTATTGAATATCGTATGTTTGATTCATCGAACGCATTTGTTTCTTTTTTAAATGACTATGGGCTCTGTGTTCCGTTTCAGTATAACAAAATAGCAAGGACAACCTCAAATACATCAGTATATCAAATCTTATATCGATAGTTTTGACAACCCTGAAATTGGCAAATTCAAAGCCTTTGATTGGAAGCCATTACAAAAATAACAATAAATTATTCCAATAACAAAATTCATTATACCATAATATGAATCCCGGTTACCTGCTTATTCGGATATGTGAAATCAACCATGGCGACCACGACATACAGACGCAACAAGACAACCGACTTTTTCTACAAAGTCTGTTATGTAGCTTACCTCTTTGGTCTTCCTAACTTCTGGTTAGAAGACCTAAAGTTATCCAAAAGATTTGTTAGAATTTACGACAAGTTTACAATGTTCAACAATGGGCTGCTAAATTTTCTGATACTTTTCGAGTTGAGTTCGTTCTTTACGCAGACAAATTTGACCGAGAAGCAGAAATCTAACTTAATGGTGTTTGGATTATCGCACCCGTTGCTGAACAGTTTTCGTCTGATGATGGCAAGGCTGCAGAACAAAGTGAAGCTGGTGATATACAACCTAAGCGTTGAGCTAAAGGTTTACAACGACCCAGAGGTCGAGAGGCAGATGCTCACAAGCACATACATGTACCTGTGTGCGTTGCTGTTCAGCTGCACGATGTCTATGATCATGTATGGGGCTGCTAGTGCCTGGGAGGTGTACCGATACGGTACGGTACCACTTTCGAAGCCCAAAACTTCTGTTTCGAAAGAGTTTACTCTTATTTTAATTATATGAAAAAAAAATCCGAAACAAACTAGAAATCGAATGAAAAATATAGAAAAAAATACAGCATTAAAAATTAAAAACCACATATATTTTACGACTCTGCTTCTATTTCCAGACGAGACTTTCACGATTCTGGTGACTGCATACCCTGATGTCACGGACAGGTCTGTACTGGCCAACGTCGTCAGAGCCCTCTGTTTCATAGTTTGGTGGATGTCCTTCACCAGGTTCATTGCAATATACATACTGGTCATCTCCCTGGCCACGTGCCTCGGTTATCAGTACAAAAACCTGCAGAGCTACTTCTCAAGTCTTAACAAAATATTTGACAGAGAAGATTTGAGTCAAGCAGAGAAAGAAGAAAAGTATGAGGCTGGGTTCAAAGTTGGGATTAAGGCACATTCGGATACATTAAGGTAAATATTGAAGAACTCATTTTCAGAAACTTTATGGCCTCAATTGAAAGTCTTGTTATGAATTGCGTGCATTCGATCGCTTTTTTAATTCCGCTTCGTCTATCGTTACTCATTGCGAGTTTACAAGTCACTACTACCGATACTACTTTCACACCACCCGCCTTATTGTGAAATGTTTTTTTTTTCATGCACATAGGTACCACACACATATACACACATAAATGCATGCAATTCACACACACATACACATCACACATCTTCTTTCCAATATTTATAGTTTGGTATTTAATTTTCGCTCCGTCTTCCGGTGCGAGGTCGCCACTCGAGAACCCGTCGGCCCCATCGGGCATCGGTCCTACTACTCAGGACTCCACTGTTTGTCACCATGCTTTATCTCTGTAGCTGTGACCGCTAGACAGTTGAAATGTTCACAGACCACTTGAGAAGCCGTCGGCCCTATCGGACATCGGTCCTACGGGCAATGTGCCCGGCCCACTGACACTTAAGTGTTGCAATTCTTCGGGCTATGTCGGTTTCTCTCGTTCTTCTGCGGATCTCCTTATTTCTGATTTGATCACGCAGTGAAACCCCAAGCATAACCCTCTTCATTGCCCTTTGAGTGAGTGGCCCCCGAGAAGGTGGACCGACGACCTGGTGAAAGTCGCGGGAAACCGCTGGATGAGGCGCAGAACTGGACGTCGTGGAAATCCTTGGGGGAGGCTTATGTCCAGCAGTGGACGTTATTCGGCTTAAATGATGATGATGATGATGATGATTTAATTTTCAGATGCACTCAGAAAACACAATCTCTGTGTGTCGGTGTGTTCAGTGGACAAATTGTCTTCAACATTCTTCTGCTGATTGTGCTAATGGCGGAAATGTCGGTATGTTCTCAAATTTCAAAGTTTATTACCAACTTGCTACTGCCCGCGAGTCCGTTAGGTTGAGCTCCCCCAACGTACAGAGGATGCGGATAGTTTACTTGCAAAATATGCTTACCTTATACATGTTTGTGTTATTTTGTTCAGAATTCGGAGCGCACGTTTATGAACTTATTCTCCTCGGTAATTACTACAATCGCTGTGCTTGTCAGCACTGGCTTCTTCATGTGGACCGCTGGAGACGTCACCGTGGAGGTGAGCTCAAACGATCTTGTCGACCAATGGCATGTTGACTCTTACAGTACATTAAAAAAACTTGTTGGGTTTTCCCATTATCGATATAGAGGTATCTTTAGAGGTATGTTTTTTTTTACATTTCATTAAGATTTACTTTTATATTTATAAGACGATATATACAAACTTATAAAACTAAATAAATACAAATTACTAAATAAAGCTATTACCCTAATTAAAACTATTAATAAATTACAATACAGGATCAAAAAATTCTTCGTCATCGCTGTCGACTGGTAATGTACCCAAAAGACTGGCAGCATTGCCACGTTGAATGGCAATAGTTAGCCTCTGGCCAAGGTAAAAGCCAGCCCTTGGGTTACGGGAAGTGTCAACAAGCCGTTTGGACAGTTCATTAAAAAGACAAAGAGCACTCCCTCTATTTTGTATTCGATTAAAATTTCATGTACTCAAAATCAAAAGTCATTTATTCAAATTAGGCTGAGAATTAGCACTTTTTGAACGTCAATATTAAATAAGACAGTTCCCCAGAACGCCCACCCACCCTTGACACTTCCTAGTACTTTTGCTGGGAAGAAGAAAAGGAGCCTGGAGCCTCCAGATCCTGCCGATCGACAAGGCCATTTTTTTAGTTCCGTGACGAATGGGTCCGTAACTTAACTTCGAGAGCCATATGTTCGTTTAATGGAAAGTTGAATCAACGTTTGTCGGGATGGAATTTATTGCGGAACACTCTTATCATTTAAAGAAGAAATAAAATACATTTATTCAGCACAAACTTAAAGACACACAATACATTTAAAATAAACGTAAATCAGGTGGCAACAAATAAAAATCATAAAAACTAGCGGTAAAGCACAACTATATATTACATTGAATCACACAAAAACAAACATAACCTATGTCGTGGATAGCGATATCATTTTAATAAAAGTTGCTCATTTGATTTATGTAGTAGTGGGGCAAACGCTGTGACGTTATTTTGTAATGGCGGCAACTGATCAGAATCGTTTTGGAAAGTGGAGATTGTTGAACGGTCTCTTCGCTTTGAGACGCGGGCCAGGACACTTCTTCGAACGAAACTATCGGTTAGCCATTTAAATTGTTATTGTCAGTTGTTGTTTCCTATTTAGTTTTTACCTCTATAGAATTTAGGGTATATTTAGTATTCGTGCTTTAATTGAAAACGCCACCTACTACATGGATCACTTACTACCACATCAAGATGGGGACGACCCTATTGCTCCGTCGTCGCTGAAGATAAAAGGAGAGAGAAATTCAGATAAATTTATATGCTCAAACATGTGTGTACATACAAGAATATAAATGCATGCAGGATAACCTTAAACAAATCAGACGTCTGCCACCTAGTATGGCGTGCAAACATTATGAATGTAGCGGTACCTACAAACGCCACATGGAGCAACGCGTTATACTGACGTCACACGAATTCTACATCTCGCAAGAGAGTTTACAGTGCAACTAGCATATATACAACTTCCCAATTTCAACCGTTGGGCAAGTGCCCACCAGACATAACACCCGTTTGGTCGGAGGATCCTCCCTTTTCTATGGAGGATGAGTGAACTTTACTCCCTTTTCCTCATGCCTCCACAATGAACAATAATGATTTTAATTGTAAATTTCATATCAAAAAAATATAATTATAATGGAATTAGAAAACAAAAATAAATGTCACCACGAGGAAAAATAAATAACAATGCATAGAAATCTATGTCAATATAAATACTTCTATCAGAAATTCATTAATATTATAGTAAGTTCTATCAAATAAATATGACTTAAGTCAACATTTCAAATTTATATTATTTAGCTCCCTCCAAGTTTTAGGTAAATTGTTATAAATAATCTGAGCCACGCAAAAACACTTTTGCCCATAAGTCCTGTCCTGCTCCCATGCTGACTTTGATCACGCCTGTTTCTTGGAAACTTATCTGCCATTCGCAAAAATTAATTACTTAACTGTTTCCAGAATATAAAGTGATGTCAATGTAAAAATTTTATATCGAATAAAATAGGGCTTACAACTATCGGCGGTTTATAATTTAAACATTGCTCTGAGACATCTCTTTTGTGCTTTAAACGCAACATCTTTATTAGTTGAGTTACCCTAAAAGATAACACCATAACACCGTATCTGAGATGAGATTCAGTTAGCCCGTAGTAAGCAGTTAGTAACGCATCTATGTTTAATAATAATTACTGTTTTATTTAAATTCATTTTTAAATTACGGTTGTCTAACCATTCTATAGTTTCTTTTAATGTATTATTTATGTCATCCCTATAAAAAATTCTTTGGTTACACGGCATCGTTATAGTACTAACGCCTCTGGAACGTCATTAATATAAAGTGTGAAAAGAGGTGGTCCTAGTATACTTCCTTGTGAAATTCCGTAGATAACGTTGGGTTCATTTGAGAGAAAGTTTTCTTCTCTTTTGGTGTGTATATTAATTCTACTTGTTTTCGTTACTTGTTGTCTGTCGCGAGCTAAAGGACATTTCCTCTTATGCTGTAAGCGTCAAGCTTTTTGACGTGACAACGTCTATTAAATTGGTACGGCGTGGAGTAACGGCCGAATCTGACGCCACACGGAGTCCACGCCTACTTTACCCCCACCCCTAGAGCGAATAGACGTTGTCACGTTCAAATATCGGCAGTAGACGGAGTTCTACAGACAACCAATTTTTTTTTTAGTAAAATATTATGTTACACACAATCGAATGCCTATAGTCGTGGTGGCCTAGTGGTTTAAAATAGCCTCTACTAGCCTCTCAAGTATGAGTGCGCGGTTTCGATTCCAGGTCAGGCTAGTACCAATGTAAGTTTTATGTAATTTCTAAGTATATCTTGGACACCAATGACTGAAGGTGAAGGAAAACATCTTGAGGAAACCTGAACTTTAAGTCTGAAATCGCCAACCCGCATTGAGCAAGCGTGGTGATTACACTCAATCCTTCTCTGTATGAGAGGAGACCTGTGCCCAGCAGTGGGACGATAAAAAGGTTGATGATGACGATGATGAATCGAATGCCTGAGTCGTGTCATAAAATATCGCGCACACTGGAGTGTTTTTGTCCATATTTGTCATAACAGAATATAAAAATTCATAAATAGCCATGTTAATTGTCTTATTTTTCCTTAATCATTTTTGTTCGTTGCAAAGAATAGTATTCGCTTCTATACTTGGGCCAAATTCGATAAAGAATAGAGGTAAACAAACCGTTGCTAGGCAACGAGTAGTTTGAGCCTAAAAGACAGATGTTGACAACTTTTTCAATATAGATGATTTTCATAAAAATAATAATCCTACTTCCTACTAATGTAAACAGTCTATTTATGATTTGCATAGAACGCTTAACCGATTTGAATGAAATATGACACACACGTAAGCTAATTTCCTAAAAAGTTTTTTTATACATATACGTTGGTCGTAGGTTGCCGCTTATAGCTTACCTTATTAGTAGTAAATAAATAAATAATTCTATCTACCCGTGATAATTTTTTAATAATTTTTAATTAAGTCGACTTGGCAGAGTTAACGCTACGTGTCTTTCGGGCAGTAACGTTTTATAATTTTAAGCGAGGTTTGAGTGCTGATGATTGTGTTAGTCAATTTAAATTTGTATTTCAAGAAAAAGCACCGTCCCGTAGCTCATTGTATCGGTGGTACAAATAGTTCCAAACAGGAGATTTTAGCTTGTCTGACGATTCTCGTCCCGGGCGGCCTACTGAAACTGTGTCTTTAGAAAAATAGCTGCTGCAAACTAATTGAAGTAGATAGACATATAACTTATAAACAAATAGAAGAGACCTTAATGATTAGTGCACCGTCAATTCACAAAATTTTACACGATCATCTTAAAGTTAAAAAGTTCAGGTGCCAAATCTCAAAACTTTCCTAGTGACCTACGTATATTGTTACGGATGTCAATGGCATAAGGTTCTATATTGCGTGACATAGTGCATAACTTTTAAGCACTATATCTCGAGTCCTAGGTATTACAGAGCAACAATATAAAAACGCATTGCTAGACCTAGGATGGCCTATCGAATGGTTCAGGTCTCAACAATTTTGTCAGCAAAGTGTCAGTCTACATTTGACTAGCGATACGAAAACAAGCGACAGTTAAGAAGCGATCTTTGAGAATATCTACTGCGACAACTGTAACGCTAACTTTGAGTACTACGTGAAGTAACATCTGTAGTGTTATTGTGTGTTTACGACACGAACTTCGTGGACGTAAGGGAAGACTTCAGCGCAACGTCAGCTACATTCTACTTGTCATTGCCTACGATCGACTGTACCTTCATTGCCAATAAACTTCGTAACCCTTAACCGGTATTTTAGTACCCCCCCCCCCCCCCCCGCCCGTAACAATATTATACTTAGTTCATACTTAAAAGTATTATAATGTATGCGTTATGCAGTTTGTAGGCGCGCCCCAGTACAGCACGAACATCTACCGCGCATTTGTCACGGCTTATCCAACAAACAAGGTCGGCTTACACCACAAGTAAAATCAATCTCCGATCACACTCTAGTAAATCTACGGGACTTACCTGGGACTCAGTGTGCCCCGTCATGAAGCGAAGTCCGGAGAATCGACGCGCGCGCGTCGATTACGCTGACATCCGATGTCTTCAAATACGTCGACTGTCCCATACCAGTCGACACACCAAAGTTCCCTTAATAGGGCACCAAAGCTCACCAACGTAAGAAGTTATTTAGCAGTGTCAATCACGCCCGACAAAGATCGCCAATGAAACCACGTTTCCGATTCAAATTCAACTCAATTTACAGACGCACTGTTACGTTTTATAGTTCAAGTAAATACTTCAAAACACGGGCAACAATCGCGACAAACTATACAAAACGCGGCCGGTGGTATATATATTTCTCGAAATTCACTCGTCCGAAACACGCCACGCATGCGAGCATTTCGTCAAGATTCAAGCAACGGACCTTCTCGCGGCGAGGTCGCAAAACGTTGTGTGTCATAGCGCGGCACCGATCACCACAGATTACAATAATTGCGCTCGCCCCTCCCGGTCGCCGTCTATCAAACTCGACTAACTAACAATCGGACTCGACCGATAAAACGAGCGCGAACATCCCCCCGCCCCGGACAGTAACAAACGGTCCGACAATTCAACCTAAGGGCAGGCGAGAAAGTGTGGCGCTCGCGCGCTTCACGACAGAGTCCCCCACCAGGACCTCGGCAAACCTGGGAACACCATCCGACCCCGGATACAATTCAACAATGCGTCCACGACGCCATCGGAGGGGTGGCAGGTTTGGGTCCTTTAACAGAACGAGGTGTCCGACCCTTGGTGGGTTCGTCTTGTCTGACCACTTAACGCGCTGTTGTAAAATGTGCAGATACTCCAGATGCCAACGGCGCCAAAAACTCTGCGTAAGCTGTTGAAGCAATTCAAATCGCGAGAGCCGTCCGGAGTTAATGTCCAAATAAGGATACTCAGGCAGGGCGTTAAGTGGTCTCCCTATCAAGAAATGGCCCGGCGTGAGGGCCTCCAAATCATTCGCGTCGGATGACAAAGGGCATAACGGACGCGAGTTGAGGACCGCCCCAACCTTACAAAATACGGTCGCGAGCTCCTCAAAAGTTAGGATACTATCTCCAATAACGCGACGAAGGTCAGTCTTGGCGGCCTTTACAATTGTTTCAAATATACCTCCCCAGTGGGGGCAGGACGGCGGTGAGCACTGCCATCGTACCCCTCTGCGGGAGAGTGTGGATCCGATCACAACATTATGTTTATCTAAAAATTCACAAACTTCCTTCAAATAACGATCGGTACCCTTAAAGTTGGTCCCACAGTCGGATCGAATTAAGGACGGCAGTCCGCGACGCGAAACAAATCTGCCAAGAGCAGCGACGAACGCCTCTGTCGTGAGAGCACTATCCACCTCGAGGTGGACCGCTTTAGTAGCTAAACACACAAAAACGCACAAATAAGCCTTCTCGGTCTTAGCGTTACGGAGACGCGAAGCTTTTACTACAAATGGTCCCGCAAAATCCGTACCAACTCCGGCAAAGGGCATCGATTCGGTGACTCGATCGGCAGGCAAATCCCCCATTTGGGGCCGCACGATGTCCGCCCTCAAGCGGTAGCACGGGAGACAACGAAAGACAACATATCGGATCACTCTCCGCGCAGACAAAATCCAAAATTCACGTTGGAGGATCGCAGTAAGAGCGCTGCATCCGGCATGTGCATTTTTCAAATGGCGGTCTGC
Organism: Sesamia inferens; assembly: GCA_037179545.1. NCBI lineage: Eukaryota > Metazoa > Arthropoda > Insecta > Lepidoptera > Noctuidae > Sesamia > Sesamia inferens. The sequence continues at coordinate 32,444,597 of CM073927.1, forward strand.
GGTCAACAACTTCACCAAGGGGCCGTTCTTGGGGAGCAACAATGGATGACGAGCCCCATAGGGGAGCTTAGCATTTCTAAGCCGACCTCTGACACGCATCAAACCCTGATCATCCAAGAAGGGATTCAAGCGCCCTAAGGGTCCCTTCAGATTGGATGTGCGTTGGCGGAGGGTTTTCAACTCCGATGCAAATTCACTCTCTTGAACTATCCGCACCCAATATAACAGAGCGTCATTGCGCTCTTGCGGTGAGAGGACCGGAGACTCAAATTTGCCACGAGGGCTACGACAGTTGTGGATGAAACGCCGTATCCAGGCGGTGACGCCAAGCAATTTATCCAAAGAGCTGTAGCGCTCAAGCAAAAACTCCGGATCTGGAGCCGCTACAGTCTCGGTGGCGTGAACATGCACCCCTGGCGTAGATGCCCCGACCACTGCGGGGGTATGGGGCCAAGAACCTTCCAGCTGTAACAACCATGGTGGACCCCACCACAGCTGGTGATTCACAAGTTCAGGCGCCTCGCAGCCGCGGGAAGCGCAGTCTGCGGGGTTCAACTCGCCAGGCATGTGGCGCCAAATCAACGGGGCTTTCGATGTCTGAATTTGAGACACCCGGTTGGCCACGAATACCTCGAGGGTATGGACTGAACTTTTCAGCCAACAAGGACGACTTGGCTGTCAGACCATGCAAAGATCGACCCAAAGTCGACCCGGCTGGATCCTCCCAAAGCGTTGGAGGATGTCCGACAAGGCAGAACCAACAGCGAGGTCGCTGTCTGCCAAAAGGGGGGTCTGGGACGTCCCTAAACGATCCCATTACTACATGACCCAACAACAAAGAGGTGGATATGGCTACAAAACCGGCTGCTTGCAAAACTCGCTCGCTCCCACGCAGCAAACGACCTAGCACATTCACACCGATCAACAAATGGATCGGGCCAGGTCGGTGGAAGTGAGGATCAGCCAGAGCCAATCCAGCCGACAATTTAACGGCGGCGTGTGGGGCTCGCACTTGCGGAAGCGGCCCGACCACCGTTTCAAAAACAATCGCCGAAGTACCGATTTTCAGCGTTGAGGAGGAGTGGGGGGAGAAGGAGAACGCAACCCGACCGATCGGATCCAAAATCCGCAGGTCTCCAACGCCCCGTACCGATTCCCTATGCGGTACAATAGTTAGGCCCAACTGTCGGACGAGCCAAGTAGAACTTATGCAACCCTGGGCCCCTGAATCCAAGAGGGCACGCACTGTGACAAAATAACCTTTGGGGCCCCAAACACGCACGGAGGCTGTTGGCAACAGCACAAACTCCGGTGGGGGGGTTGCGCCCGACAGTGGCATTAATGAAAACCCGGGGGGGGTGATTGCCCCCCTGGACCCCGGGTGAACTGAGTCGACAAGATCGGAGGGGATCGCCGACAGTAGGCGAGAGGGTCCCACTCCACAACATCGAGACTCCTTCCAACACCACTCCGGGGTGTGGGCCAACAACCGTGGGCCGCGTACGGGGGGGACGTAACGCCCCAGTCGAGGGTAATCAATCAAGGGGGGGGAGCAGCGTACCGCCCGCCTCCCCGAGCCCCCGACGGCCACCGCAACATCCTGCGAGGGGCCCCCGCCCGTGGGGCCCCCGCCCTTGGGGCCCCCGCCCGTGCGCGGGGAATCTGGGCCCCTTTCGGACCCGCCACCATTGCGGTTCAAGCACAGGAGAGCGTGATGTCTCCCGCCGCAATGTGGACAAGCCTTAGCCTGGCGGCACACTGACTGGAGGTGGTCCCCCAGGCACATGTAACACCAGGCGCGTTGCTTGGCGAGGGCTCTTCGACCTGCAGTCCGGAGGCCCCCGAACTTCTCGCAAGCACGCACATCATGTCCGTCCCCCCGGCAATACCGGCACCGTTTACCTGGTGCGGGGGGGGAGTCCCTTCGGACAGCCGAGTATTGTTTGGTCGGGCGGCGGGGTTGTCCCCTCGCCGCCACCGTACGACCTGTGCTCGTTCCCGGTGTGGGGTCGCTCAGCTGGTCCACCACTCTGCACTCGTCCTCCAAAAAACGGAGCAAATCCGAGAAGGGGGGGAGGTACGAGGCGCTATTGCCCCCGTACCTTTGCTCAAATCGCCCCTTTACGTCTGCGGGCAATTTCGCTAGGACGATGTGCAGAAGCAAAAAAGACGACTGGTCGACCGGCAAATCCAGCCAGTGCAACGAGTGGACGGCGGTCAAGAGCGGGTTGACCAAATCCTTCCTTAGTGAGGAAACCCGCGTTGCCTTCGGTGAGGCCAAAATGGCGGCCACATGGGTGTCCGCTAGCAAGCGGACGTTTTGGTAGCGGTCCAGCAACAACTGCCGCGCAACCTGGTAGTTAGCATCGCTGACTATCAGGTGCTGGACCACTGCACTGGCTTCTCCGCGGAGGGCGGAGCGCAAATAAGCCAGTTTCTGGCTGGGGGACAAATCTTCCCTGGAGTCCACCAAGCTGTCAAACAAGTTGATGAAGCCCATCCAAGCCGTGAGGTCCCCGCCAAAGTGGGGAATCTCCAATGTGGGCAGTCTCCCTAACAAAGCCGGCGGGGTCGGTTTAACCTCCCCGCTCCAAGTCGGCTTTCCCCTACGGGCAGCCAGGAGCCCTTCTGCTGACTCCGTAATTTGGTCAGCCAATTCGTATGCCTGGTCGACATCCCTCTTAAAGGTCTCCACTATGGCTTCATCCGCTGGAGGGTGTTCCAAAACGTACGCATGGAAATCGACAACGTGTCGCTCCAAGCCTTCCATGCGCGCAGGCAACCCTTCATAACGGGTCAACAAAGCCTGCACCCGATCCGGCCGAACAATCAGGGCGGCCGCACCCGCGAGCCAACGCAATGCGGCCTGGACCTCGGCCTTCGCCGTAGCATGCGGACTGGGAGCCATTTCAAATAAAAGCCTTTAATTCAAATTAACAATTAAATTCAATTAAAGAACGCGCGGAAAGCAACAAAAACAAGCGTAAATAACTCAATAAATTCCGCGAGACCGTGTGGGGACCAAAGCTAAGGGCAACCGTTATAAACCAAATAAAAATTATTACAAAGTATACATACAGAATATCAGTGTGCAAACGGCCTAACTTAACTGCGACACAGATCCAAACTTATTAGCAAAACAAAATTATTACTACCAATTACACAATAAATCAACAAACAAACCGAATAAAATTACTACTGTGAATTATGTAATAATTCAATAAAATTACGACTATGAATTACAAGCTAAATCAACAAAATTACGACTATGAATTACGAGCCAAATCAAAACATTCAAACACGAACTATCTGGTTCGCACAATACACGAGTTGACCAAAACAATAACAAAACATTAGTCATAAAAACAACTCGCAATTATTTATCCGTAGCTCAATATTCAACAACAAAGCGAACTGTTTGGTTCGTAAACAATCTACCTACAATTGTTTTCACATTTTTTACTTTGAAAATTATCGGATCCACACAATGATGGAGGTGGTCAGAGATATAATTTTACGAGTACCGACAACAACAAATAAAAAATCAAATTTTTGCAAATTAGCCTCTGAAGGCTACCAAAATACTGGAATGATACTCTAATTAATCAAATTAGTAATTAGAAACCACGCTCTGCTACCACAAAGATGTAGGCGCGCCCCAGTACAGCACGTACATCTACCGCGCATTTGTCACGGCTTATCCAACAAACAAGGTCGGCTTACACCACAAGTAAAATCAATCTCCGATCACACTCTAGTAAATCTACGGGACTTACCTGGGACTCAGTGTGCCCCGTCACGAAGCGAAGTCCGGAGAATCGACGCGCGCGCTTCGATTACGCTGACATCCGATGTCTTCAAATACGTCGACTGTCCCATACCAGTCGACACACCAAAGTTCCCTTAATAGGGCACCAAAGCTCACCAACGTAAGAAGTTATTTAGCAGTGTCAATCACGCCCGACAAAGATCGCCAATGAAACCACGTTTCCGATTCAAATTCAACTCAATTTACAGACGCACTGTTACGTTTTATAGTTCAAGTAAATACTTCAAAACACGGGCAACAATCGCGACAAACTATACAAAACGCGGCCGGTGGTATATATATTTCTCGAAATTCACTCGTCCGAAACACGCCACGCATGCGAGCATTTCGTCAAGATTCAAGCAACGGACCTTCTCGCGGCGAGGTCGCAAAACGTTGTGTGTCATAGCGCGGCACCGATCACCACAGATTACAATAATTGCGCTCGCCCCTCCCGGTCGCCGTCTATCAAACTCGACTAACTAACAATCGGACTCGACCGATAAAACGAGCGCGAACACAGTTGATTTGAAAATAATTAAAATACTCAAAATTGTATTGACAAATGCCTCAACTTTATTCATTGGTTGAATTCCACAAAATGTGTTTAACACCTGGATTTCATCCATCTTCCTTTTTTGTAGGACTATCACGGGAAAGTAATGTCGACTTTTTAATCGTTTTTCGAAATACCAAGTTCATGTTATTTTAGTTATTCTATTGAAATAAGCTGCAAAAGGAATTGTTAATAATTAACATGTAAAAGTCGATAAGCATGTATGTAAATAACAGAATATTTGTAAAACGTGAGTAGTGATAACCCTAAATTGGTTTGTTTACCTAACCCTAAAGTGGTTTCTTTATGGAGCTTGTCATTGGTATAAATATAAATTGAGTTCATCTACACTAATATTATTTACACTAATATTATAAAGAGGAAAGATTTGTATTTTTGTATGTAACGAATAAACTCAAAAAGTACTGGACTGTGTTAATAATTCTTTTTTCATTAGAAAGCTACTTCTTGTTTCATTAGTAACATAGGCTAAATTTTATTTTGGAAAAAATAGGGTTCTGGAAGATATTTGGGTTTTATTGAACACAAGGTGTAAAAAATCTACCAGAAAAGTTATTTTACGTATCTTATAAATAGGAGATGGTTGGGGATAACACCTGGTGTGGAAAGGACGATAGGAACAACATAAACTTTTTCTTGTCTCCATATTCTTATTATTTGTTCTTTAAGTTCAGTGTATTTGCAAATTTTTTCTGTTATTGTTTTTTGTAGGTTATGGGTGTTGGGAACTGCAATGTCAATTATATAAGTAATTTTTCTTATTTTATCCTGTAGGGTTATGTCTGGTCTATTGTAATGGATAGTCCTATCTGTAAGTATAGCCCGGTCATAATATAGTTTATATGTGTCATTTTCTAGGACAGAGTGTGGTGTATAGTTATAGTAGAGAGTGTTAGTGTTTTGTATGAGACTGTGTTTAAGTGCTAATTTTTGATGGATGATGTTCGCAATTTGGTTATGCCTGTGAGTGTAATCTGTCTGTGTAGGGTTATGCACGCTCCCGTTATGTGTTGTATGGTTTCTACTTGAACGTGGCATCTGCGGTATTTGTCATTTGTTATACTAGGGTTTTTTATAATATTTTTTCTGTAGTTTTTAGTGTTTATGACTTGATCTTGTATAGCTATAATAAAGCCTTCGGTTTCTGGAAAAAGATTTCCTATTTTCAGCCACATGTCTGATGCTAATTTGTTTATGTGGGACTGCTCTAGGTCATGAAGGTGTCTACCGTGGAGGGCTTTCTTTTACCAGTTTTAATTTTTTTGCGTTTGTGGGTCTCTGATGTTAGTATCTTGTTTATTTTGTTCGTTTAAGTTCAGCGGAGTATATTTAAAATCATTTAAGGTAATGGCTTTGTGTATGTTACTTGTGCGAGATTTTGTGTAGAAAAATGTTTGTAGCCTAGTGATTTGTTTCTGCCAAAGTTGATGTATGTCGATTAGGCCTCTCCCTCCATTTTGTCTTTTGATGACGAGTCGTTCGATCGCAGATTTAGTATGTAGGTTATTGTTTTTTGTGAGTGTTGTGCGTGTACTTCTTTTTAACTGTTCGATGTCAATTTTTGACCATTTTATTATGCCAAATGAGTATGTCAGTATTGGTATGGCAAAGGTATTCAAGGCTTTTATAAGATCCTTTCCAGATAGATGTGTTTTGTAAATTGCATTTATTCTACTCCGATATTCGGTATTTAGTGTCTGTTTACTTGCTGTGTGTTCGAGTGGTGAGATGAATCGAGAATGAGAATGAGAAAAATAGGTACCTACACGGCTGGCCTCGCGGCATACTTTGAGTAAATAGAGATGTGTAAGTAATCAAAATATTGATTTTTCGATCGATACGATTTACTCGTCCATTTTTGCTATCGATTTAGTATTTTAATACTTACATATATTTTGATTACTTACACGGCTGGCCTCGCGGCATACTTTGAGTAAATAGAGATCTATTTACTCAAAGTATGCCGCGAGGCCAGCCGTGTAGGTACCTATTTTTATAATATAAAAATCATTTTTACTTTAAATTATCAGTTGCGCGTAAACATTGTTTCCGTGTAGACTATTCGTGTATTGTGTGATCATGTCGTTTTCTAACGTAATGTAACATGCTGATGGAAGGTAGTAACTGCAAATAGCTGTGTTGTGTTGTGATCAGATGTTGGACGATTCGGATATGGCTACTTATTGGTCAATGTGGTTCCAGCATGACGGTGCCCCACCATATTTTTGCCGACCTGTACGGGAGTACCTCCATTATCAGTTCGGCGAGCAGTGGATTGGTAGGGGTGGACTTACTTTATGAAACACCGTGCTAATCTCGTGCGACGGTGCCAGGCCTGTATCGGTCTTAGTGAAAGAAATATGGAACAACATCTCCGCTACAGCCATTGTGCTCATCGAATAAAATGATACATTCGGAGAGCCAGACGACCTTCCTACTTAAAAAAAGTTCTTTTCACGAGCTGTTTAAGTAGGTATCATTGTTTCTTTCGAGAGTCGATAAACGTGGATAGATTACCTATCAATAGGTATAGATAGATCAACTGAGGTCATGACCTGTGCCTATGTTGTTTTTTTTTTTTTTTTTGATATGGCATCTCGTAGTTGACCTTGAGAGGCCGTGACTACTTAACCGGACTTTCCTGTGGATGCCTTAAATGAATTTAAAGCCTCCAGCCAGGGCTATTAAAAACTAAGCGACTGCGCTCTAAGGGCACCCCCTGTGGGGTACAAACCTCGGCTTAGGGCGTCGCTGGAGAGAACAGCAAGGGATGGCTGGATCGAATTTTTATTTTTATTTTGGTTTGATGACCGCGGCGTTTCCTAGTACTAGCTCTGAGAAGAATCCTCCGAAACAAACTCAGAGGTCATAGTTGGGAAAGTATATTTAGTGGCTCAGCTGCGGCGCGGGCTGGCCTTCATCGGACAAGGGACGGGGGAGGGGGCTACTACGTTGAACGCGTCGCGATGGACCTCGGCGGCGAGGTCGGTAGGTCGGTCTAGCTCTGTGTGTTGTGCTGGTGGCCCTATTGGCCTCTTGGAGGAGGGTTATGGGGTCATCTGGGTCTGTGAGGGCATGCCTTGGGCGGCGAAGCTTGGAGATGGTGGAGGGGGTGTAGTTAGCAGCCGCTACTATCAGGGGATTGCGGTGCTTGGCAGCAGTGTCAAAGAAGCGTTTGGAAAGACGCTTCATGAACTGCTGGATGGTGGGGATTTTGAGATCGAGGTGGAGGATCTCATTACGGACGAACCAAGGGGCGTTTGTGGCTTTACGCAGGAAACGGTTTTGGACTACTTGCATCCTATGGATATGACGCGGCTTGGCATGTGCGAAGACTGGACAAGCGTATGTCATAATCGGGCGTATGCACGCTGTGTACAAGCGCATTTTGCACTTGAGCGACAGTTTGCTACGCGGGTTGAGGATGGGGTGGAGTCGACCCAGAGCGTAGGCGGCACGTGAGCGGACCGCCTTAATGTGCTCTGAGAAGTTGAGGTTACGGTCGAGAATCACAACTAGATATTTGGCTTGCTTCCCCCAGGGGATCAGCTCGCCAGACATGGAGATGGGTCGTGGGGTGGGGACATTTAGTCGCGGTTTCGTGTGGAGTACCGCTTGACTCTTTTGGGGGTTAACTTCGATCCTCCATTTCATGAACCAGTCAGCCAGTTTGTTGACTGAGGTTTGGAGATGGTGTCGAATTCGGTCAGGGCTGAGTCCCGAGCAGTAGATGGCGGTGTCGTCTGCGAACAGAGCGACTTGGGCCTTACCACCTTTCGGGATATCGCTTGTGTACAGCGTGAGTATGAGGGGGGCTAGCACGGAGCCCTGGGGAACACCTGCACGGATGGGGCGGGGGGAGGATAGGGCTCCTTCGATTTTATAGCGGAAGATGCGGTTTGACAGGAAGTCCCGTAAGATGAGAACGAGACGGTCGGGCACTCCGAGCTTGTACAGCTTATAGATTAAGCCGTTGTGCCAGACTTTGTCAAACGCTTTCGCTATGTCGAAGTAGACTACGCCTGTGTACATACCACGCAGGAACCCTGCGTGTATATGTTCAGTGATGCGTAGGATTTGTTGTGGGCAGGAGTGTTGGGTACGGAACCCGAACTGCTCATTTGGGATGAGGCCCTTGTTCTCGGCATAGGCTCTGAGACGCTTATAAATAAGCCTCTCGTAGATTTTGCCGAGAACTTTCAGCAAGCTGATGGGACGGTAACTGTTTGGTTCGGCTTTAGGCTTGCCGGGCTTGGGAATGCCTATCACTGTGGCTTCTTTCCACGTTTGTGGGAAAATATTGTTCCCCATTGCACCATTGAGGATGGTGGTCAAGAGGTCTAGGTGGGCTGGGAAGAGTCGGACCACTCTGTTGGTGATGCCGTCTGATCCGGGTGCTTTTTTGGGTTGAAGGCCTTTGATGATGTCCTGCACTTCATCTGGAGTGATGGGAGGCAGGGGGTCATCCGGGTCGTCAACGGGCGGGAGGGAGGTCCTACGTTCGACTTCAGCGTCGACCTCTAGGAGGTGGGCTTGGTCTACTGGTAGGAGGCTGGGGGAGCATGCCTGTGTTGCCATGAAATTACCTATTTATTTTATTTAAGTTATTTATTTTTAAGGGGGTATTTTTTAGTTTAGCCAGGTTATATAGGCATTAGTAGAATCAGTTATCGATACCTAACAATACCTTCGGGTCGGACAGGATTTTCTTTACATATATAAGCATTATGTATAAAGGATGTCAAATATATTGTTAAAGGAAAAATCAATCACACTAAAAAGTAATAATAATAATTAGGATACATTATGATTAGAAAATGTCACATATAATCAAAAAATGTCAACTGTAATAAAAACTTCAAAAAATATGCAAAAGAAAAAAATATAATAAAATAGTAACAACAATACAAAAAAAAAAAAACACTTTTATATATTCAGATCTCATAATATTTTTTCTAAATTTTTCTCAGTAAGGAATTCGATGACAGTATAGTATACTTTATGCGTTAGAAAACTTCGAAGCCTGTTTTCAAACAATGGTAGTGGTAATCTTTCCATTGCCTAGATAATTTATTATAGATTGCCGGAGCCATGCAGTAGACACTTTTCCGCATTACTTAGTGCCGTTTTGGCGGGGTGGGAGCACAGTACATTATTGTCTCGTCTGTTACGTGGTACTACATCGGCCAGACGTTTAAAACGATTTGGGTTGAACTTCACAAACACAGCAACTTCCATTATGTACAAACTAGGTAATGTTAATATTTTATGATATTTAAAGTATGGTATGCAACTATCAGTGGATTTAAGCATAAATATCGCCCATAAACATCTTTTCTGTGCTTTAAAAACTGTTTCCCTTTCGGTTGAATTTCCCCAGAATATTATACCGTAACGTAAGTGGGATTCTACTATGCCATAATAGGCAGTGAGAAGTGCATCTATATCAATTATTGGGGATAGCGAATGTAGAGCGTAGGCGGACTTACTAATTCTTTTACATAAAGTATCAGAATGTGCCTTCCAATTTAGGTTTTTTTATTACGAGTCCTAAAAATTTTGTACTGTCTACTTCTTCTACGATTTCATTGTTGTAATGTATATTAAGGCGCGTGCTGGGAATCCGCTGACTAAAATGTACAGCTTTTTTTTGTCTTTTTTAAATTAATTTTTAAATTGTTTACCTCTAACCAATTTACAACACTCTTTACACACTTATTAATGTCCGATTCATACGTTACCAGATTTTCACATGGTATTGTCATAGTGCTGTCGTCTGCAAACAGTGTTATTGGGTGTTCAACCCATTTAGGTAGATCATTTATGTACAGAATAAATATGAAGGGACCTAGTACGCTCCCCTGCGGTACTCCATACATAACTTTACGGTCTGAGGATCGATATATCTCTTCGCGCTTGCTAACTGGATTAATTTGGCTTTCAGTTATTTGTTTTCGGTCTTTAAGATAAGTGTCAATAAGTCTAAGTAAATTACCTCTAATACCGTAAGCTTCAAGCTTACTTATGAGAGTAGGATAATCTACGTGTTCAAAGGACTGTGTCGTACCACAAAATAAGCCACATAAAGGTATTCGATTATTGACAATGAAATGAAATGAAATGAAATGAAATCGTTTATTAAGCAAGTAGGATCACCGATCACTTTTACACGTCATATGTTTTTTTTTTTCTTCTTTTTTTTTTTTTAAACTAGATGAAGCCGGCATTTCCTAACTGACTACCTCTGAGAAGAAATAGCCGAAACAAACTCAGGGATCATCGTCTTTTTTAAAGTCCAGACATTAAAAATGAAAATGTTTACAATAATTTACGTTATAATTACGCATATTGCTTAATAACAATGCTTAACAGAGCGAGCAGCTCAGTCCCAAGCCTCTCTATCCTCTAAATAATCTGAGATTTTATAATACCCCTTTTTGCAAAGTTTGGCCTTTATATAGGTTTTATATCGTTTAATGGGTAAGTTTCGAATGTCCATGGGAAGCTTGTTGTAAAAGTGTATACATTGACCCATGAACGAGTTGCCTACTCTGTGGAGACGAGTGTGATGTACAGCAAGATTGTGTTTGTTCCTGGTATTTATATTATGAATATCGCTTATTTTCTTAAAATTAGATATATTTTTATGTACATACATAAGGTTTTCAAATATATATTGCGAAGCTACAGTCAGAATGTTCACCTCTCTGAATTTTTCTCTAAGAGAATCTCTAGGACCAAGGTTGTAAATGGCTCGAACAGCCCTTTTCTGTAAAACAAAGATGGTATTGATGTCCGCACAAGTTCCCCAGAGAAGAATCCCATAAGACATTCTGAATAACATTATACAAAGTGGTGACGACAATACGACAATAAATTAAACATCGTGTACCTCAACACATTCTCAGTCTACCCTTAAAACATCATATAAATATGTACATTAGTTTAGTCACAGGAAATTATTTTTAATTATTCACATTTTCCACATGATGTACATGTTTGTAAAGAAGCGCTTACAGGTTGATGACCGCCGCATCCAGCGGTGACCAACCGTTCTTTTTATGGGGCCGCAAACACATTTCGGCCTTGACTCTTGATGTTCCCTTGATGATCCTAATTTTTTCTATCGCGCGTTCTTGTGATGCATGCTCGCTTCATTTTCATTTTCTGATGCTTTTGCTTTTAGTGAACAGGAAAAAGATTGTGGTTAAAGAAATAGAAGGCGCGAGAGAAGCGAACGCGAAATATTTAATTAATTGTACTAATTATCACCCTATTCATTCAAAAGAAATTTATTAATAAGTAGGCAAAATTGAGGAGCAGTTAGTTTAGGTACTTGGCCAACAAAAACGGCCCTGCGGCCGCAGGTTGAGTAGCACTGGCGTTGGTACCTATATTATGCATGACGCGTTGCCAACTCGCTACTGTCCCGTTTCTTTGCACTCATTTTAATGTAAAAATTGGTTTTTGCGAAAGAGATAAATCTAGTTTCGTTTATTAAATCGCTTTCTTGTCGAAATTACTCGAAATTTAGGTCACGGGCACAGGTCAGTGTATCGGTAGTAGGTGCAATCCTATGACGCTTCACGTGTAATTGCTCTGTGCTCGAGACGCCGTGTTTGTTTGTTGACATTAGGTATTGACGGTATATTGCGATATTGGACGCTTTATTTGAGTGATAGGACACGTAAAATTTTGTCTTATTTAATAATAAGTCCAATTTTGGAAATTGGACGCTTAATTTAATAGTTTTGTTCATAGTGTTTTCTTTTATGTAAATAACAATGCCGCGTTATAATTACACAGCCTCTGAGTACACGGGCATGATTTTAATTTATAGCGAATGTCAATGTAATGCCGCTTTGACTTTACGGAAACACCGACAGAGGTATGAGAACACCAGAGTTTGTTCGACCAAAAAAGCAAGTCGCGACAAGACCGCGCCGTCGTCGATCGGAGGTCAGTGAACCAATATTTAAAGGATGTTGTATTTCGTGTTCAATTTTAAGCGATTTATTATTTTCAATAAATTTTTATAATTAATTATAAATGTATTTCTCAAATAATTTGGATGTCATAGGTATGAGTGCGATTGGTCGGTAATATTCCATTAATTCTCTGTTCTCTTTCTTAAATATCGGCTTTTTTATTGAGGTTTTTAAGGCATCCGATTCCTGCGCTGATACCTACTAAGGTTAATTATATGACTTAGATGATCACATATTTCCATAGATACGTGTTTGAGTGTTTTCGTATTTGTGTTACTCAAAGACATTATTATTCTATGTAATGATGGCTGTATATGTTAATAAATAAATAAATAAATAAAATAATGTATTTCGGCCGGTACACTAGGCAGCATGAATATTGATTTAGGGCTCGTGTTAATCTTAGTGTAGTTCGACCGGATGTCTATCTGTTTTGGTAGAATTTTATCAACAAAGTAGTTGTTGAACGCTTCAGCAATGGTTTTGAGATTTGAGACAATATGATTTCCAAACTTAATGTCAGAAATTATTTATTTGGGTAAATTATGCTTTGTGCGATCAATAATTTGCCACGTAGTTTTTGATTTATTTTTAGTTAGTTTAATATATTGATAATTTTGTGACTTTTGCGTCAGTTGTATAATTTTTTTGTGCAATTTTGATTGTTGAGAGAATTTATTTTTACTATCTTTATTTAAGTTTAACCTCATCTGCCACAAAAGCTTTCCTTTGTTTCGGCTACACAGTTTATTACCTCTCGACAGCCACTTATGTTTTTTAATAACATCAATTTTGATTCTTTTCTTTTTTTTTTTAATAATTATAAACTAGCGCTTCACCGCAATCTCACCTGATGGTAAGCAGTGATGCGATCGTTGACGGTAAAGAGCTTGAAAGAGACAATGAAGTTGTTATAAGCTACGTTCGGGTCGTCCGTTTCGTAAATCTCAGAAAAGGAAAGGTTTTTCATATAAGTAGTCTAAGACTACTTATACTTACTTGGCTATGTTAGCATTATACAATATGTAAAGAAAACCTCGTCCGACCCAAAAGGATAAGAAATGTTAGGTATACACAAGACCAAATAAAATATGAAATGGTCGATGTTAGTGTCGGTGTCTGTGAAGATAAGATAAGATAAGATAAGATAAGATAAATTTATTTGCATAAACATGTGTGTACATACAATAATATAAATGCATGCAGGATAACATAATAAAATAAATAAGGTCAGACATGTTTGCCACCGAATATGGCGTGCAAATATTATGAATAATAAGGATTTAAATTATAAATTTCATGTCAAAAAGTATAAATATAATGGTATTACAAAACAAAAATTAATGTCAGCATGAGGAAAAATAAAAACAATGCATCAAAATCTATGTCAATATAACTGCTTCTGTCAGAAATTCATTAACATTATAGTATGCTTTGTCAAATAAATATGACTTTAGTCGACATTTCAAGTGTACATTATTTGATTTGTGAATTGACTTGGGAATCATTTTGATGACCGTGTATTCTATTCGCTCATAATAATACCGGTGTTGTCCTCGGGGCGGCCGGACCGCGCCAACGCGTATGTACCTATACGTACATCCGTGGTGGAGCGACCCGGACAGCCGGGCACTTCTTCTCATGCAACCGAGCGGGTGGGCAGGTTGCGGATAGCCCAACTCCGGCTGCGGCTCTGGCCACCCGTGGCTGGTCCCGCGCCCGGAGCATCTCGTAAGAGATCCCGGACAAGAGAAGTGCCCGAACACCAAACCCCAGGTTTAGGGTAACCCACACACCCCATCCCATGTTCCTAATAATCCACACAAACCCATCCCACCCCTTATCATTACTTCCCGTCACTCCTTTCTAAATCCCTAGGTCAAATCCCAGACCTAGGGTGACCTACCCACAAAAAAAAAAAAAAAAAAAAAAAAAAAAAAAAAAAAAAAAAAAAAAAAAACCTTTCCATTGAAACACCTATCCTTCCTTAACTCCCTCCCTCCTATTCCCATATCCCGTCGGTCCCAGAGGAAGGGCAACCTCGATTCCAAAAAAGCCCACCACCTCTAATATGAACATGCAGAATAAAGAAGAGACTACCCAGGTGGGTCCCGGCCAAGCCGGGGAATCCCACACCGCCACGGCGGTCAGCCCCCAACGTACTCTGGGGGGGGCTACATTTTGCATCAGTTCGCCGTGCACTTCAGCACGGCCGGCAGCTTTAGCGCCCATAACACAGGCAGCGACCAACGCGCCCTCTAGCACCATCCCGGCAGCGACACACGCGCCAACACATGACACAGGATGTGCGCCCTCCACGAACCTCTGGCAACAGAGCATCGTGAAGAACAGTGCCACCAACCCGAAACTGACAGATACGCAGACGGCGTCTGGAAAGGTGAGCGAACCTGGCGGCTCAACCACTCGCCCGGCGGAAGGCCTACGCCTGCTACCCAAGCGCGGAAAGCCTGCTAGCCGGGGGAGGAAAGTAGGCGACCGAAAGCGCAAAATCCGCGAAGGCATGAGCCAGCGCGGAGCACAATCGGACGCCGAAAAGGTGGGAAGGCCGCAAGTACGCGAAGAGGCAACTCAGCGCGAAAAGCGGCCTGACGTGGGACCAAGCGACCGGCCGCAAGTACGCGAAGGGGCAACCCAGCGCGAAAAGAGGCCGGACGCGGAACCACGAGCCCAGGGGCAAGTACGCGAGGGGGCAACCCCGCGCGAAAAGCCCTCATATGAGGCGGAGCCAGCCGGGGTCGTAAGCCGATCCTTGCCAACGGACAGACCAAAACCCAAAAAGACCAGAGGGAAACGGGGCGGATCCTCGCACAAAAAGCCTACCACCCTAACGGACGCCTCTGCGACGCAGCCTGGACCAAGCGGTACGGGCTCGTCGAAGAGAGAGCGCCCAAACGACTCGGCCTCACCGGGTACGCTTCAGGGGGATGCAAAACGTGCGAGGATCCACTCCGACCAGGGAGAAGCAAAGAGCTACGCGCGGGCCACTAAGGATATTCCTGCGCGTCTCGCCGTGGCAATTTGTTGCTCCCCCCCCTCGAGAGACCTAACTCCAGAGGAAGCCGAACAGGTCAAGGCAGGACTGGAAAACCTGCTCCTATTCGACGACGACGACCCCACCACGGAACTCCCTGCCTTCCGCGGATACCCACGGGTAGTGGACGGCACAGTACAGGTGTGGTGCGAGGACGACGACGCCTTGACCTGGCTGACTAAAAACGTGCCCCGATTGAATCTCCCAGACTCAGACACTAAACTGACGGTACTGAAGCAGTCGGATGTGCCCACCCGTGTTAAGGCCTCCCTCTTTGTCCCCCGTTACACGGGAGACATGCGGAGGCTCCACAGAACTCTGATCCGTCAGAACAAGTGGTACAACATGGCGCAGTGGTCACTATACAGGGCAACCACCGTCGGCGGAGACAACTATGGGTCTTACTTGACCCTGGGTGTGCCACCGGAGGACGTGGAAAAGGTCCTGGCTCGGGAGCGGCGGGTATCGTACCTCCTGGGGTCGATATACGTGCGCTTCTGGCCCCGCACCCAGCCCTCCGACAGCAATTCAGACCCTACGAGTGAGACACAGACAGCACCGACGGACTCACAAGACAACAACTTGGACATTGCCCAACTGGAGGAGGAGATGGCCCGAGCAGCGATGGCTGACGAACAGGAAGCCGGGTCATCTACGCTCACATCTCCTGACCGGGCCATACAGCTCCTGGCATCACCGGAAGACCCACTTAGTGCGTACAGGGATGAGGTGGGGGAAGGATGTTCCGATGGATCGGACACCGACTAACACCCCACCCCACTCATCATCGCCAACGCCACTCAACATTATACAAGCTAACCTCCAGCACAGCCAGACTGCCACGGCTAGCTTACGCAGAGCGCTGGAGGTTAAGCCCAACACCATCGCACTGATCCAAGAGCCGTGGATCAGGAACAACAGAATATGTGGCCTCAGCAACATCGGAGGTAAGTTAATACTTAACACACATAACACGGATAAACCCAGAACCTGCGTCTACGCACCCAAAGATACCCCCACCACACTACTCACCCAATTCTGTTCCAGAGACCTGACAGCTGTCAGGCTTGGGACCATAGGTGACACCGGAGACATCATACTGGCCTCGGTGTACATGCCGGGTGAAGACACAAACTGCCCGCCGAAGGAGATGGCCGACCTAGTGCAGCACTGCGAGGACGCTGGGCTAGACCTGGTCATCTGCACTGACTCGAATGCCCATCACCCACTTTGGGGCAGCGAGACAACAAACCCCAGAGGAGAGGTATTATCCACTTATTTGTTCTCAACTAACCTCAACATTATAAACCGAGGCTCTGAACCCACTTGGGTTACAGTCCGAGGACAAACCATCATAGATTTAACACTCGCTTCGGAAAATGCTGCGAGCCTTATCACGAATTGGCATGTGTCGGGCGAACCTTCTTGCTCAGACCATAGAAGAATCCGCTTTACACTGACCACTAACGTGAGAAAGCCCGCACCGAAGCGTAACCCGAGGCGTACCGATGTGCCTGGCTACAAGCGCCTTCTAGCTGCCCTACTAGCTAGGCACTTGTCACAAACAAACATAATAACAATTGCACAGCTAGAATACACCGTAACAAAGCTCTCAGAATACATAATAGAAGCTTACCACGCCTGCTGTAAATTAAGGACACCGCGAGCCAACAGCAAGCGAAATCCGTGGTGGAATCCCGAGCTCGGTAAGCTACGTCAAACACTACGGAAGCACTTCAACAGAGCAAAAAATAGTAGGCTCACAGAAGACTGGGAAACTTACAAAAAAACCCAGTACACCTACAAGAAACAAATCAGAACCGCCAGAAGAACAGCGTGGCGGAAATTCTGTGAGTCTATAGAGGAAAACAACGAAGCCGCAAGGGTAAGGAAAATCCTATCAACCGATCAGGACCGAACCCTTGGAGCGCTGAAAAAACCCGATGGCACATACACAACAACGGATCAGGAAACCAGCAGAGTCCTCCTGGAAACACACTTCCCGGACTGCAAACTCCTGGAGGACAGGACCTGGGAGGCTGCACCAAAATGGACTCCGACAGAGCAAGACTGGTCCAATGCCTACAAATTAATAACAGAAGACCGATTAAAGTGGGCTATCAACACCTTCAAGCCATACAAGTCCGCGGGGTTGGATGGCATCTTCCCAGCCCTACTACAATGGGGTTTGGTGCACATCGCTCCATGCCTAGTAAATATCTTTCAGGCATGCATAGCGTACAGATACATACCCCTTACATGGCGGGAAGTGAAGGTTATCTTCATACCTAAGCCTGGCAAATCGGACTACACACTACCCAAATCATACCGACCCATAAGCCTCACATCCTTCCTATTAAAAACCCTAGAGAGAATCTGCGACCGGTACATCCGCGACGGACCTCTCCAGGCAAAGCCACTCCACAGACAACAGCATGCGTACTCCACAGGCAAATCAACAGAATCTGCGCTGCACAGCGTAATATCCAAGATTGAATGCGCCGTGGATCACAAATGCTCAGCACTAGCCGTCTTCATTGACATCGAAGGCGCCTTTGACAAGACCACCTTCACAAGCATTAGCACTGCCTTGAACAGGCATACCATAAACCCGTCACTGAGAGGCTGGATCGCTAACATGCTCGGCCAAAGAGCCGTGCAAGTTACCGTGAACGACACTACAAGGGCCATCGTGGCGAAGGGATGTCCGCAAGGAGGCGTTCTCTCGCCGTTACTATGGAATCTGGTAGTAGACAGCCTAATAAAAACACTAAATGACAAAGGTTACTATACCGTGGGTTATGCCGACGACATAACAATAATAATAAACGGTATGCATGAAAACACCCTGTGCAATCTAATGCACCAGGCCCTGAAAATCGTAGAAAATTGGTGCGATACACACCAACTATCTGTGAACCCCACTAAAACCGAGCTGATCCTCTTCACAAAAAAGAGAAAGCTCACACCGCTAAATCTGCCAAGATTCTTTGGCACCACCCTAAGCCTATCTGCTGAAACAAAATACCTAGGCATGTACCTGGACAAACAGCTGAATTGGGCGAAACATACCAACTACATCACAACAAAAGCCAGCATAGCAATGTGGCAATGCAAGCGGATGCTTGGTAAAAACTGGGGGATTAGCCCCAAGGTCACTCACTGGCTTTATACCACAATCATCCGGCCAATTATTACATACGGCTCACTAGTCTGGTGGCCAAGAACTAGTCTGAGCACAGCCCAAAAGGACCTCGAAAAACTACAACGGTTGGCGTGTGTGGCAATCACCAGTTGCATGAGTACCACGCCTACAGCCGCCCTGCAGGCGATGTTAGGACTGCCCCCCCTTCACCTTGTTGTGAGGGAGGAAGCAACACTGGCTGCCTTCAGACTCCACCTATCAGGAACCCTGAGCAAAGACTCCAGGGTCAAACATACGCGCCTAATGCTAGATGCAATCAAAAGGCAACCAATGATACAAGCACCCAATGACAGAGTACCAAAGCAATACTGCTTTCAAAAGCACTATCAGATAGTACTTGAGGAAGAGCAGTGCGATTACTCAGGTCCGGAGGAGCTGAGAGTATACACCGACGGATCAAAAACCGACCAGGGAACGGGCGTCGGGGTGTTCTCGCAGGACCTCAACATAAATATATCCAGATCGCTAGGGATGCTCAACACGGTCTACCAAGCAGAATGTGTGGGCATTACCCTTGCAGCCCTAGCCATAAAAGCCAGGAGAGTTGCGGACACGCGCATCCGCATACTCACTGACAGTGCTTCCGTCCTCCAATCCCTAAAACAGGGATGCATCACATCAAGTCTGGTACTTGAGTGCCACGATGCACTGGAACGGATAGCTGCACCAGACCGCAATACCGTGGCACTGCAATGGATAAAGGGCCACAGCGGTTCACTGGGTAATGACGCAGCTGACGAGCTGGCCAGAAGGGCATCCAGCGCGTTGGTCAGCGGACCGGAGCCCATTGTGCCTATCCCCTTCATTCAAATACGAAGATGGCTACAAAGGTATACCTACGAACAAGCGGAGATTTGGTGGTCCTCGTCACCGGGCTGCAGGCAGTCCAAGGAGGCTCTGCCATCCCTAGATGGCAAGCTAACCAAAAGGCTGTTGCGCCTGGATAGGAAAACCCTACGATTGATGACGGGGATCATCACGGGCCACTGCCTGCTGAATAAGCATCTCCACACAATAGGTATAACGGACAGCCCTCTGTGCAGAGCCTGCATAGAGGCTGACGAAACAGTTGCGCATGTACTCTTCGAGTGTACAGGCGTTACCCAAATTAGAAACAAATTCATAGGAGCACCAAGAAGTTATACAGATGTTCTCAACAGGCTAGGAGACCTGATGAGCTTTTGGAGGGAGGTGGGCTGGCTGGAATAATCCGCCAAAGGCCGCCATGGTCCACGCACAATGGTCCGCTGAAGGGACTGAGTGCGGAAACCGAACCAATAACATAGAACATAGAACATACCGGTGTTGTCACTTTTTTAAAAATTACCAAATTTCGGGAAAGTTGGAATTAATTCGCGGGAAAAAAAGATTATTTCAAAATTCATTTGTATTGGTACTATGATGATTACGTAAAATTTTATATTATATTTGGTCATGTGTTTACCTAACCTTTATTATCCTTATGGGTCGGACAGGGTTTCACCGAAACTATGACTAACTTCCCCGAAATTTGGTAATTTTTAAAAAAGTGACAACACCGGTATAATTATGAGCGAATAGCGACAGCGATGCGACAACGTGCCACGTGCGCTGCCGCCCGCCGCCCGCGGAAGGGTGCTTAACGCATATTTATTAAGTTACCTCTTTTTGCGAAATAATATTTATTTTTTTAGGGGTTTTTTTTTTTTAAGTTAGCCTGGTTTTGTATGCATTAGTAGAATCAGTTATCGATACCTAACAACACCTTCACGGGTCGGACAGGGTTTTCTTAACATACTGTATATGTGTGTGTGTATATAACTAATTAATTGTTTTTTTTTTGTCTGTGCTGGGCCATAATTGGACGTAGTTATGCAAAATGGATCCAACCCACAAAACCCGTTTTTTGAGTTACTGTCATAAAGGTCTAAAATCTACACATCAACTTTAGTCATCATCATCATCTCAGCGTATAATCCCGGTCGCATCCGCGGCTTTCGCGTTGGATCCCGGGGTCCGCTTTCCTGCTATTACGCCTCCATTTCGCACGATCTCTGGCATCCTGTGGTGTGAGATTGTTGGCACGCATGTCATTTCTTACAACGTCAAGCCAGCACTTCTTTGGCCTGCCTCGCTTGTTCCGGCCCGGCGGAGGCGCCATGGCAAGACATTTGTTACCCACGTAACATGCCGGTTTACGTAAGACGTGGCCGTACCAGCGTAGGCGACTCTCTTGCAGTTTGTCTGCAATGTCACGGACATGGAGACTGCCACGAATGCGGGAGTTCCTGATGCGGTCTTTCCGCGTAACTCCACACATCCACCGCAGCATACTCATCTCCGTGACACGCAGCTCCTGCTTGTGTCGCTCAAGCACAGGCCACGCCTCACTGTCATACAGAAGGACAGGTCTAATGATGGTCTTATAGACCTGTCCCTTAAGCTTAACCGGCATTTTGGGGTCACAAATGACACCTGTCATCTCACGCCATTTTGCCCAAGCTGCGGAAATGCGTGCTTTAACGTCGCAATCAATGTCGCCGGACGCGTGGAGCACAGACCCCAAGT
Source organism: Sesamia inferens (assembly GCA_037179545.1). Classification (NCBI taxonomy): domain Eukaryota; kingdom Metazoa; phylum Arthropoda; class Insecta; order Lepidoptera; family Noctuidae; genus Sesamia; species Sesamia inferens. Next base: position 32,465,774 of record CM073927.1, read on the forward strand.
ATTTAAATTGGTCTGTGCACTCGACCTTGTCTCCGCCTATGCACACAGGCATAGGGTCTGTGGTGTTGCTGGCCATGTACACCGTCTTCGCCACATTGAGTTTAAGACCACCGCTCTCAAGCGAGTTCTTCCACGCATTTACCCGCCGCACCAACCGTTCCCTGTCCGCGTCTGCCAGCGCGATATCATCAGCATACATGAGCAACCAGGGAGGTTGCTCATGTGGATTCTTGATGCTGTCTGACAAGACGTCTAATATCACGCTGAACAGGAACGGACTAAGGACGGATCTCTGGTGTACACCGACGGTGATGGGGAAGGGTTTAGGTCGCCAACAGCGGTCTTAACAACGGAATCGGAATTGAGGTACATGTCTCGAATTATGTCAACATAGGTTTCTGGTACCCCTTTGGACCTCAGTGCCCACCAGATCACCCCCCGAGGGACACAGTCGAAGGCCTTCTGCATGTCTAAAAAGAGCATATGCAGAGGCGTGTTCTTCGATCTATATCTCTCCATGGTGATCCTTAGGGCGAAGATAGGTTCCGTACCCTGGACGGAACCCATATTGACACGTCGAGACAGCACACTCCTGCCGGATCCGGGAGTCTAAAATCCTCTCAAAGATCTTCATGGTGTGGGACATGACCTTTATACCGCGGTAGTTACCACACTCCTGTACGGAGCCCTTGCCTTTGAAGACTGGAGTGATAATACTAAGCCTCCATTGGCTCGGGATTTTGCCGGACAGGAGCACGCGGTTCAGAAAGTTTGTTAACATGCCCACACCGCGAGGACCCATCGCCTTTTAGGCCTCAATGGGGACTCCGTCAGCGCCGACAGCTTTCCGATTCGCCATGCGACGAAGAGCCATGTGGACTTCCTCAGGCGTTATCGGGGGCACTAATCCAAGGTTCAGAGGGAGTTCCGGTGTCTGCACCTCTTGGTGCTGCTTATTCAGCAGCTCGTGGAAGTACGTACGCCATCTCTCCTTCACCGCGCGATCCTCGCAAAGCAGGTTGCCAGTAGGGTCTTTTACACAACGGCACTTGGATATATCCAGTGCCGCTTTCACCCTAGAACGTGCCAACTTGTAAATGAGCTTCACATCAACTTTAGTATATGCAAAAAATATCAAAGTACAGGAAAATACCCATTATATAAAAGGATATTAAAATCTACTGTTATGTTATTTTAATATATAAATTGTACTTCAAAATCTATTTTCTCAAAAGCAAAGTTGCTGGCTGGATCCTTTTTGCATAACTACATCCAATTTATCCATACTATTATAATTTTAATATATGTAACTAAAATCCATTCGAAAGACGGTCCATAGATTAATAAATATTCGATGATATATTCAGTTCAAGTAGCGTTAATTGATAAAAGGTTGTTGCGCTATAAATTCCATTCGAACAATCGACTTTACATTATTCAAACATACATAATTATGACTCCGGAAGTTATTTTGATTCGAGCTCTCAGAGCTCAAACAGATAGTTATTCTATTTATGGTTTTATGCTTTTGCAAATTCAAAAATTTGACGGAAGTTTGATAAAACACACGGATTTTGGAGCTTCTAAAAATTTTTTATATTTAAATTTTTTCGTCAACGATATCTTAAACGAGAAAAGAATCAACCCATTTTGACCGGCTAGCGGTATTCGCCAGCTTTTATACGTTTCACTTGTATGTTTGCTTGGGATTTTGACCCACTTTACACAGACAGACTTTATTGAAACTTTGAAGGCTTTTCAGGCGCCGATGGCACTACTATAAATTCATAAGCACGTACCAAAAAAAAATTGATAAAATAACGAACGAACTTTTTTTTAACTGTAATTTATTATGTGATGTGTCAAGCTCTTTAGTACATTTTTATTTTAGTTATAATATATTGTGAACGTTGTCCTTATCCTATCCTACTTCCCTTCGACCTAACCAACAGTATTCTGAATTGTGTGGTGTTCCAGGCTTCCCACCTGAGCACAGCAATGTATTTCTCTGGTTGGCACCACTGCCAGGGACATAGTTCAGTGCGTATTAGAAAACTCGTGGTGTTCTCGATGTCCCAGGCCCAGGTAAGCAGGATGTAAAATTAGCTAATAATAATGATTTTATAAATCGTCATATTTGCATAGGAATCCCTTTTCCTTATTTATATCATTCCATTTTGACAGTGTTCAGCTAGGATAGCTATTAGGTACAAGATATGTATCTAAGTCGTGGTGGCCTAGTGGTTAAAACACCAGCCTCTCAAGTATGAGTGCGCGGGTTCGATTCCAGGTCTAGCAAGTACCAATATAACTTTTCTAAAAGTTATATTTACTTTCTAAGTATATCTAGGACACCAATGACTAAAGGTGAAGGAAAACATCTTGAGTAAACCTGGACTTTAAGTCCGAAATCGTCAACCCGCATTGAGCAAGCGTGGTGATTACGCTCAATCCTTCTCTGTATGAGAGGAGACCTGTGCCCAGCAGTGGGACGATAAAAATGTTGATAATGAATGATAATAATGATGATGTATAAGTTATTTTAATTTGTTTTGTTCGCAGCGTCCTGTGGTCTTCAAAGGCCTTGGTTACATAGATCTCTCGTATCAGTCATATATTAGGGTGAGTATAATCATGAATTAGTGAGTATAATCATGACTACAAAATTAACTAATAGTATATATGCTATGTATAATATTTGCCTTTAGGTAGATACTGAAGAAAACAGCTAAATAAATCAATAAACAACACAGAAAATAACATCTATTATAAAATATCAACTGTTACATTGTTGTTTATTTCAGATCGTTAAGGCGTCGTACTCCGTATTTTCAGTGCTGTATTAAATTAATAAATAAATTTATCAGTAGAACTACTTTGAAGATTCGTTACATTTAGTCATTGATTTCATCATCAGCTGATTTAATAGGGTTCACATCAGGGACCAACGTCATACTTACAAACCCGCACGGCGGCAGGCTTGCAACGTTCAAAGGCCGAGTCAACACTTTTTTTTAAACATTGTGAATTCTGTAACCGTTCATTAACGACATAAATGACTATCATGATTTTATTCTTGGCATGCAGTTTAGCCTTTTCGCGAAGTTTGCGTTACGATGTCAGATACACCCTGTATGTATACACTTGTCTATATTTAAAAGTAGTTTAAGTAATTGTTTATTTTTAAAGAAATTTTTCATTTGAACCCGTAGGTTTTGTAATATGTCGTACTTCAGTATTTATTTACTAGAAAAACCACTATTGAAATTTTCTAAGTGTTGATATTATCACGAGTAGAGCTCATAACTGTGTCCACATGCTACGCTTGCTGATGATACACCATCGGACTACGAAAGTGGAGGACGAGGGGGGACACCCGTATAATTCCAGTTAGATCACGGTGGTGACGGACGTAGCTGGTGATTATAGTACAGGAATCCTTCTAGTTTGATCTAAGAGCAATTTGCTGTCTTATACAACGGATGTTTTTGTTTATGCGAAACCTGAATATAGTTTGTTCAGAAAAGGCAACTGAATCGATTCCAATCAGTTTTACATGTTATATTTTTTTCTCAAATACATTTAGAAACCGTTGCAGTATGGTTACCGAGCGCCCCACGCAGCTTACGATAGATCATAGTACTGCGCACAGCTGACGCCAGGAGTCAACGCACGGGTCGCCCGCCCGTATGGAGCGTGGACCATATTTTTTTTTGTGACAGCCAAGTAGGATAGGAAGCTCATATCTTTGTGATTTTCATGATATCTTTTTAAAATTTTGTAAATACTCTTAAAAATACTGGACACGTGTTTCGGGTTTCGCAAAAACAAAAAAATATTTTGTATAATATAATTGTATGTAAATAGGGTTAAATATTGAACAAATTGATATTGTTGTTTTGTATAGTATAAAGCCTCCCACGCCGAAGACTTGTCTCCATTATGATTAGCCAATATGGCCGAGTTATTATACGACTTATTAAACGACATGGCTGGCGCAGCGTGCCCTACCACCTACAAGTAGGTGTTCCCGGTCGGAAGAAATTCCTAGTGCGGGGAAACATTACATACATTATATTGGGCTTCTTAAATCGGGAATCAATAAAACTTGTTGGAAACAAGTATCGAAACTAATATAGGATTAAAGGAAAAGCGGGTAACAAATGTTCTGAAGGGTGTTCATTTAAAGGTAGTTCTCATAACTATGTTCTTAAGTAAATAAAGTAGAATTCAACATGCAATAACATCTTTTAATTTCCACACAATTTCAACGTATGGAGGATGGGAACTGGGTAAAGAGAGGTAGAGGAAAGTAAAACTTAAGAGGCAAACCACTGTTTCTATCCATTTCAACTACCAGGTCACTCAGAAAGTATTGCGACAAAAAGTTCTATGTATGAGAAACTGGCCAGTTATAATTTATTTAAAAAATTTGATTATTTATAACTAATACAATTGGATCAAAATTGCGACTGGAAAAAGCAATCATCTATGCACTAAGACGGTTAAGTCACACTGTCTCAACTGAAGCGGCTCTATGTGCTTATCACGGATACGTTTCCTCGGTTCTGTCCTATGGTCTCTTGTTGTGGGGTAACTCGGTGGATATCAATAAAGTATTTATCGTACAAAAAAAGTGTGTGCGTGCTATCTGTAGAGCGGAGTACGTGGATACTGTGGATAGCTGTAAGCCTCTTTTTAAAAAGTACAATATATTACCTTTAGCATGTATTTATATTAAAGAATTGTGTCTACTAGTACGACAACATCCTGAAAACTTTATTAAGCATAGAGATGTAACCAAAAGGAATGTTGCTTCTAGAGACAGACATAGGCTCTGCTTGCCACAATGCAAGCTTAATTTGTATAAAAGAAATTCCTATGTCATGGCTATTAAGGTATATAATAAATTACCTAACGCATTTAAAGAACTACCTTTGCTTATATTTAAAAAGAAATTGATACAGTGGCTAAAAGAAAAACAGTTTTACACGGTAAATGAATTGTTGACTTATGTTGAAAGAAAGTAATGTCAATAAATTTGGTTCTTATTATATTTTATTTATTCTAATTTGACATTGACTTAATAGCATTAATTTTGTTTTGACATTATAATATCTAATAATTATCGACATTTCAATTATTATATACAAGCTGACATTTTATAATTTGTTTTAGTAGCTAATATAATGTAACGAGTTTAACATTTTTTAATTATATAAATTTAAATATTTGCACACCACACATCTATTGGTAGAATGTAAATGGAACACTTATTTTTATGAACAGCTTACTATTTTGTACACCTACATTCTTGCAAATAAAGGATTATTATTATTATTACGGTCCAAATTAAAAACTTCCCTCCACATTTTTTGCAAGTTAATTAAAATTGACGTGCCCCTTTGAAAAATAGATTTGCGTCGAGACCATTTTTGCGCTATGATTTTTTACGATTTCTAATGTCGCCTGAAACCACACGAATTGTACGATAGACTTCAAATGGCTTTCATGGACGAAGGTCCTTCAGGGTGTCACCACTGTTTGGATCGCCCTGAGGACACGGTGCTATATAGGATTGAGGTCTGCCCTGCTTGGGTAGAGCACCGCCGTGTCCTCGTGGCGGCGATCTTTCGCGTCCGACCCTGGTCCAGGCCATGGTCCGGAGCGAGTGTGCATGGCAGGCCTCCACCTCCTTCTGCGAAGCAGTGATGCGAGCAAAGAGGGAGGAGGAGCGCGTGTGGGAACGGGAATCTCCAGCGCCCTCATGCCTCTAGCCACCTCAGGAGACGCCCTGGTCGGGAAACAACATCGAACTTCCGACCACTATAGGCGCGGGCTTGCGTATCTCGCCGCCCTGTAAGGACCAGGCTCGAGTCGACGGCGCGTCGTGTTTCACGCGCTCCTCAAAGATATGTCAGCACTTCGTGACGGGGTCCACGAAGGCCAATGCTTTCTGGATCAGGGTTCTTTGGTTGCCTGGAAGAAATCGCATTAGCGATAAGGCCACCCATTGTATGTTTTGTGTTGAATGTATTTTGTTCGATGTTTGATTGTACAATAAAGAAAACATAAATAAAATAAAGAGTTAGAATGAAAGTCTTCAGTAGAACTGTTAATGGAGCCGAGAAACAGTCGAGGGAAGTCCGCAACGACACACATCAGCTACCTTGTGTTTGTGCTTTATTAATTTGTATTGATAAGAACTTTACACCTAGATGGGTTGTAACTGCCATTTAAGGTCTAATACACAAATAACGCCTTGCAGCGGTTTACAGTAGTTACCTTTCGTTTGGACTTGATTCGTTTAGATTGATAAGAACTTTGCACCCTTTTAATATAACCCATATGGATATTGAAAGCAAGGGTGTGCCCAGGTGAGGGGCAGGGGAGCGTCCCCCCCCCCCCCCCCCCCCCACCCTGGAAATCTCACAGAACATGTATGAACTTCCCTAATTACTAAATAAAGTATAAATGAGGACTTATCTCTAACTTTTAAATAAATCACGCAGTAGACACTGACAAAATGTACGATGTTATTGCCAAAACAACGAGTGTGTTAGGTTAACAGAGAGTGGGTAATTAAAAAATAATCAAGTGTAGATTATATTATAGGGGAAAAAGGGTTTCATAAAGTAAAGCACAGATAGACAAGACTAGGTACTTTATTTCAATTTAGACTTGTCAGAAATTTATCAAAAAATTAGTTGTCCGTTCGCAAAGCTAGGGCATGAAGGAGAAGAACTTGTCTAGTTCTTCTCTAACTCTCTAACTCCTAGGAAACAGTATTAACGTATTCTATCAACACGTTTCTTTCTTTGTCATTTAGGACTGGTATAGTGCCCAAGTCCTGGAAGCTTGCCAACATGCAGCCCGTGCCCAAAAAGAGTAGTCGTGCCGATCCTACCAACTATCGGCCGATTTCGATCACCTCCATACTTTGCAAAATTATGGAGCGTGTATTGAACTCGCGCCTCTTGGCATACCTGAAAGGTAACGATCTCCTCAGTGACCGACAGTACGGGTTTCGCCGCAATCGGTCAACTGGGGACCTACTAGTGTATGCCACTCACTTGTGGGGCGGGGCCCTCGAGAGAAATGGGGAAGCGATTGCTGTCTCTCTTGATGTCTCGAAGGCCTTCGACCGGGTATGGCACGCTGGCCTTTTGAGTAAGCTTCCAGCGTACAGCATGTCCCCTAGCCTGACTGGCTGGGTAAAAGACTTCCTGACGGAACGGTCCCTCCGAGTTGTTGTCGACGGATGCTCATCTGAGCCCATGTCGACTAATGCCGATGTTCCTCAGGGGTGTGTTCTCTCTGCAACTCTGTTTCAGCTGCATATTAACGAACCGCTGAAGCCCGGTATCTATGGGTATGCAGATGACAGCACAGTTGTGGAGAGATACCTGCCGGATGCTCGGGCTAGTAAGGAATCAATCCGGTCCGAAAGGGAGGCCATGGTAGAGCGAACGAGTGTTGCACTACAGGCAGTCTCCAAATGGGAAAATACCAATCTTGTAGCATTCAATGCCGCCAAAACACAGGCATGTCTTTTCACTGCCAAAAGGAGCCCGTTCACCTTGGCTCCTACTTTTCGAAATGTATCCTTGGAGTGTACCGACCGCCTTCAGCTTTTGGGTGTTGAGATTTCCTCGATCCTAAACTTTGGGTGGTTCATTGAGTCCTAGGCCAAGGTGGCTGCCAGGAAACTTGGCGTTATCGCAAAATTCCGGCAGTACTTCACACCAGGGCAGCTTCTAATGTTGTACAAAGCACAAGTCCGTTCGCGTGTGGAGTACTGCAGCCACATTTGGGCTAGTGCTGCTAAGTGTCACCTGGCCACTTTGGATTCGGTGGAGAGGCGTGCGAAGAGGCTGATTGGTGACCCTGATTTAACTCGAGATGGTCTCCAAAGCCTTGAGCACAGGCGTAGACTAGCCAGTCTTTCGGTGTTCTATAGGATACATTTTGGGGAGTGTGCGAGGGAATTGCATGATTTAATTCCCCCATCTCCGTTCCACCATCGGACGACCCATCGTACGGCGAGTTTCCACCCTTATGTTGTTAATACCACTACGATCTGGACGAAGCGTTTCGCCTCCTCCTTTATACCGCGTACATCGAGGGATTGGAACAATTTTGCCAGCGGCGGTGTTTCCGTCGGACTTTTGAGTTTCTTTTGAGTGTCTTCAAGGCTAGAGTGAATAGGCTCTTAACAAACTAGTGCGCTTTACCATCAATGATGGCGTCACTGCTTACCATCAGGCGGGATTACGATCAAACGCTAGTTTATAATTTATTAAAAAAAACATGTTTCTGGAGAAAGTAGGGAATATTTATCTATTAACACGGTTTTGGAAAAAAGAGATGCCACCCACTATTCAGTAGAGTTTTTAGACTCTCTAAATACACCTGGTCTTCCAGTACACAAATTTATTTAAAAGTCGGAATACCAATCATTATACTCAGAAGTTTAAGTCCTCCAAAACTTTGCAATGGCACTCGGCTGAGAGTAACAAATCTCCAACGAAATGTCATCGAAGCCGAAATCTTAACAGGTAGCGGCTACGGTGATGTTGTTTTCACTCCCAGAATACCCATTATTCCAATAATTTTCCGTTTCCTTTCAAACGTGTACAATTTCCTGTACGCCCAAGGCCAGACGTTATCCGTTGTGGGTATAAACCTTACTTTTGATTGTTTTTCACACGGCCAACTCTATGTTTCTCTATCACGTGTTAACATCCCAAACAACCTTTTTGTATATGCTCCGGGTAATTCCACCGCTATCATAGTATATAGAGAAGAATTAATGTAATCAACTATACCAAAGTCAGGATCATTATTCGCAAAATCTTTATTCTACAAAAAAATACTATACCACCTTCTTGAATGAAGTTTATATGTATATAGCCTACTCTGATCTAAACAACGTTGTTTTGTTTTCGACAACCACGCGAACGAAGTCGCGGGCACAGCTAGTCAATAATATATAAGTAGTACATAATAAATAGGGCACATAAAACTTATATTGAAATATTAAGGGTTACTTAACTGGTAGTGTACTCCGTTCGACGGCTGGATGAAGAACCCCTAGGGTATTTATAGACGGTACCAATTTAGAGTAACCTTCATCGAGCTCGAGCCGTTAAAATCTACCCTCAGAACCAACTAAACTTAAACAATCCACATCACAATACTTTTCTTAGAATAGCGTATTTGACAAAAAAAAAGTAATTAGTCTGTCAGTCAGATTTCCAAAAAATACTAGACACGTATTTTTTCTTTTTACATATAAACAAAAAATAAAGACGACACAGTGCGTTGAAAACTCGTGTGACCTCACTGCACGCTACACTTTTTAGCGAGCAGTAACATCACCAGCCACCACTCGTGATCTTTGATGCCTTTTATATTTGTCTATTTTAATTGTTTTTATAAAACAAAATATACCTATGCTATATTTTTCTATAATCTGAATGACGGACTATATAGAATCAATTTTTTTACCCAGGAAACATCCCTATTATGAGTCATCATAGATATAACACGTGCGACTATAGCGCGAGGTTACTCACACTAAAAATTTTACTTGTCTCGCCCCTAGGCCTGACTTGCTGAAAATTGTTGGTTTCAGTAGTTAGGTGTTTATACTAAAATTACGGGCAAACATTACAGTAAACAAAATTGGGTAGTTTGCTTGCTGGCCTGACACCAACATAGTTGGGAAGATCCAACTATTTTTGCGTCAGTGTCCGGCCTGACCGGATGAACTGTATGTTTCAAAACTAAAAAGAGTAAAAATTTATATTTAAAAAAACTGGTTTTCGGAAGTCGGTCGGAAGTGGGCAAGCTAATAACAAGCTTTTAAAAATATTTTGATTGAAATGCCTAGTGTAAAAACATGATCGTGTAAAAACGTATTCTCTAAAGCTGATAAAATTCTTGAATCATTGTGTAGCAAACCTGCATTATTAGATTATTACCCCCTTGATCGACTCACTCATCAAATAGTTTGTAGATAACTACATAATTTGTAATTTTCTATGAAATAACAGAAAATTGCTCTATTACGCAGCTCTTGAATAATTATCTAAATGTATCAATCAAATTAATTATTATTGAGAATATCTAACGATTTACCGGATACCTGATACCGTGTGTAGGGTTGTGAGTTGCATGTCGCACCAAAATTAAAATCATGTCATTTATTCAAATTACGCTGAGTATCAGTACTTACCTCCTACTTTTCGGAATGTATCCTTGGAGTGTACCGACCGCCTTCAGCTTTTGGGTGTTGAGATTTCCTCGAACCTAAACTTTGGGCCGTTCATTGAGTCCAAGGCCAAGGTGGCTGCCAGAAAACTTGGCGTTATCGCAAAGGTCCGGCAGTACTTCACACCAGGGCAGCTTCTAATGTTGTACAAAGCACAGGTCCGTTCGTGTGTGGAGTACTGCAGCCACATTTAGGCTGGTGCTGCTAAGTGTCACCTGGCCACTTTGGATTCAGTGGAGAGGCGTGCGAAGAGGCTGATTGGTGACCTTGATTTGACTCGAGTTGGTCTCCAAAGCCTAGAGCACAGGCGTAGAGTAGCCAGCCCTTCGGTGTTCTATAGGATACATTTTGGGAAGTGTGCGAGGGAATTGCACGATTTAATTCCCCCATCTCCGTTTCACCATCGGACGACCCGTCGTACGGCGAGTTTCCACCCTTATGTTGTTAACACCTCTACGATCCGGACGAAGCGTTTCGCCTCCTCCTTTATACCGTGTACATCGAGGGACTGGAACAATCTGCCGGCGGCGGTGTTTTCGCCGGACTACAATTTGAGTGTCTTCAAGGCTAGAGTGAATAGGCTCTTAATAAACTAGTGCGCTTTACCATCAACGATTGCGTCACTGCTTGCCATCAGGCGGGATTGCGGTCAAGCGCTGGTTTATATTTTAATAAAAAAAAAAAAACTATTTTATGGAATTATGAATAAAAAAATATACCACGTTTATTATTTGGTAAGACAAACATGACCGTTTGATTTATTCAATATCACATGTTTAATTCATCGAATGCATTTGTTTCTCTTTTAAACAACTATGAGCTCTGTATCCCGTTTCAGTATAACAAAGTAGCAGGGACAACCTCAAATACATAAGTATATCAAATACTATATCGATAGTTTTGACAACCCTAAAATTGGCAAATTAGAACACTTTGATTAGAAGCCATTATAAAAATGACGATAATTATTCCAATAACTAAATTCATTATACTGTTACAGGCTAGGGGTATTAAAATACCCTACGACCCTCGACATATAATATGAATCCTTGTTACCTGCTCATTCAGATATGTAAAATCAACCATGGTAACCACGACATACAGACACAACAAGACAAATGACTTTTTCTACAAAGTCTGTTATGTAGCTTACCTTTTAGGTCTTCCTAACTTCTGGTTAGAAGACCTAACGTTATCCAAAAAAATTGTTAGAATTTACGATAAGTTTACAATGTTCAACAATGGCCTGATAAATTTGCTGATACTTTTCGAGTTGGGTTCGTTCTTTACGCAGACAAATTTGACCAAGAAGCAGAAATCTAACTTGATTGTATATGCATTATCGCACCCGATGCTGAACAGTTTTCGTCTGAAGATGGCAAGGCTGCAGGACAAACTGAAGCTGGTGATATACAACCTAAGCGTTGAGCTAAAGGCTTACAACGACCTAGAGGTCGAGAGGCAGATGCTCACAAGCACATACAAGTACCTGTGTGCGTTGCTTTTCAGCTACACGATGTCTATGATCATGTATGCGGCTGATAGTATGTGGGAGGTGTACCAATACGGTATGCCACTAGTTTCGATGCCGAAAACTTCTGTTTCGAAAGAGTTTACTCCTATTTTATTTATATGAAAATAAAAAAAAAACAAAAATAATCCGAAACCAACTAGAAATCGAATTCGAAAAGTATAGAAAAAATACAGCAATTAAAAATATTAAAAACCGCTTTTATTTTACGACTCTGCTTCTATTTCCAGACGAGACTTTCACGACTCTGGTGACTGCATACCCAGATGTCACGGATAGGTCTGTACTGGCCAACGTCATCAGAGCCCTCTGTTTCATAGTTTGATGGATCTTCTGCACCAGGTTCTTTGCAGTATACATACTGGTCATATCCCTGACCACGTGCCTCGGTTATCAGTACAAAAACCTGCAGAGCTACTTCTCAAGTCTTAACGAAATATTTGACAGAGCAGATTTAAGTCAAACAGAGAAAGAAGAAAAGTATGAGACTGGGTTCAAAGTTGGGATTAAGGCACATGCGGATACATTAAGGTAAAAATTGAATAACTTATTTTCATAACCTTTATGGCCCCAATTGAAAGCCTTTTCTCGGTGATAACAGCGGCTGCCGGCAAAAGTTACCACCCACCAGACAAAGTCTTGCCGAGTTAGATTCGACGATTGACCTCTTTCTCGAAATTGGACCTACCTAACTGGATAATTTGTCCCAGGTATACGTAACTGTCAACAACTTCGAGAATAGAGTCTCCACTCTTTATGGGTGTCGGTACAAAATGGGCTTAGACATGGCCGTCGTGTTGTCCATGGTCATTATCAGACCGACTCACTCGGAGACTCTACTGAGGTCTTCAAGCATTGTACTCAGGTCCTCTGCAGTCTCAGTCATGACCACAATCATCAGCAAAACGAAGGTGTGTAATGTACACGTCATTGATGTTGATACCTTCTCCTTTCCAGTTCAGAACCATGAAGACATCCTCAAATGGACAGTTTCAGGAAGATAATATCTCCCTGTCTGACACCATGCTGCAGAGGTTTTGGTTTCGAGGTCTGGTCTTGTATTCGGACTGACATGGTGGAGTTTTCGTACAAATCCTTCAGTACTTCAATGTACCGGGAGTCTACTTGGTACCGCCGGAGAGACTGTAGTACAGCTCGGGTCTCGATCAAATCAAAGGCTTTTTCATAGTCTACAAACGCCAGGTTATACTCCTCGGTCTTCTGTATAACCTGCCGCAGTGTATGTATGTGGTCTACAGTGCTAAAATTCTTTCCAAAATCGGCTTGTTCGAGAGGCTGGAAGTCGTCAAACCTGCAAGCGAGACGATTCGTGAGGACTCTCGAAAACAACTTATAAACATGACTCAGAAGTGAGATGGTTCTGTAGTTTTTCAAAAGAGTGTTGTCACCATTTTTGAAAAATAATACCCTAAGCATCGGTTCTCTACCCGCCTTCAGTAGCTCAGCCGTTATTCCGTCATCACCCGGCCTTGTTGTTTTTATGCTGTTTGAGAGCCAATCGAATATCTTGCAGACTGACGTCCGGGATATCTTCCGTGTAATGTCGGGTTAATCTTGCTCTGGGTTCTTCTGCAATATTTAAAGCGGGTTTTGTTGTGGATGTGTAGAGCTGTCCATTGAAATTCTCGACTACCCTCAAAAGCTCTGGCCCAGACGCTATGTTCTTGCCGTCGTCAGTCTTCAGCTTGCTTAGGGGGCTATGCCCAATAGTAAGATCTCTTGCGAAAACTTTGGAGCCTCTGTTTCGCTCTATAGCCTCCGTTATATGTTCGGTATTATACCGACGTAGGGCGCACTTCGGAGACTTTGAGGTCTGCTTATTGAGCTGCCGGTATCTGCAAATATCACTTGACGAACGCAAAACCATCTCACGTCTGTCCTCGATGAGCTTGAGAGTTTAGTCCGAGAGCTTTTTAGTTCTATTTGTACGGCGACGGGTCTTAAAATACTTAGTCCCGACCGAAAGGACAGCTTTTACAAACCCGTCATTGTACTCATCCACGTCGCTACTTAGGCATTCGAAGCGGTTTTGGAGCTCGAGCTGAAAACTTTCGGAATTCTGGATCTTGTGGGTACTGGCCGGAGCGTAGACTTCACCAAGCGACATCTTTCGTGCAATACGTTCAGACTCAATGTGCCTCTCGGTGATCGTTGCCGCATTTGAGCTAGTTGATCACTGAGATATTCCAAACTCTTCACTGCTCCATTTTCCAAGTTTAGCGCTGAAGTCCCCAATAATAGCGCTGTAGTGGGTTTAAGAGCCATGTATGGCTTGAAAGATGTCCTCATACATAGTATCTACTTCATCGTCTGATTGTGCCTAGGTCGGGGTGTATACCTGAATGACCTTCAGCGAATACGTTTTACCGACACACTCTCGATCTTCACTTCATTGTCCACAAGGGACCTATGAACGAGGAACCCGATACCACTATTATAATTATAAAAAATAAAAGTCTTGTTATAAAATGCGTGCATCTTTGATTCTGCATCGTCTATCGTTTCCAAGTCACTATTACTGTCCGGTACTATTTTCACACCACCCGAATTGTGTTTTTTTTTTTTTACATGCGCTTTTTTTTTCAGATGCACACAGAAAACACAATCTCTGTGCGTTGGTGTGTTCAGTGGACAAATCGTCTTCAACATTCTTCTGCTTATTGTGCTAATGGCCCAAATGTCGGTATGTACTCACATTTCAAAGTTTATTACCAACTTGCTTCTGCCCGTGAGCCCGCCCGGTTGAGCTTTTCCCCCAACATGTAGAGGATGCGGATAGTTTACTTGCAAAATATGCTTACCTTATACATGTTTGTGTTATTCCGTTCAGAATTCGGAGCGCACGTTTATGAACTTACTCTCCTCGGCATTAACTACGAGCTCCGTGCTTGTCAGCAGTGGCTTCTACATGTGGACCTCTGGAGACGTCACCGGAATGGCATGTTGAAAAAATCTCGCTGGATTTCAAATCGAAGCGCAACAGGAATATTCTTATTTTTTTTCTGGTTAAGTGAGATTATTAATTATTCAGTATCCGATTAAAGTTTCACATAAGGCTGGTCAAGTCAGGCCTAGGGAAAAGCAAGTCAGGCCTAGGGGGTGAGGGCAAGTAAAATTTTAGAGTGGGTAATCTTTATGCGCTATAGTCGCACGCGGTTTTTTAGTAATTGCACCTTATATTTTGTTAGTGTAGCTGCGTGATTTATTTAAAACTCATTCGAAAGAAAGTCCATAGATTGAAATGAAATGAAATTGAAATGAAATGAAATTTTATTAAAAAACATAGAACAACAATGAATGTACAATAAGTCTGTTTGTATAGTAATAAAGATCTTAATAATAACAATCGTAAAAGCTAACTTAATGTAGTCTAATACATAATATAAATCTTTAAAGTTACGATCTAAAACTAATGTTGGGACCACCCGAACTAAATTTATTTAAACCTGTGTTTCAGGATATCATCAGCAACGATATTTGATGGCTATAATATAATAATAATAAACATATGACAAAAGTATTTAATACTAAACAATGAAAAATTTTCCTAAAAACTTAAATAATACATTAACTCTACTTATTTATTAGTATATAACATAACTTACTAAACTACTCATTTTATTTTAATACCTCCAGCATTTTTTCCGTATCTGTGTAACTGAGGGTTTGTAGATATTCAGTTAGCATCACACAACATTTATTTAAGCTTTCTCTGTATATCTTTAGTAGTTTGTTACATTTGTTACATAAATATGGTTCGTGAAATAAATAAAATCTGTTAGTAAAAGCATCTTTCGTCCGTGAGTTAGTGCAAACTAAATCTTTTCTTCTCTTGCTAGAAGGTACAGGGCTAAAACCGATATCAGCGTGCTGGAGTAGTACTACTATATTCAAAATAAATAACTGGCGTACTGTTAGCACTTTGCATTCACTGTAAAGCTGGTGGGTGGGAAATCTGAAAGGACGAAAGCTAGCGACCTTCAGGATTGCTCTTTGGGCTCGTTCCAAGGGCAGAAGTATAGTTTTTGGGGCACCCCAGGAGCTTATACAATAGGTAAGAATGGGCTGACACAAAGCCATATACACCTGCCGAATTAAAGTAAAGTCTGCTATGTTGCGCAAATTTTTAAATACGTATATTAATTTACGTACCTAGAGTACGTACATAATAACTCAACATGTTTACGGAAGTTAAGATTATCATCAATTGTGACACCTAGATATTTTATATGGTCAGTTTTCTGCAATGTAGGGCAAGTGTGGGCAAGCATACATGAGCAACCTCCCTGGTTGCTCATTTATGCTGATTATATCGCGCTGGCAGACGCGGACAGGGAACGGTTGGTGCGACGGGTAAATGCGTGGAAGAACGCGCTGGAGAACGGAGGTCTTAAACTCAATGTGGCGAAGACGGTGTACATGGCCAGCAACACCACAGACCCTATGCCTGTGTGCATAGGCGGAGACATAGTCGAGTGCACAGACCAATTTAAATAATTGGGGTCTGTGCTCCACGCGTCCGGCGACATTATTTGCCACGTTAAAGCACGCATTTCCGCAGCTTGGACAAAATGGCGTGAGATGACAGGTGTCATTTGTGACCCCAGAATGCCGATTAAACTTAAGGGACATGTCTATAAGACCATCATTAGACCTGTCCTTCTGTATGACAGTGAGGCGTGGCCTGTGCTTGAGCGACACAAGCAGGAGCTGCGTGTCACGGAGATGAATATGCTGCGGTGGATGTGTGGAGTTACGCGGAAAGACCGCATCAGGAACACCCGCATCCGTGGCAGTCTCCGTGTCCGTGACATAGCAAACAAACTGCAAGAGAGTCTCCTGCGCTAGTACGGTCACGTCTTACGTAAATGTTGGGTAACAAATGTCTTGCCATGGCGCCTCCGCCGGGCCGGAACAAGCGAGACAGACCAAAGAAGTGCTGGCTTGACGTTGTAAGAGATGACATGCGTGCCAACAATCTCACACGACGGGATGCCAGATATCGAGCGAAATGTAGGCGGATTAGTAGGAAAGCGGACCCCGGGCTCCAACGCGAAAGCCGCGGATGCGACCGGGATTTTACGCTGAGATGATGATGATGATGTCAAATGCTAATTAGTACATTTTTATTTTTGTTAGAATTTACGATCCGGACGAAGCGTTTCGCCTCCTCCTTTATACCGCGTACATCGAGGGACTGGAACAATCTACCGGCGGCGGCGGTGTTTCCGTCGGACTACAATTTGAGTGTCTTCAAGGCTAGAGTGAATAGGCTCTTAATAAACTAGTGCGCTTTACCATCAACGATTGCGTCACTGCTTACCATCAGGCGTGATTGCGGTCAAGCGCTGGTTTATAAATTAATTAAAAAAAAATGTTTTTTTTTTCATTTTTGGATGTGAACGTTGATTTCATCCTATCCTACTTCCCTTCGATCTAACCAACAGTATTCCGAATTGTGTGGTGTTCCAGGCTTCCCACCTGAGCACAGTAATGTATTTCTCTGGTTGGCACCACTGCCAGGGACATAGTTCAGTGCGTATCAGAAAACTCGTTGTCTTCTCGATGTCCCAAGCCCAGGTAAGGAGAATATAAAAACTTTATTACAAGAACAGCCGACTTCCAAAAAAGACTACAAAGTAAATAATAACTAAATTCGGAAGTCGGTGTCAACTGATACCTATTTGTGTTTTGGAAAAAAGTTTTTATTTTACACGTTTTAGTTATCAAAAGTACTATTTAGCTGCATCCGGTCAGACTGGACGCTAACGCTAATACAGCCTGGAAGGGTAAAATCCGTTGACACTAAAACCATAGGTAGTTTGCTTATTTATAGAAATGTTTATCTGAATTGAAAAATAAACGTTTTTTCTTTAAAAAATTTTAAAAAGTTTCTGTCCGAGACCGGCCGTAAACTCATAGATACAACGCGCCCGAGGTACGTACCAGTGCAAAGGGCGCTGACCTCTTGCACTGGCTGTTCGTTTTAACTACCTACGTAAGTTTTAACTAACTAAATTCCACTAAAAACACAATACACATAAGCTGTTATGTAACTTTCCCTTCATTCTTTTCCTAGCTTAGGTGTTTAAAAGTTAATCACATTTTTATCTACAGTTTCATTTAAAATTACTTGTTAAATTTACATCTATTGAATAATGTACACTTACACTAACCTCAAAAGACGATGAAAAACGATGTCCCGAATCCCTTTTCCTTATTCATATCGTTCCGTTTCGATAGTTTTTGGCTAGGTTTTGGCCAAGAAACTTAGATATATCTATCTATCCATATATTATCTCTAAGTTATTTGATTTATTTTGTTCACAGCGTCCTGTGGTCTTCAAAGGCCTTGGATACATAGATCTCTCGTATCAGTCATATATTAGGGTGAGTGTGCTACAGTATGTATAATATTTACCATTAGGTACTGAAGAAATCAGCTAAATAAATCAAAAACAACCCAAAAAATAACATTTATTATAAATAAAATACCAATTGTTACATTGTTGTTTATTTCAGATCGTTAAGGCGTCCTACTCCTTCTTCTCAGTGCTGTATTAAATTGACAAAGAAATTTATTAGTTGAACTACTTAGATGATTCGTTACATTCAGTACTCCCTGGGCTAAATACAGTAAAGTACCATTATTTTTTAAAGTTCTGAATTTTATTTCACGTTCACAGCAAAGCAGGTACGTTACCTATATGCTGTGTCTACTGTTTTTTGGCATCGTTTACATTTACATAACAAACAAAATACCTACTAATATAGAAATACTATACAACAGAAGTGTGAAACATTTTCAATATATCACGAAAACACCTAAGTATATATGTATACACTTGGCTATATTCAAAAGTACTTTAGGTAATTGTTTATTTTTAAAGATTTTTTTTGTTTCGTTTGAACCCATTGGTTTTGTAATACGTCGTATTTCAGTATTATTTTCGTTATTTCATATAAAAACCCCTAATGAAATTTTCTAAGTGTTGATATTGTCACGAGTAAAGCTGATAACTGTGTCCACATGCTACGCTTGCTGATGATACCACATCGGGCAACGAGAGTGGAGGACGAGGGAGGACACCCGTATAGTTCCAGTTAGATCACGGTGGTGACGGACGTAGCTGGTGATTATAGTACAGGGACAACTTATACAACGGTATTTTTTGTTTATGCGAAACCTGAATATAGTTTTTTAAGCATAAGCTACTGAATCGATTCCAATAATTTTTACACCGTGTCATATTTTTTCCCAAATACATTTAGAAATTGTTGCAGTGTGGTTACCGAGCGCCCCACATAGTTTATGATAGATGCTCGCGTACTACACTACGCACAGTGACGCTAGAGGTCAACGCACCGGCCGCCCGCTCGAGCGGATCATGGACCATATTTTTGTTGGGACAGCCAAGTAGGATAACAAGCTCATGACTTTATGGTTTTTCATGATATCTTTAATAGAATTGTATGTAAATATGCTTAAATATTCAACAAATTAATATTGTCGTTTTGTATACTATAAAGCCTCCCACGCAGAAGACTAGTCTCCGTTAAGATTAGCCGATATGGCCGAATTGCTATTATACGACTTATTTACCGACATGGATGGCGCAGTTGTTAAGCGATCGCCTACAGTGTGGCTACCATGAGTTTTCATTACGAGAGTCGATCGTCGATAACGACCGCATTTGACTCATCTCTTCAAGGATGGAAGAACTCTCAACCAATGAGAGCTCCAAACGCGGTAAAATATAATAAAATAACAAAAATAATAAAATCACAAGTTTAGAAGTTCGGTACATACAGAGTGGTGCTGATAATACGACAATAAATTAAACATCGTGAACCTCAACACATTCTCAGTCTACCCATAAAAAATCATATAAATATGTCCATTAGTTTAGTCACAGGAAATTATTTTTCATTTTTACATTTTCTACATTATGTACATATTGATAAGGAAGCGTTTACAGGTTAATGACCGCCACATCCTGCGGTACCAAACTTTAATAATAATGGCGCGAAAAAAGGAAGTCGATACAGGATCGCGCTGCCGCCCGCTGATCAGGGGTCATTGAACCAATATTTTAAAGGATGTTCTATTCCGCTTGCAATTTTATGAGATTTAGTTTGTTTGAAATTTTTTTTTTTTTTTGTTTTTGATGCTGAGTATTTTCTATGGTTTAGGATAATTCCTATGAACCAGCATTGTTCCTGTTTTCATTTAATGTCGTATTGTCAGCACCTCTCTGTATATCGATCACTTCGTTCGATACATATATCAATCTCTTCGTCCGATACTTCTAACTCCGTAGATAAATTCAGCAATGGTACCTAATACAGGCCTTTTTTTTTTTTTTTTTTTTTTTTGCCGGGGTGGAAATCCTCATAGGATGCCCGCCGCCCTGGGGTGGGCGACGGGGTATGTCAGACTTTTACTGACTAAAACCACCCCGGTGTGTCTTCTATCACGAGCGCGCGTGGGGCCGCGGGAGTCTAAATTCTTCCACGGCCCCACCCTCGTGCTGGCCCGGTCTGTCCGGGCCTCCTCTCCTGCACGGGGTAGTGGGGTGTTAAACTACCCCGTGCATCACCTCAAAGGCGCGCGCCGACACTCGCGCGCGCCTTCGCCTCGGGGTCCATCAATAGGGGGGGCGGGGACTTCCCCATGTCCCTCGCCCCTGGACCCATTCATGGGGGGCGGAAGAGGGCGTTATCCGCCCTTCCTCGGCGCCCGGTGCGTCTTCTGCGGCCCGGGAAGGGAGTTGATATCTCCCTCTCCCGTTCCGCAGCTTCCTTCTGCGACATCACGTCCTCGCAGAAGGACACCACCGCGTCCCACGACTCTGAGCTGCCGACCATCCTCCGCACTACTGCCGGCAGCGTCAGGTCGCCTCCTACTTCATTTGTGAGGACACGGCGCTGCTCCTCCCATGCTACACACTCGGAGAGCGTGTGCTGCGCCGTGTCCTCCCCGCATTGGACGCAGTGGTGGCACCGAGCGTCGGGCTCTCTGCCTAAGCGACGCAGGTACTTGCCGAAGCAGCCGTGCCCCGACAGTACCTGCGTCACCCTGAACGACAGGGAGCCGTGCCTCCTCCCGAGCCAGTCGTCGAGTACTGGCCGGATACCTAATACAGGCCTAGCGCAGGTTATACGTAAAACCTTTAACTGAATCAGCCAACGCGAGCAAAACCGCGGGCTATAACTAGTTATTGGTTACTGTCCGATTGTAATTGACTGTACTACCCTCTCGCGAGTTGACGACGAAAAACAGGTAAAATTGCAAGGTGCCATTTCGCTCGGACGCTCGTGAGTTGACGAATAAGTCGAGGATGGGAACTGCGTAATGAGTGGTAGCGGAATGTATAACTTAAGAGTTAAACCACTGTTTCTATCCATTACAACTATGTCGCAAGCAGGGTTTTGTTTTTCACGTAAACACATACTACCTAAAGCTACGGTAAAGCAAGCTCCGAGAAGAGCAAGGCAGCCATAAAACGGCTTACATTAACTTTATATAAACGCTCCAGAGAAATCATGCGCCGCAAAATTGGAGACGCAATGTGCGTGGTCATCGCTGTCCCGCTTAACAAATGAGTGTCATATGATCGCTAAGATCACGATTCACGCGACAATCGTCTGTGGACACGACCTAATGCTAATTGGTACCAAAAGGTAAGAAATTAGAAGCAATCACATGGTTAAATGTAATTAACTGCAATTGGAGCGGCTTTTCTAATTATGAATCATATATAAAATGTATGGCAAAATGACGTGAGTAATTCGTGGTAACAAATTGCCTTTATGTCATAGAACTAAGGGCGATTGTTATAGATCAGGTAAGTACTTATGTTAGACTAAATATCGTCTGTAATTACGCCTATGCTCTAACTAAATAATTGATTCCGTGTTATTAGAATATTGTTTTTTCTACAGGGAGGCATCTAAAAATCTGTTCCTCCTAAATTGTTTTCTTCAAATTTTTCCATGGCACGACACTCAATAACATCTTATTGGCCGAAAACTTTGCCACTCCCATGACATCAAACGAAAAAAATTAACTATGAGAATATGGTACAGGCGTCATCACTTGAAGCTACTACATTTTGTCAGATTCTTTATTAAATTTTCAACTTTATCTGTAACTAGCGACCTGCCCCGACTTCGCACGGGTACAATGCTGATAATAAATACACTACAGAAAAACATAGAGGCCCGCCGCCGCTCCTGGCCGCTCCGGTTGGTCGCTCCTGCCCGATTTTTTTAAATCTGTAATATCTTCGAAAATATTCATTTAAGTCAAATACTATAAGGGCAATATAGATCTACATTAAATCAACAATTTGTTTACGGTATTAAATTGGATAAGGATTAATGCTGTACTAGTTAAAATCGCTTCGAAAATTAGCCGGTATTTGTCGTAAAAAGTAAATGAGTGGGATATCCATAACAGATAGACATATACCATTGCAAACTTTTTGTAGACCTTTTAAATGTGTACAATATTTAGTACATTATTTTGATAAATCTCGTAAGGTTCAGCCTGCGTTTCACTGTAAACGCGGAAAAAATGTAATTATTTACGGCATCACATTAAAAACCTGAAAAATAATAATATTTAATGGATTTTATTATACACTAGCAGCCACCAGCGACTTCTTTCGCGTGGAGTTAGTTATGCTCCACTCCTATTGGTCGCAGCGTGATGTTATATAGCCTAAAGCCTTCCTGGTATAATGGACTATCCAACGCAAAAAGATTTTTTCAAATCGGACCAGTAGTTCCTGAGATTAGCGCGTTCAAACAAATAAACAAACTCTCAAGCTTTATAATATTAGTATAAGATATAGATATAAACCTTCCTCTTTAATCACTCTATCTATTAAAAAACGCATTATAATCCGTTGCGGAGTTTTAAAGATTTAATCATACAAAGGGACATAGGGAAAGAGAAAGCGACTTTGTTTTATACTGTTCGAGCAAAACGCCTGCTCGATTTGAGTGAGCAAATCATAACTTGCGCTCGTTAGAATGTCGGTACTTAGATTTATTAGATTAGATGTAAGTTTTAAATGTACCTACTCTTGTCTGTATGCCATATTTGTTCGACAAGTTAATACATGGTTCTGTTACTAGCAGCATTTTGAAGTTTCCTTTATCCAGTCATTAAAATTCCCCAACATTTCGGTCCTTCGAGCCGGATTGGTAATCCTAAGAAGATTTGCTAAAAATCAGTGGATTTGGATATTATTATCGTGGAGTTTTGCCGAGGAGATATTCGCCGGCAATGTGACTGTGAACTTTAGAGTTAAAATATCGCCACCCAACACTCGGTCAGGTAGTATTTAACCCTGTGATTTAATCATTAAAAAGGTTAGTGTTTCATTTGACTAAAAATATATTGTATAAATTACGATTATATGTTCTTTCAGTGAAAAGCTCAGTAGATATTTGCTACATTTATAATTGTATCTTAGCAGTATTTTAGTTAACTAATCATTTTGTTTAATGAGTTATGTGTCTAGGTTGGTGTTACTTAGATATTAGTTATCTTTGATTAGTTAATTAACCCGTATGAATCAATTGTAAGTATTGCATTAAAGTCGACGTTAGGTTAGGTTAGGTTAAGTGTTCAAGTTTTGAGGAATTTGTGTAGCTTAAATAAAAGCTTAAAATTAAAATCTCATTTTGTATGCCTTTTTATTTATAACAGGTAGGTACTCGTAGTAGTGATATTGTAACACGTAGGTACTCGTAGTAGTGAGACTTCATATTTTGTTATTTTTTTTTTTTTTTTTTTAATATTTATAAACTAGCGCTTGACCGCAATCCCGCCTGATGGTAAGCAGTGATGCGATCGTTGATGGTAAAGCGCGCTAGTTTATTAAGAGCCTATACACTCAGAAAAACCGAGCGAATAGGAAGGAAGACGGCAGTTGAGCGAGGTGATGCAATGTTAAACCCAACAACACGACCAACGATGCTGCGCCAAAGGGAGATTGATGTAAAGACCCTCCACGACCAAACTCCCAACACAACAACATTAAGCGCATCGTACTCGGCACACATCGCAACACAACTGCTCAGACCCGTCTTCCGTACGGCTTCACCAGACATCATGCCGGAACACGACAAATCGCTTGGCGGCAAGACTTTGTCTGGTGGGTACTTATTACTACTTAAAATTAAGTTTGATTGTTTGGAAATACCTAAGTTGTTATTATATACATTTCAGGTTGACTGCATTCGAATCCCAGAATGTCCGAAGAGAGAGAACTAGTTAAAAAATGAGGAAGCTTTAAGGGACGTTTAACTGCGTTCATTAATTACCTTGATGCGTCCAATGATAAGGAGTTAACTAGTTGTGAGGTTAAGGAATTGCAAATACGGATTGGGAGAATCGAGTCATTGTATGACCAGTATGATCAGATACAGTTGCGATTAGAATGTCTGGCAGAAGATGTTAAGGCTCAATTCTCTGAGCGTACCGAATTTGAGTCACTATACTATAAAGCACTGTCTAGGTCACAAGAGTTGTTATGTAAGTTTACCAACGATAATGAGTCTATTAGCAGCGAAAAATGTACCCGTATCAGTCAACGTAAGCCTGTTAAGTTACCCACGATACAACTACCTAAATTCAATGGTAGTTTTAGCAATTGGTTGGAGTTCCGTGACACTTTTACTAGCCTCATTCACTGTAATGATGAAATCGATCAGGTTAACAAGTTTCATTATTTACGAGCGTCACTGGAAGGATCTGCTGCTGTTGTAATCCATGCGATTGAGTTTTCCGCAAGCAATTATGATATAGCTTGGAAGCTCATTTGTGATCGTTTTGATAACAAAAGGTTATTAGTACAAAATCATGTGTCATCCTTATTTAACTTGAATGCTATTGCAAAGGAGTCCTCTGTTGCGTTGAAAGCATTAATTGATCAACTTAATAAAAATCTCCGTGCGTTGGAATCGTTAAATGAGCCCGTCAAGTCTTGGGATACTTTATTAATATACATTGTAACTCGGAAGCTAGATCCGTTAACTTATAGTGAGTGGGAGGAGCGTAAAGGTAGGATAGACAAAGACAGCACTATTACATTTGCTGCATTTCTTCAATTTATTCGCTTTCGCGCTGATTTGTTAGAAACGTTAGAAATAGCACGAAATAACAGTAATCCCACCCCCGCTAAGCCTAATTCACATTCTAATAAGATGAAGTCTATGGTTGTGTCACAAGATTCTAATTATTCCAGCACTGCTTCGAGTAAGTCATGCCCGCACTGTAAAGATGATCACATTTTAAGTAGTTGTTCACAATTCCTTTCATTTAGCATAGACGCCCGACTCAAATTAATACCTAATTATAAAGTGTGCTATAACTGTTTTCGTCCAGGTCACTTCGCTAACCGATGCAAAAAACCAGGATGCAAGATATGTAAGCGCCGACATAACACTTTGATTCATTCTTTGGGGAACAAAGGTACGGCGAATTCTTGCAATAATGAAAACAAATCACTTGGTAACCCGTCGCATTCCGTATCAACGTCATCACCTACTGACGGCGTCGCTAGCACTATTGATGCGACTGCGAATGCAAATAATTTAACTTTGTCTGCGGACCTCAGTTCGCTAAGTAGTGAACGTAAACAATGCGCTGTGTTATTATCCACCGCTCTTATCAAGTTATGTGATCACAATGATCGTGAGCATATAGTGCGAGCCATGCTTGATAGCGGTAGCACATCGTGTTTTATGACGGAACGATTATGTACACGGCTTAACTTAAATACTAGTCAGATAAATGGTTCGGTCTATGCCATTAATAACGTAAGTTCTCGTGTAGGCAAAACATGTCATGTGAAGATGACGTCATTAGACAATAGTTATGCTACTAAGTTTTATTGTTTTGTTTTGCCATCACTGACGACTGTGGTGCCCAGTCGTAATATCGACATTTCAGATCTGAATATTCCCGATAATATCTGCTTAGCTGACCCCACCTTTTATAAGCCATCAGAAGTAGATGTCTTAATAGGAGCGGATCTCTTCTGAGACTTGGTTGGCTCGCAGAGAATTCGACTAGGTATAGGTAAGCCAGTATTGTGTGAAACGTTGTTAGGCTGGATCGTTTCTGGTCCTGTTACCTATAATAATGAAAAATATTAACCTCTAACAATATTTCATGCAATTTAACTCAAACTGATTCCTCTAGTGACGAAGAATTAATAAAAATTCGTACTGATTTAGCAAAGTTCTGGAACATAGAAGAGATTAATTCACCATTCTCACATTATTTACCCGAGGAGAAGTTGTGTGAGGAACATTTTGTTAAGAATACGACACGTTTAGAGACCGGTCATTTTTGTGTTCGTATTCCTATAAAGCAAAATCCTTCTGTTTTAGGACAGTCTTTCCAAAGGGTTTCTAAGTGCTTATATTCTTTAGAACGCAGACTGAAGTCCAAGCCTGAGTTCGGTAAGTTATATCGCGACTTCATGTCTGAATATGAAAGTTTAGGACATATGACCGAAAATAATAATATAGTCAGTCCAGGTGGATATTTCATACCACACCACGGGCTGCTCCGAGAATGTAGCACGACTACCAAGCTCCGCGTAGTTTATAATACAAGCTGTGCTACTTCTTTAGGAGTGTCTTTTAATGACTTGCAGATGGTGGGTCCTACAGTACAGGACGATCTTATGTCTATACTCCTTCGGTTTCGACAACATAAGTTCGTGTTGTCAGCTGATGTCGCGAAGATGTACAGATGTATATACGTCCACCCATCTGATAGGTTCTGTGTCAACAGGTTCTGTGGCGTGATGATGTATGCGATCCTGTCAAGGTTTATACATTGAATACCGTCACATATGGTACGGCTAGTGCACCATTTCTTGCTACCCGTTGTCTCAAACAAATCGGAATGGACTATTAACTTGCGCTCGTTAGAATGTCGGTACTTAGATTTATTAGATTAGATGTAAGTTTTAAATGTACCTACTCTTTTTGTCTGTATGCCATATTTGTTCAGTTAATACATGGTTCTGTTACTAGCAGCATTTTGAAGTTTCCTTTATCCAGTCATTAAAATTCCCCAACAATACTATGTAGTCAAGCATTATGGCTCAAGGCTGATTGGAAAATTTAAAAATTGATCAGCTGTCGTCTGTAAAATAGATGTTACAATGGCCCTAAAATATTTCTATAAAAAAGCAGCCTATTTTGTAATCATACTCTCATTAAAAACTTTAAATACCTAGTCCAAAGTTTTTATCTTCCTTTTGGTTAGGTACTCAATGTCGCTATTTTTATTAGTTCGAGCAGCATAGGTTGTATAAGGAAAAACCAATTGTACAATGTTACCAAAAAAACATGTCGTAAAGGCGTTATAGGCTTTCATTGCAAGGTTACCTCGATCATTAAATAATTTCCAAGCTTATCGAATACATGTCTGCCTTACAAGTAAAATTGCAGCCATTATGAACGCGGTTCTGCACGTACCCACATATGTATTTTAAATTAATAGCTACAAATTCGCAGACAAAAGACATTCTCAAGCGTTTGAAACGTCTTTTTCAAAACCGAAATGGAGAACTGTCGTAGTTATAGGAACACAAAAACAACAGAATTTCTGATTAATCTGAACAAATTCGTTTTTATATTCGGCTTGCCAAACTATTGGGTGGAAGAATTAGATTTTTCGAAATCGATAATTAAAATAATCCGACTACTGAGTAAATTGGGGAACTGGTCAGTTTCCGCTATGATTCTTTCAGAATACTGCGCTTTTGTTACACAGAAGAACTTGACAGACCGACAAAGTTCTGATATGTTTCTTTTTGTTATATCTCATTCTATCGTTACTAGCTTTCGAGTTCGTATGAGTCAACAAGAAAGCCATATAAGAGATGTCATGTATAAACTGGGCATACAACTAAAGGAGATCTACAATGATATTCAGGTTGAGGAGCAGATGATCAAGAGATCGAAGTTCTTCTCTTTGGCTCTTATCTTAAATTGTGTGATAGCCATCATTATGTACACAATTGAAGCTGTTCTAAAGGTAATACGCACAGGTGAGTGCTTGATACTTTTATTTATATATAGGTATACTAGCTGACCCGGCAAACGTTGTTTTGCCATATAAATAATAAAAAAATTTAGGGGTGGACTACCCTTAACATTTAGGGGGATGAAAAATAGATGTTAGCCGATTCTCATAGATACCGGATAAGCACAAAAAATTTCATCAAAATCGGTCGAGCCGTTTCGGAGGAGTTTAAGTTCGAACACCGGGACACGAGAATTTTATATATTAGATTATAAAAGTATCAAAATATTATATATATAGGTATATTATAAGTTAGCCTCTGCCTGTGACTTCGTTCGCGTGAAACTTCCTGTTCCCGTCTCACTCCTTTGCACCGCATCACCTGCCCGCGCTACAACTTCGTTTTGACTTATCCTTGTTATGACTTTTTTGTTCTTGCACGGCTACTACGGGCCTGCTAAAACACTTTTTAATTCCGACCAGGGCCTGTAGCCAATGTAACATCGCTTCGTAGCGAAGCGAAATCGAATACCAAACCAACCAATGGCGGGAACGATTGACCACGTGATTTATCGCGGCACGCGGTCAATCGTTTTCGTTATTGGTTGGTTTGGTATTCGATTTCGCTTCGCTACGAAGCGATGTTACATTGGCTAGGGCCCCAGTAGTTTCAGAAATTAGCATGTTCAAACAAACCAACTCTTTGGCTCTATTATTAGTATAAATAACCGACGAAGCCCGAAGAATTGGTAAACTTAAATGGCATTGGAGAAGGCAGATGGAACCAAAAGGTTCTGGAATGGCGACGATATGTTAGAAGATTTAGTTGGTTGGCCACCCATAAGGAGCACACTTGATCTTGTTGATGACGCAGAGAAGGAGAATGGCAAAACTGGCAGCGCTTGGGGTAGCCTTGTGGTGCCTGGCAGAAAACCACCACGAGTGCTCGGTGGCTGCTGGTCCTCGGTTTTGATCCCCGAGGACTAGCAGACGCTGGGCCGGTGCACCCTGGGCGCGGGCAACAATCCGCGGCGAGGCGATTGTTGTCCGCTTCGAATTTCTGCCGGAGCGGAGGAGCCGCTCCCGAGGGCTCTCTATCTGCGCTCTGCAGCTGCAGAGTGCATGAACAGGGAGCGAGGTGGGGTAGACCCTGGCCCGTTTTTACAGTCCGCGGTCCAGGATACAGGGACGATGGACTTGGGTCTCTAGGTACCTCCGATAAACATTTCGGACCGCAGATCGAGTTAAATTAAGTTGAGCACTCACATTTCTTTGGCTGTGTCCTGCCTGAATAAGTGCCACAGCTTGGGCGGCGACTTCAAGTGAAGTATCCATAGATTATTGATAGAATCTCACCTTAATGTTAAGAATAAATAATGTTTGTTGCAAAACCGAAGATATCAATCACTTTTTCAAGAATTAAATCCAAGTAAACCAATAAAATCAAGTTTTCTTAGTATTCGATTATTTGATATCAAGAAACAGGCTCCAAATTCTCTTCTCTTGTTCTAGGTCTTTTGTTTCTTTAAATTCTGTGGTCGAAATTCAAAAAAAGACTTGAATGAAATTGTGAATGTGTCAGGTTCAAAACTGCATAAAAACTTTTTGTTCGACCTTATATAAAATTTTAGCTAGGACCAAACGAAACTGAAAATGCAAGGTGGGCCAATAGATGTGTCCAGAAGTGTATTTTAGCATGTGTATTTTTTCCGTGTCTTCTTGAACTAGTCGCTGAAGTTGTTCGTTGTTTACTTGTTCCTTTAAGGCGAGTGGTACAGGGCGAGGTCGAAATGTTTTCGGCCGAACGTCGTTAGGTATGTGGATTTTAGCGCTATGCCCTATTATTGTTCCCAGCTTACCATCGAAAAGTGACTTGAATTCTTGTAGAATATTGTTGATAGTGTTGTTATTGCTTGTGTAAAACTAATTGTGACCGCTGTTGGTGTTTTTACAGTACACAGTCTGGCTCCCGGAGGCATTGATAGATCAAAGCTTCTAAGCCAATCTAGACCAAATAGAGGGATATCGTTTTGTTAGGTGACGTATACGGTCAAAGCTTTTTCCTTGTTAAAGGCTTTTACTGTTATTTCGGATGTTCCCAATGTTTCAATTAGTATGTCCGTGTAAGCAATAAGGTTAGTGCATTTCTTAAGGGTGGGTCGTCCAATATATTTCCATTTTTTTTTTTTTCAATAACGGAGTGGACTGCGCCTGAGTCATAAAGCATTTCAATATTTTTTGTGTTGAGCTGGGTTGGTACCATAATCTTTGATACCTACCTGCTTGCAAAAAAAAAAGCAAGGTAAATAAAGTTAGTTATACAATATACATAATGCTACACATCCAATAGAACACCGAAAGGCTGGCTGTGCTCTAGGTTTTGGAGACCGTTTTGAGCTAAATTTAGGTTGCCAATCAGCCTCTTCGCATGCCTCTCCACTAAATCCAAAGTGGCCAGGTGACATTTTGCATCACCAGCCCAAATGTGGCTGCAGTACTCCACGAACGGACCTGGGCTTTGTACAACATTAGAAGCTTTTTTGGTGTAAAGTACCGCCAGACCTTTGCAATAACGCCAAGTTTTCTGGCAACCACCTCCACCAATGGGTACCAACCAACCACCTATGGGTATGGAGATGACAACACAGTCGTGGAGAGATACCTGCCGGATGCTCCTGCTATTGGGGAATCAATCCGGTCCGAAAGAGAGGCTATGGTAGAGCGTACGAGTGTTGGTTGCAGTCTCCGAATGGGGCAATGCCAATCTTGTAGCATTCAATGTCGCCAAAACACGGAGTGTCTTTTCACCGCCAAAGGGAGCCCGTTCACCTTGGCTCCTACTTCTTGGAATGTATCCTTGGAGTGTACCAACCTTCGGCTTCGGCCTGCAACTTTTGGGTGTTGAGATTTCCTCGAACCTAAACTTTGGGCGGTTCATTGTGTCCAAGGCCAAGGTGGCTGCCAGAAAACTTGGCGTTATCGCAAAGGTCTGGCAGTACTTCACACCAGGTCAGCTTCTAATGTTGTACAAAGCACAGGTCCGTTCGTGTGTGGAGTACTGCAGCCACATTTGGGCTGGTGCGGCTAAGTGTCACCTGGCCACTTTGGATTCAGTAGAGAGGCGTGCGAAGAGGCTGATTGGTGACCCTGGTTTAACTCGAGTTGGTCTCCAAAGCCTAGAGCACAGGCGTAGAGTAGCCAGCCTTTCGGTGTTCTATAGGATACATTTTGGGGAGTGTGCGAGGGAATTGCACGATTTAATTCCCCCATCTCCGTTCCACCATCGGACGACCCGTCGTACGGCGAGTTTCCACCCTTATGTTGTTAACACCTCTACGATCCGGACGAAGCGTTTCGCCTCCTCCTTTATACCGCGTACATCGAGGGACTGGAACAATCTGCCGGCGGCGGTGTTTCCGTCGGTCTACAATTTCAGTGTCTTCAAGGCTAGAGTGAATAGGCTCTTAATAAACTAGTGCGCTTTACCATCAACGATTGCGTCACTGATGGTAAGCAGGGGATTGCGGTCAAGCGCTGGTTTATAAATTAATAAAAAAAAAAAAAAAATCTGGCAAAACGCGACATTCTAGATTGCAGCATTTTGCCCGTGACATGTAGCGTAAGGGTAGCGGGTCGTGCGGGTGAGCCGCCCACGTGTTTGTATTTTGGTAAACCATTGCAAGCTTGGGTTGAATCGAACGAAAATTAACGATTGCTGAATGAAAGTAGGACCATCAAAATTTAATACCTGGAACCTGGGTCACACCTACATGTCAGCTGACAGTGTACATGGTGCCATCACTAGTAAAATTAACAAGTCAGGAAATTTAGATGATCACGTTCACACAATTAAAGTCTCGAAAAAAATTTACAGCCCATGTACACGACCATAAAAAAGTTATGCTGTTCAAAAGCAAATTGAAATGTGGTTTTCCTAGAAATTATAATATTTCCAGTTCTAAAATTGTTGAATTCCTGTTCGGACCAATACAACCGAACAGCTCAGCACTTTTGCTTTCGTGCATTTCTATAAAACTAGGACAATTACTTGATTAAAGTCAGTGCGTATTCGGCCGTCGATCGCGTAACTCAAACCATACCAAAACCATACAAACCATCTATTAGATTAAACCAACATAGATTTCTCACTTATAACCATTATTTTGTGTAAACCATAAAACCATAACCAAATTAAAGTCGTATCATTTAAACCGAACCAATACCAAACCATAACCTTCAACTAAACCAAAACCATCATTCAATCTAGAAAGTTGGTATCACGCAGAAACCATGCTTTCTACAATTCCGAAGAGAACAACTGTTCGTAAAAAATAATTACGAAGCTAACGATTTTAAGGAGCTCGATATGTCCAGCATTAAAGAAAGAAATCGTTGGAAAAGAAGTTGACATGATTGTCAATGTAGCAAAAGAACAAAACCAGTGCCAATTTCACAATAAACACACACACACACACTATCACCGACAGAATTCCAGTTGCATCTTAAAGACTACTGTCGCCTGCGCTAAACCGGCCCAAGCACACTAACGCATTATTTTATATCCGTGTGTGTCATATTCCAACCAATCAACCGCATGTTGTGTAGTATCGCTACGAAGAATTAAAGATGTAGTCAATGCTAGACAAGGAAAAGTCTTATTAGTAACTACAACTAGTATTGCTTGGCCATAGTTTTGTGAGATTGTAACTCGACTTTTGGTCTTGATAGTACATACATGCATACACAAAAACATACTTAACTTACACATTATTTTACAAAACTTTTTTACATGTTTATTGATGAGTTATGCATGCTGACAACAAAAATATGTAAAAAATACCGATCCGCAACTTAACGATGATACTTTCTTTTAAGATATGTTCTATATTAGTATTATAAAAAGATGAGGGTAGATTTGAAATAAAGTGAATCCCTAGTTCACATAAAATATTCCACCACTAGGAATATTTTTTATTAATCATTGTTTTCCTTCACCTTCAGTTATTGGTGTCCAAGATATACTTAGAAAGTACATATAACTTTAGAAAAGTTACATTGGTACTTGCCTGACCTCGAATCGAACCCGCGCACTCATACTTGAGAGGCTGGTGTTTTAACCACTAGGCCACCACGACTTGCTACAATAAGTCAAATAATATTACTCAGCTGTTGTTGGTTGGTGAACATATAGTTACGAGTTTGTGTTATTAGTTTTACATTTTTAATCAATATGCAGGCTATCACATTACAAAGTAAATCAAATATCTCAAATATCATATGAAATCGGCTTTTGTGTAAGTTGTTTTTATTATTATTTGGGCAAGGTGCAAACCAATCGCTTGTTGCAAGCGCGGCAATACAGGAAACAACTGGGGTGCACATACCTTAAGAACAATTGCTGGTATCAATCTGGACCACTAGCCTTATTTACGTCCAGACGACACAGTACTCTCAGAACCTCCTTGTTCGTAATACGAACTTCCGCAATGAGGTAAATTAGGTGGAGTATAACAAACCACTATGCTTGGCTTTTGTGGACTATGAGAAGGCCTTCGATTCGATCGAGACTTGGGCGGTGCTACAGTTTCTCCAGCGGTGCCAAATTGACCATCGATACATTGAGGTGATAAAGTGTTTGTACAAAAACGCCTCCATGTCAGTCCGTCTCCAGGATCAGGACTCGAACCAACTTCAGCGTGGAGTGGGACAAGGAGATGTCATATCTTCCAAATTGTTGTCACTGCTGCGTTGGAAGATTTCTTCAAACAACTGGACTGGAAAGAACTTGGCATTAACATCAACGGCGAGTACATCACTAATCTCCGTTTTGCAGATGATATCGTAGTCATGGCGGAGACCCTGGAAGACTTAAGCAAAATGCTCAACGACCTCAGCAGAGCTTCCCAACAAGTGGGTCTAAGGATGAACATGGATAAGACGAAGATCATGTCGAACTCTCACGTCGCACCCACTCCAATTCTAGTTGGTTGCTCTGCACAAGTTGTTGACGAGTATATATACCTGGGATAAACAGTCCGACTAGGTAGGTCCAACTTCGAGAAAGAGGTGTCTCGTCGAATCCAGCTCGGCTGGGCAGCGTTCGGGAAGCCACGCTACATTTTCTCGTCGTCCAAGATACCACAGTGTCTCAAGCCTAAAGTCTTTGACCAGTGTGTGTTGCCAATGATGACTTACGGAAATGAAACGTGGTGGCTCACAATGGACCTACCTCATACGAAGGCTCAGAGTCACACAAAGGGCAGTGGAAAGTGCTATGCTCGGAGTTTCTCTGCGTGATCGAATCAGAAATGAGGAGATCCAGTAGAACCAAGGTCACCGACATAGTTCTTCAAGTCGCTAAACTTAAGTGGCAGTGGGCAGGACACATTGCTCGTAGAACCGATGGCCGATGGGGTTCTGGAGTGGCGGTCACGTACTCGAAGACGCAGCGTAGGGAGGCCCCCAACAAGGTGGACCGATGACCTGGTGAAGGTCGCGGGAAACCGATGGATGCGGGCAGCACAAGACCGCTCATCGTGGACAGCCTTGGGGGAGGCCTTTGTATAGCAGTAGACATTTATAGGCTGAAGAAGAAGGTGGAGTAGTACTGCCAGTATCAAGACGCGAATTATGGGTAAAGAGAGATGCAAAGAGACTTGCTTTCTCTCTCGCCATAAGAGCCAGTGTGGCCGACAGAAGTTCGCCTCGACCGATTTGGCAAGGGACCAAAAAGATCTGCTACCGGATGGCTGCACAGATAACTTGTTGCCAATATGGGTAATGCGATCGAAGCGGGCCTTCTTAAGCGCCTTTTTGTAGGACTTTGCAGCACGGTTAAAGGCTCTCTACTTTGAACATAGATCCGCAGCTCTGCGGTTACGAGCGTCAACCCAGGTGAGAAATGCCGAGTGCTTAAGCTGTTCAGCCTGGACGCAATCGGCATTGAACCATGGGCGAGTTGAGGCACCGACGCACCACATCGGTTATAGCATCCGCACAGATCGACGGACTGCCGAAAGAAGCAGACCTGCTGTCAAGGATAAGACGCAAAGAAGTGGCGCATCTCATCCCAATCTGCTGACTTGTATCGCCACATTCACCGTTCATCACGTGAGTCGCAATCCGGTGGGGAGAAGGACGATACAGAATTACAGACTTCAGCAGACAGTGGTCTGAAGTTCCCAACGGTGAGGAAACTGTTACAACACATCTGTCCGGATCATTTTTTTTTTTTGCCAGGTCCAGACAATTGGCAGTATGACCAACTACATCAGGCACCCTAGTCGCTTGCTCTACCAGCTGGGAAAGGTCCATTAAAAGCGCAAAGTTTCGCACTTCTCTCCCAGCGTAGTCCTCTGGTACGGGTAAGTCCCCCAGAGCGACGAACTGTGCGTCAGAGTGCCGGTGCAGCGCATTGTCAACAGCTTCACTGAGGAATTCCAGTGGTCTCCTGGTCACCGCTGTGCGATCGGTAGACACAGGTGTAAACAATTTGGTCCACACCAGTGTCAACCAACAGCCATAGGGACAAGAAGTGAGAGTCTTCGAGGTGACCGAAGCGCCGGCAAAAAATTTCATTGCGGACATACACACAGACCCCAGCACGCTGCAGGAAATGATGCTCAATGCGAATCCCAGGTAGCTGAGGTATGCCGGATTAGACGGACATCTGATCTGGGTCTCCGTCAAGAAAAGTAGGTGGGGCTACTCAGTCTCAAAGTGGTGATGGACTGTAATGAGATTGGAGTGCAGACCTCGAATATTATCATATACTATTCGTATTGTTACTTTTCATGTTTTAAATTGAGTGAAAAGGAAGGAAGACAGCAGTTGAGTAAGGTGATGCAATGTGACTAACGAATCTGGGCCAGAGGGAGATTGATCTGGAGACTGCGGGGACGCCCGAACCCCCAGTGATCGCCATCGGGTCCTATCGTCCGGTCGCCAACCGGCACGATGGGGCCACCCTGGGATTTTTCGCAGTTTTCGGGGCAGCCTTTCGTGTGTGGCTGGCACACTACTTGGGCCCCCAACTACCTGCGGTCGGCCAGCGGAGCACCGTGCTTCGTATCCCGCTACTCTCCACGACCAAACTCCCAACACAACAATATTTAGCGCATCGTACCCGGCACACATCTCAACACAACTGATCAGACCCGTCCTCCGTACGGCTTCACCAGACATCATGACGGAACACGATGAATCGCTTGGCGACATGACTTTTTCTGATGGGTGGTAACTTACGCCGGCGGCCGATGTTGTGGCCTACCACCGAGAAAATTAATTTTCTTTTACAGTTATCATAATTTTTTCATTTCTGTACCGATTCAACTAAGCAACATGTTTCAACACGCTTTTCTTTCTGCAGATCATTCAATCATAAGGCACCGTTTTTCGTATTTTTTTTATTTTCAAATGAGTTAATATAGTGTTTAAGGTAACGTTAAACCATGCCGCTAATTCCTGGGTAGTTTGGATCGGCTTCCACCACCTCTCTTAAAATTCATCGTTATTCACCTGTGTGGGCGGTCTTCCTCGTGGCTCGTTCTTCAAGTCGAAGTTTCCATCACGAAAGCGTTTAAACCAAAATCGCACGGTGGGTTTTTTTTTATAATTATAAACTAGCGCTTGACTGCAATCCCGCCTGATGGTAAGCAGTGATGCGATCGTTGATGATAAAACGCTAGTTTATTAAACCCATTCACTTAAAAAACTGAGTGAATAGGAAGGAAGGCGCCAGTTGAGCGAGGTGGTGCAATGTTAAACCCAACAACACGACCAACGATGCTGCGCCAGAGGGAGATTGATGTGGAGACCCTCCACGACCAAACTCCCGACACAACAACACTTTGCGCATCGTACCCGGCACACATCGTAACACAACTGCTCAGACCCGTCCTCCGTACGGCTTCACCAGACATCATGCCGGAACACGACGAATCGCTTGTCTGGTGGGTGGTAACTTCTGCCGGCAGCCGATGTGGCCTACCACCGAGAGAAAATTTATTAGTAAATCCCTCTCCAAAGGCAACATTGATATTGCGGACTGTTTCTGCCGCGTCGAAACTCGTATTCAAAAATCACTCGAAGTTTCGCAGTATCCATCTTTCTTGCCTAAGTTGAATAACAAAAACAATTGAAAGTAATTATTCAAATGTTTCAAATTTTTAAAAAGATAAACATCATACTTAGAAACCATGTGAATAATTTTCCCTCAACCTCAAACCATGAAGATTCTGTATCAATTCTAAGAACCTATTGCAACAAAATGGCAATTTCATACATTTCTCCCGAATATTATATTTAAAAATGGGATAATTCATTGGTAATATTTATTTAAAGGAGAACCATTCAACGCCATAATCCTTGCCTGGCCAGACGTCGGGGACAGATCAACATCAAGCAACATCGTGAGAATAATATTCTACATCTTCTGGTGGATTTATGCGTCGCGTATCTTCGCTGTCTACTCGCTCGTGATATGTCTGACCATCGCTGTTAGCCACCAGTTCAAGAACTTAAACAGTTACTTTGGAAGTCTTAGCAATATATTTGAAAGCGATCAGTTGACACAGAGGGAGAAAGAGCAGAAGTATGAGAAAGCTGTCAAAGTTGGCATTAAAATGCATTCGGAAACGTTGAAGTACATACATTTATATTCAATTTTTTCTATTGCATTTACATCTGTTTAGCTAGTTAAAGAGCTAAAACCTTGTCAGAAATAAATTTTTACATAAGTAAAACTTATCTGACGTTTGAATAAAATTAGCCCTTAAATTCACGGTCTGTTGTTTTCTTAGGTGTACCAGGCAGATACAAGCAATTTGCCGTGAAGTGTTCAGTGGTCAGATTATATACAATCTGACTATGCTGATCTTGGTGATGTACCAAATGGTGGTATGTACCAGATAAATTATTATGAAGACATCTCTAATTGATTGATAGATAAAAAGGTGGCCGAAATTCGTGGATTACGATCCTTCCATAAAAAAAAGTTTATTCAGCAACTTAAATAACATAATTATGCCAGTTACATTTAGGTGCATCCTTTTGATCATCATCATCATCTCAGCGTTAACCCTTGACGCATCCGAAGCTTTTTCAGTTTTGAAGTCTGGGATCCGCTTTATCAGTCTAACTGCTGATTTTGGCTAAATTTCGATATTTGACTAGGAGCATCCTTTTGATATATTATCATAAACACACTAGTTTAACAACAAGCAATGGACAATCAAAACTTTTTCAGAATTCGGTTCGTACCCTGACGAATGAAATTACAATAGGGTTGTCGGCTCTGACGATACTCTGCAGCACTGGTTTCTTCATGTGGAATGCTGGTGATATTACCGTCGAGGTAAGAAGCTGTTAATTCTCTCAGAGGAAAATATGACACATAGGGACTTCAGGTGAATAACTTCTTTCATAGATCAGAAAGTGTTTTAGTGTTTAGAAACATATAAAACAATTATAGTCTTATAGGTAGTATATTACAAAAATGTTTACTTACTTATCTGTAACTCCCCTAGGGGAATAGTTCCAAACCGTTGAGCCATTTGAATTACAAAAATGTTTACTTACTTATCTGTAACTCCCCTAGGGGAATGGTTCCAAATCGTTGAGCCATTTGAATTACAAAAATGTTTACTTACTTATCTGTAACTCCCCTAGGGGAATGGTTCCAAATCGTTGAGCCATTTGAATTACAAAAATGTTTACTTACTTATCTGTAACTCCCCTAGGGGAATAGTTCCAAACCGTTGAGCCATTTGAATTACAAAAATGTTTACTTACTTATCTGTAACTCCCCTAGGGGAATGGTTCCAAATCGTTGAGCCATTTGAATTACAAAAATGTTTACTTACTTATCTGTAACTCCCCTAGGGGAATGGTTCCAAACCATTGAGCCATTTGAATTATAAAAATGGTTACTTACTTATCTGTAACTCCCCTAGGGGAATGGTTCCAAACCATTGAGCCATTTGAATTATAAAAATGGTTACTTACTTATCTGTAACTCCCCTAGGGGAATGGTTCCAAATCGTTGAGCCATTTGAATTACAAAAATGTTTACTTACTTATCTGTAACTCCCCTAGGGGAATGTTTACTTACTTATCTGTCACTCCCCTAGGGGAATGGTTCCAAACCGTCGAGTCATTTGAATTTCAAAAATTATTCAAGTTTCTGGTTAAAATGCAGATAAATTACAGACTGGTTGTAGATACGAAATAACCCATTCAATTACATTTAACGTTCATTAAGGTCATTTTTGTCTACCAGTGTTATGATGAGCTGGGACAAAGAACTTTTTTGTAATAATTTAATTTAAATTTTGGCATCAGTCTAAAATTTTTGATAGAAACTTTACCTAATTAAATTCCTTATTCAGGCGGAAGTCCTCCCGACCGCAATATTTAGTTCGGGCTGGGAGAACTGCTGGTACGAGTCGTCAGTACGCGTCAGGAAGCTGATCGTCATTACTATGCTGCAGGCACAGGTATGAAGATGACGTTAAACACCAACACTTCTTACACGGACTTTGCCTTCTTGCAACCCAAGTCCTTTCAATTCTCGACCTCCCATTCGGCCGTTTTCCCGACCGCATTTTGGCATCAATGTCATTGAAAAATGTACCAAAAACTTTAACTGTTTGGCGGCGATCTCTCGCGTCCGACCCTGGTCCAAGTCATGGTCCGGAGCAAGATTGCATG
This sequence comes from Sesamia inferens, assembly GCA_037179545.1. Lineage (NCBI taxonomy): Eukaryota > Metazoa > Arthropoda > Insecta > Lepidoptera > Noctuidae > Sesamia > Sesamia inferens. Next base: position 32,505,374 of record CM073927.1, read on the forward strand.
ACAGGCAGTCACCTCCTGCAGTTCTGCGAAGCAGTGATGATGGCAAAGGAGGAGACGGAGCACACGAGGGAGCGGGAATCTCAGCGCCCTCACGCCAGGTAAAGGCCGTGTCAACGGCGCGTTGTTTCACGCGCACCTCAAAGAGATGTCAGCACATCGCGACGGGATCCACGAAGACCGATGCCTCCTGGGTCAGGGTAGCGGGATGGTTAAAAAAAGAAACCCAGCAATAGAACGATAAAAAGGTTGATGATGATGATGTAGATATTCATAGTTTGGGACAAAGAAAAACCGGGTAACTACAGAATTATAATAATTATTAGTGTTCTTATATAATTTTCAGAAACCAGTGGTCCTGACGGGTCTCGTTGTTATTGCATTGTCATACCAATCCTACGTGTCTGTGAGTTCACTTTTAAAATGTGTACTGTATTAGATACCTTCATCAATTTATTAACTAATTATCTTCATTATTCCTTTTCAGATCGTGAAGTCTTCTTATTCAGTCTTCACTGTGCTATATTGAGAAACGGAATCATTGCATATTAATTCTATAACCTTTTACACAGATATAGATAACGCACAAGTCTCACAACTTTTTTGAATTTTTTAAGTTGGTGGTAGCACTGCATAAAAATTTTTGATTAAGAATATTTTGTTTTTATTTATTCAGTAGTTACTTCAAAATGATAGAAAATATACCAAGTGTATAATTTGCTCTTTAATTCATTAACAGACAACAAATACATTCAATATACATTTTTACACAATATATACGACATACAATTAAGGTACATGGAAAGATTTTTGTATAATGTCATCTAAAAATAACAAAATAAATGCATTATATTGTCCTTACAATTAGGTAGATTGATGTTACCGTTTTAACACTTTTTATAAAAGTTATTTTGTATTAGAAGTATAAAAATACCCAGCAGTAAACAAATGAAAATAACATGTTAATAGTTATGCTTTACCTGCCAACCTCTACATGAACTTAATAACTATTATGTATGTATAAACAGTTACTAAACACCATTACAAAAGGCACATATTTTTGTTATTAATTTGATTACTTATACAACCTAGTTGCTTTTTCTATATGTATAACATTTAATTACATTACAATATGGCTTTAAATTCCATATTAGTTTCACTAATATGACATACCTATAAACAATATAAAAGTGTAAAGTACTAGTCATTTACTAAGGACATTTGATTTACACGGTGCAATTTATTTGCCTAAATCTGTGGTCTCTCCTCCTTGCGGGCCGCGACTGTTTTGTAAAATAAAATACAATTACAAAAATGATAAAATTAAAATTTTAATACAACTGCAAAATCATTTCAGTACCTGATTTGGCGACTTTTAAAAGGTTTCTAGTGGAATGAAGATTTTTACAAATCCTTTTTCGTGTGACATTGAGGATGTACCAAGTCATTTACAAATTAACGTGATTGATGTTCAATCTAATGACGTTCTCAAAAGCTTATTTTATTAGATCAATGATCGTGTTAAGTTCTATGGCAGCTTGCCAACTGATTTTGACGATTTGAAAAGGTTTGCTCAAAAGGTTATTCCAATTTTTATCCTTAGTTATGCGAGCAAACATTTCCTGTTCATAATTATAGAAAAAATAAACATGCTTCCCGACTTACACATGAGCACTTGAAAGCCATTCTTAGAATTTCAAGGACAAATATGAAATCTGATTTACAATAAATAGCCACTCAAATACAGCCTCATATGTCACACTGAAAGTATAAGTACAAGTTCACATTTATGTTTTCATCTTTCCTCATTTAATTTTCATTTATTATTGATTCGTCGTTAGCATAATACAAAATAAAAAAGTTTTTTTAGATTTTATTATCACTTAGTAGTGAAGTAGTATTCAATGTGCTTATTAAGGCATGGCGTTAATACATTAATACTTACATTCCTTAAGGCTTTCTTGCGAAAGCCTTCGACACCGTTGCCATTCCTATACTCCTAAAAAAACTAGAGTCGATCGGTATAAGAGGACTACCTCTCAAATGGTTTGAGTCTTACCTTTTGAACAGAAGGCAATTCGTGAAAATTGGAGATAAAATCAGTCGTTGCAACAGCATCGAATTTGGAGTGCCTCAAGGTAGTGTCCTGGGCCCGTCATTATTTATCATCTATATTAATGATATTCACCACGCTATCATCGAAAACGCTGAAGTCATCAGCTACGCAGATGACACTGCTATTATTTTTCATAGCAATTCCTGGGAAAAAGTCCTCGAAAAAGCTCAAAACAGCTTAACTAATATAAAAAAATGGCTCGATCTGAACCTTCTGTCACTCAACATTAAAAAAACGAGCTACATGTGTTTCCATAAAACCTTTTCATCTGCACCAAAACTTCCTATACAAATTAAAATTCACTCTTCAACTTGCACAACTGCCTCTTGCACATGCGAAGAAATTAAAATGGTCGAGTCTCTAAAATACTTAGGAGTCCTGATAGATCATCGTCTCTCTTTCAGACCTCATATCGACCTGGTAGCTAAGCGAATCAGAAAGCTGACTCATGTAATGAAACTATTACGTAACTCCGCTAACAAATATACCTTGCACCTGGTATATGTGGCATTATGTGAGTCAGTCCTCAACTACTGCATTACAGTATGGGGCGGAGTCGGCATAACCTTAATGCTCCAGTTGGAAAGAGCCCAAAGATCAGTGCTAAAAGTGATGTATAAAAAACACTTTCGCTATCCTACAGATAATCTGTATAAAGAAGCATCATTATTAAATGTCCGTCAGTTGTACATCCTTAAATTAGTACTAAAACAACACAAAATGACAGTCCAATCCACAGAATATCAAGAACTACTTAAACAACGCATTTATAAGTGTCCACTTACTGTTGTAAAATCCGCTTTTGCTCAGCATATGCAAGAATTCATGCTCAGTTTTATTTATAATAAAATTGCAAAGATCAACGATATTAAAAATTGTAGGTTAAATCAAGTTAAAAAGATGACTAAACAATGTCTGCAAGCCAAATCCTACGCAGAAACCGAAGCCTTCGTTAGAGTAATGGTATAACACATTTTACCGTAACCACTAGATTGCACTCACTACCATACACCCCAACCACTTCATGCACAAAAACTATTATATCATCATTCTCCTGGACACATTGTACTTTTTAGGATTAATTAATTTTACTTTTTAGTCTACATTTTTGATTTTGTTTAGGTTAATTAATTTTACTTTATGCTTACTTTATTAAAATAAAAAGCCACAGGATTCATATTACAGTACCTAACTTGATATGTATTTCTAATTGTTAACAATTCTCAAGGACTCCACGAGACAGGCTCGACCTAGTGTGGAGTCCACAAGTTAAAATATAGGATTACGTTTCCACCGAAACATTAATTTTAGAAATAGCTTGTACTTATTTATAAGGAAATGTAAAAACATTATTTGGTTAATAAACGATTTATTATTATTATTATTTCCTTTATTTCATTATAATATACATATAAATTATATTTTTAAATATTTCTACATAAAAAATATATAAAAAAACATTTAAAAATATAAAAAATAGTAACCCACCGGCATCGGGAACAGGGTCCAAGCTACCGGCGGTCAGGGCTCCAGAGAGAGGAACTTCCTAACAATGCGAGCCGTGTCCAGAAGTACAGCTTTCTGAATCAAGCCTTTGATCCAGCTGCCTAACGAGAGCCTCTTGAGGTGTTGGTCGAGGCTCTTGGCTATTAAGCCATTGGCTGTCACGACTATCGGCACAATGATTGCTGAATCCACCTCCCACATGTCGACAACCTCGTGAGCCAAGTCAAGATACTTGATTTGTTTATCTTTCTCGGCTTTCACGAGGTTCTCATCATGCGGGATGGTTATGTCAACAATCATTGCACGCCGCTCTGATCGATCCACCATCACTATATCAGGCTTATTGGCAACAATAGTCCTGTCAGTGATGATGGATCGATCCCAGTACAATGTGATATGACCATTTTCGAGAACTGGGTCGGGCACATACCTGTAGTACGGCACCTCCGATTCCACAAGGTTGTACTTGAGAGCAAGTTGCTGATGAATGATCCTGGCTACAAGGTTGTGTCTATGCAAGTACTCTCCGTTAGCTAGACGAGAACACCCGGAGATAATATGCCTTATTGATTCCCCCGGCCGGTGACATGCCCGACAGATGTCAACTGTGCCGTCTTTCACAATAAATCTCCGGTAATTGTTCGTCATCATAACTTCGTCCATAATTGCACATACAAAACCTTCGGTTTCCCCAAAAAGGTCACCGAATCGTAGCCAGGCTACGGACGCTTGTAAATCTACATCAGGCCCGTGTAGGGCTCTGAAAAAGCGTCCGTGAAGCTCTTTGCTCTTCCATACCTCCATGCGGTCATTGGTGTCAAGCACTACTGGTTTGCGCCAGTTCTCTTTAGCCAAGGAGAGCGGAGTGAGGCCCTTGTCAACCGCGACCACATCTCGATGCATCCCCACGTCGGTTTCTAGAAAATATTCCCCGAGACTGCATATCTCGCGATTGTGGAGGGTCTTAGCGTTTAAAAAGCCACGACCTCCACATTTTCGCGGGATATACAGCCTCATAACCGATGATCGTGGGTGATGCAATCGATTTGCAGTCAGCAGCGTACGGACCCTCTGATTATTATTATTATTATTATTAATGTGACTTTCACTTATTTCAAAAGTATGTATGTCCGCAGAGTAGGTATAATTGTGTGTGCAATAAAGAATATTAATTTATAGACCTGTTATCAAAATTCTGTAAAAGCACAGCCCGCCTCTACCTCATTTTGTCGACATATGGCCCGTAACTGTCAAAAGGTTCCCGACTACTGGCCTAGATGGCTTCAATTAAGTTGAAGCAACAATAAAACCACTAGGCCACCACGACTTCTCTGTATGAGAGGAGACCTTTGCCCAGCAGTGGGACGATAAAAAAGGTTGATGATGATGATGAACAATAAAAGTTGCATTGTCTAAACACCATTATTAGACGATGCAAGTCATTTGTTGCATATTTTTTTTTGTATTAATTAAAATAAATATTGTATTTATTTGTATGACCTACAAGTAGTTGTTCCGGGTCTGGCTGTTTGTGTATGTGAGTTTATATGTTTGTAAACGCACCCACGACACAGGAGAAATTTTTAGTGTGGCGAAATGATAAAAACAAACAAACTTACAAATTAACTTGTCACAATGAATCTTTCAATGAGAAGCCTGTCTAGCAATAACTAAAGTATAAAAAAAACCTTTTTAAAAACAAGCATTTAGTTAATAAGATATTAAAATTATACTAAAACTTTTACTGTTCTTATAACATGATTTCACACTTGACATAAAAGTTAGTCGCTAGATTTAGTTATGTTATACCAGCAACACAGGAAACCCAAACAGTGGGCGCATCGTCTTACTCGTATCTTCGAAACTGGAAGCAATGTCATTTGCAAGGAGGGGAAGTAATTGATGGGCAAAAACGATATATGGAAGATATTATTATCTCAATGGTATTGGGCTTCATTGCTCCATTCATCACTGATAGCATCGCCATCTCTTCTCGCTCCATCACTTTGTCCAGCTACATGACGCTGGCAAAGCCCGTGACCACCCAGAATACCGCGGCCTATAAGAAGAGGTGGCAGGCCGCAATGGCCTCGCAAAGCAAGTCCGATCTGATCCCGGGGTTTTTAAAGAGATTTTTTCTTTTAATTTTTACATACATATACAATATGTAACAAAAACTCTGTTGATCCTTCTACCTATGTTTTAAGAATCATACGTAATAAAGCAAATCGTTTATAAAAATCGAAATAAATAAAATAAATATTTGATTATTAAAATGTGTAATCTTTAACTGATTTCTTACTGCTGCAATTCTGCATGAAGAAGCTAGACATAATTATGTAGAACATTCCCGTCATTCACTGTAACTTATAAAATCCAATATTCTAAAATTTTTTTCGAATGTATCGATTTTAACAATTTCATTAATGATGTTCTTGTAGGTAAATTTATTTGTCCCTGAAAGGAACAACAGGGTTTTTGTTACATAGTGTACTGTCATATCAAGACTTACAAATAAACTGGGTGTATAATTAAATGGCTATAATTGCATTACCTGTTCTTGCATTATACTCTTATCAGTCGAAGGCAGTGGGTACTGATATGTGTATATTATTTATTTACATAATACCTAAAAGAAGAACTAATGAACGAAGAGAATAAAGGGAATGGTGCTCTAAGAGGTACAATTGAACAACGCAACAATGTCATTGGACTGTCAAAATGGAAGCTATTGCTAGTGTAAAGACTGATTTACATGGTGCAAATTAATTGCCTATGGCTTCAATTAAGTTTAAGCAACAATAAAAGTTGCATTATCTAAACACCATTTAGACAATGCAAGTCATTTGTTGCATCAATTTTATTGTATGCCATAGGCAATTAAATTGCACCATGCAAATCAGTCTTTTGTACGCAATGACCCCACAAATTAGTACAGCAAACTCGGCATGATATATTAAATTGTTATCTTTTCGGCTGAAAGGGCAGATTTTTATTAATTGCCTATTTTAAAAACTTGAAAAAAGAACCACAAGGTCATAAAAGAACATAGGTTTTAACAGGCACTATGCCATTATTTTTGAATAAATTGCATTTCAATTGAACAATTTGAATTTGTAACAATGCTTTATCACACGTGTCGCATCATAATAACAAATAATGAGATAATTTACCCTCCACTGGCTATTTTATAATGTAAATAATTATCCCAACACCAAATGTTACATCATAGTATTATTGTTTAAAAAATTAAGCACACTTAATGTATGAAAAGCATTGCTATGGACTCAGAATTATTCGATTCACTACATAATTCTTATACCTCCACTGTACCCTTTAGCCCTGTATAATCCGCGTAATATAAATTTTCTAACAATTTTTGCAATTCGTTATCTATTCGACCATGATGATAATCATTAGAATCATTAATACAAATACAACTCTTAAAGCACTCAATCCTCTGATTGACTGATAATGTATATCTATATATAAATCTACAAACAATATCTAAAGCGTCACATGTCAGTACCCACAGTATGAACAAAACATAAATTCGCTTATACCCTGGAGTAACAGGCCAGATTACAGCTTGGAGTCGAAGTACTGCAGCTCTTTGTCCTGAGGCAGCTTCTTGAAGTAGCTCTCTACGTAGTCATCAGTTACATCTGCAAGGGTCTTGGGCTTCCATTGAGGGTTGTTGTCTTTGTCTATCAGGAGGGCTCGCACTCCTACAAAGAGGAAAGGTTGATATTGAGACATTTTATTATATTGATGTTTTTTTTCAGGTTAGTGGGTTTTTAATATCTTAAGATCCAGCCAGCCAGGCCAGTTGTAGCCGGCGACATTCTATTTTTAATTATTTATTTATTCTTTCGCACATGAATTGTACAGAGGCGGACTTAGTGCCTTAGGCATTAAGTCCGCCATTAAGGTTGTTAGATGGCAGGTGCTTTAGTTGAACAAATTATAAGGAGAAAAAAAAGCTCTTAACACTATTTAAATAATATCTATATAAACATAGATCTTCTTCTTCAGCCTATAGATGTCCACTGCTGGACAAAAGCCTCCCCTAAGGCTTTCCACGTTGACCGGTCTTGTGCTGCCCGCACTCCAGAACCTTCCTGCCATACACACTATTTTCAAAATATATACTTATACCTAATACAAGTATATGTATACATAGAAAACTAAAAAAATGTTTTTCTTATGTACTTTTTTAATGCAATTTTCAGGTCAGGTTGTAGTTTTATCAAAGTTTTTGGTGTTCTATCATTAGAATTAATACATCTTACTAAGTTACATATGCACCGTAAGGACAAACCAGAGACTATCTTTGTTTTTATAGTACAAATCTAACTTGAAAAGGGTATTAATGTTACCAATGATAATTAATAATTCATATACCACAACTCTAGGATTATATTCTATAAATAAAAATAATATAACAAGTCCTGTGATCCAAAAATAATATAACAAGTCCTGTGATCCAAAAATGCATAGTTTCGATATAGAACGTTATTTTTTGTAAATGCGAGACCCGAGACACGTGTCCAGTATTTTTGTGTAAAGAATTTATGTACAAAATTTCAAAAAGCTATCATGAAAATTACATTGTTATGAGCTTGTTATGTTACCTGGTTGTCCCTAAAAAAGTCAACGCGCCGTTCTCCCGCTCGTGCCTACAGCGGCGCGGCGGGGTGGGGGCCCTAGGACACTGATCCGCTGTGTACAGTACACAGCGGATTACAATTTTGGGCGCTCGGTAACCACACAGCATCATTTTTTAAATATATTTGAGAAAAAATATAACATGGTGTAAAACTGTTTGGAATCGATTCAGTTGCTTATTCTGAACAAACTATATTCAGGTTCCGTATAAAGAAAAAATTACGTTGCATAAAATGTATGTGGGTTTGTAAGTTTCATTGATAAATACGAGTACGACACGAGTGACGCAGTGCCTGAGCGATCGACTGCTGCTCCGCGTGTCGCGGGATGGATTCCCGCACGGAACAAATATTTGTATGGCCTACAATTAGTTGTTCCGGGTCTGGCTGTTTGTGTATGTGGCTTTATATGTTTGTAAACGCGCCCACAATACAGGAGAAAAAAAATAGTTTCATGTAAGCCAATCCGATAGCCTCAACGTATGAGACTTACCAAAACAAACTTCAATGAAACCTGAAGAAAGATCCGAAATAATTTTGGAGTTATGTTATGTAGAATGAAAGAGTCTAGACGAAATAAACCTAAGATTGCTAACAACGGTATAGTACTGAAAGATGATGAATGTGCCGATTGTTTCGCTTCATACAGTAGAAACTCGATTATCCGACCCTCAGTTATACGGATTCGCGATTATCCGGACTACCAACCACGACCAATATACGAAATACTTCCAAGTCGAATTTATGCAAGCATGAACATGTCAGAACTGGCATTAATCCCACCCGCGCACCCCGCGCCCCGCAGAGTGCGCTCCCCACGCGTTTAATTACTTATTGTTTTAGTTAGCAATTGTTACTGGGCTCGGACACGCGTGTCACGTGTCAAAAATGTCAAAGCGTAAGAGAGTGGTTCTATCGCTTAAAGACAAAATAAATATTATTGATTCATTAAAAAAAGGAGAAACTGGTCGTAAGTTAGCTGATAAGTATGGTGTAGGTACATCCACGATAAGTGACATTAAGAAGAATACTGATTCAATTTTGTTGTACACCTGCCTATCCCTGCTATCCCTGGAAATAGCTCTGAAGTGGTTTTAAAAACAAACAGAGTGATACTGTAAGTTTATTGCAGCTGAAACGAATTCGTGACATAGCAGCAATGAAGAGAAAAAGTGGCTTACGTCAAATGACAATTACCAAATATTTTAAACCAAATTAAACTTATGTATGTATGTATTACATATTTTATTTTATGATTACCAAACGCAAATTACCAAATACAATTTTGAAAAATGTATCTTTTAACACTTTCTTAATAAACATTGATTTTCGTTAATATGTATTTGTTGTTTTTGAATAACACTATTGCACATATGTACTACATATGTATACATAAAGCCCGCTTTTCTTCATACATTCGATTATCCGGATGCCTAACGACTACAATTAGTCCGGTTAATCGAGTTTCTACTGTACTTTCATTCCGTCTATAGCGAGACGCGGCCAGCGCTGAAACCCGGCGCTGGCGTCCCGTCCGCCGCGCCGACTGCGCGTGATTGTCGGCCGTCTCAGTGCGGGAGACATGCGCGCTGCGCTGCTGGCCCTCAAGCCCAAGCGCTCAGTAGGCCCCGACGGCCAGGCGCGTGCGCTCCATAGAGGCATATAAACACTGCATACCATTATAATTTTCTAATTTGGAACACCCGAATCGTATTATAATATAATGTTTGTACTACAATACATTATGTTAAAAACACTACACTAAAACAGTAATACTGCCATCTTTTGGGGCTAGCGCAAACTAGCTAACACACATTACGCGTCACCAGCGCTACGGAGCGTAGAGCGACGTAGGCACGAACTAAATTTGCTTATTTTTAGCGAGAATGGTCGTGTATGTGAATAAAATTATTTGATGGTGTGCGTAAACTTGTCGTGTGTGGCCGCAGAATTTCATTCAAATTTTAAGGCCGGAAAGGCAGTGCCTATTTCACAAAACCGACCAAGTTTAGAAGCTATCACAAATAGCATAATTGTTTTTCGTTAAAATACCTATTTATTTTACCAGCTTTTGTGATGTTGATTTTTGTTTTCGCTTTAAATGCAAATGAATTGAATTAAGTTTATTTACTTTAATACGTATTTCTTTCTAACGTATGCAAAATTATACCTGTGCGATTTGTTTTTAGATAAACTTAAAACAGTCCCTTGTTCAACGTAAAGTTTTGAGCAAAAATATAAATTAAAGGGCGTTGTGTTCGCAATTTGGATGTAACTCAAAAAAGGGAATATCACACGTTGTTTTAATAAAAAGTATTATGATAATTATAACTGATTAGCAGGCTGTGTACACACAAATTATTTTGTTTCCCGTGTATATTATTTTCAAAACATGATAGTAAAAATGTTTGGGGTTATGGATATTCAGATTTGAATAATTTTCACACAGCCCCCTCTAAATACGATTCGTCGGAAAAACATTTAGATTCCTGTTTAAAGTACCAAATTTTGGGAAAAGGTAGGATAGAGTCTAGTTTGAATAGACATTTAAATTAAACGTCGAAAGGCGCAATGCGAAATTTGATAGTCTTCTTCTTCTTCTTCAGCCTATAGATGTCCACTGCTGGACAAAGGCCTCCCCCAAGGCTTTCCACGCTGACCGGTCTTGTGCTGCCCGCATCCATCGGCTTCCCGCGACCTTCACCAGGTCATCGGTCCACCGTGTTGGGGGCCTCCCTACGCTGCGTCTTCCAGTACGTGACCGCCACTCCAGAACCTTACTGCCCATCGGCCATCGGCCCACTCACCAGGGAAGCGGGCAGCAGCGCTTCTTCTAATTGCTATAGTCAGACCCATACCCAAATGTACTAACCCTATAGAAGTCAAAGACTTGAGGCCAATAAGTATCTTACCATGTCTTTTGAAGGTAATGGAGAAGGTGGTGTGCCGTCAATTGACTCGGTTTTTGGAAGAAAACGAGTTGCTGCCTGACCTACAATCTGGTTTTATGAAGCACCGGAGTACGTCTACGGCCTTGCTAGACGTTACCGACAACATTCTGTCAGCTCAAGATAAAGGCATGTGTTCACTGTTGGTTCTACTTGATTTCTCACGTGCTTTTGACTGTATCAATGTATCGTTACTAATTTCTAAGTTAAAATATTACGGGTTTGACGATAACGCCATACAGTGGTTCCAAAGCTACCTCGGTGACAGAAAGCAACTCGTGGAATTGCGTTTGGCGGATGGTACCACTTTGATTTCAGCTCTTTCTACAATTGAAAGAGGGGTTCCCCAGGGATCAATTTTGGGTCCGATTATTTTTATTATTTACTGTGCAGACATAATCAAGTGCCTTCAGAAATGCAGATATCATATCTATGCGGATGATGTGCAATTGTATTTATCTTTCAAACCAGAGGACTACGATTCAGCCATTAAAGATCTAACTGATGACCTTGAGAGTATCTCCACCTGGGCGAATGAGAACTGTCTAATGTTAAACCCAGTGAAAACTAAGTATATGTTGTTTGGTACCAGACAACAGTTGAAGAAGCTGCCTGCAAGTCTAAGTCTGACTCTTATGGGTGAGCCTATTGAGCGGGTTGATGAAGCGCGGAACCTGGGGTTGCGTATGGACAGTAATCTTAGATTTGAGAAGCACGTTGCTGACTCTGTTAGAAATTGTTTTTATCGTCTGAAACTGCTTTACAAAATGAGACCTTTCTTATCGGAGAAGCTTCGCGAGCAGTTAGTCGAAACCCTTGTTCTTTCCAAACTAAACTACGCTGATACGGTTTACGGCCCACGCTTGCTATCACGTACCAACAGGCTTATACAGAGAGTCCAAAATGCATGCGCTCGTTTCTGCTATTCAGTTCCCCCTAGAAGTCATGTCACCCCCTTCCTTAACAAACAGTTTATTCTAAAAATGAAATCTAGGCGAAAGCTTCATTTAGCCTGTCATCTTTATGGCATCATCAAGACAATGAAACCTAAGTACTTGTACGACAGGCTCAACTGGATGGCTGGTAGACGCGAGTGCGCGCCCAGGTTTTGCGCTCAGCAGCTTTCAACTCAGCCTCATAAAACGGCAGCGTTCAGAGGCAGTTTTCGATATGCTGCATCTAAAGTGTGGAATAATATTCCACCCCCCTTAAGGGTACTGGGCACCATCCATACGTTCAGAACACGTTTGCGGCAGTATCTGATTGATGCGCAAAGGAAACTGGATATGGTCAATCTTAACGTCTCATTTATATAGGTAAACTGTTAGTGTTTCATTCGTGGGACATGTGTTGAATGGACGGAGATACGAAGACACGAAGATACGAGAATATGATTATAGTATGTGTCTGTGTGCACTTCTTCTGCGATGCCTGGTCTGAGTTTTCGCGTGTTATTGGAGACCTGTGAGGAACGAGGGATACGTTACTTAGTAGTTTTAACATGACGGTAATTTAAAATTTTCATATTAACTTACCCTATGTGTCTGGCCTACTTGCATCCATTATTGTATCCAAATTTGATATTGTTGGAGACGACTGCGGTATTTACTTGGCGGTGATAGGTACGTGGTCTGTATAAGATTTGTAGTAGGTACTGCACAAATACAATTTTGTGAAACGTGATCACTGCGATCCCCAACCCGCCTGCCAAGCGTGGGGATTATGGCAAACCCCCCCCCCCCCCCCCGCCCAAAGTTGATAGTAATAGAAAAAATTTCACAAGGTTAATCTATATCGTCTGCTTTTTAGGTAAACAAAATTTTGCGTTCCGTGGTCACGATGAATCGCTTAATAAACGAAAAATATGGTCCACGCTCAGCCGATGGGTCCCGCGGGGCGTTGGACCACCGTCAGCTGTTGCCACGATACAACAATGGCTAAATGTATTTGGGAAAAAATATAGCATACATAGTTTAAAAATGATTGGAATCGATTCAGTTGCTTATTCTGAACAAACATTTTTGTCAAATGATTGCGACTAGTTGGTATCAGTTGGGTTCGTTCGGACAGCCCATTGGTCCGTTCGGTCCAAACGATCCCAACTAGTCGCAATCATTTGACAAAAATGTGTTCGCCGATTAGGGGGCAGGTTTCGTATAAAGAAAAAAATATCGTTGTATAAGCACAGAGATTTAAGTAGTGAATGCATGCATACCCCATCAGAAATCTTTGTGCACGCCCCTGCCGACGCACTATGGAAAATAAAGGTCTGTTTCTGATTAAAAATCAATAACTTTTTATTTCTGAATATTACCTTATATTAAAAAATTATACAAATTCAAAATTATAAAAAATGTCCAATATTTATTTTTTAACAATGTATACTATTATTTTAATGTTTACGAAAACCTAATATCATATAGTACATCAAAATACATATCAATTTAAATAATAATAATTTTTTTTTTAATATTTATGATTAAAATCGGTTTTAATCGTAATATTTCATAAAAATGTTTTTTATGATTAGTTAATTAATTAATTGTAATCTTTACTAAATATTAGGTATGTTAATTATACTTGATGAACTTCGGGATCTGAAATTAATTCGTTTACTTTCAAAAGATCTAAGGTGTATTCGTCAAGTTCCTTCACGTTTTTAGTATACGATTTTCTAATGCTGATTATGTATGGATCTGAAGTATAAAGAAGAGTATGAAATACATCCTCGTTTGTAGCGGATCTTGAGCATTTTCTAGCATGATGCAGACGAAATTTTTTATAATCCTTATTACGAGATTCTTGTGCATCTTCTGAAAGTTGACCAATAGGAAGTACTGCAAAATGCTTTATGACACTTTCTCCATGAATCAAAATTTTGTGAACGGAAGATGGTATGTAGTACCATTCATAATTGCTCACATAGATTCTGGCAGTCTCCATGGCATAACTGCCAAATTTTTCAGCATTTATCATTATACCCGATGAAAGAGCTTGCAGAATTATGTAAAGTCGTTTAATTAAGTTTATATCCACTCCTGTAATTTCAGCAGAGCAGCTTGCATTGTGAAAAATTCTTCTGGCAGTATTACCGTCATTAGAATTACCACTTACTTGTGTTGGTTTATCGATGATCAATCCTAGCTCTTCACGGAAACGCCTTTGTACCAGGGTTTTCTTCTCTTGCTTTAGTCGTTTCTTTTCTTCACTTGTGGCTGACCAAGTTTGGAAAGACAGATTATAGGAAATGTGTCATTTCCATACAACGAATCCAGGCGTGCAAAGTAGACAGTCCGTATTGATAAGAATCTTCATTTTCAGGCCTAGCAGTAACTTTAGTCAAATCGTTCATTTGGCGTGGAGTAGCTCCACATATTGTATCGAAGACGTATCTGTTAATACCTGAGCCACTTTGCCATCTATCATTGTAAGAAATAGATCATGCTTCACTTGCACTCCTTCACCTTCTTTGTTAATTAACGATGGACGCAAAGAATTTATTTTACCTTTTATTTCGTCCACAACAGCTTTAGTTTTCTCGGGAGTTTCTTTGCAAAGTTCTATTACTATAGGCCGGCAAAAACGAACAGATGAAGGTACCGGATTTTGCCAAACAACATCACCTGTAAGCTCGTTAATTAACTTAATAGGCACCAAAGAAGTGATAAATAAATTTGCATCAGAAATTAGTTCAGACTCTTCTGGCAGTTTCTGTTTGTACTGACTTTGACCAGATGAGCCATCACAGCCCCATTTGCTGTATAGAAGTAAGTTATTCAATCCATTTTTATACACTGAATCTATTTTCAATATCCTAGCTGCAGTGTGATCTAATAAATCTTGAAATCTTACTATTTTTGCACTTGTATCTGTAATTTCTATAGCTGAAGATGGTGGATAGCAAGTAATTTTAGCTTCTTGCACTTTGAAATATGGTGGAAACACAAAACATTTTCGTTCATTCGTTACATTTCTCAAGTACAAATATTGTGCTTTTGTTAAATCCAAGTCAATAAACACGCTCAATGCTTCTTCATCCGTTAAAAATTTTGTCTGCCTTGCATCTTCTATGAGACTCGAGAATAAGGTCTTATTTTCACTGTCAGCAAACCTTAATGTTTCCACAAGATTAGCTTCTGTTCTTTCTCCTATTGAACGTAACCCTTGAAGAAATGCATTATAGACGTATTCAAATCCATATTCATTAAGTAACATTAGATTTTTTCTTCTCTTGCTGGATTCTGACAAGTCTGGATAAGATGCGCACGGTCTCCCACGTTTTCCAAAAGAAGTAGATGGTGTGGAGTCGGTTGTAACGTCTTCAGAGTTCGGTAAATTTACTGAATATCCTGATTCCAACCAGTTACTGTTTTTCGTTAAAAATAAATCCTTTTTCCGTGAAGCTTCTGTCCATCTTTTATTAAAAGTGGGAATAATATGTCTTTGAAAATCACTGAGGATGAAACATAAGTTGTCTTCAGATACTTTTTTTTTTTTTTTTTTAATAATTATAAACTAGCGCTTGACCGCAATCCCGCCTGATGGTAATTATATTGTATTGGTAACAATTACACTTCTTCTTCTTCTAATTCACCACTATTCTGTTATTTAAAATGAAATGAAACCACTGTTTATATACTATATGAAATATGAGGGTAGTGTGCATCTTGTTGATTAATATTTTCACACGCAATATGAGTGCAAAATAGATAAGACATCCTAATATCAACGATAAATTACAAAACTTACCGCAAACTATTGATGTAAACAGGAACATTACAAACCGCAATAGATAGCGAGCGGTTTTCTGTTTCCTGACTTTTATCATATTTTTACAAATTACTCCGAAAATCGCAAATATTCGCAACTTTTTTTTATTTGATCATGTTTATGGATAGCTAGGCTACAAATCAACATTAAATGTAAAGCATGGGTAAACGTGGGTAACTGTCAAAAGTCTCGATGAACTTTAAATAAACTTTTTTTTACCATTATTTATTTTGCAATTATTTTAAGGTAAACGTTAATATAATATTAAATACATAATAGGTGTTTCATATTCTTCAAAAGACGAGGTTTCCAGAAATATATAATACATTATACCTTTTCCTGTAATGTATAACGATAAAATCAATTTGAAAGTGATGAAGTGAACGGGCTTAACATGGACGTCCGTCAAAACTATAGTTTGTAGAGTTGTAAAAAAACATTTCAAATATGTATAATTTTTTGATATTATATTCTAGTTTGGTCCTTAAACTATTGAGTAAAATAAATAAAGTATGCCAGTAGCGACATTGACAAAACCTATTTTTAATCAGCAGTTGTTCTACGATTTTCCATAGTGCGACGGCATACCCCCTTTACATTGTCAAAGATTGTCGTATGGTTTTTAAAGAGCCCTTGTTACATATCTTTAACTTGTGTTTGCGGGAAGGTCATTATCCGGACGCTTGAAAAATAACTTGTGTAATCCCCGTCCTCAAAGGAGGTCCGGACCTGAGTGGATACCGCCCCATTGCGATGTTGTCTGCGTTCGCTAAGGTATTTGAATCAGCTTTACGTAAGACCATTTATACGCAAGTGAGTTTACAATTGACGGACGTTCAACACGGGTTTCGGCTTGGCCGGAGTACAGGTGGTAACTTGCTGTCTTTTGTGAACTACTTGTCGCCCATCATCAATGCCGGAGGTCAAGTAGACGTCGCCTACTTTGACTTCCGGAAAGCTTTTAATACTGTTGATAATGATATACTTTTACGCAAACTATCGGCTTTAGGATTTACACCACACCTGTTAAAGTTTTTTGCTAGCTACCTTGGCGAGCGCCGACAGTACGTGGAATTTGCAGGACACGAGTCAAGCCTGTATTACACATTTTCCGGAGTGACTCAGAAAAGTAATATCGGGCCATTAGAATTTATTTTAATGATTAATGATCTCCCTACAGTAGTGACGAATGCGAAATGCCTGCTGTTCGCGGATGATCTAAAGTTATTTCTATTAATTAAAGATGCCACAGACTGCGATCAGCTACAGTCTGATATTAATAGCGTTGTGATTTGGAGTAAAGCCAATAACTTACATTTTAATGTTGATAAGTTTTGTGTAATGACCTACAGCCGCGCTCAGGCACCCTTACAACATGACTATTGGATAGACGCCGAAGTACTGCCGCGCGTCACTCAGGTCAGGTACGAGACTTGGGCGTACAGATGGTCTCCGAGTTAACGTTCCGCAAGCACATTTTGGCGGTGTGTGGCAGGGGTTTTAGAAATCTGGGATTCATCTTGAGGCAGTGAAGGATTTTAGTGATACAGCTGCACTTAAAGTCCTATATAATGCACTTGTCAGGAGTCATCTAGAAACAAGTTCTGTTATTTGGAATCCTCATGAGGCAAAGTATAGCCTCATGTTGGAAAAGATTCAAAATAAATTCCTAAGATTCTTATATCTCAAACAGTACTGAGTTTATCCTTTTTATCCCTTTATGTACCCGAGCTTGTTTATATTAGGCATGGTCGGGTACACCAAACTGGCTGTGAGAAGAGACGTCGCGCTGGTGAAGTATGTTGTCTCTATATTTTTAGGGGTGCTTCAACATCCAGAGGTACTTGAAGAGCTGCGCCTGCGCGCGTCGAGCGGGTACGTAAGTGCACGTCGTCGCCCCAGCCTTTTAGATTTCCCCACGGCTAGGACTAACCTACTAAAGTTTGCCCCTATGTCTCGAGCTGTACGTCTGATTAATTTGATTGCGCGTACGGAAGACTTGTTTGGCCAAAAACTTCCTAAGTTCTTAGAAGCAGCACAGAACCTAATAGAACAAGGTATACAAGGCGGTAATGGAAGGCGCGCACGCAGGCATTGCGTCACAGCGATGAGGCACGGTGCTACTGCCATAAGCGGAGCGGATGAAAGTGGCGGGCAACGGTGGAAAAGATATCCGCCATATCACTCCCCCGGCCAGACCGTAACTACGGTCGATAAAAGTCCGGTAGTCTGACTCTTCTGCCGCTCCGAGTTCTTTTTTCTTCTCCGCGCTCTACGACGCGTTTACGACGCGTCATACTGACGTCACACGAATTCTACATCTCGCCAACATTCGCATACAACTTGCCAATTTCAACCACCGGGCAAGTGCCCGCCAGACATAACACCCGTCTGGTTGGAGGATCCTCCCTTTTCTATGGAGGATGAGTGAACTTTACTCCCTGTTCGTCATGCCTCCACACTGGTGACCCCGAGCATGAACGTCAGCGCAGCCTTCGTGCAACAACTTCAGCGTGACGTCATCATCATCACTCCCGAATGCTTCATCGACAAATCACCCAGCCAGCCAGCACCCACGGCTACAACGGGTATCCTGACCACAAGCATGAAGCGACCGCGCATACCTGGTCATCACCCTCAACCTCATCAGCAACCTCGACGCAGCCTCAACCCGGCGCTGTACGACATCCGACGCACTGGAGTACAACGCAGCGCCCCACCACCCCGACTCACTGGGGAATCTTCAAAGACAGTTCCGACTCACCATGAACTACGCGGCAACTGGTTCCGACTCACTGGAACCTCAGCTGGCCTAGCAAGAATCACAAGATACAAGACTCAGCCCACTATCGACCTCCGGTCTCCGGAGGGGAGTGATGTAGCGGTACCTACAAACGCCACAAAATGAACGACGCGTCATACTGACGTCACACGAATTCTACATCTCGCAATCAGAGTTTACCGTGCAATTAGCATACATACAACTTGCCAATTTCAACCATCGGGCAAGTGCCCGCCAGACATAACACCCGTCTGGTTGGAGGATCCTCCCTTTTCTATGGAGGATGAGTGAACTTTACTCCCTGTTCCTCATGCCTCCACAAAATAATAATTAATGATGTAGGTATTGTTCCTGTTTATTATAGTCTAAGTGTATAATGATAATATATTATAAATGTTTCTTTGTTTTTTTTTTCTTTTTGTATAATTTATTCTTACTTAAGCACTGAATTAGAATGCTCTGTAATAGTGCTAAAATTGTTTGTTTCTAAATAAATAAAAATAAATATTTAAAGCTAATACATGGACATATTTGACATAAGGGTTACATAAATAATCGTGACTATTTCGTTTGGTCTTATTGATACCCTAGACCAAGAGATATGGGATATAAAAAAAACATCTTGTTTATGAATTTAGAAAGTTCATAGTTGTCATACCTTCAGGGAAGTCATGGTTCTCAGTGGCACGGCAGGCGGCGCGGTACTCCATCTTGAGGCACTGTGCGAGGTCTAACTGAGCACCTCGTTGTAGCGCACGGAGCGTGATCTTCAGAGAACCGGGACACATTTGGCTGAGAGTCTGGAAAGATGGGGAAGGCTTGCTTACTTGAATAGGGGATGTTATGTCAAGTTTTATGTGAACTTAGCCCTCACTAGGTTTCTGTAGTAAAGAAGCTAATAACAAAAAAAATCTATGGTAATTGTGTGCAGTGCTGCACCCACCATCATATTACAAATTAAACAAATATCACCTTTACTTCAACGTGATTTAAGTTGATTTCAGAGTGACAGATGAACCGACCTACCTAATAGATTAATGAAAAGTTATAAAAATGTTGACTGAACATTATTGTGTTGAAATTAAAGTTACTTTCCATAGACTTCTATTTGTTTTTAGCGAATATGTCGCAACATTTGATTATAGTGATAGAGTTCAGTATTCTTCAGTGGGTTAAATAAAATGTCTTAAAAAATAAAGTATAATGGCGCCATTTTATGGCAATTTTATAGCTCGTTTATAATAATTTCAATTTTGTTATCTAATGTTTTTTTTTTGTTATATTTTCTATCCTCACTACGAGTAAACAATCTAGTTAAAACAATCTTTAAGAAACTAATTTTCTATGAATTATATGCCTGTAAAAGATGCATTGAAGTATGAATACTTCAATGCATATGTTATATTATATTATGTTAACGTTTCTAGTGAATATATTGTTGGTTTATCTGTTAAATAATACAAAAAAAAAATACTGCCTCTCACCTTCAAAGTTTTCACAGACCAATCATTCTGAACCTTCTCCAGCCTTTCAATAATCTCTTCAATAGATGAAGCAGCAAAGCAATAGTTAATATGTTTGATGTTATCAGACAATGCGAACTGATCTGATGGCTCATGAAACTTGCTCAGAAGATTGCTGATTTCTCCTTCATCAGAAGCCCGTGATAGCAAAATTTCTAATTCATATAGCCTTTTGCTGGGTATGTAGTGTGTGGCAATGCCAGACTTAACTACATCCCATCCTTTTAGTCTATCACCTGAAAATATTATGATCATTATGACTTATGACTTAATACAAAAATATGTAACCTAACAAAATGTGGCATTTATTAGTCTACTTATTAGTATAACACGCGCCAGTTAACTGTGCATCTCGCTCTGTGACGTCATTCGGACGGTACCGTTTGTGAAAAATGAGAATTATATGATAAAAAAATATAAATTACAATTTTTGTTAATAAAAAGTTGTTTTAATGATAAAGCTTCATAATACCAGCACAGTATAAAAATCATACAGTAGGTCGACGCCTTTATTTAACCTTTTGAACGCCAATCACTTCTATAGAAGTTCGAGATTTTCGTGCCCTCAGCGCTACTACTTGATTAGAAGTAATCACAGTATAAAATAAATTTACGACCTTTACAAGACCTTTTATTTTGTTTTTAAGGAAAATTGCCCTGTTATCAACCATATTTTTAACTTTTTCACACATAATAAGTTCTTATTTGTTTTATTTTCAATAGAAACAAAAACGCCAGAAAATATTTTAATGCCCCCAGCGCCAATCACTTGATATCAAGTAAGCCAGTGATGGGACACGATGAAGACCTCGCTATATTTCATCTCGTCGAAATGATCATAAATACTATTATTGCAAGAAAATGACGTGAATAAATAATATTTTATAAATATTGTAAACTATAAACTAGGTTTTATTCACCTTAATCAAGAATAAATAGGTTTTCTAATCATTGTCGATAGTGAAACACCGTTTGAAAAACCGGGATGGGTTTTTCAAACGGTGGTGGCTGCTTGATGAAAATAAGTACCAGGAGTTCGCTTCGGTTATTGGCGACAAGTGCGCTGGTACCGAGGGAGAATCTGTCCAAGATCACTGGGACAGAATCCAGGCAGCTATTACAAGGGCGGCGCGGGTGGTGGTCGGCGTGTCTAAGGGCGGTCGCAAAAGTGACAAGGAGACCTGGTGGTGGAACGACACAGTCCAGAGGGAGACAAGGGTGAAGAAAGCCCTCTTCAAAACGTGGCAGGCGACCGGATCTCCTGAAGATCGCGACGCATACAAGGTTGCCAAACGTGCCACTAAAAGAGCTGTAGCCAGAGCCAGACGAGACCACTTAGAACCGCTCTACCAGAAGTTGGAATCGTCTGAGGGGCAGAAGCTCATTTACAAGTTGGCACGTTCTAGGGTGAAAGCGGCACTGGATATATCCAAGTGCCGTTGTGTAAAAGACCCTACTGGCAACCTGCTTTGCGAGGATCGCGCGGTGAAGGAGAGATGGCGTACGTACTTTAACGAGCTGCTGAATAAGCAGCACCAAGAGGTGCAGACACCGGAACTCCCTCCGAACCTTGGATTAGTGCCCCCGATAACGCCTGAGGAAGTCCACACGGCTCTTCGTCGCATGGCGAATCGGAAAGCTGTCGGCGCTGACGGAGTCCCCATTGAGGCCTGGAAGGCGATGGGTCCTCGCGGTGTGGGCATGTTAACAAACTTTCTGAACCGCGTGCTCCTGTCCGGCAAAATCCCGAGCCAATGGAGGCTGAGTATTATTACTCCAGTCTTCAAAGGCAAGGGCTCCGTACAGGAGTGTGGTAACTACCGCGGTATAAAGGTCATGTCCCACACCATGAAGATCTTTGAGAGGATTTTAGACTCCCGGATCCGGCAGGAGTGTGCTGTCTCGACGTGTCAATATGGGTTCCGTCCAGGGTACGGAACCACGGACCCTATCTTCGCCCTAAGGATCACCATGGAGAGATATAAATCGAAGAACACGCCTCTGCATATGCTCTTTTTAGACATGCAGAAGGCCTTCGACTGTGTCCCTCGGGGGGTGATCTGGTGGGCACTGAGGTCCAAAGGGGTACCAGAAACCTATGTTGACATAATTCGAGACATGTACCTCAATTCCGATTCCGTTGTTAAGACCGCTGTTGGCGACACTAAACCCTTCCCCATCACCGTCGGTGTACACCAGGGATCCGTCCTTAGTCCGTTCCTGTTCAGCGTGATATTAGACGTCTTGTCAGACAGCATCAAGAATCCACATGAGCAACCTCCCTGGTTGCTCATGTATGCTGATGATATCGCGCTGGCAGACGCGGACAGGGAACGGTTGGTGCGGCGGGTAAATGCGTGGAAGAACTCGCTTGAGAGCGGTGGTCTTAAACTCAATGTGGCGAAGACGGTGTACATGGCCAGCAACACCACAGACCCTATGCCTGTGTGCATAGGCGGAGACAAGGTCGAGTACACAGACCAATTTAAATACTTGGGGTCTGTGCTCCACGCGTCCGGCGACATTGATTGCGACGTTAAAGCACGCATTTCCGCAGCTTGGGCAAAATGGCGTGAGATGACAGGTGTCATTTGTGACCCCAAAATGCCGGTTAAGCTTAAGGGACAGGTCTATAAGACCATCATTAGACCTGTCCTTCTGTATGGCAGCGAGGCGTGGCCTGTGCTTGAGCGACACAAGCAGGAGCTGCGTGTCACGGAGTTGAGTATGCTGCGGTGGATGTGTGGAGTTACGCGGAAAGACCGCATCAGGAACTCCCGCATTCGTGGCAGTCTCCATGTCCGTGACATAGCAGACAAACTGCAAGAGAGTCGCCTACGCTGGTACGGCCACGTCTTACGTAAACCGGCATGTTACGTGGGTAACAAATGTCTTGCCATGGCGCCTCCGCCGGGCCGGAACAAGCGAGGCAGGCCAAAGAAGTGCTGACTTGACGTTGTAAGAGATGACATGCGTGCCAACAATCTCACACCACAGGATGCCAGAGATCGTGCGTAATGGAGGCGTAATAGCAGGAAAGCGGACCCCGGGCTCCAACGCGAAAGCCGCAGATGCGACCGGGATTATACGCTGAGATGATGATGATGATGACTTTCACATTTATAATATTAAGTATGTAGTAGGATTTCCAAACACATGCCCTACGCGACAACCTATTAATTAATTTATTTTTTTACCGTGCGCCGGTCGGCCATTTTATTAGCGTTATCAACGTGGCACGACATTACAAATAAATTATTTATGCACTCTACAACAACAGAACAGATTTATTTACCTTTCTTCTGTGTGTGGAAGCTGATGAAACCGCAGTTCTTTATTTATATAAGATGAAGGCTTACAATCACTCACAGCACACTTCGTATGCACCATTTTTAATAAACAAATAAAAAAACAAACACTCGTCAGCCCTTAATGATGGATACCGAGTTACGAACATCGTTTTGTTCGCAGTGCGGGTGCCGCTTACCCGCGTCTCGTCCCTCACACCCCGCAAGATTGCTCTGTCTAGACGTCTTCGTTGGACGACTGTATGATTTTTAGACTGTTATACAGCTCGCGCGATAAGAGTTTGGCTTTTGACCGTTATTGCGCAGAAATCAGAAATTGGGTATCAACGGGCAATTAGCGGGCTGCGGGGCGGGTGTGTAGGCGCACGCGGTGCTCTGATTGGCGCTCCAGTCGTTCCCTGCCTCTCGCATCGATACGACGTACCGCGCACTCCTGTTGTACAATCACGTTCACAAGTGAATTGCTATTTTCGTTAATTGTTTATTGTTGTCGATTGTTATTATTTGTTGAGTTTGTTTGTTTAAGTTTGTCAGTTAAGTTTTTTTTTTTTTTGTTAAATATTAAAAAGTGATTTGAAAATGCGTAAAAAAACATTGTTTTAAAAAGGCAAGCACGGAAAATGATATATGACGTGAATTGCTTTTTAAAGAAAGAAGCTGACGAATGTATCGATACATTAAAGCAAATTCGAAGTCAGATTGAGGAAGTTGCTACTTTACTTAGTCAGTCGGAGAATAACCAAACTATACAGACTATGCAGGTAATGAAAACGGAAACTGTTTCTAAATTAAATTATGTAGTCAGTAAATTAACTCAAATTCAAAAGCGGACATCGGAGGCCACTAAGTCTCCGATTTGCTAATTACTTTCAGAACGCCTGGAAAAAAACGTCCCAGAGCTAAACCAGTTACCAATATTGATAATTTTGACCAAGATGTTATAAAAAGAAGTATACACAATTTTCACAAGACGAATAATGAATTTCCCACCATTGGGAACCTAAAAAGGAAACTTGAGGAAGATATAAACTTTAAAGGATTTCGCTGGAAAAAAACAGAAGACAACCGTAAAATACTAATTGAAACATCGAATATCCGATTCCACGCATTGAATGTTTAAGAAAAATAAGAAAATATCGACAAGAAGGAAGACCCATTGTTTACACAGATGAATCCTACGTAGATTCATCGCACTCAACAACCAAAGCCTGGAGCGATGGCCCTAAGGAAGGACTAACTAAACCCATTTCTAAAGGACAACGAGTCGTGATAGTCTACGCAGGATCTGAAGCTGGGTTTATACCAAATGCTTTATTAACTTTTAAAGCCGGCACCAAAACAGGGGACTATGACGACAACATGAATTACGAGAATTATGAAAAATGGCTTAGGACACATTTAATTCCCAACCTACCACCCAATTCTGTAGTGGTTGTCGACATCGCCTCATACCACAATAAACAATGGGATTTAGCACCGTCCTCCAATACCAAAAAAGCTGATATGCAGAATTGGCTAACTGATAAAGGCATACAATATGATTCAACATTGCTCAAGCCACAATTGTACAACTTGATAAAAGCTAATAAAGAAAGATTTAAAACTTTTTCAATCGATTAAATTTTAGCAGAAGTAAACCATAGCATATTGAGATATTGAGATTACCGCCTTACAATCCAGACCTCAAGCCTATAGAAATGGCATGGGCTACTATTAAACAATATGTAGCTAGCAAAAATGTTAAATAGAATTTACAAGAATGTACCAAACTTATCAAAGAAAAAGTATCCTTAATGGGTGCCCAGGAATGGGAAAAAATATGTAAAAAGGTAAAAGATATAGAAGAAGAGTACGCCAAGAGTGATCATGTAGTAGATTTACTTACCGAGCAATTTATAATTCGCGTCGATGATAGTTCCGAAGACGATGATTCTGATGATGGTTATGAAGAAGATGATGATGATGATGACAACTGCGACCGAGGAAGCCCTGAACCCGGACCCTCAACAAGCAAAAGACGTTGCACAATTTCATGTCGCGGCAGCACCACTGGACCATGTGGTGATTTCATAGAAGGCGTTAAACCTTTAACTGATTCAGAATCTGAATAGCACTGCTGCTAAAGACTTTTTTGTAATGTTAACTTTTTTTGAAATTACATTTTGGTGTAGTTTCACCACCTTTTGGGGTTGCAGATTATCCAGGGACACACTGTATTTAATAATTATTTTAAGTTTTCTTTTGTTTGTACATATGTACCAATTTTACATGTATCTTGGAATAAATAATTTTATTAAAAAAAAAATATTTAGAATTTTCATCGCTGTCTCTGTAAACTTTAAAAGAAAATAAACATTTTATATAAGTAAAATAACTATCAATAGTTTTAATAAATGAAGAAGTTTATCTATATCGTATTATTTTTTAGCATTATTACCACTGTACATGAATTTTGACCCTCTCAAATATCCCACCTGGTACATAAAAAAGGAAAAGTATTGTGTGCGTGACAGTAGCCATGCGCAGTAATCCCCTCCACCCGAAGGTCAAAGCCAAACTCTCGCTGCGCGAGCTGTAGGCCTAGTATGAGTTTTCAATACGAAACTCGTTCGATCGTATCGAGCGCGTTTGGCGCTCTCATTGGTTGAGAGTTCTTACAACCTTGAAGCGGGCCAATCGCTGAGTCAAACGCGCTCGATATCGGCGAACGAATTTCGTAATGAAAACTCATACTAGGCCTACTGTACTAGCTTCTTTTGCTCTTGGTCGCGATTTGCAATTAAATTGATACATATGGACTTAAATAAAATGTTGGTGCAACACTGGCTACACTAACGCGTTGAAAATGTAAAAACCAAAAACATACCTAATAAAAAAAAATACGAGTGTGCTTATGACCACACGACTGAAGTGAAACTTCTTTCGCTCCATCTGTATGTAATTATGTATATATATATATATATATATATATATATATATATATATATATGTGTGTACAATATATACATGTATACACATATACATATATTAATTTTCTATAAATATTTAAATTTATTTCATGGTTTCATTGGTAAATTAATATTTTTGCATAGATCTTCTATTTTTATTGAAAAAAAAAAAATAACTCGTTGTAGACCTTGTAGTACTAAGCTCGCGCCACGGGCGCCTCTGTGCTTATATCCCCCACTTAACTTCCGTTCGCCTTGCCCGATCACTTTTCGTAACGCTTACGTCACGCGTTCGCCAGCTTACTCCGCAAGTCAAGCGTGCGCAAAGAAGTTTCACTTCAAAAAATTAATATTATTTCGCATAAAGAGTTAACGTAATACATGTGCGGTATGCAACCCTGACGCGGGCGGCGGGAGGCAGGGCACGCGGCATGTTGGCGCATCGCTTATAATAATACCGTCAAAATAGTGTTGTCACTTTTTACAAATTACCGAATTTCGGGAAAGTTGGAATTAATTCGCGGGAAAAAAAGATTATTTCAAAATACATTAATATTGTTACTATGATGATTACGTAAAATTTTATATTATATTTCATCAACAATCATGCTATATTTGTGAACTTCTTAAATTCGCCGCATTATTAGAAGCTGTGCTTGTTCGGCCTAAAAATTTGAATGAAATTACACGCCCACGTACGCAAAGATTATGCACACAAGCAAATAATTTTATTCACAGACGCGTATGGAAGAGGCACATTAGTAACTGCTTATGTCGCTACGCGAACTGGCGCGAGCGTCGTGACGAAGTTGAGTTGCGCGGACAGCATTGTAATGTGTGTTAGTAGTTTGCATTAGCCCCAATAGATGGCAGTGTTATCAACAGTCTTTCAGTTTTAAGTTTGTAGTATATAAATTATTTTAATGTAATTATTATATATTTTTTTATTTTAATGTAATTATTATATATTTTTTTAGAAAATTATTAGGGTATGCAATGCTTATCTGCTTCTAAGGAGCGCACGCGCCTGCTCGAAAGCAATTTGTACTTTGTGTCCAATTATCGTATTGTGACGATATCTTCAAACTTCTATACTTTCAATTATATCAGAAATGTTCAGCAAAAATATATAAAACAATATAAAGGCCAGAACAGAACGAAATTTATAAATTATTTGTGCTCTTAGGTAATCAATTGTTAACAAATCTTAAAAAGATCCAAAAAATATATATTGCCTTCGGCGAGATGCGAACTCACAACTTCATACTCGACTCAATTGTTAACAAATCTTAAAAAGATCCAAAAAATATACATTATCTTCGGCGAGATGCGAACCCACAACTTTATACACGGCATGTCATGCAATATTTACATGTGCCAACTGCTTCGTTGTATTACAGACGAAATAGGACTATACTTTGCTTTCCGTTCGCCTTGCCCGATCATTTTTGTAATATTTTTCGTAACGCTTTCGCGAGTTTACTCCCCAAGTCAAGCGTGCCTAAAGAAGTTTCACTTCAAAAACTTAACAAAGCAAAAACTCTACAGACACAATAATAATAACAGAGGATTCAAAAAGTATTTAGACAATTGTAACAAAGATGCTATCGCTACTCCGCGCTTACAGCTAACGCCGCGCGGGGAAGCGGGAGATGGGTCGCATTCCAGCGAGGTGCACAGTTAACTCGCGCGAGTAGTACATTTGCAATACAATACAAGTATGCAAGTAAATTATATACATGTGTTGCTATATAATAATTATTCAATGTAAGCTAATTTAGTTGCATCCTCATTAGGTAGAACCGCATGCAACCTACATAAACTATTCCCAATAAAAAACAGTTTTATTTGAGTATTTTACTCACCAGTCAGTCCCAAATATAAACCTAAATTAACCTGTAACCTCGGGAGGAAATATGAACCTCCAACGTCAGGGAACAGCCCAATTTTTGTCTCAGGCATGGCTATAACAGTCTTCTCTGTAGCTATTCTGTACCTGCCGTGAACTGATAGTCCTAAGCCACCTCCCATCGTAATGCCATTCATTACAGCGATGTAAGGTATCTTGTATTTGCCAATGAGATAATTGACGTTGTATTCAGTGTGGAAGAACCTTGGGCCTTCAACTTTATCTATGGCAGCTTTTACATCTCCGCCTGCGCAGAATGCTTTGTCACCAGCTCCTTTGACTATCACCAATGCCTTCTTACTTTCCCACTCTTGGAGCTGTGGTAACAGTTTTGTTACCATTGACGTATTGAGGGAGTTTAAGGCTTTGGGTCGGTTGAGAGTAATAATCCCTGCATTGTTAAGTGTTTCAAATAGTACATCTTGCTCCTGACTAGACATTGTGCGTTTTATGTAGTATGACACTGTGCGGTTTACATTAACACTGAGCTTAAACATCTGTGAAAGAAGTTTGTGTTATATGTAGATTACATTCAGTTGAATGGAAAATGTCCACTTAAATAAAATTCAAAAAGAACATATTTAACAAAATGGCCATTACCAATGGGCACCATCACCAATAAATGTTTTTTTATGACTATATTATGTAATGGATGAAAGGAACAGCTGCTTTGATTAATTTCAAAAAAAGGTTATTTTAGGTTAATCCTATAACTTTCAGTATTTTAATAAAATTGAAAATGTACAACTTGATTAAGTTACCATACTAGTTTATGGATTAATAGCAAACTTATTTTTAACTTACAAGTTGGTATGCAAAATGGTCAGAGGTTGTTAATAGGCTCTACAGCAAAAACATTAAACCAGTTAATTATTATCATGAATACATCTTCAAAAAAATAATAATAGTATTTTATAGCCTTTGTGGATTTAATAAGAATCTAACAAGTTTATCTTCCTTATTTATATGGTAGTACGAAGACTTTAATTAGAACAATAATGTGTGAAAAATAAACTTAAATATGTTCCCTTATTAGGAAAAAATTGGAATTTAATAACCTTTTATCACCAACACAAAAAGTCACAATAATTGAATGAATCAATGTATCAACATTTATTAGCAAATTACCTTTTTAGATACCAATACGTACGCACATGGAATATAATTACGTTACAGATAACATAAATTGCATAATTACTTACTTTGGACCTACGAAAACACCGTTATCTGCAAACATAAGTTGCCAAAACTACTTCTCTTATCAAGTGATAACACAGCAATTCTTTTGGAAAATCAGCGACACTAGTAAAAAATAAATAGCGATCAATGTGCTGCTTCGTATGAAATGATAATGATTAATGAACGGTGAAAAATAATAATTAGAATAAATAAAACTACCCGGAAACCGGTTGTGCCCGTCCGATACAAAGACAATAATTTTTGTTTGACAATTGACCGTGTCAATGTCATGCCACATATGTCAATACATTTTGACATCTATAAATCCCCCTTGCATATGCTGCTCCATATATTGTCATGAATCAATGCATTTTTCATTACAAATTTCCATTCAACGTAATTTTCACGTCCACGTAATTTTTCTTACGAAAAATTATAACTTACACTTTCCGACATAATATATAAATCAACTGTGAACTATTAACTCTGGGCCTGTTGAACGATTGGAGTTTTGCCGGGAAAGTCGAACTGAGTGTCGCCCTCCTTTTTCATTGGACTTTTAAAATTATTTATAGTGTTGTTTACTAAATAAAAGTACGTGATTTATATAGTAAAAAGTGGATTTAGCAAATAATTCATAAGGAACAGTGAAATATCGCAGCATAATGGCCACATTATGACTTTGTCTCAAACCTCCCTCGTAAGACAGCCGCCGTTATTGTGAAATATTTTCAAAGAATTTCTATAATTTCTTACACGTGTTATTGGCAAAATTATGGTATCTATTCCACAGAGGTCATTGATCAAGAGTTGAGGTAGAATCTTACCTTGAAAAAAGAAGAAGAATGTTGAACGATTAACAAGATTGAACAATCAGGGGGCTTACCATGACCTTTTAACAAAACGTTCAGTTTCCAGTCAGTTTTGATTTAGGCCTAATTTAGCGCTGCTAATAAATCGTACCATGAGAGTATTAAAATTGAACGATTATTGAACGAAGTTCACCAATGTTGAATCGTCATGCTTGTCTGTGGCCTGCTGTAATGCCACTGGCTCTTTAATACGCATCGTTCAAAAACTTATATTTTCACTTTACCGGTTTTTTTTTTAATAATAAAAACATTAGATTCTTGGGTATATACATATTTTAACTATGATTATGTGGGACTATTTACCTAGATTCATTATCTAAAAGCACTGCAAAGGTCAATTTACCTTTAAAAACAACTTTATAACTTTGAAAGATTCAACGTGATTTTGAACGTGTTTACACATGTCATGCAACAATAAAAAAGTATTGTAGCGCGCCAATATTTGTATTTTTTATTCAATATAAACTCAGTACAATGTCTTAAGTTTGTTTGCTAAGAATTTTAGTTGGAATGTCGCTGAGGAGAGTAATTATGATTCATGTGCTGAATTTATTTTTGATACATGTACGGACGACAGCAGGTCAAGCTACCCGGAACTGTCAGATATCCCCAATCAACCTTGAGCCTTAAGGCTTTATAGATAAAGTTGAAAATCGGATAAAGAAATCTGACTGTGCTGTCGTCTGTACAAGTCTTTGTGTTAGTATAACCCAATAATTGCAGTTTATCAATTTTATATAGGAAATTTTATATATGTAGAAAAGGGTTGCAGAGAAAATATAGTATTTTTGGGCCGCTTGTATTATAAGGTGTACTTATTGGTCGTTTCTTTTTACGTAAAGTCTAATCATGATCAAGATTCAGAATAAAAAGAAGTGTGAAGTGTGTTGATAATTATCGTCGTCGTCGTATTGTCAATGTAATAAATAATTGTATTGAAACGTTATAAACGATTTCGTATTTAAAAAAAACTAATTCTTTACCTAATTACAGTTAAAGGTGGTACTTAAATCTACTTTTAAAAATTAAATAATTTATCGCTGACAGTGTAGTGTGTTTAAACCCATTTTTAGTTGATTTACTCTCGTGTGAAATGGGTAGGTAAAAATCAGCGTGAAACGGATTACAGTTTTTGTTTTCTCGTTAGTTTCGACATTAGTGTTGTTACTTAGACTCTACCGGCAATCGATTATCTCAATTATTAATAAAATAACTTAAAATAAAGTTTTATAGCAAGATCCATACTCAGTGACATTCAATTTATTCGTCTTTGTAAAGATCTTATTCTCCTACTGACATTCCACTGTCCATCTGATAATCAATGACGTTAGGATAACGATTTTAATGAAAATTTTAGTTCTGTCAGTTCATCAGTTGACTACGTGTAGAATAGACAGAACTAACTCACGGAACTGTATAATTTTCATTACAGTATTATGACGGTTAATATCAACATCGCGTAGCATTTAAGTGAAATAACTGTATAAAACCAGAAAACATATACATCGAAACTTCGTGTAGTGTATCTTAATAAATATATAATATCTATTCTCTGGTTTATAATCTACCATCGCATTTAATTATAGAATTAATACGACAGTTATGTAATGTGTATTGGTGATACTAATTTAAACCATCAGGCACATCAATTGGATATCGAATCGAAACTTAATTAGATTAACGATAACGAGTTATAAGCATCAACACTATCTGACATTGTCAATGTCAACATGCAAGTGTGAAATGACAACAAAACTATAACCTATTTTCTTATAATATTTTCATTTGTATACATTTTTATTTTACTCTTAGTATTTGTACTTGAAGTTTTACGGAGTATATCCGTTTTACTCATTGATCTACCCTACTCTGTTTGTTCTGGGCATAGTTGATTATAATCAATCATAAGTCATCAGACGCGAATTTACTCTGGTTGTCTACTTGGTGAAGGTGGTTCTTGGAATGGAGACAAACTATTGCAGCGCATGAGTCTGTTTGTGCCGCACCACTACGTGTGGAGGAGACTTCGTCCGCCGCTGCAACTGGTGCCTATAGCCAGAACTAATCTGCTAGCAAAGCCACCCCTAACCAGAGCTGCGCACACCATCAATGAGATACATGTGGCAGGTGTTAACTGACCAAAGCACTGCTGTTTATTCTATGTTTTATACATAATAAAAGTTTTTGTTACTAATTATATATATTATAGATTTAGTAAGATTATAATATAAGTGTTTGTGTATGTTTATATTTCGTTAAATAGTATTAAGGTATACAATATGTTAAAATGTTTGAACTGTCACATTAAGGTAATGCCTGTAAAGATAGTTTCAGTAGATAAATAAATAAATTCTCATTTTTTTTTTAATGCATAGGATTGATATTTTGGTTATTCTGAATATGGTATTTTCAAGATGGTACAGCATTTACACCAGAATGATGATGTGTTAATTGTTTTTGTAAGAGTCCAATGCAATGTGGAAAGACATTGTTAGCAGTTGTGCTCATGTACTGTACCTAATATTGAGTATGTGTTATTTATGTTTTGATCCGACACCAAAATTGAAGTAGTACTCATAGTAATAAAATGTTTTCTTAAAATCTGATTTTTAATTTCTTGAACCGTTATAAACAGACCTTATTTCTACTATTTGTTTCTGAACAGTGAACTATTGTACTAAATTCTAAAAGGGGGTCCAAACTACACACTGCTCAGGATTTTTTAGGTTCCTTATTATCATATTTCTCAATATTCCTGTTAGACGCAGGTTAAATATACCACAATCTAGACATGGAACAATTAAACATGCTTTTAATTAATAGATAGATGTTATACAAAGAGTATAACAATATGATAGGTATTACAATTTTTGGAGGATTGTGAGAGAGCACCATACAAAAAAAACCTCTCAAATTCTGCTGGCAAAGCTGTTAAGTCAGTGGGTGCACCCAAAGGAAGTATTTTTTACCTTACACTACAATGTTCTTATAGTATAGTTATTCTGCAATTATAAATTCCCAGTGCAATGCATTAGGTACATAAAAGGCTAGAAGCAACTTATGGGTTTGATTTCTAAAATATTTCCCATTGAATCCCTGTTTGAGTATATTAGATGGCTATAGAAATAAGGTACTTATTTAACATGAGTATGTGTGATTATATTAAGGTTAAAATAAGAAAAATATTCATTTCAAGAGGCTTATTTACTTTCTTATAGGTATAGGAGAATAGATGTTTTATTTCCCAGGTTCATATTCATTCTTTTCAGCATTTACTCCAGAAGGATGCTGTGTTAATTGTTTTGTAAGAGTTCAAAACAATGTGCGAAGACATTGTTAGCTGTTGTGCTCATGTACTGTACCTAATATTGAGCATGCGTTATTTATGTTTTTATCTGACACCAAAATTGAAGTAGTACTCAGAGTAATAAAATATTTTGCTAAAATCTGATTTTTCATTTCTTGAACCGTTAGAAACAGCCCTTATTTCTACTATTTGTATCTGAACGGTGAACTATTGTACTAAATTCTAAAAGGGGTCCAAACTACACACTGCTCATGATTTTTTAGGTTCCTTATTGTCATATTTCTCAATATTCCTGTTAGACATAGGTTAAATATACCACAATTTTGACTTGGAACAATTAAACATGCATTTAATTAATAGATAGATGTTATACAAAGAGTATAACAATATGATAGGTATCACAATTTTTGGAGGATTGTGAGAGAGCTCTATGCAAAAAAACCTCTTAAATTCTGCTGACAAAGCTGTTAAGTCAGTGGGTGCACCCAAAGGAAGTATTTTTTCCTTAAACTACAATGTTCTTAAAGTATAGGTTTTCTGCAATTATAAATTCCCAGAGCAATGCATTACATAGGCTAGAAGCAACTTATGGGTTTGATTACTAAAACATTTCCCATTGAATCCTTGTTTGATTGTTAGATTGCTATAGAAATAAGGTACTTATTTAACATGAGTATGTGTAAATATTAAGGTTAAAATAAGAAAAATATTCATTTCAAGAGGCTTATTTACTTTCTTATAGGTATAACAGAATATATGTTTTATTTCCCAGGTTCATTTTCATTCTTTTCAGTGGTTGTAAAATTATGGAGGTGCAGCAACAGCAAGTCTTCATTATGTCTTGCGTTATGTATCCCAATCGAGGATATCCCAGAGTACTAAGGTTTAATTCATTTATATACTTCAGGTACTGTTGTTTTCATGATGCAGTTCCGCATACACATCCAAGATTTCTGGCATGGCTTTTTCTAGGTTTGTATAGGCATTTCTCGTATTCTGCTTCTGTTGTGATTTCCTTTGGTAAGTGCGTGATATTATCCTAGATAGGATTTGTAGGAATTGTTGTCTGATATCTTTATTGTTTGCAATAACGCGGGTATTTCTTGACATTCTTGAAAAATCCTCCCGGCACTCGTTAACTAACGATTATATGTGGTTTAAAACGAACGAATAAGGTTTTTATTTCATATAATCCTTGCACATTGATGTGCAGCATGAGTAATTTATAATTTTGAGTTTTATTACACATAAACATAAAAATAAGTTTTCTATGGATACTGTATATTATCAAAAAATGATCAAAACAATGTTGATTAAGCTTCTATAATAGTAACTTATTCAAGATGACATTACAACCGTTCAATATTAGTTTTGTTGCTGTCAAATAGCAGGTCATGGTACGAAATTCTATACAAAAAAAAAGGTGAACAGTTTTTGTAAACGTCAACGCAACAGGACTGTTGCAGGCCTGCTAATAAGACGTCATGGTACAGAAAACTAATTTAGGACTGTTTCTGCCCTGCTATAAGAGCTCATGGTAAGGCCCCTGTTTCATGGTTTTATTCGATGCAAGGATATTCTACAGAGTTTGCCTCTTTATTCCATAAGCAGATGTGAACGAACCTCACCAATGATGAAAAATACCTACGGGAAAATAACAAAATGTCATAACTTATTTTGACAGTTGCAATAATCAGCTGATATTATAACCTGAAAATTGAAATAGTAAATAGGCTTAGAGAAGTCAGAACTTCAGAAGGCCATAGAGTACTATTATATAGATGCAGAAGGCTTCAACTTGTAAACTGCAACTATTAACAGTATAGTTATTTTATAAGATGGGTGTCACGAGAAAAGTACTCAATTGGTATGCCAGATTAGCCCCCGCACACGGTAAATCAACTCCACCAT
Source organism: Sesamia inferens (assembly GCA_037179545.1). NCBI lineage: Eukaryota > Metazoa > Arthropoda > Insecta > Lepidoptera > Noctuidae > Sesamia > Sesamia inferens. Next base: position 32,541,117 of record CM073927.1, read on the forward strand.
ATGAACATGTCGTACAAATCGGTGATCCAATGTTACGTAAAGTTTCTGAGACCGTTCCTCTCGATAAAATTAAATCAAATGAAATACAAACTATTATCAAAAAATTAGAGTATGTAATCAATAAGTATGGTAGCCTCGGTATGTCGGCGCCACAAATAGGACTGAACTTGAGAATATTTGCTATGCAACACACAATGAAGCAAATTGCCAATGTACCGAAGGAAATAGCTAAACGACAACGAATGGAAGTTGTACCTTTTACTGTAAGTGAGTATTCTGTTTAATAATCAAATACCTAAATGAGTTTCTATGATGATGACTGTGCCTACTGATTATACAGTATTTTAAACTTATTTTACCTGTTTTATTCAGGTGTTCATAAATCCCAAACAAAAGGTGATTGACTACCAAAAAGTAATTCACAGTGAGGGGTGTGAAAGTGTTCAAGGATACCAGGCTGATGTACCCAGATATAAGGCTGTTCAAGTTGCAGGTAGATAATTCCAATAAAAAAAAATTCCATCAACTTTTCAATTACTAAGTGAAAAAATGTCATATCACAGGAAATTAGTTGTTTCTGTATACCCATATTATTTTACTAATTTCAGGTCTAAATGCACAAGGAGAGGAGATAATACAATTGTTCAAAGACTGGTCTGCACGAATAGCCCAGCATGAGATGGATCACCTTGATGGCAAGATATACACTGACATAATGGACAGGAAAACATTGACATGTTCATGTTGGCAAGAAGTTAACATGTCCAAAGGGAAACTTGTTATACCATTTAGTCCATAGTAAAGTATTTATTGAAGAAGTTATTTTTTTTTGTCATCCATTTTTTGAGATTTCTTCGGCAGTCGGCACTCCTTATCTGGTTCAACAGAGGACTACAGTACTACTACTTTGTGAACCACTTGTGGGCCAGGCGCGTGCGCTCCATACAAGCAGAAAAGCTCTGCATACCCTAATAGTCTTCTAAAATTATAATATACTGTAAAATAATTTATATACTACAAAGTTAAAACTAAAAGTGCTTGATCACGTAGACTCGCGGGCGCGGTGGCGGGCTCGGTCACGAAATATCAAACAAAAATGACGAAATATCAAAGTGTTCACGTATGAAACGCACGTGCGGTGTAAGTAGCGGGCTAGCAGGCGACCGGCGCGCGCGGCGCGCTCGCTACAATTACAAACGCGAGAGATGTTTGTGCGTGTTCACGTTAAACTAGCGGCAGAGCGCGCGATTACCCCGCGACGTCAGGTAAGATCAACCAGTTTGAACTTATGAAATCGCGCAAACGCCTGGCGGCTAATGTGAACACGAACTCGCAACGTCTCCGCGCCCGAACCCGCGCCCGCGCGTTTCTACGTGAACAAGCACATAGACTTTGTTAATCAGTTATTGATAACACTGCCATCTATTGGGCCTAGTGCTAACGAGACACATTAGTTGCCTTAGGCGCGACACCCGCGCCTCTTACGGCGTAAGCATAAACAAAATGTGCCTCTTCCGGATGTCTGTGTATAAAATTATTTGCTTGTGTGCCTAAACTGTTGTGTACGTGTGCGTGAAATTTCTTTGGGTTTAAAGCCCATGATAAGCACAGCTTCTAATAATGCGACGAATTTAAGAAGTTCAGAAATATAGCATGATTGTTGTTCGTTCAAATACCTTTTTATTTTAGCAGCTTATGTTGTTTCATTATTGGTGTTTTTGGGTTAAATATGTATTGATTGTTTTAAGCGGAATTGAATATTCATTTATTTTAGAGTTTTTGGTTTAACACAAAAGAAAGGTTGTCTTTATAAAAAGTATTATGATAATTATATGTGGTTAGCAGGTTGTGTAGTGTGTACAAATAAATTGTTTTGTTTCTCGTATAGGTATATTATTTTAAAACACGGCTTTGACAGTTCGACGTTATAAAAACTTAAAAGACCTTAAGTTTTTCAACCTACTTGCTTTTGAATTTCAATACTATACTTTATGTTGTAATAATTTTCCTGAAGTTTACAAATTAGCAAAATTTAATAGTTATGATTCCAATGAGTAGTGCATTACGCATATTTATGAAAAGCCAAAGCAGACTCATAGATTTGTCTATCTGTCCATTTTAAAAGAACTTTTAGCGATTTCAAAACGATCTTATATATATTTGATTTTTACAGAGTTATTTAAAAATAGATAGGCGCGTTGATTTAATTTATAGATAGTGAAATATTTTTTTTTAGTTTTTTGAGAAATAAATTATTACTTATTTACAGTTGAGTTAGTAATACCATTTCATTGTATTTTGACAGCCTACATGGCGTAGCGGTAGCGAACGCGGCCGCTGCGTAAGGAGGCGCGGGTTCGATCCTCGCGCAGTGTAAGTATTTGTATGCATGAATATGAATATTTGCACTGGTCTGGTCGTATCTCGGAAAGCACGTTAAGCCGTTGGTTTCGGTTGCCATACGAACATCTAGTGGCAGTCGTTACGGGTTGTCGGAGCCCACAAAAGTCCAACAATTGGTCTAACTTCAATGCTTCGATATTGCCTTCGCGTTGTGGAGGTCAGACGGCAGTCGCTTCACGGAAATTGTCGAAATTTCGCCAAAATCAGCAATTAGACTGGAAAAGCGGACCCCAGATTCCAAAGCTTTGGATGCGACTGGTATTAACCCTGAGATGATGATGATTTCATTGTATTCATTTGGGCAAATAAAAAATACCTAATACCCCACGTATATCATTTATTTGACTTGTTCTTATCATCAATCACATACTTAGATGTTCATTGTAGCCACGCACAAACATCAATTCAATGTTGACATGCGAAAAAGTACGCGACTATGTTAAATTGAAACTACGTCTAAGTTACGTTTTTTAAGTTTTACCATATATAAGCACAGAGATTTGGATAGTAGGTATATTTATGCATACCCCCAATAAAATCTTTGTGCACGCCCCTGCTTGTGGGGCACAGATAAACAAAAACAACAGTGCAAGTAAACATAAATAGGTTATCTTTTACAACTTAGTTTGCAGACAGATTTTTTGGAGCTCAATGAGTCCCTGCTGTTTTTTGTATGATTGTGTAAATACAAATATTTCTTTTAGTGTTAGCTTGTTAATTTCATATAGGAACTAGAGTAGATAAAAAATAAATAGAATCATTATAAATAAGCAATTCTTTATTTGATTTAACTTTACAATAAAGCAGTATTTGTTTAGTTCTGAGTAATACTATAAATGTACTTAATAAATATTAGCGATATGGATGAGATAACTAAATTATATAACAAAATGAAACCAACTTAGCTTTACTTGTCAAATTCTCATGTTAACTTAAAATTAGCAGATGAAGAAATATTCCTAGACTTAGTACACAAAATGATGGTAAGCAGGTATGCTACAGTTCAGATTTAGATGTTAAGCACTAAATATTTCTTCTTAAATGGTGCCATAGTATAAAATCGGTGACTGAGCCTCTATTTTGTGTCATAATAATATAATTTTACATAAATAAGGTTTTATCAGCTGCTTCTATTATAAGTTCTAATATACATATCATCAACATTTAAATTATTATTTATATTTGTATTGTTGTTCTAACTATAAGAGAGATGTTTAAAATAATACACATGTTTAGTTACAATATTCAACATATTTTACTAACATGTGAGCAAAGTCTACATAGTAATAACATGTAGCTAGACTCGAGTGTAACAACCCATGCAATTAATAAGTGATCGCAAAATACTCATATGTATAATAAGTCTCTTTTGCAGTAAGCAGAGTTCTTATCAATAATACATAATAATGTGGGTTCTAATATTGTGCAATTATATATTTGTATATTGCCACTAAACATATATCTCCATGGGCGTACAAAGGTGAGGGCAGGGGGAGGCAACTGCCCCTTCCCCCCTTGTAAATCTCGCAAAAAATGTACGGTGTAATTGTCGAAAAATACCGCGTGCAACTGTAGCGCACAAAGATTACCCTCTAAAAATTTGACTTGCCCCCCATAGGTCTGACTTGCCTTCCTGTAGGCCTGACTTGCCCCCTCTGGGTCAGAAGCTGGGTACGCCCATGTATATCTCGCGTCCCATTGGTTCAAGAGAACTCTTCAATCTGTCTGTACATCATATATATTCAGTTCAGAACAGGCTTTAAATATGTTAATGTAATATTAAATGTCTTCTTTTATTTCATACCCATCCTCTATCCATATTGTATTAATTAATGTAACAGCCATACAAAATTCAATATTCAAATGTTGCCAGTATCATATTCTAGCAAAATGCATCTGTTTTTTATTAGTTTATAATTTATATGTGGATTGACCACATCATTTTATACACCCTCATCTCAACATCACACTACCATATCCAAAGCGGACACTCACAAGGGCCAGTGAGGCCTTGCTTGCTGACCCAGCAGTTATCTCAAAGGATTGCTGGCCAGACTGGTGAGGCTGGTGAGTGACGATGGCCCACTGGCAGCCAGGCTCAGTCGGTCAGTCTCTTCATCGGCTTGGTTGTTTCGCAGCTCTTGCAGAGTGTAGACGAATTTGGACCATTCGTCATGACGTGGTTGGGAGACATGCTGTTGAAGAGGCATACAATCAAAAAAACTGGCAAAGAAATTTAATGCTAATTCCTAGTTATTTATTGTTAGTTACACTACAGTATGGACAGACTTGAACTGATTCTGCCATTTTCTTCGGTAACACAACTTTAATGACCTTTAATGCATCTGGAAGTTCAGTTTGTCTCTAAACATTTAGATGTCATTTGTCCAGCCTAACCCATGGTAGAAACATATAAAACACCTATGTACCTCAGCAAGTTCATAGACCCATATCTTGCCAGCGTCGTCTCCAGCAGTGATGTGTGTGCCGGACGGCGTCCACGACACGCGGTTGAACGCCACGCCACCTTCCGCTTGGATTGACGCTACTGGCACCTGGATATAATACATTATTCGTAAAATAGTTGGGCTAATATTTGCAACAAATCATAAATTTTCTTTGGAAAATAATGGTGAAAGGATCGTATCATATATAATCCTCCTCCTCCTGCACCTGCAGGGTGTGTACATTCTGTTGATGAATTTGACAGCCAGACACTACTCAAAAATATTGGATACATTATGCTTAGCGTAATCAGGCTGTTTTTCTCGAAATCAACTTTAATGTAAAGGCGTATAAGGAACAGTTCGACAGCCTCCGTGGCGTAGCGGTAGCGAACGCGGCCGTTGCGCAAGGAGGCGCGGGTTCGATCCCCGCACAGTGCAAATATGCATGCATGAATGAATGAATGAATGTATGCATGAATATGAATATTTGTACTGATCTGGTCGTGCCTCGAAAAGCACGTTAAGCCGCTGGTCCCGGTTACCATACGAACATCTAGTGGCAGTCGTTACGGGTTGTTGGAGCCTTCAAAAGTCTAACAATTGATTTCACTATATCGCCTTCGGGTCGTGGAGGTCAGACGGCAGTCGCTTCACGGAAAATATCGAAGTTTAGCCAAAATCAGCAGTTAGACTGGTAATGCCTTTTTGTAGTCTGGGATCCCCCAGACTCCAAAAAGCTGCAAAGCTACAGATGCAACTGTTATTAACGCTGAGATGATGACGGCTTCGGCTAGATGGGTGTTGTGTCTGACGGGCTACTTTACTGCCCGACGATTGTCGGACTGATGTCTATTAAATACTAGTTGCGCGGTACACTATGCTTGTGCGATACAAGATTTTACGTAGCGTCAGCGTCGGACGTGTTGTTCGTATGATATACAGTATGTTAAGAAATCCCTGTCCGAACCGTGAAGGTGTTGTTAGGTATCGATAACTGATTCTACTAATGCATACAAAACCGGGCTAAACTTAAAAAAAAAATCCCCCTAAAAAAATAAAAATTATTTCGCAAAAAGAGGTAACTTAATAAATGCGCGATAACCACCCTTCGCCTGCCGCCCGCGGGGGGCGGGCGGCAGGGCATGCGGCACGTACTCGCATCGCTATTCGCTCATAATAATACCGGTGTTGTCACTTTTTAAAAATTACCAAATTTCGGGGAAATTGGAATTAATTCGGGGGAAAAAAAGATTATTTCAAAATTCATTTGTATTGGTACTATGATGAATACGTAAAATTTTATATTATATTTGGTCATGTGTTTACCCAACCTTTATTATCCTTATGGGTCGGACAGGGTTTTCTTAACATACTGTATAGATAGGTACGTATATATAACGGCGCCTGACTGGTTAAGAGCGAGTAACACCATGGAGCGAATGGTAACACCGACTGGAGTTGCGTTCGACGTAACGAGCGACCGTTTGCGCGGGCATCATTCTTTGCTCAAGCTTGGATCAAGTGGCTTCCGCAGAAGACGCACCTGGTGCCGAGGAAGGGCGGATAACGCCCTCTTCCGCCCCCCATGAATGGGTCCAGGGGCGAGGGACATGGGGAAGTCCCCGCCCCCCTTATTGATGGACCCCGAGGCTGTCGGCGCGCGCGAGTGTCGGCGCGCGCCTTTGATGCGATACACGGGGTAGTTTAACACCCCACTACCCCGTGCAGGAGACGAGGCCCGGACAGACCGGGCCAGCACGAGGGTGTGGGGCCGTGGAAGTGGCCCCACGCGCGCTCGTGATACAAGACACACCGGGGTGGTTTAGTCAGTAAAAGTCTGACATACCCCGTCGCCCACCCCAGGGCGGCGGGCATCCTATGAGGATTTCCACCCCGGAAAAAAAAAAAAAGGGGGTTGGGTCATACTCAAACCCGGTGGCTCTTATCTGTTCTAATCTGAGATTATCATTGTAATCCCTTAATATTATAGTGATCTAACATCGTAAGCATCTGTAAAGTTAAAATAAGAATCGAACATCACACTATAGTCATTGTTCAAAGTTTTCTCGAAATACCGCCCGCGATGGATGCTCATGCGGATGAGAAGACACCTCAACTATTCGGAACTTCGACTCCGCCTTCCTGACGTTTTCCCCCGTCATATTTATTTGTATGGCGTTGTAGATACCGTTACAGATGCAATTTTATTGTAGAAAAATACTTATATTTCATTGTAAAACTATCGTTATAGAACTCACATATGATGCAAACTCTGGGGTCATAGTCATTTTAAAGTCCAGACATTTGTAATCTTGGTCAGATTGTCTCATTTAGGTTGGTTACTAAAATCTTATTCTTTGAGGAAATAACCTCGCAAATTTAGAAAAGGATAGCAAATGAAGTGTTACTCAGTAACAGGTAGTCGTCATGTTAGTACTTCTGGTTGCCAGTATGTATAAGTAAATATCCAAATACAGCAAATTGTCAGTTACCTCGGTGTCCCGGTTGAGGTTCCACAGGTCGATCCTGCCGGCCGCGTCGGCCGCGGCGAACAGCGCGGGGTGTGTGGGCGACCAGCGCACGTCCACCACGTAGTCGCCGCTGTCCTCGAACGAGTACAGCGCCTTGTTCTCCTGGGGACGCGAATAAGGGTTATCAAGAACTTCATTATAACGGTTTCACACATTTTCTATATGAAAGTGCTCAAACCACAAGTATCAACCCCTCGAGTTTTTGCTAATTATGTCGGAATTGGCCTTTTGCTTAAGATATGCTGAATACCAGTATTTTACTTGGAATGACTGCCTATTCAACCTCCATAAAACCACAATATAATAAATACCCTTGGTAAGACTGGTTGTCAGACTTCTTCTGACAACTGTCAAAGATGAAAAATGAGCAAGAGAAGAAGAAGACACAAATGACAGCCAGAACCAACAAGTTAACGTGCTATCCGAGGCACGAAGAGTCTGTTGATGAAGCTAGTCTCTCAGTCCACAGCGTAGTAGGTCGCAAAGGGGAAGAGCAGACAACATTCTGTCCACGCCATTTCATTATCATCATCAAACTTTTTACTGTCCCACTGCCGGGCACAGGTCTTCTATACATAGTAGGATTGAGCGTAATCACCACGCTTGCTCAATGCGGGTTGGCGATTTCAGACTTAAAGTCCGTAAAATAAAAAAAGATTTGAAAAATTGGCACTTATGAGTTTTAGACTATTTACCTTCTGGCTCCACAGCTTGACGCTCCAGTCCATGGAGCAGGTGAGGTACAAATGCGAAAGGTCTACCGAGCCAGCGGCAGCATGGCAGGACACTCCTGTAATGGGTCCCGCGTGACCCTCCACGCATTCCGTCACGCCAGCACGTTGTCCGTACAGACAGCCTGTGGAATGGAAATAAACATTAGTAAGTACATTGGGTTATTAGGAAGCTATTCTGTTTTGGTGCTATGATAAATTGAGAAGACGCGCGGGGCAATTGCGATCACACTATCATTATCAGCGATGGGTTTCATTTTGGCAATTCAATTACATTCATTGCGTTATTTACGTTGTTGAATAGGCAAATTTATCGAACATAGGCATGCATGACAGCCTCCGTGGCGTAGCGGTAGCGAACGCGGCCGTTGCGCAAGGAGGCGCGGGTTCGATCCCTGCACAGTGCAAATATTTGTATGCATGAATATGAGTATATGCACTAGTCTGGTCGCGCCTCGGAAAGCACGTTAAGCCGTTGGTCCCAGTTACCATACGAACATATAGTGGCAGTCGTTACGGGTTGTTGGAGCCCTCAAAAGTCTAACAATTGGTCTAACTGCAATGCTTAGATATCGCCTTCGGGTTGTGGAGGTCAGACGGCAGTCGCTTCACGGAAAATATCGAAGTTTAGCCAAAATTAGTAGTTAGACTGGTAAAACGGACCCCAGACTCCAAAGCTGAAAAGCTACGGATGCGACTGGGATTAACGCTGAGATGATGGTGATGATGATGACAACAGTAGTTTTTGTTTATGCGAAACCTGAATACAGTTTGTTCAGAATAAGCAGCTGACGCGATTCCAATGATTTTTACACCATGTTATATTTTTTCCCAAATTCAATTAGAAATTGTCAGTGTGGTTACCTAGCGCGCATGGTAGATCATAGTACTCCGCACTGGTGCAACAGCTGACGCCAGAGGTAAACGCACCGTTCGCCCACCGAGTGGAGCCATATTTTTGGTGGGACAGCCAAGTAGGATAACAAGCTCATAACTTTGTGGTTTTTCATGATATCTTTTTGAAATTTTGTACATAGATTCTCTATTTAAAAATAATTTTGTATAAAGAATTAGGAATATTATGCGAAATTATTCAGACTGTCAGTGTGTTTTGCAATTAGAATGTATGAGCGCATGTTAATAACTCACCAGTATAAATATTCCCATCCTCGCTGCCCAACACGAAGTTATTAACATCGCCATGCGGGAAACCCATGGACGTCACAGCGACTGCCTTGCTCTGCCGATGCTGCAGGTCTAAGGTTTCCTGAGGCTGAGACAACATGTCTAAGGACCAGGAACACATGCGCCCGTCAGTTGATACGGAGATCAAGTTGTGTGCGTTCTGGCTGCCTACTACAGAGAGGCAGTACACTGGGTGCTGGAAAGCAGAGGGTTGTGATTAGTTTTCTTTTAATTTTGACACATGAAGAATCTTGATTTTAAAATCAACAAATAAACGGTTTTGGATGAAGTTTGTCCCACAGATGGATACCTAACAAGGATTAACATGAAGAATATTTTAACCCAATATAAATATTCAAACCCAATCCAAATTTTCTACAGGAATCCCAACCCAATATTACTAAAGAATTTAGATTCTGTAGTAAATATTGGGTTACTTATGCAGGTAAAAAGCTAATAAAATGCGATAATGTCCTATTGCACATAGGGTAAAATAAGTTTACATTAATAGTCGTTAAAAAGTAAACCATAACAAATTATCCACTTGAACGTCTCGATGTGACAGCTGGGAATGCGTTGTACGTCTGTGCGCGCGATCGGTATCAAGCCGCGCCGAGAGCTCGTAAAATCCTCGTTATTTTCTTCTTAATTTTTAGCAGAAGTCTATTTAATGACTAAATATGAACTATTTTTGCTGCACTATTATTTTGTCCTATGTTAAGATATTATATCAATCAAAAACTTGACGAAAATCCGGCACACAATGAGCAATCATTTCATCGTCCACTTTAACACTCGTAAAGACAACATTGGATACAAAGTAATCAAAGTCCGATAATAAAAAATAATTTATTACTCTCATTTTAATCGCAGAACTCACTGCCACTGCACAAAACTGCACTCACCGTTTATAAACAAACTTTTTTTCCGATGTTATGTATTAGGTGGGGCACTGTTTTATATATCCGAGAATCGTTATTTAATACAGAACCATCTAGTGAGAAGTTCATGAAGCTCTTTGATAAATATCATAAATAAAAACTCGTTTAAAGTGTACATGTCGGTGAGGCCACCATGGTTGCCTGAACGCTTAACGCCAAAATTTTTTAGGCAACTTTGTTGGCCCGGACGCTTGAGTGGGGCTGAAACATAATTGATATGACAGTGAATTTTTTAAAATGAAACTAAGCCTTTTTTTAAGAAACTAATAACCATCCCAAAGTATACGTACTGTATGTGCGAGTGAAGACAGCGGAGTCCGTTGAATAGGCGTCCGCTTCTGTACGCGGTTGTCCCAAAGTACTATCTGACCGGAGTACGTGCCGCCCAGGATCAGGTTGGGGTGGAACCTGTCATTAAAAAACAAATTGTTTAAACATGGATATGAACAGGTTTGGATAGATAGATCGCATTACGGTGATCAAGTTACTTTGAAAATGAATTCAAAATATAAATCAGAAAAAAAAATTGGAGACCACAATGACTACTAAAAACAATACAATCCTAAAGTTACTTTTTTTTTACTTAAATTATATTTGTTAGAATTTTGTAATATCGTTTTATTTTGTTTCCCATTTGATTCTTGACAATGCCACGAAAATTTTTGAAATGCTGTAATACCTGGTTCTATTAATTACTAAAATATATCACCACATCTTAAAACAAAATCACTTTCTCTTTCCCTATGCCCCTTTCCTACAATAACATTATTTTGTCATTTACTATTTATGACAAATATTCGCTAATTTTTGAAACGATTTGAACCAATACAGCATTAATCCTTTTCCAATTTAATATTTTAAATACATTGTTGATTTAATATAGATCTATGTCGCCCTTTTCAGCATATGATTAAATGAATATTTTCGAATATTACTGATTTAAAAATTGGGAGGCGTCACGTTTGCGGCGATACCGACCGTCCGGGCGGTAGAAGCGAAAGATCGTTATGTTTTTTATACAACGTTCACAGTTTTTCTGTAGAGTATTTAGTATCAGCATTGCACCCATGCGAAGCCGGGGCAGGTCGCTTATTGTTGAATAAAAGGGAAACTCTATTGACCCGAATACAAAAAGGCAAGACAATCTGCATATTATGATAAAACTCGTAGTAGGGTAGGAGTAGTATAAGTAGTATGTTTATAAGTTGATCGCATCTCACTTAGCAAAAGTAGCACTCATAACTGGCGATTGACAATGAAAGATGTCCTCGGGCGTGGTCTTCTTGAACTTGGTGTTCCAGACCAGACACACGCCGTCGGGGTCGTGCGGCGCGTCGTCGCTGTTGTGGTAGGACGCCAGCAGCAGCTCGGGGTGCGCGGCCGACCAGTCCACGCACGTGACGCAGCGGCCGCGGGACCAGCGCTCGTCGTGGAACGTGCGCACCAGCGACAGGCGCGCCAGGGACTTGTCGTCACTGTCAAATGCGACCTGGTTATTCTTCGCCCGGGTTTTTGTGTTCAGTGGTGAGTATTTCCGTTAAGTTGAAAATGGTAAAAAAATAGCATGGTTGACGACGATTTTTTTGTGTTATGATGGAATCAGAGGCATCTCATTGGTGAATATTAAAGTTATACAGTTAAGTTGAAAATAATCAATAACAAACCACTCCAAGAATACCACACAAGGCGCACTTACATTTTACAACAAAGTATCAGTGTTGATTGCAGTGCGATCTTCATTTTCTAATACATACAATTTAGCAAAAGACTTGCCAGCTATTGAAACAAGTTGAAGCTATCCAAAACTTCGGAAAAAGTATTATTAAAAGTCAGTTCTTTTTTTATATAGGATATAGATTTTTATTCAAACCCGAAACGTTAGAATCACTTCAAATGTTATTTATACGTTACCAATATTTCATACTCATCGTCATACCTACAAAAAACATTCTTATCATAATCATGAATTCAATTCAACGGCAGCATCCAGATGGAAAAATATGAATTCTCATTTTTTGCTTTTAGAGATACCAAACCGTAGAGATTATGGTGCTCTCAGAATAAAAAAATGTGTAGCAATAAACAACTTCTTCGCTATCATCTAATGTAACTTCCATGAACACTTTGAAGAGAATCGTTTGTTAAAGTCTGTCGATCTGTTCTGTCAAAATCCCACGCGGATATCAGGTAATATGACAAGTTCCATTTCACAGGTAATGTTTATCAGATTGTTGCCAGAAAAGATACTCACAGCGCGTTCTCCGCGTCTCCCCCGCCGGTGTAGTCGGTGTAGATGTCGACGGACTCGGCCAGCGCGCGCTCGATGACGCGGCCCGCCTTTGACATGAAGCGCTGGAACTCCGACGACAGCATGATGGTCTGCTTCTCGTCCGCGCTCAGCTCGCGAACTAACAGTCAAGACATATTAAAGTAAAATAAAAGAAGCAATTTCTGAGACTAGCTGCAATAGTAGCAAATCACAATCACGAAGGATAAAACTTTGCATTGACATTTTGTACATATATATAATGTATATATATATAGGGCATTTTGTTATATAAAATATGTAAAGAAAACCCAGTCCGACCCGAGAAGGTATTGTTAAGTATCGTACGTATCGTAAGTATACCTACAAAGCCTGACAAAACTTGAAAAAAAAAAAACGAGTGTGCTTATGACCACACGACTGAAGTGAAACTTCTTTCGCACCATCTGTATGTATATATATATATATATATATATGTGTACAATATATACATGTATACACATATACATATATTAATTTTCTATAAATATTTAAATTTATTTCATGCTTTCATTTATAAATTAATATTTTTGCATAGACCTCCAATTTAAAAAAAAAAAAAGTGGATTCTCTCGGGGCCAAAAGGTCGGACTCTTCCTCCTGAATCAGGGGACCCCAAACTCGGGTAGTCCACGACCTCTGGTTCCCGAGATAATCCACGGGGGGGTGAGGTAACTAAAGGGGGTCGGGGGGGGATAGGTTTCGTGGGGTTGCGGGGGAGGGAGGGGGGAGGGGGAGATGGGGCAGTGGATTCCCTCAGGGCCAAAAGGTCGGGCTCCTCCTCCTGATTCAGGGGACCCCAAACTCGGGTAGTCCACGACCTCTGGTTCCCGAGATAATCCACGGGGGGGTGAGGTAACTAAAGGGGGTCGGGGGGGGATAGGTTTCGTGGGGTTGTGGGGGAGGGAGGGGGAAGGGGGAGAGGGGGCAGTGGATTCCCTCTGGGCCAAAAGGTCGGGCTCCTCCTCCTGATTCAGGGGACCCCAAACTCGGGTAGTCCACGACCTCTGGTTCCCGAGATAATCCACGGGGGGGTGAGGTAACTAAAGGGGGGGGGGGTAGATTTCGTGGGGTTGCGGGGGGTAGGGGGGAGGGGGAGGGGGGAAGGGGAGAGGGGGGAGTGGATTCCCTCAGGGCCAAAAGGTCGGGCTCCTCCTCCTGATTCAGGGGACCCCAAACTCGGGTAGTCCACGACCTCTGGTTCCCGAGATAATCCTCGGGGGGTGAGGTAATCAATGAGGGGGGTCGGGGGGTGTTCGCAGCGTCATATTCTCAAAGAAATTCATAGTTCTTAATCAATCAAGGTACTTAGCTTAATAATTGAGCTTATGAGGCTCGAAAGCAATTTGTACTTTGTGTCCAATTATCGTATTTTGACGATATTATCTTCTTCTATACTTTCAATTATATCAGAAATGTTCAGCAAAAATATATAAAACAATATAAAAGCCAGAACAGAACTAAATTTATAAATTATTTGTGCTCTTAGGTAATCAATTGTTAACAAATCTTAAAAAGATCCAAAAAATATATATTGCCTTCGGCGAGATGCGAACTCACAACTTCATACTCGACTCAATTGTTAACAAATCTTAAAAAGATCCAAAAAATATATATTGCCTTCGCCGAGATGCGAACTCACAACTTCATACACGACATGTCATGCAATATTTACATGAGCCAACTCCTTGGTTATAGTACAGACGAAATAGGACTATACTTTGATTCCGTTCGCCTTGCCCGATCATTTTTCGTAATATTTTTCGTAACGCTTTCGCTAGTTTACTCCCCAAGTCAAGCGTGCCTAAAGAAGTTTCACTTCAAAAATCCTCCTAATTAAATAAATATTATTTCGCAAAAGGAGGCAACTTACATGACAACACAGGGGTGCGCGGGTGACGGGGGGCAGTTGACTTCATGCATGCATCGTAGTTTATCAACTCTCGAGAGACACAATCATCCTCCTTGAATAACTCGAACACCTGCTCTTCAATATCCGGATCGTGGGTGCGGAGTCTCCCTGCATCAGCGCGATGCGCTTCACGGCCATGCACACTGCCCGTTACGTAGACGCGATGGTGCAGACGTTGGAACGCACGCTTAAACGGCACCGTGGTACAAAACGGATCTCATAGTCTTAGTCTCATAGCTTTTGTATAATTACAGTCACTCTTTCCCAGACACATCACCATTTTAAAATACTCTACGTTAGAAAACGACATGATCACACAGTACACCAAAAGTCTACACGGAAGCAATATATGCGCGAAACTGATAATTTAAAGTAAAAGGGATTTTAATTTCATAAAAGTAGGCGAACATGTCAGCATACACCTGTTTATCCGGTACCCTTTGACTAGAGATGTGCAAGTACTCAAAACATTGATGGATCGATCAATACGATTTACTCCTAACTATTTTTTCTATCGATCGACAGCCTCCGTGGTGTAGCGGTAGCGGCCGCTACGCAAGGAGGCGCGGGTTCGATCCCCGCGCAGTGGAAATATTTGTATGCAATGAATATGAATATTTGCATTGATCTGGTCGTGCCTCGGAAAGCACTTTTAAGCTGTTGGTTCCGGTTGCCATACGAACATCTAATGGCTGACGTTACGGGTTGTTGGAGCCCTCAAAAGTCCAACAATTGGTCTAACTGCAATGCTTCGATATCGCCTTCGGGATGTGGAGGTCAGACGGTAGTCGCTTCATGGAAAATATCGAAGTTTAGCCAAAAAACAGCAGTTAAACTGGTAAAGCGAACCCCAGATTCCAAAGTTGAAAAGCTTCACATGCGACTGGGATTAACGCTGAGATGATTTTTGGTGTCGATTTAGTATTGCAAATCTCATGCATCGATTCAAGATCGCATGGAATTGTTTAGAAGCAAAACTCAAATTAAGTACTCAACTGTAAATTAGGATCTTGCTTTGTTGCAAAGCAATAACATGCCAAAGTTTTAATTTTAGTTTCTGTCGTAATGATATCGACCGTTAAAATGTTTTACATTGTTTATAACATTTTATTAAAAACTTGTTTCAAAAGACCTTTTTTTTTTTTTTTTTTATAAATTATAAACCAGCGCTTGACCGCAATCCCGCCTGATGGTAAGCAGTGATGCGATCGTTGATGGTAAAGCGCGCTAGTTTATTAAGAGCCTATTCACTCTAGCCTTGAAGACACTCAAATTGTAATGAGACGGAAACACCGACGCCGGCAAACCGGCACCGACGCCTTCTCATTTCATTTTACAAATACTTGTGTTATAATACTGTTATTAGTAATTAATCGATAATGAAAGTAGTTTTACCATTAGGTAATCTGTGTTTTTACAACAAATCATTCAACCAGGTACGAGTTTCGATTAAAAGCGATAAAAAAAACATTATTACGCAAAAAATAGTACATCTCTAGTTATTACTTTGAGGTCCGCCGACAGAGCTTGCCCGCACCCGCACCGGTCGGTGGCATCACAACAATGTCAAACAGAATGCCACCAATATTTTATATTCATTCATACTAGGTACCAATGATACCGTCGAATATTGTGTTGTCACTTTATAAAAATTTACAATTTACTAAATTTTGGGGAAGTTGGAGTTGATTCGCGGAAGAAAAGATTATTTCAAAATTCATCAGTATATTTACAATGATGATTATGTTTTATTCGGTTATGTGATCACCTAACCTTTATTATCTTTATGGGTCGGACGGGGTTTTTTTACATATTGTACATTTCCATAATTTATACCTGATTCTAGAGCTATTTGAACTTAAAAAGAAATTTAAGAGCAGTTGTCATTGTCAGCATTTAAACCGCGTAATTTTGCACAAAAGTTGGCATTACAACTGATTATAAATTTCATACCAACCTTTCTTCTCTTTCTCCTCATCTTTCTTCTCCTGCGGCTCCACCGTCACAGCCGGCTGCACCTCCTTGACAGTAGGCAGTCCATGCGGCAGTATGCCGGGGGGAAGCTTGCCGTGGAATGCCGCTTCTTCCTCATCGCCTTGCCGCGCGCCGTCGCCGTCGAATGTAAGCACTGGACGGTGAATAAGAATGGCCCTTGCCGGGGGGGTGTGTGTATGTGCGGTACGGCTGATTTATTTGAGTGGTGTAATTATGAGCTTGTTAAATATTTGAAGATACTTCGATCTGATTTTGTGTTGGCGAGAAATGTTATGACATCCATTGGATAAAGGCAAGACCACTGGATCTTTAGCTTGTTTAATTTAGAAAAGAGCAGGACTGAAATATCATATATTAGATGAATTAAACATACCATACGTATAAATACTAATAAACATTGAATTTTAATCATGATTTTTTGAAGAGAAAGTTAACGATTCATGCCAGTATTTGAAAAAAGATAAGCAGTTCAATTAAGTATTTAAAATTCTAAATAAGTTGAGAACACATTCGTCAGAAGCGTATTTATTGGTTTATAATTATAAATCAGCCGTACTTTGAGTTAAACTTGAATTCATGAAGTTATTTAATTTTCGGTTTCTAGATTCTTTAACATAGTCTAAGTCAATTTCAAATTTCAAATTCTCTTAATATTATATATAACTTCATGAAACACATAATGTAATGAGTTATGAAGATAGATATAACTATTGCTCTACTGTGTTTCTAATCCTATCTACTAAGTGTAAATGGAAGTTTTACTAGTTCGTTTTAACCCAAAATATAAGCAGTTTTGATTTTCTGAACGCGGAGCGCTACCGATTGGTCTTCCAAAGTTCGTTAAAAAATATGGTATTTACAAGTTAATCATTAATAATTATTTTTGACGTTAAAACAGTTGTCAGTAAGGTTACTTGATTTTTAACAAAAGCTGCTTGTATTTAAGGCACTATAAACTCATGAGTACGATAGCGAAGAATGAATAGGAATGTAGGTTGAACGACTTATCAATTACTATTTCTATAAATCAATCTGAATGGTTTAATTTCTAATAAGCTGTCATCCAATTTTCTATTCATCCGTATCTTAAGCACGTACTGTTATTGAGACGAACAATATTGTAAGTCAATGATCTATTTTAATCTGCTCACGGATATTAGCTATTATAAGCATCATCACTACATGTTATATGATCATAAGACCGCATGACGAAATTTGTTAATCCTTCAAATATTTTTAACAAACTAATATCATGCGGTTCTCAGCCCTAAAGCAATGGCATGAGACTATAGTTACAGTAAGTTTCTAAATAAAATTAGTTTTTAGGAAAAGATAGAAATGCTCTTACAATAAGCTATGGAAACTTTCTACGATGCAACCAACTTGAACTTTACCTTCACGTAAATAGAGCTTATTTTGTTATTTCCGCTCTGATTGTAAATACTTAAAATTCTATGACAACAGGCATTCTTATAAGTACTGAAGTAAATCCTAGGAACTTGAACAATAATTTTGAAAATAATATCGCATATTATAAAATATATAAAAATTTCGGAACGCATGCTCTTAAAGAAATAGGGTTTTTCATGGTAGTCTTTTAACCCCTTTTTCTTAAACCATAACCTAATTCAGTTATAAACTCAAATCAACAATGAGTAGCCAGAACGTCAGAGTATATATCAACTACAAATTTGGGATTGGTTGTGTCGTGTACAGTACCCGGCAAGTATGTTAGAAAGATTTTAACGAGATGGGGGTAAATTCGTGCATAGTGCACTTGAAAATGAGTGTCAAGTGTAATCGGGAGCGAACGGGACGTAGACGCGGTGTGGGAGGCGGCGGTCGACTGACGCATCACGCAACAATCGCGCGCTCAGATCGGCGTAACGGGTTACCTCATGACCCGCGTCCCGCGCGCACCACCAAACAGATCTCAAAAACGATTTCAGCGTATCTAACGACTCTTGAAGTTACGTGTCGGGAACTCTACGAGCCGCAATTCAAGTACAGCCCGACGAACTTGGTGTGCTTCTGGTTGCACGCGGACAGGTGAATTTGTTACTGCGCAATTATACTCCGTTGGGAATAACATTACTCAAAATAAATAAATCTTTTTTACAGTCCGTTCAATCGATTTTGATTTGTATTGCTCCGGGGACATGACTAATGATAACTGCAGTAAATAGTTGGCATTGTAAGCTTTTTTTTTATCTTATTTCAAATGAAATGTAATGTTGTGACATTCTGGTTACCATTTGGTGATTTGGGTTATTTAACTAGTAACTTTTGAAAAGCGTCATATTATACTTAATGTCATCATGATTCCAATGTAAGAGACAGACGGAGCTATACAAAACCGATAACAACATCCCATTTTCGCACTGGAATCATGATGTCATTAATACGTCGTAATACGGCCCTTGGCTTCAGCGTAGATCTAGAATTATCTACATCAATTAAATTAAAATAATTAATTTCATGCACACATAAAAAACCATGTATCTCATACCACGTTTGTTAAAATACCTTCTTCTATGTGCAGCGTAGAAAGAGCAAGGCATTACTGTAACTATATTCTCAAAGCTTTCAGTTTCTCGAAAAGAAATTGTGAAAATAATGATCTCTACACTATTTCTGTAATTGTCGATGTATTGATACCAACATACTGTATTCAAATTACAAACCTGTATTCCAAAGTTTGAAAGATAATACTAAAAGAAGGCTTTTACTATGATCACAATCAGGGTAAAAGTTGGATGTTAACACAAGGTTTCAAGCATAATTCGATTGATTTTTTTTAACTGAACGTGAATTGATAACGATTTCCGCAGAATTGGTTATTATTAAGAGAAACTGAAAGTTATTTTATTACACATATAGAAGCTAGTAAATCTACCTGTTTTAATGAACTCTATGTGATCTACTTATTTCCTCTAAAACTGTGCAACTAAAACACAAATTCCTAAAAGCGTTAAACATTAGGTGACAGAAAGCTTTGGAATATTTAAAAAAAAAATGCAAAATAACTTCCCGAGCTCTCCACAAGAGAGGTACATGTTTCATCATAATAACAAAAATAAATAAAAATAATACTTGGATATTATCAACATATGAATGACGTCACTTGTCATGCATAGGTACTTATACACACAACGTGTATTTCTGTCACATGCATTATGGATTTAAATGTATTATTTATAAATAATGAAGAATTTATTCGGAATGTATGTAATACAGGGAGAATTTGGTGGATTATTCACAGCTGACTGTCAGTAGTAAAAAGTGTAGTATTTTTGCTGTGGTATTACTTCTGAAAAGCGCACTTTTTCATTTATATATTACGTTAAGTCTTTAAAGGATCAAGATTTTTATAACGATTATTTAATAGCAAGTTACTGACTGACTGTCAACTAAATTATAAATAAAGGATCCTGTATTGAAACACACACACACAAATATATGCTACGTTATGTTTTTGTTAGCTTTGTCATAAATAGCGTTACATAAGAGGAATATATAGACAACAAACCATGCTAGGTGATAGGCAAAGGCTCTACAAAGGGCTATATTTAGTTAAAATGATTGTTTGTATGATTCGGAATTGAAACCTACCTGTGAATTCGTCCTCCCACTCTAAACCCGGGTTTAGATTGTACTCATCTTGAAAAGGGAGGAAAAAACAAAAAAACAATGTCAGTATCTTTCGACCATAATATATAAATAAAAATTTCAAACTATACATAGAAATAGCTAGTGCTTATATATCTTACAGCATGACCGTATCGCGTTGCGTGGTCGCGTGGTTGCTGTATCGTTGGTAGCAACAGGCGCGGCCACGCAACGCGCGTCCGTGTGTTAGGACCTGTGCAGTGTATGTTAGTCGACTCGAAGGGTAAAACAGCGTGAAATGATACGGCGACCCCATAATACCACCATAATTCATATACACATATTATATTCTGTATATATCTGCGGCCGTTATGTAGGTGTCCAGCGGGAGACCTAGTGGAGAACTCTGGAAGGCCACAATTCCGTGTAAACTCTTAAACGTGCATCAAATGATGATAATTAAGTTGAGTAGTGTCACTCGAACCCCCCTCTAAAGACTAAACGTTACAGATTTCTTGATAAAAATGAAATGGATTAAATGGTCTAGATGTTCGGCTAAACTTAGTTTATTTATTTATCAAGTAATCTGAGACCGCACCTAATTGTTAGTAGGAAATAACTAGAAGCGTGATAGTAAGGATAACCTACACTATGTACAGATCTAGACCGAGATGAGGACTAATATACAACCGACACCATGTTATCCGACATGATAAGAGAGAGAGAGAGATAGTGTGTTAAGGGTAAACGATAGAAAGCGTCCTGGCGGAATAATGACTTACCGTAGTAGTCGGTTGCGTGTGCTAGAAAAGGACAAAAAATAAAAATATTCTGTCAGTAGCAGTTCAGTGATAAAATACATATCTTTACAATAATATGACTAGATATATAACATTTAGGAACCGTTGAATATTTATGGTTTGATAAATATACTATTCATATTTACATAAACTTATGTAAATGATTCTTGAACAAATGGTATGAGTGGTATTCACAATGAATTGATATTAGTCCATTAACTTTGTAGTGAGCACATGCAAGTCCTATCCGACCATGGGCAAGATGAATACGGCGAGTTCTGTGTAAAATATGGCACAAACAGACGAACAGATCATGATTTTTGTTGAAAAGCCGTTATACCCAAGTCCACGGCCTTAAGATCATCATCATATCAAACTAGCGTCAGTTACATCATCGGTCAATGTTTAGTAAAGTGCAGCACACTGTCACGTTAGTTTGACGGCAAACAATAATACATGCTCGGAAAAACTTTGTCAAAACCCACGCTTTAATGGGCGTAGCCAGGGTATTAACATAACTTGTTAAATTTTCAACTCTAGGTATGCCTTATTCATAGCTTTACTTTATCTTTTTCATCTGACTACGCTCTCAAATGATATCTCGAAAAGGTTTAGCTACAAGTTCAAATGGAACAAAACTTATTACGTATTTTAAGTTTAATACCATTTAATCCATTTCAAATAAATGAAATCCAATTTTAATAAGAACGAAGTGTAAACAGTGTAATTTTTCTGGGGCCAATGGTAGCTTACGGTTTTAAAAAGTAAAAAATAATACTATGGTGTTCTTTTAATAAGCTAATGGAGTTCGTTTTACGAATTGACGTTTTTTACGTGTCGAAATGAATATGTTTTGTTCCATTTCACGTAAACAAAATCTGTGCATGCATTGTACAGTATGTTAAGAAGACCCTGTCCGACCCATAAGGGTAATAAAGGTTAGGTAAACACATGACCAAATATAATATAAAATTTTACGTAATCATCATAGTACCAATACAAATGAATTTTGAAATAATCTTTTTTCCCGCGAATTAATTGAAATTTCCCCGAAATTTGGTAATTTTTAAAAAGTGACAACACCGATACTATTATGAGCGAATAGCGATGCGACCACGTGCCGCGTGCCCTGCCGCCCGGCCCCCGCGGGCGGCAGGCGAAGGGTGGTTAACGCCCATTTATTAAGTTACCACTTTTTGCGAAATAATATTTATTTTTTTAGGGGGATTTTTTTTTAAGTTTAGCCCGGTTTTGTATGCATTAGTAGAATCAGTTATATAATACCTAATAACACCTTCACGGGTCGGACAGGGTTTTCTTAACATACTGTATATTTAGTTTAGGCCCGTGTGTGGGCTAACTGATTTTATTGTCCACGAATATGACACTATAATATAAAAACAAACTGGACTAAAATATACTTTACTTGTGCAGATGATCTACTTGAGAATACGAAATATACGCAGAAGCACAATTTTCTAAGTTCTAAAGTGTTTTAAAATAATCATGCATTAATAGATAGAGATAAGTTTTTTTTTTTCAAATAGGTATTTAATTCCCAAAGAATAGAATAGAACACAATACTCTTTATTATGTACACCATATAAATTACAGAACATAAATATAATTTCTTAAGAAATAAGCAGCACCTTTGTACTCAGATCTTAATTTTGTTATATCTTTATGTATTTTATTGTGTATAATAAAATAAATAAATAAGATTACAAAGGATGACACAATGGGCGGTCTTATTGCTAAGAGCGATATTTTACAATCAACCTATTAAGTTACAATTTAAGTTAATTTTAATTTACATAACTACTATTTTTTATTACAATTACCTCTACAAACAAAAAAAAATTAAGTTTGAACAATGACAGTGCATATTCGTGGACAAACAAATATATACTGTAAAACAATGTTAATAAGGTACAAGTTACCTTTGCGTGGCCGCCACCAGTCCTCCATGTATCCTGCAAGCGGTGATGCATTGGAAGAGCAGCCTTTTTTTATGGTAGCACAAACACAAACATTGCACCACAAGTCTCATACAGTATTTACTTTTAATTTATATCATTAATAATTCATTAGAAGGGTAATGAAAGACGACACAACATGTTAAGCTCAGAAAATAAATAAAAAAATCGCATATAAATGCTGCCTGAGTTTATTTTGTTTTAAAAATACAGTGTTAGCTAGATTTGTAGATAAAAATTGAATAGAAAAAATTATACAAGATGCATAAAAATCATCTTTAAATTCAGTTGTTTAATGGGTTTATTTTTCAAGCAACTTGCTGTTTTGTTTTGTATGTTTGCATATCGAGAGGGAGGACAGAAATACACACAAAGATATGATTTAATTAAGTACTTAAATCTTCTAAATGTTTTTTCTACAGAATAATAAACTCAGACAGCATATCAAAGGCCAAATTAAAACAGATGTGTGAAAAGTAAATACTGTTTTAAAAACTACAGAGATGTCATTGGTTACAGGGGCTCTTGTCATTTGCAAATATGTTCCAAATTATTATTATAAAATATTAAATTAATAGATACTGGATATAATGTTGAATTTTTATTGGGGTTCTTGTAATCAAGGGTTTATTTATTTTAAATGTAATTTAGTGTATTTAAAATAAGATGCTTAAAATCTAATTTATTATTTGCTAATGACAAAGTATAGTTAAACCAACACCCTGACATCACAGTTAAACGAAGTTATATTATGTTTCCAATGGGTATGCAAACTCGAAAATTATGTTATTGGACAAACGTAAATAATTATGTGAGTACACACAGAAACAATCCAAAACCCATTATTAATTTATTTGTAATGTTTTTATTAAAAGTGTAATATTATAATAAAAAGAGGTTCCCATTGTAAATCTATATTGTTTCTAAATTGCTTCCTTTTTTATCAAACTGCGTTCACTAATCTTATTGAAACTGGTCAAATCAATGTCAGCTCTTCACTTAGACCAAAAATAATATATTTCCAAAAACAAACATATATAATGTTCTTTGAACAACATACTTAGTAGTGTTTGCAAAAACTCAAAGATAAAAAGGAACCAAAAATTGTCAACTCAAATATTAAAAAATAAAAAGTCTTGCAAAAATGTTAGCTACATAGATTACACGTAACGCTTACCATCGCGCAGCTCGCTGACACCAGTTGCTGTGGTCTGAGTTTGCTTTGCGTAGGTAACATTCTCCTTAGGTGGTATGTCTGTAGACTGGACCGAAACCACTTGCAGGGCAGGTGCTTTTTTCAGGCCACTAGTTTAGAATGGGAATATTTTACATTATGACAAAGTTTGACATGAATTTTTACCAGGCAGAAACAGTATGATATAGATGTCCTGTTTATACAAGCAGAAGTTCAGAAACATAATTCCATTGCTAAGTTCTGATACTGATGAGGAAATAAAAGGAAGAGGGGAAGGAACTGGGAGTTGGTGCAGTCCAAAATATGAGTAACACCTTTCATCTATCCTCATTGCAATACTTCATGTTAAGATTATAAATATTCACTTACCCATGAGCAGGTAAACTGGACTTATCAGTGTGTGGTAGACTAGCATCAGGCGATGCAGTCTGCGGTGGAGTTAATGACGTCATTGATGAGAGTGAAGAGAGAACATCCTTCACAGGTGCCACTCCAAGAGATGACAGCATCTCGTCCAGGTCACGCCGACTGTCCAAGCTGGAGGCTGCTGAGGCACGTTGCTGAAATGAGATAGATCAAATCTATACTAATATATAAAGCTGAAGAGTTTGTTTGTTTGTTTAAACATGCTAATCTCAGGAACTACTGGTCCAATTTGAAAAATGCTTTTTGCTTTGGATAGCCCATTAATCCAGGAAGGCTTTTAGGCTATATAACATCATGCTGCGACTCATAGGAGCAGAGCATAACTAACTCCACATGAACAAAGTCAGTGGCGGCCACTAGTTAATAATAACAAAATTAATTAGTTCGCTTGTAGCTAAGTAATAAAAGCTGGACAGGTCAATCTTTAAGGTTGACCTAGCTACATTTGATGAGGTTTATTTATTGAAATTGGTACACCAGCATCATAATTATGCATTGTGCTGCAATATTGCAGCCTCATCACCAGATATCATGTCTTATACTGATGGTAACATACCTAATTAAGATGAATGAATCAATGTTGTCTCATGTGTGTTTATGGGATTACATGGTTTCAATTCATTGACTTACAATTATAAAACTTCCATGGAATTAAAAATATAAACAAGGTATATACACACCAGGGCTTCTTCAGCATCTTTCTGTTCCTTCTCCCTACGGCGGCGATCCTTCTCGTCCCGAAGAGCTTGGAGCTTCGCCTTCTTGCGCTCCAGCTCTGCTTTACGGTCTGACATGCTTGACATAGTTGCTTCTAATGAAATATATTGTAAGAATTAAATTATTTTTTTTATGATAAACAGATGTATGCAATTCGGGTTGAATTAACAACATAGCCCTACTAACTAATTGTTTACGTTTAGTAAATTTATTTACGAATTTAGAAAATACGTCAATAGTAATTATGTGAAATAAGTTTTACAGGTGTTTGCAACTAGTTAATTGCTGTTTCTCGTGGTAAACATAAATATGCAAGTTTATAAAAAGCGAAAACCTGTTCTAATAGGACATGTCTGATGTCATGACATGGGGGCAGGTGATTCATTATATTATCATTGTCAACGTCCAACGACTTGAAAAACGTTTTTAAGCATAGTATAACATTTACCTGTTTATATGCTTTGTTTCTTATGCAAAAATAAGCATTTTTATACAAGTTTTACACGAAATATTCACTAAAAACGTGGCAAAAATAAAATATGTGTAACGGGATTTCACTCCATACAATAATAACAAATGTCCCGGTAACGCCGTGTAATCGTATACTGGATATTTGATTAAGTTTATTCGATACTGTTATCACAAACTTTTCATAAAATACGCATAATTCTTTCTAAAATACCGAAAATATATCGATCAAATCAACTCAATTCTCCCGTTTCGGCAGAAAATGATAGTGTTGCAACTATACTTGTAATTTCCTCACTTGTCCAGAAAATATAAGAGGTATGAGGAAGATTACGGGGAATATTTTGAAATTAACTATGATACATTAATTTTACAATTTGTTGTGTTTTAGTTTTTTGTTATTGTCGATTGATATATGAACTCCTTGTCTAGGTTGTTTAGTTTTATGTTTTGACAAGACGTCGTATAAAATAATAATGTCTTGTTTTAATGCCTAACTTTTAAAGTTCAATAATACCAAATTTCCTTTTGGTTTTGTCTTTTCTCTTTTATCAATTTAATGAACTTTAATTATATATATAAAAATATAATGTCGAAGAAAGAAACCCCGCTGACCGCGAGTTGGTCGTGCTATCTACGACCAGAAAGATTTGAGATTCAACCATCCACCGCTGGTTCAGATCTGCGAAGGACACATTGGCGGCACACGTTTGAAAACTTTATATCCGAACAAGCTTCTTCCGCTACTGAAGACATCAAACTCGAGCTCTTTGCTAATCATGTGTCACCTACCATATTTAATATAATTAGGGAATGTTCGAAGTACTGCGACGCTACCAAACTCCTCAACGATAAGTTCGAAAAGAGTAAGAATATTACACTGGCTCGATACCAACTGACTTGCAGGAAACAACAGCCCGGGGAAACAGTAGCAGAATACTGCAGGGCGCTTACCTCTCTAGCGTACGACTGCCACTACAAGACCGCCACGGCGGAAAAGCAACAAAATTAATCAATCCATGGAGCTATTATCGCAGGTCTGTCAACCCAACGAATTCGGGAACGCTTACTCGGGAAATCAGAAATGACGCTGGAAGAAGCATTAGATTTAGCAATTTCCCTCGAGACCGCAGAAAATACTTCTCAAGTATTGCAATCATTTGATTGCAATACTTCAACATGTTAGTAGAGGCAGGTATTGCATTTGCAATACCTGCCTCTACTAACATGTTGAATGCAGTGGCAGCCATCGAATCTCAAGAAAACCTTCATCAGCTGAATATTGCAGCCATGACCTCACGTTTTAGCAATTCCAAACGACGCAGGTGCTTTTTTTGTGGCGGCAACGTCCATCCAAGGATCAAATGTCCACCAAATAACGCTGAATACCAACTATGTCAGAAGAAGGGACATTTTGCCAACGCTTGCCGTAGTGCTGGACGAAAACAGCAAAACCTCAATGCTCTGAATGTTGAAGAAGAATTTCAAGAATTTCCTACCGCTTTCCTTGCATCTATCTGTGTTGCTGCTCCTTCCAGTTTGCGTAAGGCGCCACAATCACTATCACTGTAAATAATCACAATGTTGATGCCCTAGTTGATATTGGAAGCTGTATCAGTTTTAAAGATAATGCTTTGGCGCTAACACTTAATAATTCAGATTGATAACCACATTAATTTATTAGCAACAGCCGATGCTCACTATCGATAACTTATGTGCTGACATCATCATCGGTCAGGACATCCTCAAAGAATACTCTTCTCTTGAATTACAGTTTGGTGGTGAAAAAGGAACCCTAAAAATATGCAACGTTCTTGAAGCCTCCGAACCACCAGCATCTGTTTTTACAAACCTTTCGCCATCTATTAAACCAATCGCCATTCGCTCCAGACGTCACTCAGAAGAAGATCAAGCATTCATATCAACTGAAATTTCAAACCTGCTCAAAGACAAAGTTATTGAGCCCAGCATATCTCCGTGGAGAGCACAAGTTATAGTCGCTGGAGGTGGACATCACCGAAAACGTTTGGTAATTGATTACTCTCAAACGATAAATAGATTCACAGACCTAGATGCATATCCCCTCCCGAGTATGGATTCTATCGTCACCGCAGTCTCTAAATACAATTTCGTCGCTTAAGTTCTAACACCGCGTAACTCAAAATAATGAACTTTTCAGGAGACTAAAAAAAGACAGTTTTTTTTAGTTAAAAAGTTCATTATTTTGAGTTACGCGGTGTTAGAACTTAAGCGACGATTTGTTAAGTCAAATTGACTTAAAAAAACGAGTGTGCTTATGACCACACGACTGAAGTGAAACTTCTTTTGCACCATCTGTATGTATATATATATATATATATATATATATATATATATATATATATATATATATGTGTGTGTACAATATATACATGTATACACATATACATATATTAGTTTTCTATAAATATTTAAATTTATTTCATGCTTTCATTTATAAATTAATATTTTTGCATAGACCTCCAATTTAAAAAAAAGTGGATTCCCTCGGGGCCAAAAGGTCGGGCTCTTCCTCCTGAATCAGGGGACCCCAAACTCGGGTAGTCCACGACCTCTGGTTCCCGAGATAATCCACGGGGGGGTGAGGTAACTAAAGGGGGTCGGGGAGGGGGATAGGTTTCGTGGGGTTGTGGGGGGGAGGGGGAGGGGGAGAGGAGGGGAGTGGATTCCCTCAGGGCCAAAAGGTCGGGCTCCTCCTCCTGATTCAGGGGACCCCAAACTCGGGTAGTCCACGACCTCTGGTTCCCGAGATAATCCACGGGGGGGTGAGGTAACTAAAGGGGGGGGCGGTCGATTTCGTGGGGTTGCGGGGGGTAGGGGGAGGGGGAGAGGGGGGTGGATTCCCTCGGGGCCAAAAAGTCGGGCTCCTCCTCCTGATTCAGGGGACCCCAAACTCGGGTAGTCCACGACCTCTGGTTCCCGAGATAATCCACGGGGGGGTGAGGTAATCAATGAGGGGGGTCGGGGGGTGTTCGCAGCGTCATGTTCTCGAAGAAATTCATAGTTCTTAATCAATCAAGGTACTTAGCTTAATAATTGAGCTTATGAGGCTCGAAAGCAATTTGTACTTTGTGTCCAATTATCGTATTGTGACGATATCTTAAAGCTTCTATACTTTCAATTATATCAGAAATGTTCAGCAAAAATATATAAAACAATATAAAGGCCAGAACAGAACGAAATTTATAAATTTATTTGTGCTCTTAAGTAATCAATTGTTAACAAATCTTAAAAAGATCCAAAAAATATATATTGCCTTCGGCGAGATGCGAACTCACAACTTCATACTCGACTCAATTGTTAACAAATCTTAAAAAGATCCAAAAAATATATATTGCCTTCGGCGAGATGCGAACTCACTACTTCATACTCGACAGGTCATGCAATATTTACATGAGCCAACTCCTTGTTTGTATTACAGACGAAATAGGACTATACTCTGCTTCCGTTCGCCTTCATCATTTTTTTTCCTATCATTTTTCGTAACGCTTTCGCTAGTTTACTCCCCAAGTCAAGCGTGCCTAAAGAAGTTTCACTTCAAAAGTGCGTATCACCAAGTACCACTCCTTCCCAAAGAAAATATATACACAGCTTTCGAGGCTTGCGGCAATCTGTATCAATTTACTCGCATACCATTTTGTGTTACGAACGGCATTGCTGCTTTCCAAAGAACCCTTCACTATATTATTCGTACAGAGAAGCTAAAAGGAACCTACGCCTACTTAGACGATGTTACCATCTGTGGAAAGGACAAACAAGAATATGACGTTAATCTGCGTCGATTCATGGAAGCGGCCGAAATATACAATCTCACCTTAAACAAAAACAAATGCGTATTCGAAACCGACTCAATTAACCTTCTCTGCTACACCATTAATAACAATATTAACAAGCCCAACAAGTCACGCTTACAATCACTGCTATATCTCCCCGTTCCGTTAGATGCAGCCTTTCAAAAACGAACTCTTGGTCCATTTTCCCATTATTCTAAATGGATCAACAACTATTCCGCTAAAATTAAACCGTTAGTTGGCACCACGTTTCCCCTATTTAAAGAAGCAACTGAGTGCTTCAATAAACTAAAATCTGACATCGCAAAGTCATCTCTTGCTTCAATTGACTCCAAAGAGACGGTCACCGTCAAGACTGATGCATCAGAATTTGCCATCGCTGCTACGCTTTCCCAGAAAGGCTAGGCAGAGTAAAATTAAGAATGAAAAAATAGAGAGATTGCGCCTTGAACCATCCTGCTATAAATATGATATTATTTACCGACTTGGCAAATAAAATGTAGCCGCGAATGCACTATCCAGAGTTTGTGCAGTCGCATGGGACTTTCTTGAAAAACTTGCTGATTTTCATAGATCCTTATGCCACCCCGGCGTAACAAGAATGGTACATTGGACCCTCTCCAAAAATCTGCCGTATTCAGTAGAAGATGTAAAAAGAATGACTGCTAGCTGTCGTGTATACGCTGAAGTAAAACCCAGATATGTCAAGAATGAAGGGCACCTCACCTAGTCAAAGCGACAGCTCCATTCGAAAGACTTAATATTGATTTCAAAGGTCCTTTACCATCGAATTCTACTAACAAATACATCCTAACTAGAATTGACGAATACAGCAGATTCCCGTTTGCTTTCCCTTATAAAGACATGTCTTCAGCAACTGTTGTTAAGTGCTTAAAAGAACTTTTTTGCTTATTTGTTATTCATACATACGTGCATACGGATAGAGGAACTTCTTTTCTGTCAGACGAAACAAGAACATTTTCAACAAGCCTTGGCATCGCTTGTAGTCGGACTTCACCGTACAACCCGCAGGTAACGGATTGGTTGAGCGTCTAAATGCTACATTGTGGAAGACGGTTCAGCTTTATCTTCGCTGTAATAATTTAGGAATTTCTGAGTGGGAAAAACCTATCGCCCTACACTCTATCAGATCTCTATAATCCACAGGCATTAACACCACTCCTCATGAAAGGATGTTCAGTCACCCTCGTCGCTCTACCAATGTTGTTATCGCCAGGTCCTGTCTTAGTGAAAAGAAACGTTAGAAATTCTAAATATGATCCAGTCATTGAGGAAGTAGAGTTGTTACAAAGCAATCCTGACTATCCATTTGTGAGATTGCCAGATGGTCGAGAAACCACTGTCTCAAACAGGTCCTTGGCTTCAATACCAGAAAATGAGGATATTTTCCTAGATGCTGAAGATACTGAAGAAATGCCTGTACCAAACTCTGCCACAGAAAATACTCAATTCCTGAACGAAGAACGCAAAGTATCCTAATTCATTAGGCTGAGACCACACTACGATTTTTTTCAGCTAGCGATTAACCGCTACAACCGCGAAACCGCTTGAGACGCACACACCACGATTAGAAATCGCGAAACGACCCGCAGTCTGAAGATGGATTTCAAAGTAGCAGTATGTGTTATTGCTCTGATACTAAGAAATAGAAAAAGAAAAAGTAGTTTTAAGATAAATTTTCATATTCTGTTTCGTTTAAGACAGACTCCGACTCGGATGACATGGTTGAAGTTGCGCGCCAACGCTCTGCTCTGCAAGAGAGTCTATCGCAAAGAGTATAATAATACTAAGGGTCTATCGAATACTGACCCAAAAACCGCCCGCGTTTGACGCAAGTGCGTGCGCGTCAACTAAGTTCTATAGATTAAAAATTTTGGCGCGGTTTTTACCCGCGAGCATTTCTTTTTTTTTTTTTATTAAAATATAAACCAGCGCTTGACCGCAATCCCGCCTGATGGTAAGCAGTGACGCAATCGTTGATGGTAAAGCGCACTAGTTTATTAAGAGCCTATTCACTCTAGCCTTGAAGACACTCAAATTGTAGTCCGACGGAAACACCGCCGCCGGCAGATTATTCCAGTCCCTCGATGTACGCGGTATAAAGTATGGGGCGAAACGCTTCGTCCGGATCGTAGAGATGTTAACAACATAAGCGTGGAAACTCGCCATACGACGGGTCGTCCGATGGTGGAACGGAGATGGGGCAATTAAATCGTGCAATTCCCTCGCACACTCCCCAAAATGTATCCTATAGAACACCGAAAGGCTGACTACTCTACGCCTGTGCTCTAGGCTTTGGAGACAAACTCGAGTTAAATCAAGGTCACCAATCAACCTCTTCGCACGCCTCTCCACTGAATCCAAAGTGGCCAGGTGACACTTAGCAGCACCAGCCCAAATGTGGCTGCAGCACTCCACACACGAACGGACCTGTGCTTTGTACAACATTAGAAGCATTTTGTAGCAAATCACAATTTTTAAATTAGTCGCGGGAAAAAACCGCAGGACGGCCGCTTGCATTGGTGATCTACGTGATTAAAAACCGCTGCTGTTTCGCCGTAGTGCAGCCTAGGCCTTTGCTGTTATGGAAATGTCATGAAAAAAAAAATGTGTTTCAGTGTGTCTTATCCTTTGTATATTTTCTTCGTTTTATCATGAATAGATTTTATGTTGAATTGAAAAATCGTATTTTATTTTTCTTATCTCCCAAGAGCTTCTCTGTGATGGTTATGCACTCCGTCAGAAAATCCAGCAAACTCCCACTTATTTGGTGATTAAGATAATAAAACTTGGCAATAAAATATGGTAATCATTAAAAAGTGTTCGAAAACTATTTTTCATTTGTTTCCATAAAAAAAATTCTAATTGTGTTCGCCATTCCGAATATTACTTCAATATAAAATGTACTTATTCATTTTTTGATAGATTATGTAAATGTTGAAGTTTTACCATAATTTATATAATATTTATTTTATATTGTTTTGGTTTGTTTTGGTTTATATTTAAATATTATTGTTTTCAAACGCATTTAACGCAAGTTTGTTCTCTATGTTGGCATAAATGTCATTGTTACTATTGGTGTATTTTTTTCTGCTGCAAAGTTATGTCACTTACATTAATATTTACTTCAGTTTTCAGCCAATAAGATATGTCAAAATTTTTCAATACTGACGTATTAACTAAGTGAAACGGACTTGGGTGTTGTCCGGCTTGATGATTGTAACAACGCTCAACGTAATGATCAAACAGTTTTATATGATTTTCTGACTGATACATTACGTTCTTATTATTAGAAATATTTTTATAATAGCTATGAAATTATGATGAGTGGTTTCGTGTATTATTTCTTTGTGTTGCTTTGCCATAGCATTACGAAATCTGATGCAGGTTAGTTTAACGATTATTTCTAATACAAGTATTGGCTGTATACCCTCTTAATATTCAAACATTTAACGAATATCTAGTAAAAATATATAAAAATAGTTTTGTGTTGCAAATATATTCATACTGAATAAAATATATAATTGGGCTTTGTTTGAAAAGAAAGTGTTAGACGTTTCAGTCATACTTGTTTACTTCATTACAAATTCATTCAACCCTGAAAAGAACTGTGTCAGTTACTATTTTCGTACTGTAAAAGGCCGAAATTAGTTATTATTGTTTAAAATATGTAATCGTGTTGCTTTCAGACTCAGTAAGATATTATTACGACTACGAATGTAATGAGCCCCTCGTTGCCAACGCTAAGTTGACTGCTACCTCCAGCCTAAGAGACAGAGGACCAGAGAATGCTAAGTTATATGGTGAGTATGGGACATGGGAAGAAAACCCAATGTCTGACTTGTACGAAGGAAGAAATCTTACTAGAATCTAACTTTATTCCAATTCAGATTGTTTAAAGTAGTAATTCTCCCATACATGTCAGAAATAGTTCAGTTTGAAGTAGGCAAAATTAAATAAAAAGCAAATTACTTTGAAATATTCACTGCAGTTTAATTAAAGCCATAATTCAGACTTGTAATTTATGTTATTGATATAGTAATTTATGTTATTGATATATGTTGACATGCTGATAATGGTTATAAAAATAAAAACAACCTAAAAAAAATATATATCTTAGGTTATCAGTAATATCAACTGTTAAAATAATTTATGAGTGTAATACATAACTTTGTTTACATATCCATTGTCAGACCATGTTAACATTAAAATAATAATTGTATGTTGGAAATATATTTGTTTTGTCACTATCATTTTGACTTTGCTGCACCTGTAATGTTTCATAACATTTGTGGACTTTTTAAAGTAGTCTGTAAAATTCTGTTGTTGAACTAATGTGTTATGGATCATTACAAGTTATGAAAATGCTAGAGAATGCTGTAGCACACATGCCAGCTATGATGACAACATTTAGATCATTTGATTTTATTTTCACTTGGAAATGAAGTCATGCCATTATTTTTGCATGCTGTGTGTTGTGTTTGTGATTCAGTTGCCAGAATTATAGTTTATGCTTCTTAACCTGTGAATTGTAAACAAAATATTCAAAAATAAATCAAACGAAGATAGAAAGTAACAGGGTTCATTCGTCTGCAGGTCCGATATCAATATAAAACACTATATAGTTGGACCTCAGTAACAATACTAAATAGAGATTTTAGTACCACAATGGCCAATTTCAATGTCAGATGGGCCTTCAATGCCACTGAATGGAAACCTACCCAGGAGGAGATAACAGCTGCCTCAAGTTACATACAGCAAGAGGAGAAGCAAAGGATTGCAAGATTTGTATTTCAGAATGATGCTAAGTCGTCTCTTGTTGGACGCCTGATGCTAAGGAAGTTTGTGTGTGAAACAACTACCATTCCTTACGAGGAAGTAAGATTCAGCAGGGACGAAAAAGGCAAACCCTACTTAGTGGAAGGTAGAGATACACCTATAACTTTCAATGTGTCACACCAAGGAGACTTTGTAGTACTGGCTGGCAATAAGGACCAAAATATTGGAATTGATGTTATGAAAATAGAACCACCAGCAAATAAGAACATCCCGGAATTCTTTCGTATTATGTCACGTCAATTTTCGAGACACGAATGGGCGACAATACGAAGTTTTCCCACGGAAATGGAACAGATCGCGTGTTTCTATCGCATTTGGTGCCTCAAAGAAAGTTATGTGAAGAACATAGGGTTTGGTATAACTGTACCCTTGGACGAAATAAGTTTTTCACTAAAAACACGCAAGTTAGAAGTGGGGAGGCTAGTGACTGATACGGTGTTGCATGTGAAAAACGTTCTAAAAGAGGGGTGGATCTTTGAAGAGACATTATTGGACGACAGACATGCTGTGGCGGTTTCTTTAAAAGTTGAAGATAATGGAAACTATGTACCATCGCCTTATGCTTATTTGACCTTTGATGAAATAGTGGAGGGAGCTAAACCCTTACATGAACCGGACTGCAATTTCAGTTCCGATTTTTTAGAAAAGCAAATGAAACACTTTTAGATCAAGAAGGCTGTAAAATTAAACTCGAATTTATTGTGAAAGAATAACAATATTTTCGTAATGTAATGTTAAAAGTCGCTAATTTACTTCTAATATGTTATAGTTTTACTTTTTGGGTTGCTTTTGGATTATATAGATGTTACATAGGTTTAGGGTCCTATAACTTAGTTGTTAGAAATTCAATAAATGGCAAAGGCAAATAAATGATTATTTAAATAACAGTAACGTCTTATTTAACCAACTAACAGTTTGACTTACTAACGAAAGTAAAGCAAGCAAAATAAAGATGGCAAAATTTTCCCGTACTGAAAAGGTTTGAACGCTTGGACGGCGTCGGAGAATGACTTCGACCAGCAGCTGGTTATTGACCTTGGTAATGTAAAGAACATCACGCGGGTGGCCACACAGGGCCGCGCACACTCCCAGGAGTTTGTCCAGGAGTATCATATCAGCTATGGCTCCAACGGGCTCGATTACGTTCAGTATAAGGCGGCTGGAGGCGAAGTCAAGGTAAAAATATTAAATGAAATAATTACAATATGACTACAGGTTGAGAGGTTTGGTTTGCATGCGTTAGCTTTTTTTATTTGTTTGGTGTTCGTGTGGTGTGTCACGTTTTAATATTCACATTTATTTTAATTTGGGAGTAGTGTTTAGTTTGCTGGTTCTTCTCATTTTGTAGATATTTTTTTAAGAAGACTGCGAAGGGGTAGTTTTGCTGTAGTATAAAATAAGTAAATACCTAATAGTCTGTATTGAATTTGCAGTAAAGGATAATAATAAAAATAATGTGGCTGAATATCATATTATGTATGAGATGAAGTAAATTTTACCACATCCTTGGCCAATGGACCAAAATATTGATAATAAGAAATAAATGTTTTATTTTCGTTCTGACCTCCATTTCATTTATTGTTTCTGCTCATCATTATAAAGCTTAAATTATAACGCTGCTTGCGTATCCCAAATATTTCCTTTAGAAAACTGCTAAGACTGCTTCTAATAACTCGACATAGTTGTACATACAAAAGACTTGAAATTTTCATTCTTTTCTTTGACTTTGGTTAACACTTTCGACTAATTTACACGTCTAAATGGTACGAACTTGATTGTGGTTTGCAAAAAGTAGTGTACATACTGAGATATTTAAATGGTATGAAATCATTAATTGTCCATTGTGTTGTGATTATACTTTCATTCAATGTAGGTGTCTGTCGCAGCAAACTTCTTAAAACCGCCTTGCTGCCCTGGCTTATTGTAACCAATTCTACTCGCACATGGTTACAGTCCCAACGTAAACTATAACTTATTGAATATCATTCAAGTGGTTAGTTGAACAATGTCACGGCGCTGTTTAGTTAAAACGTTAACCGTAATTAAACCACTTTGCTGCGATATATCCACTGTGGAACTCAACAAAACGGCATTGATCTTGATCCTTGTCTCCTGATTGAATACCATACCAACAGTTATGTATCATTCAGTGAATTCATTATCTCGTTAAATTACTCAAATGGTGATTTGTTACCTCTAAACCGCGATGTTGGGGTCGGCTTCAAAGGATAATAGCGAAATCTATTACAATTCTCATATTAGGTATCGAACTTTAAGTATCGTACTAACATCGAAACTAATGTCCGACCGAAACTAGTTTTACGACCGAAACCGAAAACGAATTTCGGCAAGTCTCTGTTTCGGCCAAAACCGAAACCGAAAATTCCTTACAAGGATCATATTTTGAAGGAAAAATAAAGAAAATGTTATAAACAGTCAGTCTTTATTGTTTTCTCTTTAAATTACACAGAGAAGCGGTGATCGACATTTCTATTTATTAATAATCAACATAGGAACCTTTATTTAAGAAAACGTATTATTTTCCCCTCAAAAATACTCACAATAGGTAACGAAACTAAACCGAAATTCAACCGAAAACGAGATGCAATATAAAATTATATGTAAATTCAGAAATGCACCACAATCAACTTTGTACAATGAACAAGAAAGCTAGGTATACGGGCAAAAAAAAGCATTACACTTCACATTAATTTTCATATCATCGCGCCTTGATGCGTGCTACACACTTGTTCATGCTGACATGACACAGTGGGGCGTAATATATACAAAGTGTAGTGGAAAGGGTACTTATATAAATACCAAGGGCACGTCTTTGGATGACACTGGCAGTGCTCTTGGTATGTATGTACCCTACCTTTATACGTAGTATATTTGATTATGCCGCCCGCCTGCCGCATTACGCCGACCAGAAAACGAGAGTGCATATAGCGCCCCTAAGGTCCGTATTACAGAACCTCACTCAAAACTCAAGCCTTACTTAAATCTCGTTTGAAGCTGTGCATTTGATTGGGTGAAACTAGTTCTAAGTAACTCTTAAATCTTGAGTAAGGTACTGTAATACGGTCCTAAGACACTTGAACAGCTATGTCAAAGAATGGTCGACAAAAAGTAGTTGCGAGTTGCCTATATACTTAGTTTTTGTTGTCGATATTTGCAAGAGTAGCACTAACTAACAAATAACGGTGAAGGGACGGCAGCTTGGACCGCCCGTGAGAGCTCGTATTACCAACACCTGACGATACAACTGGACAAGAGGAGGGAGATGCGAGGAATCGCCACACGTGGCCGCTTTGCCACTGACGAGTATGTCACGGAGTACATGCTGCAGTACTCGGATGATGGAGAGAGTTGGAGGCCCGTGACCACTCAGGATGGGTATACGCAGGTAGGGTGACTTGGGGTGACATTTACAGTTCTACATAGCTTTATAGTTTTAACAATCTCTTCCTAACCGTGATGTCAGTAGCCGTGTGCTTTTCTTGAGTGAATATGACTCGGATGAGTCTTTATTTTTATTTTATTCCACGTTAAAAGGACACGGGCATAACTGCATAGCAATTTTCGTTCATCCGACAGGCAAGTCAATGATACCAAAAAAGCGCTTTTGTGCTATACGGAAGAATGCCTAAATTCAACATGGTTTATTATCCAATTGATTTATTATTTTCTTTTATTTTGTGTTCAGACGTTTTAGTAGTATTCTTCGTATCCGAAGTATTCAGTGGACTTTATAATAATTTTTAAACCAATAGGAAGATCATTGTATACAAGTACAGTACTTGTTTATACTTAACCCATTTACTTGGGTGAAGTTTCAAAACTGCCTGTTTATAGACACACTATTCTTAAATTCACGAAGACGCCCCAAATTGGACATAAACACCTAACCAATAGAGTTCATATTCCAACAGATGTTCGAAGGAAACCACGATGGCGACACCGTTGAGAAGAACGAATTCGAAGTTCCTATTATCGCGCAGTTTATTCGGATCAACCCGATGCGATGGCGCGACAAGATCTCTATGAGAGTCGAAGTTTATGGATGCGATTATGGTGCGTATGCTGAGAGCAGTAGACGTCATTATTGTGTCAACTTAATACATCAAACTTTGATATACCTCTAACAACTTATCGATACCTTAATTCGCAAATCGGCTATGTTAGAGTGTATGTTTGATGTTATGCGCAAAATAAATAGAAACGTATAATGTTTACTCCGAGTACAACGAATCTATAAATCGTATGGAGTTTAGAGTGCGCTATAAAATATGACATAACAGTAAAATACCTCTCACCCAATGCTATTCCAGTATGTTTTATGAGTATTTAAAAATACTATAATATTCAACTGCAGACTCACAGAAAATATCTTAAATGTCCTTGACTAGCATTGCTCACGTGTCCTATTATCTAAGTAACTCCTAAAAACCTATTTCAAGGTTCCATAATATTTATCAGGTAAAAAAAGTTTTCCCATTGAAAATATTAAGAATTATGCGTTCCATTGATCAGCGGCTGCAACATTACTTACCATCAGAGAGTATCGCAGTCAAGCACTAGTTTGTATAATAAAAAAAAAAGATTTTGACCTATGTCGAAAAACTGCGGGTCCCAAGAGCACAGAACTGGTGCTATGAAACTGACAGGATCGTGGTAGATTACGCTTAAGATGGCGGGATTAACTGTCAAACAAACATGACCAAAGGAATGTCCAGTACACATATGAGAAAAGGAAAGTCACTACAATAACCGCATTCTTTTCCCACCAGTCGCCGACACACTTTACTTCAATGGTTCTTCCATGGTCAAGATGGATTTACTCCGGGACCCCATCTCGGCTTCTCGCGAGGTTATCCGCTTCCGGTTCAAAACCAGCACAGCTTCAGGAGCCCTCATGTACTCCAGGGGAACACAAGGAGATTATATTGCCTTACAGCTGAGGGATAATAGACTTGTGCTCAACATTGATTTAGGTAAGTTTTTAGCTAAAGATAAATTTGTTTGCTCAAATATGTGTAGGTAGATACATAAATGTAAATACATGCAGGATAACAAACAAAAAATAAGATCAGACATGTGACAACTTATATTTTTAAGTAACTAGTACTTATTATTTACTAGCTTTGCCTCGCGTTTTCACATGCATAAATTTCGAATTTGTGGGTATATCCGGATAAAAACTATCCTATAAGCTGCTCCAACCCTGCTTAAATTCTCTTGTTTCTTTCCACCAAATCAGGCAAAGTTTTTCAAGTGAAAGAGCAAAAAACGTACATAATATAAACTTTCACATTTATAATATTAGTAGGATATTTCACTTTTTTTTTTTTTTCAATATAAGTACAACGTTATTTTTTGTTTATGCGAAACCCGAGACGTTTCGGGTTTCCCGTAGATTCTTATCTATGTACAAAATTTCAAAAAGAATTCATTAAAAACCACAAAGTTATGAGCTTGTTATCTTATTTTATTGTCCCAATAAAAATATGGTGAACGCACCGATCGCTCACCCGCGCCTTTAGCGGCGCGGCGCGGGGAGCCCTGTTTCAGCTGTGCTCTTAGAACTATGATTTACCGTCAGCTATGTGCGCTCGTTAACCACACTGCTACAATTTCTAAATGTATTCGGGAAAAAAATAATATGCTGTAAAACTGATTGGAATCGATTCAGTTGCTTATTCTAAACAAACTATATTCAGGTTTCGTATAAACAAAAAATAACTGTAACATGTTTCCACACTAGGAATATCCCCTGTATGGTGGGTGCGTTGACAAACATATAAACTCACATACACAAACAGCC
Source organism: Sesamia inferens (assembly GCA_037179545.1). Taxonomy (NCBI): domain Eukaryota; kingdom Metazoa; phylum Arthropoda; class Insecta; order Lepidoptera; family Noctuidae; genus Sesamia; species Sesamia inferens. The sequence continues at coordinate 32,581,272 of CM073927.1, forward strand.
AGACCCAAAATCATCAAATGACCTCGATTCGTCGTGTTCCGGCATGATGTCTGGTGAAATCGTACGGAGGACGGGTCTGAGCAGTTGTGTTGCGATGTGTGCCGGGTACCGATGCACCAAATGTTGTTGTGTCGGGAATTTGGTCGTGGAGAGTCTCCAGATCAATCTCCCTCTGGCGCAGCATCGTTGGTCGTGTTGGTCTTGGGTTTAACATTGCATCACCTCGCTCAACTGCCGTCATCCTTCCTATTCCTAATTTTTTTTAAGTGAATAGGTCTAATAAACTTGTGTGCTTTACCATCAACGCTTGCATCACTGCTTACCATCAGGCGGGATTGCAGTCAAGCACTAGTTTATAATTATTAAAAAACTAATTGTAGGCCATACAAATATTTATTCCGTGCGGGAATCGAACCCGCGACTCGCGGTGCAGCAGCCGATCGCTCACCCACTGCACCAATCGTATCGAATTTATAATAGAAGTAGGATTCACCAGCACATACTCGGTACGCCAGAAAGTGATACTTAGATCAATTAAAAAAAAAACCTTTTTACCTAAAATATTTCTATGAATACTTTTATCTGATGTATAAATATTGCTATTTAAAAGATTTTGTGTATGTATAAACTGACATAATGATTGTTCAGGTAAAAATTATTGAATAAATCAGCCCTTAGTTATGATACTTAATACTTTCTAGGACAAATGTTTATCTTTTAGAGATTCTCAAACTATCGATACTTTTACTCACAGATCGAGAATTTGATGCATCCCACCAGTTTCTATGATAAATATTAGAAATAAAATGGAAAAGTATCAAGAGACACTGTATAATGCTTCCTATCTGATTTTCTCTCACATTAAATTTTATGAATGTGTGTCTCTCTCTTTCTACTGTCGCTTTTTCGTTTCATCGACTTCAAATCACAAGGCTGCTAAAAAAGTTACTTAAGAAGTATTCTATTGTATTGTATTGTTGATGTAATTATTAACGACAAAATATCCATCACCAGGTTCGGGAACATCAACATCATTATCAGTGGGAAGTCTGCTGGACGACAACATCTGGCACGACGTGGTGATCTCTCGCAACAGACGCTCCGTCATCTTCTCAGTGGACCGAGTGATTGTGCAGGACCGCATCAAGGGAGAGTTCTCGCGGCTTAACCTCAACAGGGCTGTGAGTATTATAGCAGAAAGATATTGTATTTTACATACAGGGTGTATCTGACATCGTAACGCAAGCTTCGGGAAAAGGCTAGACCACATGCCACTAATAAACTTATGATAGTCATTTATGCCGTTAATGAATGGTTACAGAATTCACAGTGTTTAAAACAAAGTGTCAGCTCGGCCGTTGAACGTTGCAAGCGTGCCGCCGTGTGGGTTTGTAGGTGTGACGTTGATCCCTGATGTGAACTGTATTAAATCAGCTGATAAGATAATTTTTCGAGTTTTGTTTTCATTGCATTCAAAAATTCCACCACTGGGGGGTTCAGAATCATGTACTGGATCCATGGTACTCGTTTGTGCGTCGATGTCAGATACACTCTTTATATGGGTAGTACCATATGGGTTATAATGGGAAATAGCATGCACAGGTTACAAAAATAAAACAAATCCTCTAACTAAATACTAAACTATAACAATCAGAACAAGAATCGGTTCAAAACCAAACAACTTTAGTTTTATACAAGTAATAGAGTTAAAATTCAATTTTCTTATTAACCAGGAATTTCGTTATACACAAACATACATAATTTAAAAAGGTTCAACTCCTTTTTAAATTATGGTAACGGAAATTCTTTCTGAATTCCAATATTTTATCATAATATTTCTAGACATTGAACATTGAAGTGGAATAGTGTTCAATCCTTCAATTCAGTATAACTTAACTGCAACATAAGCTGCTGATAAGAATTTATTTTGTATATACGAGTCATTTACATAGAGTTGAAATTATTGATATTATGGAGGGACTCCTCACACTTATTCAGCTTTTGTCCATACAAAATAACTATTTTCTATAAATGTATGATATAAATAAAACAGATGCGGACGTATTCCAGTACCTACGCACATGTGTGTAGCCAGGTGGCGGCAAAAACCGCATGCGACTATAGTGCACAAACTTGCCCCCCCCCTAGGCCTGATTTGCCCTCCCCCTAGACATGATTTGTCAAGGCCAAAAGTTGGGTACGCCCGCCCATGCTTACGCATCCGTTTCGCTTTACGGCCGCGTACGCACTGAGTACAAAATCGTTGTTTTCTATGGACAAACGATGAATAAAAACTACTCTAAGAACTAATGAAACCTTTGGTCATAAAACAGCATTTTACCTTTCTTCATTCGTAATCTTTTTGTAAGTCATTTAAGAACTGCTTCTACAATAAACGCATTCTATTTCAGTTTTATATTGGAGGTGTGCCAAACTTCCAAGAAGGTTTGGTAGTGAACCAGAACTTCACCGGCTGCATTGAGAACATGTACCTGAATGCCACTAACGTCATCCAGGACCTGAAGCAAGGCTACGACAGTGGAGAGCCCTTTAAGTTCACTAAAGTTAACACGCTGTATGCTTGTCCCGTAAGTGTTAAATAATTTTTACTATCTAGTGGTATCTACAGCGCCATATGCGAATACCATGCCATGCTGATAGGACTCAAAATCCCGCATCTTACAATAAAGTTTTCCATGCAATTATCAAAATATATAATAATAATTATTATTAGTACACGAAGTGTTGGCGTCGTGTTTCTCTGATAGGCCACGAAACCAGGTGAAAGTATTTAACAAGAGTAGGAAGAACAGAGGAAGACTTGCTAAATAAAAAAATTAAAAATTGCTACCAACTGCCAATAACTCTACATCTTTTTTACAGGAACCCCCGGTAGTTCCCATAACTTTCTTGAAGGAAGGCTCTTACGCCAAGCTGCGGGGCTACTCGGGAGGTAACACGCTCAACATCTCGCTGGAGTTTCGCACCTATGAGCAACACGGCCTGCTAATATACCACAAGTTTAACACCGAGGGACATGTAAAGGTGAGATTTATTCTCATACTCCATTGGTTTAGTTAGTTGAGTAATGGTAAATAAACACCAAACGAGTGCAGTGGTATCGGCCGCGACTTCTAGCTTTTTGGTTATTTTTGTTTTGGCATGTTTTCTAATATCACATCTAACAATATCTTCAAGTTGTAGGTCGTAGGTTCGACCTCCAGCAGGCACTTTGTGTTAATTATTTCATCACTACTGCTCTCGAAAACAGTGAAGGAAAATATAGTGAGGAAACCGGCATGGCATGTCCTAGAGCTAAAAACTTTGAAGCCACTAGGCCAGCCCACTCCCTCTCACCGAGAGTAGGCCTGTGTCCCAACAGTGGGAATAATTTATGGTGATTATGGCATCATCATCATCATTTCAGCCGAAAGACGTCCACAGCTGGACATAGGCCTCCCCCAATGTTCTCCACGACGACCGGTCCTGAACCTCCCGCATCCAGCGCCCTCCCACGAACTTCACCAGGTCATCGGTCCACCTTGTCGGGGGCCTACCCACGCTACGTCTTCCGGTGCGTGGTCACCACTCGAGAACCCATCGGCCCCATCGGGCATCGGTCCTACGAGCAATGTGTCCAGCCCACTGCCACTTTAGTGTTGCAATTCTTCGGGCTATGTCGGCTGCTCTCGTTCTTCTGCGGATCTCCTCATTCCTGATTCGATCGGGTAGTGAAACCCCAAGCATAGCTCTCTCCATTGCCCTTTGAGTGACTTTGAGCCTTCTTATAAGGCCCATTGTTAGCGATCACGTCTCAATTCCATAAGGCATCAACACACACTGGTTAAAGACTTTTGTCTTGAGATACTGCGGTATTTCGGACGAGAAGATTTTACGTAGCTTTCCGAAAGCAGCCCAGCCGAGTTGGTTTCGACGATTGACCTCTTTCTCGAATTTGGACCTTCCTAACTGGATAGTTTGTCCCAGGTACACGTATCTGTCAACAACTTCGACTATGTATGTAAAAACAAAACGAGACTAGTTAATCAGCCCCCTAATCGGCAAACACATATTTGTCAAATGATTGCGACTAGTTGGCATCAGTTGGGATCGTTCGTACCGCTCATTGGTCCGTTCGGTCCAAACGATCCCAACTAGTTGCAATCATTTGACAAAAATGTGTTCGCCGATTAGGGGGCAGGTGACATTATATCAGTGACTTCAATTGTCATGCTATGTCATAGTTATATTTTTCAATTTAGCAACGCAATCCATTAAATTGTCTGTCTGCCACCAGCGCCCTAATCGGCGAAAACATTTTTGTCAAATGATTGCGACTAGTTGGGATCGTTTGGACCGAACGGACCAATGGGCGGTCCGAACGATCCCAACTGATGCCAACTAGTCGCAATCATTTGAGAAAAATGTGTTCGCCGATTAGGGCGCAGGTTGTATTTCATGAACCGGTATAGCGAGACAGTTGATATTTTCATAGATGATGTGTTCCAATTTCTATTATTATTATAACCGGTCATAGGTATAACATTGTATCATTTATCGTCCAAAAGATATTAAGTCTGAAGAAGCTCATTCAAATTCAAGAAGATTCTTGAATGACGTTGAAATAACATCAAAAATAACTAAGTTTAGTTTGCCTTTACTTAAATGCCTGTAATGCAAACATATTATATGTATAGTTTTTATTTCGAAACTTGCAATATATTTTTGGAAGGCTGGCTATGATATAGGAATCGCATAAAGACAGGAATCCTAAATGCCAATGCATCATGACATCACGCATTTCAAAACTAACTCCCCAGGTCTTCATAGAAGAAGGCAGAGTAAAGGTTGAACTAGAAACACCCGGCTCACCTCGTGTCAAACTGGACAACTACGCGGAAGACTTCAACGACGGTCGCTGGCATTCCTTACTACTGACCATGGCTACTGACAGCCTGACCCTGGCTGTGGACTACCGGCCCGTCAAGACTTTGAAGAAACTGAGGTTTATGACGGGCAGCACTTATTATATTGCTGGTAAGTAATCATATTAATTTTTAAAGGGATGGTCGACCCATTGAAAAATACAAATTCTAACTGAAAAGCTCTAACTCCATTCCGTTAACCTAAACAGCTTGATTGAGTGTTTTGCGTGGTTTTTCATTTGAGAAAAACCTGGACATAAACCAAGACTTTTGAAAGCACATCTGCTTACCATCAGGCGGGATTGCGATCAAGCAATAGTTTATAATTTGTAAAAAAAAAAAATGTAAGACTTTTTTGATGTAGTAAAAGCGATTTTGTAAGTAAAGTCTGAAATCGGACAATATTGCCTTCTGGGGTGGATTATTATTATCTTCTGTGAGAAATTTTCTAGTATTGTTTGTGTCTCAAATGAGAAAAGTGAGTATGAACTAATGATTCTTCGAAATATTAGGCGGAAAGGCACCTCCGCGCGGCTTCATCGGCTGCATGCGTAAGATTGCAGTGGATGGTAACTATCGCCTGCCGACTGACTGGAAGAAGGAAGAATACTGCTGTCCCAACGAAGTTGTGTTCGATGCTTGTCAGATGATTGACAGGTAACAGTGAAGTTAAATTTATCAATCGACATAATTATGGAATAAAATTGATATCGGAAAGACTTCGTATAAAAGAACTCTCAAAAATACAAAATTATTCAAATAAAATTATCTGGCATTGGAAAAATCCTTTTAAAACTCATAACTAATTGATTATTCAATCCTGTGTTGTGATTGACTATGTAAAACACAGTATATATAGTAAATATGAATTCTCAAACAACAACTTGATATCAGTTTTTCTGTAAATAAATATATACTCCACCAGTTTTATGGCTAAATTGAAGAGTACTCCTGTGACATAGCATTAGAACTGAAGTGACTGTATTTCGTTTAGTCGGTTAACTGAGTCACTTCGTTTTTAGGGTTCCGTACCTAAAAGGTAAAACGGAACCCTATTCATGAGATTTCACTGTCCTTCTGTCCGTCCGTCTGTCACCAGGCTGTATCTCATGAACCGTAATAGCTAGACAGTTGAAATTTTCAGAGATTATGTATTTCTGTTGCTGCTGTAACAACAAATACTAAAAATATACCCCCTTATTCATAAAAGCTGCTTCAAGTTAACTAGTGATTCTTTAAACATACATTTTTGACCTTTTAACGTTATTTAACTTTAATCTTCGCTTATGGATAAATCCCTTAAATACTATGGTGATTATTCATAAAGGATGATTTAAGTTAAGTGACGTTAAAAGGTCAAAAATGTATGGTGAAAGAATCGCTAATCACTAGTTAACTTTAAGCAGTGTTTATGAATAAGGCGGAAAATATTTAAGGGGGCTCCCATACAACAAACGTGGTTTTTTTTGCCGTTTTTTGTTCCATATTAATAACGGAAATAGATAGACGCTTGAAATGTTCACAGAATAGATATTACACATTTTTTTCCGTTTTCAAAGATGGAAGAATGGTACAGAACGCTGCGTGCGCGACTCCGACTCGCACTTGGCCGGTTTTTTTATTAACTAATCTGGTGGAGTATAATTAGAGATAGCATGAATTGCGTGTGGGATTTTCGCCTTAGAAATGACGTGATTATTAATGTGTGTACTTATGTTCCTCCTGTAGATGTAACCCTAATCCCTGTGAGCACGGCGGAGTGTGTACACAGACGGCTGACGAATTTACGTGCAACTGTCAGGGGACTGGGTACGCGGGCGCTGTGTGCCATACTTGTGAGTAACTCATCAGTTTATTATTTCATTTCTATTTACTGTACGCGACGCGTGACGCTTTTGTAAAGTAAAAGTACGAAATTTTATGCCAGTGAAAACCAAATAACGACGCGCCTGTATTAAAATTTTATGTGTATTTCAATTTGACGTTATTTTTAAAATTTAATCAATTGCTAAGCAACTGATTACCAAAATTCTTATTCATAAAAGCTGTTTAACGCTAAGAGGATGCTAAGCAATTGTTAGAGGTAATGGTTAGAGGCAACAATATGGCGGATTTTATTTGAATCAACTGATTGATTTAATATGATCATTATGCTTCGAAGTTATTTTGTTTATAATATTGAATAGTGCGTAAATATGAATGTTGAAAACCTTTTTTTCAATTTCCAGTACATTGTTCTGGAAATTGAATTGAATTGTTTACATTTTTGTTAAAAAAAAAAAAAATTCATTGTTTTTGTTTTCCAATACTTTTCTTCCATAAACATGAGAGCCATTCTTGACTCACGCGAGCCTCATTCCTCATATTTTTCACTCAGCATGGTCTTCTCCTTTGCCGTCATTGCGAGGTATAATAATATTGCCGCTAGGTGCTAATAGTGGCTTCGTTTATAGCAATAAAACTTGTGCAAGTATAATAATATTGTAAAAAGCAGTACAAAAGCAGTAGGAAGTAATGTAACATATACACAAGAACCCACTTAAATTTCTTAAATAGCAAAGGGATGTTTACAAGCATAAAGAGCAGGAAAATACACAGTTACTATCGGCTACTGCTTTAACATTCATTTCGTCAGTTTAGATTAGTAATTATTTATAAATACAGAGACAAATACCTTTTTCTGTTTACTATAATATTATTGGATCTTATTACTTTCACTATTGTAATCACAAATACAATTATTTAATTGTAATAAATCATTTTATATTTATATTCAAATTATCCGATGAAATTTCTGTCATTTTTCTGCCAAATACAACAGATAAAAAATCGTAGTTTTGACTAGTTTTTCTAAAAATTTCATTTTTTAGTCAACTATTTTGATTATAATCTGTGCCCAACGCATAGTTTCACCTCTACTTCGTATCGCTACTAAACATCTACTAACTAGCTTATAAGAATAAAGGAAAGTTTAGCATTGATTAAGAGCTAACATGGTTAGCTAAAAAGTCGCTAATGAGTGACTAAGGAGTTTTTTATGAATAAGACAGTAAATGTTTGAAGTTGTAGCGTAAATTGAATTTTATTCTGTAAGAATTAAAGTTGTTTTTTTCCATAAATCTCTATATTTGTTTAAATTTTTGCCAATATGTCGTAATACTATTTTATATATTTTGCTCCTTTGCTCACATAGATATATATACCATTCCATGTAATAATAACTACATTAAGGGCGGGTTGTTTCAAACCGTTGGTTATCGTAAAATACCTACGTCAAAAGTTACGTTTGCTCGTTCGTTAAAAAATGAGTTTATTTAAAATAACGGATGTCCTATTTGAAATAAACAATTTTGTATTTGTGTATTTGAATTTAAATTTGTATTTGTAAAAAAAAATCAGTTTATTCGGTAATTTAAAAACTTGGCTGCATGCTCTAGCGTCTTTGCCAACATTTTCACGCAGCTACGGCAGAAAATAAACCTCCCCCCATTTTTCTCAATTTTTCTTTTCTTAATAATTGTAATTTTACTAATTGTTTTAACAATTAAAAATGAACAAAATATATAATACTTTTTTTCTGTTTCTTCGCAAGTGTGTTAAAAAACGTACGATTTTTTTTTTTTTTTGAAAAATTTTGTAGACTATGGGTATACATCATAGATACAGGTCTTAAATAATTAAAAGAAGTTCAGCCATGTCCCGCCGTTAAGGCATAGGTACAATAAATAAATACAAATTAGATGTCAGAACACAAATTAGTCATATTAGTTTTTGATAAATTAATAAAATATTTCAAATTATAAATACATACAAATTCAAGTCATATTAGTCATAATTAATTATTACAATATTTATACTTATTTTTCCTTTCCTGTCATTGGAATACAATATTTTTGTCACACAAGTAGTCTCTGACATCATAGTAACACTTGTCTATTAACAATGAATGTAATTTGTTTTTGAACTGTATAATTGGTAATTGTTTAATGTCATCAGGCAATTTACTATAGATTATGGATGTCATGCATAAAATACTTTTATTCAATAGTGCCGTTTTACCATAGGGTATTTGCACCTCTAACCTTTTTTTATCCCTTAATTTTCGATAATAGCTTTTGACAGCAGTCTTATAGTAGTTTGGATTTAATTTTACAAAAATATTTGCTTCGTAAATGTATAGGGAAGGCAATGTGAGAATTTTTAGATTTTTAAAGTGAGGTTGACAGCTAATTGTACTATTTATTTGGCACATTGCTCTAATACACTTCTTTTGAGCTTTAAATATAAATTCCTTGTCTACCGAATTACCCCAAAATATAATGCCGTATCTCAGTAATGGTGCTACCAGACCGTGATAAGCTGTTAAAATCGCTTTTTTGTCAACTATTTTGGAGAGCTTGTAAAGAGCGAATGTGGATTTGTTGATTCTTTTGCTGAGATTGTGTATATGGATTGTCCATGAAAGTCTGCAATCCATATGTATTCCTAAAAATTTTGAATTTGTTACAGATTCTACTGCCTGTCCATTATAATTTACATTAATACTTTTCGGTTGAGTTCTTTGATGAAAGTGCATAATATTTGTCTTTTCTAAATTTATTTTTAGATTGTTATCAATTAACCATTTAATTATAGTTCTTAATGTTTCATTAACTTCATTTTCATAGTCATTTTGACTATCACATTTTATTAGTACAGTGCTGTCATCTGCAAAAAGTACCATGGGATGCTTTATGTGTCTAGGGAGATCATTAATATAAATTAGAAAAAGCAAGGGACCCAAGACACTACCTTGTGGAACTCCTAATTTTATGGTTCTAGTTTGGGATCTATATGTCTTCTCATACTGGGCTTTAAGGCATATTCTAGTTATTTTAGTTAACTGTCTTCTATCACATAGATATGAGTGAATAAGGTCTAGTGCTTTTCCCCTTATGCCATATGAATCTAATTTTCGAAGCACAATTTTATGGTCAACACTATCGAAAGCTTTACTCATATCCATGAAAATTGCACATATTGGATTTCTTTTATCCATATTAGTCAAAACAATGTGAGTTAGTTCATATATTGCAGCATTAATGGACTTACCCCTACGAAATCCTTTTTGTTCGCTAGCCAAGATATTATATTTTTCTAGAAAATTGTAAAGACGGCTATGAAGGCATTTTTCAAATATCTTTGAAAAGATGGGTATCAAAGCTATAAGTCTATAATTTCCCATATTGCTTTTGTCATCTTTTTTGTGGAGAGGAATAACAACTGATATTTTGAGTTTTTCTGGGTAAGTTCCAGTAGAAATGCATAAATTTATTATATAACTTAGATGAGCTGCAATTGATTGAGATACTTGTTTTACTACTTTAGTACAGACGCCATCGTAACCCTCACTCGATGTATTTTTAAGTTGCTTAATTTCTCTATCCACTTCTATTGGGCTTATGGGGGTAAGGAAAATTGAGTTTAGATTAGTGAATATGTTAAGATTTGAAGGTGCTTTATTATTATAATTATTTGTATGCATCGATTTTGTAGCTTCGTCAATAAAATAGTCGTTAAAATTATTCGCAATCGATGTTGGATCTGTAATACTTACTTTATCTTTTAATATTTCATGAATTGGTTCCCTGGGAAAATTAAATTTAGAGTTATTTATTAGTGACCAAGTAGCTTTCGATTTATTTTGAGATGTGTTGATGCGATGGCTATTTTGTGACTTTTGCGTAAGACAAATAATATTTTTAAATTTCGTAGCGTATTCCTTGAATTCATGTTTGTTTTTTTCCGTCCGGTGAGTTCTATATTGCCATAGTAATTTTCTTTTCATTTTGCTACAAATTTTGATCCCTTTTGAAACCCATTTAGTTTTTTTGTATAACGATTTTGTTATTAATTTGTAAGGAAAACATAAGTTATAAAAACACAGGAAAAGTTCCAAGAAACGATTGTAGGCTTCGTTTGGATCATTTGTCAGGTAAATGTCAGAGAATGTCAAGTTATTCATACAATTTTTAAATTTTGACAAATTTTCCTCACTATAATCGCGTACTTTAATACGCCAGGACTTTAATATACAGGATCTTTTGACTGGAAAATGCAATAATTGTGCAGTATGATCTGATAATCCTAATTCAATTATTTGGCTTTTGCATTTATGAATATTGTGAGCAAAGTTGTCGATGCAAGTGCTACTTATGACTCTAGTGGGAACCTTAATTTCTAGTTTTAGGTTATGACTGTCTAAAATTTGTTCAAAATCTAAACTTTGTCGGTTTCTTTTTAACGTATTGATATTGAAATCCCCGCATACAACAACTTTCTTACTAGTGTTGTCACATATTTGGTGCAGTAACTTTTCTAAATTATTAAAAAATGTAGACATACACGAGTTGGGTACTCTGTACACACAAACTATTATCAACTTATGTTCAATTAGTTCTATTGCACTATATTCTATAATACCTTTACTTGAAAACGTATTATTTAGTACAGCGTATGGGTGTCCTAATCTGGTAAATATACATACACCTCCCCTATTTACGTCTCTTGAGAAACTTGCTGCCAAGCGAAATTTGGGTAAATAAATTGTAGCCTCTTGTTGTGGTGTCATAAAATGTTCAGTTATACATATTACATCCACGGGTATATTCTTTAGTTCCAATTCTTCTAAATGCACTGTGAGAATGTCAGCTTTGGTTAGCAAACCAGCAATGTTCTGATGTAAAATGTGTATATTACTGTAGAAGAAAAAACGGTGAGTTTTGCTTATTTTCGATAGTATCTACGTAAGGAAATAACATTAAGTCAACTTTGATCCTCTCCATAATATTTTTAAATATGAAACCTATTCCAGATTTATTTACTTTCCCTGATCTGTCTGAAAACATGTCAAATCTAGATTCTAGGTCACTATTTGAATCAAAAAAATATGCGTATTTATGATATTCTAGGTCCATGTAAAGTAGGTTATTAAATATATCGACTTTACAGTTATAGATAGGGGATCCCCGTATATAAGTAGGTGTGCATATTGTAATATTTGTGTGAGTCATTTGTCTCAAGCTTTCATTAATTACTTTCACGAGGTCAATATAGTTATTGTCAGTTTTTATATCTAAATCGCCTAATAAAATTATACAATAGTCATTTATAGTGAATTGTTCCAATTTTGTCTTAATATTAGTTAACAACTGTCTTATTTTTGAGTTGGGCATCAAATAGCTACAGTACTTAAAATCATTAGAAATAAATTTTTCTATCGATTGTAATATGCCTCTATGTGTACTATTACTTAATACGCACAGTTTTCTTTGCTTGGTATCAACTCTTGGTCTCAAAGTGTCCTTCTTTTTTGGTGTCAAGTTATTTGTTTGGTTTAAGTTTTTATTTAGTTTCAGTGTAGGTTGACTGGTTTGAGTATCTTTCCTCATTCCCTTCACGTCGTCAGTCCCGAAGGGTTGAGTGGAGGCATCGAGGATTTGTTGCTCAGTGGTGTTAAGACAGGACTCCAATGCTTGATTTTCAGAGCCCTGCTTTGAAGGACGTCCGCCGTCGGTAATTTCCTGGTCATTATTAATTGTATTCAGTTTAGAAAGTGTATGAAATTGAGTTGGTGTAGAGCAACGTCCTTTTCGTTTATTAACACGCGATGACAATGGAGTCATGCATCGACTATCTGACAGAGCAAGATTTTTATAAGCTTGAGTTGATTGCAAGCTTTTGTTTAAATCATGTTTCAAGCGATAATTTTCTAGGTTTAAATTCTCAATTTCTTTGTGAGCAATATCTAATTCTCTACTAAGACTGTCTATCTTTTCTCTTAAGTCATAAATAGTTTGGCTATCATTTAATGAAGTGTTTGGTAAACTTGTCATCGTAGCGTCGAATAGATTTGTGTCTGTGTTTGAAACATCATCTAAGGAGTGTGTGAGATGAGTTTTTCTTTTGCGTAAAGTAATATTTTTCTCGGGCTCCATGTTTTTGTATTTTGTGTTCAATAAATATTTTTATATTCTACCAAAAGACTTATTTTTTTTTATTCTGGTATCACTAGTAGTTTTGTAGCAACACTTTCCTAATTTATTTATAATAGCAACACTGGCCAGTATGTCAATTTTATTTCCGCTCCTAGACACAAGATGGCGCTATTTGGCATTAAGTATTCCTTATTTGCAGTAGCAACCCTAATGTTAATGTCAATTTGCGTACGTCAATGTCAAGATTTGTTTCGCTACTCACTACTAGGGGCGCCACTTGTGGTACAAAGTTCACTTTTTAAAACAGAATATCGTACTTAACCGTTTTATATACATTTACTAGTAATTAATTCACCACTTATTGTTTTGAAAAGTTTTACTGATGAGAGTACATATGTATAGGTTAATTATAAACTTGCGGTTGCCCGTTATTAGTGTTTTTTTGAAGCACAATAAATTTTAAAGTCCAAATATTAAACACGATGTTTTTATTGCATGTCTTGGTTTAAAGAAGTCACCAACAATTTCACTTATGTAGTTCGATACTCCTATTAAAATTCACTACAATACACATCACTTCTACTATGATTTACTATTTATTTGGAATTTTAAATATGAGAGCAATGTTTACTTAATCCTGTGTTGCCAGGTTCTTCCCAGGATATACGTGCGTATTGGTTATAACATGCAACAACCGTCATTACGCACTAATATCGTAATGTACTATAAAATAACGGATGTCCTATTTGAAATAAACAATTTTGTATTTATTTGTACTTAAATTTGTATTTGTAAAAAAAAAAAAAAATCAGTTCATTCGGTAATTTAAAAACTTGGCTGCATGCTCTAGTGTCTTTGCGAACATTTTCACGCAGCTATGGCAGAAAATAAACCTCGCGCCATTTTTCTCAAATTTTCTTTTCTTTGTACTTGTATTGTGAGTATTTTTTTTTCTGTTTCCTCGCAAGTATGTTAAAAAAACGTCGTACGAGATACGTGCGTATTGGTTATAACATGCTCGGCTCAGTTATGCCCTCACCTTCGGCTCGGGCTGAAATTCCGCCTAGCATTTTTTAACCATCATTACGCACTAATATCGTAATGTACTATAAAAGTCCGATAAGAAATGAGCGTGACACTCAGCTTGACTTTCCCGCCAAAATCTCAATTCAATTCTTGATTAATGGCCTTTGTGGGAGAGACGCCACAATTTTGCCAATATCACGTGCGAACGAGTAATAAACCACCAAACGCTGGAGAGTATTTAGCGCGAATTAAAATAATAATATTTTTTGTTAAGTAGTGTTGTTTCAAAGCGTAAAATACTAACTGTCATGGTTAACAGGGTTGTCAGTAGAAAGCCAGATGTTTTCCTAATAAAAATCGATGGGAGATTTTTTCTAGTATGGCAACATTGACGTTCACGTCAAATTTTACTGGGCGTCGGGCGACTGTCATTGTGCTGTATTTTATCTAACCTTCATGGTATTATTGTTTATTGTTGTGGGAAATAACTTCGTGCTATTTCTATAAATTAAGTCCGCTTATACTTGTAGAAAACTGTGTACCTATAGAAAAGCTATACTTTGACGAAAAATGGATACATATACACCAAAGTAAGTAAATTACTACACTCACTCATACTACTACATAGGTACACTTAAACATAGTTACTATGTTTAAGGCCTTCATCATCATCATCATCATCATCATCATCATCATCATCATCATCATCATCATCATCATCATCATCATCAACCTTTTTATCGTCCCACTGCTGGGACAATCTAAGAAAACATATATTCTATAATTAAAAAATTTGTTTTCAGAGAACGGTCTGCTAACTTCACCAAAAATGAGAAAGATCGCTTTCGATCTTTGATTGCAAAATATAAAAATGTGTTGTTCTGTAAAAAAACAGACAACAACAGTAATTTAAGAAAAAACAGAACTTGGGCTGCAATATACGCAGAGTTTAATGCATGTGGAAAGCAGCCAAGATCGTTACGACAGTTAAAGGCAAAGTTTGATAATATGAAACGGACTGCTCGTAAGGTAATAATCATTATTATTCATTTACCTACCTACTTAATTCAAAAACATGCGCAACTTGTCCACACACTTTCAACATTGATCATTGTTGTAAAGTTGAATATAAAATATTAAGAAGTTACATGGTTTCCGTTTTAGGACGCCAGTCAAGAAGCTGAAGTGCTTAAAAAAAGCATAGAACAAGGAGATAATTTGTATCAATTACAAATAAAACACATGGAGCAAAGAAGAAAAGAGGAAAAGACATTACATGAACAGGAAATGCAGTTGTTAGAAATGAAGAAAAAGAAACTTCTTTTAGAAATATGTGTATTAGAAAGTAACTAAGTTTATTTTGCTTCCAGTATTATAGTTCTGTGTGTGTATTCTACTTCTAGCTGTAATACTGGAGACAATAAATTGTTGTATTTTTAAATAAATCAATAGTTAATACAATTTTCTGCTTTTTATCATCCCTGACATCCAATTAATCAATTTATAGCAATCACCAGGGTCCCAAAAATTATGTGAATCTGTAATTTAAAAGTTCATTATTATAAAAACTATAACAGTCAGTAATGTCCTTCACTTGATTTCTTTGATTCATATTTTTAATAACAATAGTAGTACCAACTAACTGGCTAAAGTAATTTTTAATTAAATAATTTGAGTTGAGTTTGTGTTATTAGTTGTTAAATAATTGTTTGGATCATGAATTTCTTCATTTAATTGGACATATTCTGGTGGTTGTGCAACATTTAATTTTCGACATGTATTGTGCAATACTGCTGTTGCAACAAGTATGTGCTGGATATTATCTATTTTAGAATGTAGTTTGATTTCTTTAATTGGAAATTGTCGTTTCCAAAGTCCAAACAACCTTTAAAGGAGTGAGCATGTATGGTCTTAAAGCATAGTCAGAATTCCCCAGAAGCCAATAAATATTAAATTAATTAAATTATATTCAAGCTATTAAAAATGTGCCTGTCATGAGCTGAACCTGGCCATCTAGCAACTATGTGGTAGGTGGTAGGCCATAACATCGGCCGCCGGCAGAAGTTACCACCCACCAGACAAAGCCTTGCCGCCAAGCGATTTGTCGTGTTCCGACATGATGTCTGGTGAAGCCGTTCGGAGGACGGGTCTGAGCAGTTGTGTTGCTATGTGTGCCGGGTACGATGCGCCTAATGTTGTTGTGTTGGGAGTTTGGTTGTGGAGGGTCTTCAGATCAATCTCCCTTTGGCGCAGCATCGTTGGTCGTGTGTTGGGTTTAACATTGCATCACCTCGCTCAACTGCCGTCTTCCTTCCTATTCGCTCAGTTTTTCTGAGTGAATAGGCTCTTAATAAACTAGCGCGCTTTACCATCAACGATCGCATCACTGCTTACCGGGCGGGATTGCGGTCAAGTGCTAGTTTATAATTATTAAAAAAAAAAAAGTTTCTTATACATAAAGCATCTCCAACTACTTGCACATTAATATTGAAAACGACCCTTTTCTATTTCTAAAATCTTCTGCGTTTTCACCACCTGCAAATATTGAACAATATTATTCTTACCTATCAGTGTGATAGGTGGGTACATATACATAAGTATAATAAGTGGTCTTCCTTACCCGGAGAAAGAATCTGAACATGAGTGCAATCAATTGCACCCAGCACTTTCGGAAATCTAGCTATTTTTTAAAAGTCGGTCACAACTGGCAACCTCTTCTCGTCAGCATGTTATGTAATGAGGACGTAATTTAGCTATAGCCCGAGTCACTCTGTGAATAATACTGTACATATAATGTTGATTTATGTAAGCCTGACTTGTCACCAACACATCTCATGAAAAATCCTGAGCTATATATAATACTGCAACGTTGCAAGTACCAGCCCCCTAACCGGCGAACACATTTTTGTTAAATGATTGCGACTAGTTGGGATCGTTTGGAGCGGTCGGACCAATGGGCGGTCCGAACGATCCCAACTAACGATTACGGGGCTGGTCTATGGGTTTTACAGCCAAGTTTCTGAAATATAATGGACAAATTAATTTAAAAATAAAAGTAAGTACTTAATCAAGCAAGGCTTAGTGTCTTTTGACGTGACAACGTCTATTAAATTGGTACGGCGTGGAATCATTCTCGAAAACACCGTAACGGCCGAATCTGACGCCACACGGAGTCCACGACTACTTTACCCCCACCCCTAGAGCGCCCGATGTGTAAACATGTAATAGACGTTGTCACATTCAAATATCGGCAGTAGACGGAGTTCTACAGACAACCAATTTTTTTTAATTAGTTTTTTTGAATACCTTGCAATTTATCTACAATAATCGTAAATCAATAACAAATAATAATAATCATTGATTTTATTCATCATTATTTCGAGAAAAATCACACGTGTCCATTATGGACACGCTAAGCGAGGTGTACCCACAAATTAAATTAAAATGCCAGAAATGCTGGATTAATGATAAAAATCTAATGGGTTATCTATTGTGGTAGGTTATCTACTTACTTTTCTGTATAGCCAATTTTATCTCGTCTTCGATTTGTGTGTTAACAATATAGCTACTTCCTTTGATAGCCTAGATAGATAGACCTTGCAATAAATTACTGATCATCCCAAAGGCTTAAATTATTAATACGTTATTTAAAAACTTTTCTCTTTATTTCTACGCTACTTGTATAATCACCAGATTAACTACTATCGTCAATTAAAGACCAAACTCGCGAATACGAAAGGCAGTTCATGTTGTTTTCACTATTTGACACTACGGCGGACTAAACGCAAGTTGACATAAGTTACGTTAACCAGTGCTCAGAACATCTTGTTCATCGCGGTTACGTATTGTGAAAAAACTCATTTTTTGACTAAACGATAGTTAGCACTAGGGTTGTAACGGAGGCCTGTTAGCGGAGACGGAGGCGGATGCGGAGGCGACGAGTCTCACCTCTTTGATCAAGATGTTTTCCTTCATCATGTAATCGTCATTGGTGTCCAAGATTTATTTAGAAAGCATATAACTTTAAAAAAGTTACATTGGTATTTGTTTGACCCGGAATCGAACATGCACATTCATACTTGAGAGGCTGGTGTTTTAATCACTAGGCGACCACGACTTCTAGGCCGTTTAGTTGAAAGGTTAGGCGATTAACTAATTAAACCTATTGACCTAGCTTTAAGGTGAATGCTTCTTTCTCCAGCTGTACATCCGCTGTCATGTCAAGCATACAAGAATGTACAAGCGGTGTCGCGTTCAGCAGACATACACATCGACGTGGACGGCTCCGGACCGCTCGCGGCCTTCCCAGTTACTTGCGAGTTTTATTGTAAGTATTACTTAAAGTTATCAGTCATATCTGTTTGTAGCAGTCATTGCCGTAGGGCGGGCGTTTTGAGGATTGGTTTATTTAATATTTACATTCAAAAAGTGTTGATTCTTAGCCTAATTTCAATAAATGATTTTTGATTTCCAAATAAGAGTCGCTTTAGTGTATAAAAGTAATAAGATAAATAAAGCCTTTTGAACCAAATTCCTGACTTTGTGTTTTAACTTTACTATGCTTTTTTCCGCTTTTGCAAGTTTGCCCCTTTATTATCTGTCAAAGCCCAGGTTTCACGGCCGAATATGATGGGAGCAAGAACGCAAGTGCCAATCTTTTTCATGATGTTGATGCCGCGTTCCTTAACAAGTTGACTAATCGCCCCTCTCGTGTAGCGGACGGGCGCATCATAACGGCGGTACAACACTCGTCGTCCCCGGGCACTGTGGTGGACGGGTTCCAGGAGCCGGGCTCGTTCCGCCAGGACATCTCGTACGACGCCAGCCGCGCTCAGCTCGAGGCGCTGCTCAACCGTTCCGAGAACTGCATGCAGCACCTGGAGTACATGTGCAAGCACTCCAGGCTCCTGAACTCGCCCAGCGAGGAGTCGTCGTTCCACCCGTTCGCGTGGTGGGTGTCCCGGTCGGGCCAGCGCATGGACTACTGGGCCGGCGCCACGCCCGGCTCGCGCATGTGTCAGTGTGGCGTGCTGGGGGCCTGCGCCGACCCCACCAAGTGGTGCAACTGTGACGCCGAGCACATGAAGCCCGACGGTAACACGCATCTCACTCATTATATTTATACTGTTCTCGTTCTCCTCGCTAGTCGAATGCAGATTGACTGCTTTTTTTTTTTGATATGGCATCTCGTAGTTGACCTTGAGAGGCCGTGACTACTTAACCGGACTTTTCTGTGGATGCCTTAAATGAATTTAAAGCCTCCGGCCAGGGCGACTAAAAAACTAAACGACTACACGCTAAGGGCACCCCCTGTGGGGTAGGTACGAACGGCTTAGGGCGTCGCTGGAGAGAACAGCAAGGGACGGCTGGATCGAATATTTCTTTAAATTCGGTTTGATGACCGCGGCGTTTCCTAGTACTAGCTCTGAGAAGAAACGTCCGAAACAAACTCAGAGGTCATGGTTGGGAAATTATATTTACTGGCTCAGCTGGCTCATTGTCAATTATATTTACAGGCCAACCCGCGGGCTGGCCTTCATCGGACAAGGGAGACTGACTGCTGGCGTCACGGTGCTTTATATATGTCAGCTGATCGAATATTCCAGATTCGTCTAGACGTAATAATAATAGCGCATAATTTCGAGTACATTCTGCAAGTACCTACGGTACTTCATCGGAGGCGAAGTCCTAGAAATTACGATGTCGACACTTCGTTGACAATATTGATGAAACCTCTACCACTTGATAGGCCACCTTAGGTCTAGCAATGTGTTTTTATATTGTACCTCTACAATGCCTAGGTTTCGATATATAAGATTTAAAAGTTACTGTAGGCGCCCCAGTAAAGCACGCCCATCTAGCGCCATCAGCGCGTTTAGCGCGACTTATCCAACAAACAAGGTCGGTCTACACCACAAGTAAATTAATCTCCGACCACACTCTGGTAAATCTACGGGACTTACCTTGGGATCCAGTGTGTTCCCTCGTGGAGTGAAGTCTCGGCGAGGTCGACGCGTGCGCCGACCTTACAATGACGTCCGAAGTCTTCAAATACACTGACTGTCCCATACCAGTCGACACACCAAGTTCCCTTAATAGGGCACCAAAGCTCACCAACGTAAGAAGTTATTTAGCAGTGTCAATCACGCCCGACAAAGATCGCCAATGAAACCACGTTTCCTATTCAAATTCAACTCAATTTACAGACGTCACTGTTACGTTTTATAGTTCAAGTAAATACTTCAAAACACGGGCAACAATCGCGACAAACTATCCTAAACGCGGCCGGTGGTATTTATTTCTCGAAATTCACTCGTCCGAACGCATAGCGCGGCACCGATCACCACAGATTACAATAATTGCGCTCGCCCCTACCGGTCGCCGTCTATCAAACTCGACTAACTAACAATCGGACTCGACCGATAAAACGAGCGCGAACATCCCCCCGCCCCGGACAGTAACAAACGGTCCGACAATTCAATCTAAGGGCAGGCGAGAAAGTGTGGCGCTCGCGTGCTTCAAGACAGAGTCCCCCACCAGGACCTCGGCAAACCTGGGAACACCATCCGACCCCGGATACAATTTAACAATGCGTCCCCGACGCCATCGGAGGGGTGGCAGGTTTAGGTCCTTTAACAGAACGAGGTCTCCGACCCTTGGTGGGTTCGTCTTGTCTGACCACTTAACGCGCTGTTGTAAAATGTGCAGATACTCCAGATGCCAACGGCGCCAAAAACTCTGCGTAAGCTGTTGAAGCAATTCAAATCGCGAGAGCCGTCCGGAGTTAATGTCCAAATAAGGATACTCAGGCAGGGCGTTAAGTGGTCTCCCTATCAAGAAATAGCCCGGCGTGAGGGCCTCCAAATCATTCGCGTCGGATGACAAAGGGCATAACGGACGCGAGTTGAGGACCGCCTCAACCTTACAAAATACGGTCGCGAGCTCCTCAAAAGTTAGGATACTATCTCCAATAACGCGACGAAGGTGAGTCTTGGCGGCCTTTACAGTTGCTTCAAATATACCTCCCCAGTGGGGGCAGGACGGCGGTGAGTACTGCCATCGTACCCCTCTGCGAGAGAGTGTGGATCCGATCTCAACATTATGTTTATCTAAAAATTCACAAACATCCTTCAAATAACGATCGGTACCCTTAAAGTTGGTCCCACAGTCGGATCGAATTAAGGACGGCAGTCCGCGTCGCGAAGCAAGTCTGCCAAGAGCAGCGACGAACGCCTCTGTCGTGAGAGCACTAACCACCTCGAGGTGGACCGCTTTAGTAGCTAAACACACGAAAACGCACAAATAAGCCTTCTCGGTCTTAGCGTTACGGAGACGCGAAGCTTTTACAATAAATGGTCCCGCAAAATCCGTACCAACTCCAGCAAAGGGCATCGATTCGGTGACTCGACCGGCAGGCAAATCCCCCATTTGGGGCTGCACGATGTCCGCCTTCAAGCGGTAGCACGGGAGACAACGAAAGATAACATATCGGATCACTCTCCGCGCAGACAAAATCCAAAATTCACGTTGGAGGATCGCAGTAAGAGCATTGCATCCGGCATGTGCATTTTTCACATGGCGGTCTGCGATCAACAACTTCACCAAGGGGCCGTTCTTGGGGAGCAACAATGGATGACGAGCCCCATAGGGGAGCTTAGCATTTCTAAGCCGACCTCCGACACGCATCAAACCCTGATCATCCAAGAAGGGATTCAAGCGCCCCAAGGGTCCCTTCAGATTGGATGTGCGTTGACGGAGGGTTTTCAACTCCGATGCAAATTCTCTCTCTTGAACTATCCGCACCCAATACAGCAGAGCGTCATTGCGCTCTTGCGGTGAGAGGACCGGAGACTCAAATTTGCCACGAGGGTTACGACAGTTGTGGATGAAACGCCGTATCCAGGCGGTGACGCCGAGCAATTTATCCAAAGAGCTGTAGCGCTCAAGCAAAAACTCCGGATCTGGAGCCGCTACAGTCTCGGTGGCGTGAACATGCACCCCTGGCGTAGATGCCCTGACCACTGCGGGGGTATGGGGCCAAGAACCCTCCAGCTGTAACAACCATGGTGGACCCCACCACAGCTGGTGATTCACAAGTTCGGGCGCCTCGCAGCCGCGGGAAGCGCAGTCTGCGGGGTTCAATTCGCCAGGCACGTGGCGCCAAATCAACTGGGCTTTCGATGTCTGAATTTGAGACACCCGGGTGGCCACGAACACCTCGAGGGTATGGACTGAACTTTTCAGCCAACAAAGGACGACTTGGCTGTCAGACCATGCAAAGATCGACCTAAAGTCGACACTAGCTCCCAAGGTGTCGACGACGTGGTTAAGCAATCGGGCTAATAGAGTGGCGCCAGACAACTCCAACTTCGGTATGGTCCATCGGGTCCGAAGTGGGGCAACCTTACTCTTAGCCGTAACCAGATGAACGGCGACAACACCTCGTGCGTCCACTGTTCGAATGTACACGGCTGCCGCGTTTCCGCTTTCAGACGCGTCACAAAAGCCGTGTAGGCTAGCGGAGAACCGTCCCTCAGGCAATATGTGCCTAGGGATACAAACACGGTTGACTTCCGGGAGGGATGAGACAAACTGCACCCAGTCTCGGAGCAAGTTGCCGGAGAGGGGCTCATCCCAGGTCACTTCCGCTGCCCACAGCTCCTGTAGGAAACACTTCATCGCGAACACTACAGGACTAAGCCAACCATTCGGATCAAAGGTGCGAGCTACAGTGGACAGCACTGTGCGTTTAGTCCAGACCTTTGGGCTCGGAAGCTCCAATCTGTAGGTAAACAAATCTTGGACTGGTTTGTACTGTACTCCCAAAACAGACAGCATGTCTGGAGTATCAGGGTTTTCAAAGAGATGAGGCTCCTGCTGGTGGTCCTTGGGTACATCTGCCAAGAGTTCGGGCGAGTTGGACACCCATTTCCTCAACTCGTAGCCACCAGCTCCTAGGAGAGCGATCAACTCATCTCGCAAGACCAGGGCCTCTCGTACACTCGAGGCGCCTGTACAAACGTCATCGACGTACAGATCCTCCTTTATGAGGACAGACGCGCGGGGGTAGCGCAGCCGTTCGCGCTCTGCGAGCTCCCACAACGAACGGATCGCCACAAAAGGACTCGATCGTAGTCCATAGGTGTTGGTGTTCAGCTCGTAGACCAGCATTGGATCCCTGGGATCCTCTCGCCAAAGCACAAGCTGGTATCTCCTGTCTTCCGGGTGAATCACAGTCTGCCGAAACATCATGCGAATGTCGGTCACAAAAACGACAGCATGTCGAGGGAAGTTGGTCAAAACATCACTCACATCGTGATGCAACTTCGGTCCGGCGTGCAAACACTGGTTCAACGACACTCCGGTTGACGTGGGTGCTGAGCCATCAAAGACCACACGTATCTTCCCGTTGGAAGTCTTCAAAACCGCGTGGTGGGGAAGAAAATAATGTTCTTCATTTCGCCAATCCAGCTGCGAAAGCGACATGTGCCCCAGTTCCTCATACTCCCGCATGAAGTCCATGTACTTCTGCTTTAATGCGGGGTCCCTCGCCATTCGGCGCTCCATAGACAATAACCTTTTTTCGGCCAGTGGCCGGGAGCTGCCTAAGAGGGGGCGAACTGACAAAAAGGGCAAGCGAGTGATCAAGCGACCCGAGCGGAGGCGACCAGTATTGTTCTGATAGAACAATTCGCACTCCTCGTCCAACGGGTCCACTCGTTTTGCGGTCGGAGGCTCCTCCACCTCCCAAAAGCGTTGGAGGATGTCTGACAAGGCAGAACCAACAGCGAGGTCGCTGTCTGCCGAAGGGGGGTCTGGGCCGTCCCTAAACGATCCCATCACTACATGACCCAAAGAGGTGGACATGGCTATAAAACCGGCTGCCTGCAAAACTCGTTTACTTCCACGCAGCAAACGACCTAAAACATTCACACCGATCAATAAATGGATCGGGCCAGGTCGGTGGAAGTGAGGATCAGCCAGAGCCAATCCAGCCGACAATTTAACGGCGGCGTGTGGGGCTCGCACTTGCGGAAGCGGCCCGACCACCGTTTCAAAAACAATCGCCGAAGTATCGATTTTCGGCGTTGAGGAGGAGTGGGGGGGAGAAGGAGAACGAAACCCGACCGATCGGATCCGAAATCCGCAGGTCTCCAACGCCCCGTATCGATTCCCTATGCGGCACAATATTTAAGCTCAACTGTCGGACGAGCCAAGTAGAAATTATGCAACCCTGGGCCCCTGAATCCAAGAGGGCACGCACTGTGACAAAATCACCTTTGGGGCCCCAAACACGCACGGAGGCTGTTGGCAACAGCACAAACTCCGGTGGGGGGGTTGCGCCCGACAGTGGCATTAATGAAAATCCGAGGGGGGTGATTGCCCCCCTGGACCCCGGTTGAACTGAGTCGACAAGATCGCCAATCGACAAGGAGGGGATCGCCGACAGTAGGCGAGAGGGTCCCACTCCGCAATGTAGGGACTCCTTCCAACTCTACTCCGAGGTGTGGGGCAATAACCGTGGGCCGCATACGGGGGAACATAACGCCCCAGTCGAGGGTATTCCATCAAGGGGGGGGGAGCAGCGTACCGCCCGCCTCCCCGAGCCTCCGACGGCCACCGCTACATCCTGCGAGGGGCCCCCGCCCGTGGGGCCCCCGCCCTTGGGGCCCCCGCCCGTGCGCGGGGAATCTGGGTCCCTTTCGGACCCGCCACCATTGCGGTTCAAGCACAGGAGAACGTGATGTCTCCCGCCGCAATGTGGACAAGCCTTAGCCTGGGGACACCCTGACTGGAGGTGGTCCACGAGGCACATGTAACACCAGGCGCGTTGCTTGGCGAGGGCTCTTCGTCCCGCAGTCCGGAGGCCCCGAACTTCGCGCAAGCACGCACATCATGTCCGTCCCCCCGGCAATACCGGCACCGTTTACCTGGTGCGGGGGGGGAGTCCCTTCGGACAGCCGAGTATTGTTTGGTCGGACGGCGGGGTTGTGCCCTCGCCGCCACCGGACGACCTGTGCTCGTTCCCGGTGTGGGGTCGCTCAGCTGGTCCACCACTCTGCACTCGTCCTCCAAAAAACGAAGCAAGTCCGAGAAGGGGGGGAGATACGAGGCGCTATCGCCCCCGTACCTTTGCTCAAATCGCCCCTTTACCTCTGCGGGCAATTTCGTGAGGACGATGTGCAGATGAAGAAAGGACCACTGGTCGACCGGCAAATCCAGCCGGCGCAACGAGTGGATAGCGGTCAAGAGCGGGTTGACCAAATCCTTCCGCAAGGAGGAAACCCGCGTTGCCTTCGGTAAGGCCAAAATGGCTGCCACATGGGTGTCCGCTAGCAAGCGGACGTTTTGGTAGCGGTCCAGCAACAACTGCCGCGCGACCTGGTAGTTAGCATCGCTAACTATTGGGTGCTGGACCACTGCACTGGCTTCTCCGCGGAGGGCGGAGCGCAAATAAGCCAGTTTCTGGCTGGGGGACAAATCTTCCCTGGAGTCCACCAAGCTGTCGAACAGGTTGATGAAGCCCATCCAAGCCGTGAGGTCCCCGTCAAAGTGGGGAATCTCCAATGTGGGCAGTCTCCCTAACAAAACCGGCGGGGTCGGTTTAACCTCCCCGCTCAAAGTCGGCTCTCCCCTACGGGCAGCCAGGAGCCCTTCTGCCGACTCCGTAATTTGGTTGGCCAGTTCGTACGCCTGGTCGACATCCCTGTTAAAGGTCTCCACTATGGCGTCATCCGCTGGAGGGTGTTCCAAAACGTAGGCATGGAAGTCGACAACGTGTCGCTCCAACCCTTGCATGCGCGCAGGCAACCCTTCGTAATTGGTCAACAATGCCTGAACCCGATCCGGCCGAACAATCAGGGCAGCCGCACCCGCGAGCCAACGCAATGCGGCTTGAACTTCTGCTTTGGTCTTAGTAAGCGGATTGGGAGCCATTTCAAATGAAAGCCACAAATTCAAATCAACAAATTAAATTCAATTAAAGAACGCGCGGAAAGCAACAAAAACAAGCGTAAATAACTCAATAAATTCCGCGAGACCGTGTGGGGACCAAAGCTAAGGGCAACCGTTACAAACAAAATATTAACAATGTATAAATAAAACATATTACAAAGTATACATACAAAATATCAGTGTGCAAACGGCCTAACTTAACTGCGACACAGATCCAAACTTATTAGCAAAACAAAATTATTACTACCAATTACACAATAAATCAACAAACAAACAGAATAAAATTATTACTGTGAATTATGTAATAAATCAACAACAAACAGAACAAAATTACGACTGTTAATTACCAGCTAAATCAACAAAATTACGACTATGAATTACGAGCTAAATCAACAAAATTACGACTATGAATTACGAGCTAAATCAAAACATTCAATCACGAACTATTTGGTTCATACAATACACGAGTTGACTAAAACAATAACAAAACATTAGTCATAAAAATAACTCGTAATTATTGATAACCGTAGTCAATGACTCAATAATGTACCTACCGGTAACTGTGGCTCGATAACAAAGCGAACTATTTGGTTCGTACAAATACACAAGATAATCGAGTCAACAATTACAAAACGTTACTCGTAAACATAACTGGCTGTATGGCGTATCATGCCTTAGCCTACTCCGTTCCTCTGAGCGGAAAGAAATGAACCAAAAAATAAAACAATCTACCTACAATTGTTTTCACATTTCTTACTTTGTAAAATATCGGATCCACACAATGATGGAGGTGGTCAGAGATATAATTTTACGAGTACCGACAACAACAAATAAAAAAACAAATTTTTGCAAATTAGCCTCTGAAGGCTACCAAAATACTGGAATGATACTCTAATTAATCAAAATAGTAATTAGAAACCACGCTCTGCTACCACACGATGTAGACGCGCCCCAGTAAAGCACGCCCATCTAGCAGCGCGTTTAGCGCGACTTATCCAACAAACAAGGTCGGTCTACACCACAAGTAAATTAATCTCCGACCACACTCTGGTAAATCTACGGGACTTACCTTGGGATCCAGTGTGTTCCCTCGTGGAGTGAAGTCTCGGCGAGGTCGACGCGCGCGCCGACCTTACAATGACGTCCGAAGTCTTCAAATACACTGACTGTCCCATACCAGTCGACACACCAAGTTCCCTTAATAGGGCACCAAAGCTCACCAACGTAAGAAGTTATTTAGCAGTGTCAATCACGCCCGACAAAGATCGCCAATGAAACCACGTTTCCTATTCAAATTCAACTCAATTTACAGACGTCACTGTTACGTTTTATAGTTCAAGTAAATACTTCAAAACACGGGCAACAATCGCGACAAACTATCCTAAACGCGGCCGGTGGTATTTATTTCTCGAAATTCACTCGTCCGAACGTGCCACGCACGCGAGCCTCTTCGTCAAGAAGTTCAAGCAACGACCCGCCGTACGCGGCGGGGTCTCAACACGTTGTGTTCCCGAAATTCACTCGTCCGAACGCGCCACGCACGCGAGGATTTCGTCAAGAGTTCAAGCAACGGCCCGCCGTACGCGGCGGGGTCTCAACACGTTGTGTTCCCGAAATTCACTCGTCCGAACGCGCCACGCACGCGAGGATTTCGTCAAGAGTTCAAGCAACGGCCCGCCGTACGCGGCGGGGTCTCAACACGTTGTGTGTCATAGCGCGGCACCGATCACCACAGATTACAATAATTGCGCTCGCCCCTACCGGTCGCCGTCTATCAAACTCGACTAACTAACAATCGGACTCGACCGATAAAACGAGCGCGAACAGTTACGTACTGCATGTCACGCAATATTGCACCTTATGCCTGTGCATTCGTAACACTAATGACTTCTTATTCTGCTACAAAACAAACACTTCAAATAACAACAATATTTATAACTTGACAAGAATCAAATAAATACTAACTGGTTGCACAAAATTGTACACAATTCGCATTCAATGTGCAATAATCCTTACTAATAGTATAAATCGGAAAGTGAGTTTGTTTGTTTGTCTGTACCGCTTTCACGCCGTAACTACTGAACAGATTGCTTTCAAGCGCAAAGTTAGAAGTCCGGATTAAATAATAGGGTACTTTTTATCCCGGAAAAAAATATATTCCCGAGGGAAATCTAAAAAGCGTGATATAACCGATCTCTACGCGAGCGAAGCCGCGGGCGGAAATCTAGTTTCCGATAAACTTAAACTTACTTTTACCACAAATCACATTCCGATTAGCGTGAAACATATCCAAAATATTATTCTAAAGAATTTTACATTATACAGAATACCCTAAACTTAATTTAGCATAAGGTTACGTACAGCTTATATAATACTATTGCATTTTCAAATAAAGTTATGGGATATAAAAAATACACATATTATTAAATAATATAATTATTATTAATTAAACAAATTGTCTTATTCTTTAGAATTCCAAGTGGACGGCGGTGAAATAACAGAGAAAGAGTTCTTACCTGTGAAACAACTTCGGTTCGGCGACACCGGCTCGCATCTCGACGAGAAAGAAGGACGGTACACACTCGGACCGCTGTTGTGTGAAGGAGATGGTATATAGTCATAGATTTATCTGTATATTATGCCTATTAACTATGGAGAATATGGAGATTTATTTCTTTCTTTTTTGGCTTCGCTCGGTTTGTGCATTTAGTCAATGTCACGTAATTAATTATTTATGTCGAAAAAAATGGCCACGTGAACCGTCTACGAGGGAGGTTTGTGGCAAAGTCTTGATGAGGCCACTATGCTGCGATATCTTAATGATCTTTATGAATTATTTACTGAATGCGCTTTTGACTATATTTATTTAGTAAACAACACTATAAATAATTTAATAAGTCCAATGAAAAATGAGCGTGACACTCAGCTTAACTTTCCTGCCAAAACCGAATATGGAGATACGATTGCGCTTTATTACACAATTGCCTATTTATTTCTTATTTTTTACGTTTTAAGGCAATGTTAGAAACGATCCATACAGTCACCTCAAACAGTTGTATTCTTAAATATTATACATATTAAATGTCTAAACATAATATTTCTACAACAGATTTGTTCAGCAACGCCGTAACGTTCCGTATATCTGACGCCATCATCACGCTGCCGATGTTCGACCTGGGACACAGTGGCGATATTTATTTTGAGTTCAAGACCACCAGGGAAAATGCTGTGTTGTTACATTCTAAGGTGAGATTTATTTTTGAAACATTTACTTTTTAGAACTCTAGGTAACATTAATAAAGTCGAGGTTAAAACAAAATAGTTCAGTCACTTTAGGCAAAAAAGTTGTCAATCTCGGAATTTGAGACAATAAGCTGGAAACTCGTATACAGATTCATTTTGGCGTTCTAAAAGTTGTCTGAAATGTCTCATATTATCTCGTGTCTGCGTCGTAAGATATTCGAGGTCAAAGGTCACTGAAATCGGTTTTTTGCAATTATCTCCGTTTCTATTGCTCCAATGATGTTAGCACCTATTATCAAAATTGTAAAGTATAAAATTTGCGACAAATTTTGTTCTAAACATTTTTAGGGTTTCGGGCAAAAAACGGAACCCTTATAGATTCGTCATGTCTGTCCGTCCGTCCGTATGTCACAGCCATTTTTTTCCGAAACTATAAGAGCTATACTGTTGAAACTTGGTAGGTAGATGTATTCTGTGAACCGCATTAAGATTTTGATGCAAAAATAATAAAAAAAAAAAAAACATGATGTACATTACTATAAAAACTACCAACGAAAATTGTTTTGAACGAGATCTAGTAAGTAGTTTTTTTTAATACCTCGTAAATCGTAAACCGCTTATTACCGCGTAATCTTTCATACAAATAACTTAAATCCTTTAATTTCATAAATAAATGGTACGGAACCCTTTGTGCGTGAGTCCGACACACACTTGGCCGGTTTTTTTTATAAAGTTAACCGTTTTTGAGATAGAGAGCGGAGAGCACCCAGTGCTCAGGTATATAGTGTGTATCTGACATCGTAACGCAAACTTCGCGAGAAGGCTACACCGCATTGCACTAATAAAATTGTGATAGTCATTTGTATCGTTAATAAGCGGTTACAGAAATAACAGTGTTTAAAATATGTGCCGGTTCGGCCTTTGAACGTTGCAAGCGTGCCACCGCGCGTGTTTGTAGGTATGACGTTGACCCCTGATGTGAACTCTATTAAATCAGCTGATAGGTTAGTTTTTCGAGTTTTGTTCACATTGCGCTTTTATGTGTATTTAACCAATTAACTATTTATTTTTCACTTTAAAATCTTATTGGGTTATAAAAGTATAGCAATTATGAACGGTTTAAAGTGAAAAAATATTGCATATTAATCGGGAAAAAGCCGACGAAAAATTCCACCTGTGGGGGGTTCAGAATTGTGTACTGGATCCATGGTACTCATTTGTGCGTCGATGTCAGACACATCCTTTATATACTGTAATACAAGGTCAACCGTGAATCTCGGTGAATAATACCTTGTATATAGTTATTAAATCATTACAATAGTATTAACAATAAATAATTTGTATTATTTATTAATTAATACGCTGTATTGAATAATGTTTTATATATATATATATATATAGATTACAAATAGATAAAAATATTAGGTATTTGCTCTTTAAATTTTAAAGATTTTAAAATTTACAGATTTTAAAGTTTAAAATGTATAATCTTGTTCTTCTATTGATATTATAACTGGGAAGACGGATCTCTATAAAACGACCTTTTTATATGATATCTATACCTGCGAATGCGGACCCCTCCATTGTTCAAGTTTAAAGCCTTGTGACTTGGCCGTTGAAATGTATACAAGGGTACAAAACCAGGTGCTCCATGACATCATTGCACCAATCTATCGCCGGAACTGCTACCCATTGACGATGCGAAATTGGAAAACATGTCCCTTAACCTCGAATAACTTACGACGCAGACACAGAATAATATGAGACTTTTCAGACAACTTTTAGAACGCCAAAATAAAGCTGTAAGTATACGAGTTTGGAGCTTATTATCTCAAATTCCGAGGTGAAACCCTAGAGTGACGGGACTAAAAAGATAATGGCGGGATCTCACACATGCACAAACACTGAACATATCATGTATATGATGTGTTTGTGCAGTTGTAAATTGATAAAAAGTTTTTGAAAATAAGACACATGCCTTCGAAATGTAGGCCGTATAGTTTAAACTAAGTAGGAAACCGGAATACATGGCCAGGTATTTAAAAATTAAAAAGAAACGCTTGGTTATCTTGCTCAACTGTAGGGCGCAATAAATAAAGGAAAACTACGTGAAAATATTTTCTATCTTTGTTTATCAGGGTCCTCAAGACTACATAAAGCTGTCCATTATCGGCGGAGACCAGCTCCAGTTCCAGTTCCAAGTGGGTGACACTCCGCTGGGAGTGTCGGTCGAGACCAGCAACCGACTCGCCGACAACCATTGGCACTCCGTCAGTATTGAGAGGAATAGGTATGTTGGAGTTTACAAGTGTCAAAAGTTCACAATTTTTGACACGAATAAGGTTAAAAGAAAGGTCAAGGTCAAGGGCTTTTGGCAATACATTAAGACTAGCTCTAAAATGTACTACAGTCAGAGTCAAATATACTGGTACACAACGTTTACCAAGGGTACGGCTTCTAGTGAAGTTATCAAACAATATTAGAAGGGTTTCAGCATAGTCACTACAGGTGGTGCTCTTTCTCAAATCATTTGATATCATCTAAAAATTTGTGGCCTTGGTATATACAATAATTACAATATGTAAAGAAAACCCCGTCTGACCGATAAGGATAATAAAGGTTAGGTAATCACATGACCAAATAAAATTTCAAACTTTACATAATCATTATAATAACAATACTAATGAATTTTGAAATAATCTTTTTTTTCCGCGAATTAACCCCAACTTCCCCAATCATTGGTAAATTATTAAAAAATGACTATACACTATTTTCCACTGTATTACTGGTACCTTGTATGAATGAATGAATGAATGTGCAATACAGGCCGCATTTTGTTTGACCGCGTGCCCTGCCTTCCGTCGCCCGCGTATGTATTGCCATGTAATTTATCTTCGTTTGCGAAATAATATTTCTTTTTTAAGGGGTATTTTTTTTAAGTTTAGCCAGGCTTTGTAGGCATTAGTAGAATAGGTTATCGAATCGATACCTAACAATACCTTTACAGAGTGGTGCTGACAATACGACAATAATTTAAACATCGTGTACCTCAACACATTCTCAGTCGACCCATAAAAAACCATATAAATATGTCCATTAGTTTAGTCACAGGAAATTAGTTTTCATTTTTACATTTTCTACATGATGTACATGTTGATAAGAAAGCGCTAACAGGTTAATGACCGCCGCATCCAGCAGTACCAAACTTTAATAATAATGGCGCGAAAAAAGCAAGTCTATACATATAGGTTCGAGCTGTCGTCGATCGGAGGTCAGTGAACCAATATTTTTAAAGGATTTCTATTCCGTTTGCAATTTTATGCGATTTAGTTTGTTTGAAATTTTTATTTTTGATGCTAGGTTTTTTTCTATGGTTTAGGATTATTCCTATGAACCAGCATAATTCGTGTTTTCATTTATAGTCGTATTGTCAGCATCACTCTGTATACCCTTTCCATTACACGTGCTATATGTGTGTAGTATACCAATCCTACACTGTTCAGCCATAAACATTACGGCAATGACGTCCGGGTGATGGCTACGTATTTATGTGTACGTTAGCCTTGATTGTGTAGGTATCTTTCAATTAGGATTGGGTATTCCTGATTAAAAATTCCTGTTCCTTAATTTTCTCATGTTTTATGGAAGACAATGGCCGCGATTATCTTGTTCACAAACTAAATTAAATTTATGTTCTGTGCGTCTTTTTCTTTATTCTCATATAGACAATGACAGAAGATAAAATGTCAGTTTAGTTAGACCTGTCAAATTAGTCGGCTTCTTTTTTTATTTTTGTTGGTATGGGAAATCATCAAATGACTTCTCTTGCTCTAGGCGGAGTGGAAGGGCGTGTCAGACTTTTACTGACTAAAACCCACCCGTGTTGCTCCACTTGCCTGTGCGCCAGGGCCAAGGTTTCTTTTTTAACCAACCCGCAACCCTGATCCAGGAGACATCGGTCTTCGTGGACCCCGTCGGATTTAAATAAAAAAAAATACTTTATTTAATTACGACAGCGTAACAGTATGGTTAGAGTTAACAATAGTAATTGCTTATAACTAGACTTATATTGGTATTTATAATGTTACGGGCTAGGGGTAACAATAATAAATAAATGCTAATTTGACAATAATCCTATTTAGGGCATTTGGTGGTGGTAGATGTGCTGGATATTGCTGGGTTCAGCACACTTAACTTGCGCTTGAAACACGTTGCGCCGTCGACACGGGCCTGGTCTGCGACCGGGCAGGGAGCTACTCACTGCTCACCGCCCGCAGGTCCGCGCCTACGGTGGCTGGGAGTTTGGTCTCGTCTCCCTACCAGGGCGTCTCCTGCGGCGGCTAGTGGCGTGAGGGCGCTGGGATTCCTGTTGCCTCACGAGGCTCGCCGCCTCAGCAGGGACCGTGCGGTATCCCCGGAACAGCCGAACGGCCATGACCCTCTGGGACGCGGTCAGGTATCGAGCTGGTCGCTTCCTTAGAGACCGTGCCCACACCGGTGCCCTGTAACGAGCCATAGACCGCACGGCCCCCGCGTAGAGCCTCCGGTAAGGAGGCGTTTGGTCTCCCTAGACTGGGGAGGAGCCGCCTTAGGGCAGCCCCGGCCCGTTCCAATCTGGGTGCCAAACGTCGGAAGTGCCCCTTGAAGTTCCGCCGGCTGTCGAGGACGAGTCCCAGGAACTTCATCGTCGACCCAATGCCGATGTGAACCCCTCCTACCGTTATGTGGGAACCCGACGGTGGTACATTCCGAGGACCATGAAAGCACATGGCCTCGGACTTCTGCAGGGCCACCTCGAGTCCCAATTGCCGGATCCTGTTGACGATTGCCGCAACCCCGAGGGTTGCTACTTTAGCCGCCGCCTGATGTGACCCTTGTGTCGGAAATAGCGTGTCGTCAGCGTAACAAACTACAGTGACGCCGATAGGGAGGTCGGCGCGCAGCACCCAGCCGTACCCGATGTTCCACAGATGCTGTCTCACGGTTCCACACTCCTTGGTGACCGGGGTAGATTACGGCCCTGTCCGATAGGCCTCGACCACTCAACAGAGATAGGTCGGCTTCTAGTGATACCGGAATGCCTCCCTGATGCATCTCCAGGGTAGGGTGGGGGAGCCCATGGGTGGAGTTTATTCCGCACCATTTTGTAGGGGCATCCCCAGGGGTCTCTGTTCAGAGTCCCCAGCAACTCCTTACGGTCTAGCCCTTTGGCCCGCTGGGTCTCCGCTCAGAGGGCGGTGTTCGGTGGACGAATACGGAGCCTGCGATGGCTGGTGTACAGCTCCGGCGACCACCAGTACACTTGACCTTGGCTCGCCCGGGCTTTATGAGGGGCATTGCGACGTTGCATGTCTCGGACATGGCCAGCCGGAACCACTCCGCCTTGTCGTTAGTGTCAGCAGGCTTGTCCGGTGGTGACACCAAAGCCTGCATGATCGAAGCTTCCAGGAGGAGCTCCCGGTCAAGCTGCTTCAGCGCTCACCGCGGACCGCCCGGAGTCGGTCGGACCGGCGCGCTAGAGGTCTGGGCGGACACGTCAAACCGGATATACTGGTGATCTGAGTAGATCTTCACTCCCTCCATGACGCGCCAGTCAAGGACATGTGGCGACAGAGCGGGGCTGGCGAACGATATATCCCACCACTGAATCACCCAATTAGTCAGCTCCTGACGTAAACTGGCGTATTTTTAGTCGCCATGTTTTTAATCGCGTCTAAACTGTCTATGGAATATCTTAATTTGACAGGATTAATCTAAAATGTTTTTTCTTTTCATAATGAAATGACATCTCTGCCTATTGAATTATATCCTTCTTCTTCCAGAAAAGAAGCCCGCGTTGTTGTAGATGGCGCCCTAAAGAACGAGATTCGCACGGCCAAGGAGCCCGTGCGGGCTCTACACCTCACGACGGGTGTCGCGCTCGGAGCCGCATTGGATCGGAAGGACGGCTTTGTGGGCTGCATGAGAGCTCTACTGCTCAATGGAAGACCTGTGGACCTCAGGGGATATGCCAGAAGAGGTACGTAATATCCTTTTTTTTGCGAAATGATGAAAATTTATGTTTTGTGGTGTGCAATACAGTTGTTTGTTGAGTGGTAGCAGATTGTAAGGCTGTTATCTGTTAAAAAGTAAAACTTATATGTATTATATTGTTACATTCCACAGAGATATTAAATTTAATAGAGTGGCCACGGGGGCGTAACCCGTGAGAACACAATTTGTGCAAAATGGGCAAATCCCTTCAAAACGCTATTCAGTCAGAAATTGTACGTCGTATGCGTAACACGGAAGTATTTTTTTTAAAATGCCGACTTGTTCTGTGATTGTGTGCAAAAATAGAAGTGCTACAAGTAATCTAAAACATCATGGTATCACATACCATAAGTAAGTACTATAATAATTTCGTTTATTACGTATATTATAACAAAAACATAAAGTTTGTCAAAAATATTGTTCCAAAAATTTTCGGTCAACTATTACGCGATAAAACTTTAATCGAACAAATAAACGCATTACATTGCTTGCCGGGTGTTGTACTTATGTTAACAATAATATTTTGCTCACGTAATGAATATCGCCCGAATCAAAACGGTCGGTAACGTGGTACGGCCGCAGCTTGACGGCGTGAGCTAGAGATGTAGCTAGTAAATTTGTACTATCGACAATTATATTTTTATATTTATTTTTAGATTTATAAACATTTCTTTTTTGTCGCGAAATAAAATGATACAGCTAAAATTATTATGCAAATAATGTCGTACAACTTTTAATACCTGTGTCACAGTTAAATAATAGTTAAAATTATCCTTGTGCATTAATATAAAATATTCTTTAAGTGTTTCAGGTAGTATTTAACGAAAAATGCTGCACCAAAACTATCCAAGCGTCAAGTACTTTGTAAATATTTACATTTTAGTGGACAGTAAAATAAAAAAAAACTGTTATTTAATATATTTACTATACTTAGATTTCCTATCTTGTTTGAATATATTAAACAGTGTATTATATTGTTGATTGTGATTCGAGAAGACTATTATTTAAATAAATGTAACCATCCACCAACAACGATTGCATTAAAACACTTATTTGTAATATTAAAGAAAGGTGGGACTAAGAAAAACAAAGTTTCTTGCTTATAATATTCTCCTGTTAAAATGTTTTTTTTTTATTCCTTTAAATATTAAGTGAATATAAAAATATATTAACAATATTCGCAAAAGTAAAATTATTTAGTAAATCACAAGAAATATTGCATTTCGATAAATAGTTTATCGACTTTCAAGCACTAGCGTTGATGTAAAATTGTTGAATGTTGTAGTGCATGTTTACGCGGTTGAAAGGGCCAATAGCAGCGTTTGTGTGTGTGAGTTTCAATGTGTGCGTTGATTAATGATTGGTCAAGATTTGTCAATATATGCGCGGTGCAGTGTACTTATTTCTATGTGCATGTGGGTGTAAAATTTTTTGGCGACATAGGACCT
This sequence comes from Sesamia inferens, assembly GCA_037179545.1. Lineage (NCBI taxonomy): Eukaryota > Metazoa > Arthropoda > Insecta > Lepidoptera > Noctuidae > Sesamia > Sesamia inferens. The sequence goes on from CM073927.1 coordinate 32,617,878, forward strand.
AGAACAAATTGCGCATTAGAACCGATCTCTTATTTCTGATATCTATGTTACATTCTAAAAGTAAAATGAATACAACAAGTTAACTTAATTACCACCCGTTTAAAGGTTTTTACTTATTTATCATTTACACAAGAATACAGCATTAGTCTTAATAAATAGCAAACAAAACCCCAAAGTTTCAAACTAGTGCCATCATGAGTTCTTTTCAATATCGAACTATACAATGAAACATTTTATAGGCTATATCGTTAGGTGTTTAAATACATAATACTTTTTTAATATTGTGTTAAGTTTACATTTGATATTTTTATAAATAATATGTTTAATCTGAGGGTAGAGTATTACTAAGTCTCGATGTAATATAACCAGTAGTTTGCTCGCCATACCCATTGTTGGCTCGCTGTCTTTGAAGCCAATTCTGAGAAACTGATCGGGTACACAGAGGATGTTCGGTTTTAGTTACATCTTGTATAATAATGAGTAAGGGAAAAGAAATGACTTTCATGAAATTCTACTATTCACACACGCCCATATCAAGTTTTACTTTCCTGTCAGGTCTGTACGGCGTATCGGAGGGCTGCCAGGGCAAGTGCTCGTCGTCTCCGTGTCTCAACAACGGCACATGTCTCGAAGGCTTCGACTCGTACTCCTGCGACTGTCGCTGGACCGCCTTCAAGGGACCCATCTGTGCTGATGGTAAGTGAACACCAATAATACATTATGTAAAAATTGTGCCATGAAATACACTCCTACTGAATATACTGGTTTGCTAGAGACCCGGGAAAAAGGGTAGAGTGAGGCCTGGCCAGTCCTACGAACTAGAGAGGCGATAAAAGAGCCAAATAAAATATGTTAAAATCATTGTCAAACATTGTTAAATTAAATACCTATAGCAACCAAGCTGAAATGTTATTTAATCCACGTTATATCATATGTTAATCACCTATAATTCAATACGAGTTACAAAAGTATCAAGCTTCCCATTCCTCTCATCTATTGCTATAGAAAGTGTTGATTCCTCAGCCTAATTTAATCTAACTTAATCTCCCCCACAGAGATCGGCGTGAACCTGCGTCCCAACTCCATAATAAAGTACGACTTCCTGGGCTCGTGGCGCTCCACCATCGCAGAGAAGATCCGCGTCGGCTTCACCACCACCAATCCCAAGGGATTCTTGCTTGGATTCTACTCTAACATTTCTGGAGAATATCTTACGCTGCAGGTTTCTAATTCCGGTAAGTTCTAGAAATTAAATGGTGCATTTTTAAAGCTGTTTTTGACGTGACAACGTCTTATAATAATTCGATGGAGCTCTGCCTCATGCGGTGGACCGATGACCTGGTGAAGGTCGCCGGAAGCCGATGGATGCGGGCAGCACAGGACCGGTCATCGTGGAAAGCCTTGGGGGAGGTCTTTGTCCAGCAGTGGATCTTTCTAGGCTGAAGAATAAGAAATGCAACACTTGGATTTGTATTTTTTTAAATGATCATTGAGCAGTCGCGGAGCTATAATGATATTGTATAATGTACAGGTCATCTTCGTGTGGTGTTTGACTTCGGTTTCGAGCGTCAGGAGATCGTGTTCCAAGGGAAACACTTCGCGTTAGGACAGTACCATGATGTGCGACTTTCCAGGAAGAACAGTGGAGCCACTTTGGTGTTACAGGTATACATTATCTATGTCTTAAATGTTTTCAAACATATTTTAAGGGCCTTATATAGGAAATAGTAGCATGAAAACACGAAATTCCTTTCATAAATCATATTTTCATATTCAAGTTTTATTTTTCAAGATTCATTAGTTTTACACTATTAAGTTATTTACTTATCCACTAATTGTGGCGGCAACGTGCCTGCCACGAAAGATTTTGAACCAGAATCAAGTGGACTGTATTTAGGATATCGCTATATTAGAAAGCATAAGCCATAGACACTCTCTCAGAGAAAAATTTAAAGAAATTAATGTACTGACCGTGCCGTCTCAATATATTTATGAAAATCTTTTGTATGCTCATAAAAATATAAAATTGTATAAAAAATACAGTGATATCCATAATATAAATACTAGAAACAAGCACAAATTTATTGTACCTACAACAAGGCTCAAGAAAATAGGTGGCTCTTTTAGATGCCAATGTATACATTTTTACAATAGACTTCCAGAGGTGGTTCAAGATCTGAGCCTGAATAAATTCAAATGCTTCATTAAACGTAAGTTGTGTCAGAAAGCATTTTATAGTGTTAAAGATTATATTGACGACAAAAAGGCTTGGGCTTGAGCTGCGTCCGATTTCTATGCTTACACTGATTGTTCTTTGATTTTTCCTCTCGTAGTTTAAATTTGCAATTGTTTGTTTTTTCTTAACTCAAAGCCAGTACACACTATGTAGCCAGGCATATTGTACGTTACGGAATTGCATCGCTGACAGGGGTATTCGGCACTGGTGCAGCTGCACAGGAGCTAAACTTAGCATTCGGGAACACCGTTGGAGCTGCTGAACCTTGGACAAAACTGTCTTTGCATTGTGTAGATTCAATTTCTTAGTATTGTATAATTGCATGGAACACGTGTAAGCACGATCTATTTGCTGTAAAGCATCTACTTGTTGGGTTAGTCGTTTATTGACTTGATAGTGCTATGGCTGTTGAGAGTATGTCATGCTCACTCAAATGTCTCGCTGGTGGTGGCGTGTGTGTTGGGTCATTAGGTTCCCTTCAATATGGTTGAGCTGAATGATGCTGATCCATACGTCATGTTCGTGAACGGACGCCGTCAGAGGGGACTGGTCATCTCTTAGCTGCTACGGCGTATTTTAATTTCTAAATTGTTGTTTTTTTTTCCATAATGGACGCTCTCAGCGTACAATATGTTTCTGCATCGTTCTCACACGATTGATTTCAAAATGAATGATGTAATCAAATATTTGTATCAATAGCTTGATATTTTAAAAGAGTGTCCATGGAGTTTCTTGCCCGTTCTTCTCCATAGGTACCTACTTTTTGGAATGGGCGACTAGCTTCACCTTACTGACTGACCGAACTTCTGACAATTCAAAAGTGCCTGTAACTGGTTTATTTGAAATAAATGCTTTGATTTGATTTGATTTGAATATATGATAGAATGATGCTTTCGGAGTCTATCCCTCTGATTAAGGTACTAAGGGAGTTCGTAGACCATCTGACCCGATCACGAGAAGACGTACGTCGACACAAGTCAGTGGCAGACTCACTGATTTTAATCATTTAGAATTTGAGGCCTAAATCTCCCCGGGGGTTACTTTAAATATTTAAATTTGGTGACCGTTAAGAGAACGTGGCCATGACTTGCTAGCTTGCCAGTTCGACAGCGAGTGCCACCCGTCCCGCCGCTGGGTGTCACGCGGAAGCACGGTAGTATGGTTGCGTTCCGTTTCACCTTAAGTTCTTGGCAGCGTTCATCGCCGATAAAAAGAAATGTAAAAAGAAATTACAATTTATTTGAAACTCTGGAAGACAGGCCAAATAGCCGAACACGACATAAAGACAGACTTCGTTTACCAAGAATAAAATTAAAATTATTTAAGAAAAATGTATATTGTATGTCCATAATCATTTATAATAAATTACCAAATAGTTTACAAGAATTACCTTTGACATTATTTAAGAAAATGCTTTTTAAATTTTTGTTATCAAAGAACTATTATAGAATTAAGGACTACTTAGACGATAAATCGATGGAATTTGGATGATGTAATTTTAATAATAAATTTGCACGCCATATATGGCAGGATACGCTGAAAAAAATGCACTGTAACACCCTTTGTACCGTATTCTAGCAAATAAACATTTTTGATTTGATTTGATTTGATAAATACCAAAATCAGAGAAGATATTCAACACTAATAATCCAAAAAATTTAAAGACTTTTTCGAGGAAGTCGGTTTTCATCTCAAGCAAAATTTATCTATTAGAGTTTAAGGAAGTGATGGTGTCGTCCAAGGAAGTGGGCGTGGGTGAGCTAGTAATTGTACATCACTAGATATATATTACTTATGATGGTGAGAGGACCTTATACAATAGCGTGACACTTACCAGGTCGATGGCTACGAGACACAAGAATACAACTTTGACATCAAAGACTCCGCGGACGCACAGTTCAACAACATCCAGTACATGTACATCGGGCGCAACGAGACCATGAACGAAGGTTTCGTAGGATGTGTCAGTCGCGTGGAGTTTGACGACATCTACCCGCTCAAGTTACTGTTCCAACAGGATCCGCCGCCTAATGTCAGGAGTTTGGGAGGTAAGACAACATGAACCACCACCCCATGATAGGAGTTTGGAAGGTAAGATAATGGCGCCAATTCTCTTGTTCACAAACTAAACTATTTTTTCTTTCTATTTCGTTAAGAAAAGGATAGAAGATGACATTTTAGTTTAATCCTGTCAAATTAAGATACTCCATAAACAGTTTAGACACGATTATAAACGACCAAAAATACCCTAATTTACGCCAGGAGTGGAATAATTTGACAGGTCTAAACTAACATTTTATTGTTAAGTTCTTCTTATCTCCTGTACTAGAAAGAAAAAGATGCATTGAACTAAAATTTAGTTTTATTTCTGAACAAAATAATTGACGCCAATGTTTTACTTATAATAAAATAATTGGCGCCAATGTCTTACTTATAATAAAATAATTGACGCCAATGTTTTACTTATAATAAAATAATTGGCGCCAATGTTTTACTTATAATAAAATAATTGGCGCCAATGTCTTACTTATAATAAAATAATTGACGCCAATGTTTTACTTATAATAAAATAATTGGCGCCAATGTTTTACTTATAATAAAATAATTGACGCCAATGTTTTACTTATAATAAAATAATTGACGCCAATGTTTTACTTATAATAAAATAATTGGCGCCAATGTCTTACTTATAATAAAATAATTGACGCCAATGTTTTACTTATAATAAAATAATTGGCGCCAATGTTTTACTTATAATAAAATAATTGACGCCAATGTTTTACTTATAATAAAATAATTGACGCCAATGTTTTACTTATAATAAAATAATTGACGCCAATGTTTTACTTATAATAAAATAATTGGCGCCAATGTTTTAGTTATAATAAAATAATTGGCGCCAATGTCTTACTTATAATATCACTTTGTAGATCACTTTGACTCAAAAATCCATGTCCAACAAGGTAATGGGTGTGTAGTGTCTACTTATATCGGAGATATTAACGTTTGTTCATTCGCTCATCGGCAGACCATGGTTCTAGTTTTCTGTTCATTTCTGTTCACTGTTCCGCCATTCCTTGTGATGTCATGAGTGACTGTTATTTGACACTTGCGAGACAGTGTTTACATGTGTGTAAATAGATAAATTACACCGTTTTTAAAGGTGTAAAAAGATAGTTTCAATAAAAAGATATCTGTACCACTGGGGCATAGAATAGATTTATATTACACACAACTTTGGTTTGATGATTATTTTTTGAACACGCATTTTTAATACACTGTATATAACTGCCTGGCCTGCAGTCCGAATATAGGTTTCTGATCGAGGCCTGTATCCCAACAGTGGGAAAATAATAGGCTGATAAATGATAATCACCATTTATCAGCCGGTAACAGGCCACATGAGTATAGAATGAAAAAGTTATAATCATGATTAGAGCAAGTGAATGTTCCAAAAGGTGGCGTGCTAAACGAGGACTTCTGCGGCGTGGAGCCTGTGACCCACCCCCCCGAGCGGCTGGAGACCAGGCCGCCGCCCGACCTGGACCTGCAGCACGAGATCGACATGCACAACACGGACGAGGCCATCCTGGGCAGTGAGTAACGCGCACTACTTTTTAGTCCGTTACATAGATTCGACTTTTCCTTCTTGCTTGTACTATCATAAGTTTTCTAAATTACCTCTCAATAGAAGCAAATTTATAAAACGCATTGAAGGGAATAATTATAAATAACTAGCCTACCTGAATTTAAAATAGGATTATTGTTTTGTAAATAATTTTAATGTTATGTATTGTATTTACAGCTGTTCTGGCGTTTATATTCCTGTTGCTGATCATAGTAGCCATTGTACTTGTGCGAGCGCTTTCAAGGCATAAGGGAGAATATCTAACACAGGTCAGTTTATTTATATCATATTTTAGTTGTTTTAGGTTACTATGAAAGTGGAATAATATGTATTGTGTATCATCATCAACCTTTGTATCGTCCCACTGCTGGGCACAAGTCCAGGTTTCCTCAAGATGTTTTCCTTCACCTTCAGTCATTGGTCATTAATATATTCAAAACACAAAAATATATTTGACTTTTTGTATCTCGCGCCACATATTGTGAAACGATCCGGATTGGCTAATGTCACGATGACGTCATACGCGCATCATCATCAACTTGTTGTTGTTCTATGTGTTCTCAGGTGTTTTATCGATGTATTTGTACAACCCGATACAGTACACCACTTGTAAACCATTTTATTAGATAAACAACAACAAATGACGGAAAAATACAAACACCACTGTGGAACCGAATATCGTTTATATTCTTGGGACGTTACTTACAAGGCGCGACGCCATATTGCTGAATAAAGCGTTTCGGCGGTTTATTTGAATTTTGAATTTTTATTTGCATGTTTCTTACGAAGTACGTATTTAAAATAAAATAAAAAATACTTTCGGTGAACTTCTTAACCGCAACCAAGTAATTCAAGATAGAAGTTATAAAGAAATTATAAATCTGTCAAATAGCCTATTTTAATATGTAAATATATTTTATTTTAAAATCCTCGTGATTCAAACTACTATCGTATTTTATAAAGTAAGGTACACAATGAAATGAAAATTGTGTCTTGTTTTTGGATGTCTGTTTCATCATCAACAACATCCTGTAGTAGTCCACTGTTGGATATATGCCTCGCTTATTGTAGTTGCCGAAAATCGATTTGCCATTCAATTTGATTTTCTACAGCAACTCTTATCCAGCAGTTAACAGCCATCGCTGGCTTGAGATATGCTGGATAGCTCAGTTAAATTCTTCAGTTAGTTTCCCTTTTAGAGTTCTTGCTACCAAATTGTAGAGTTTGCTTGATGCTTAGACTACAAAGGATGTTTCAAAATTATAATATTGATATTTTACACTCCCAATACAGGGCATGCAACTTTTTTTGTTATAGAGAAGGATATAATGTTAGAGTAATGTGTTAAAAATCATTATATTCAAAGCATGTATGTACTACGCTAGTGTCTGAAACTCGCCCTCCAATTTACCTATGGGTCTTCTAATATACGCTATACAGGCGGAAATGTAGGGCAGCTGTGGACACAGGTCCTTTTTGCATAGTAATACAGATAGTTGTGTGTTTGTTCCTGTAGGAGGAGCGCGGAGCCGACGGCGCGCCCGACCCCGACGCCGCGGCCCTGGCCGGCGCCACCGGACCGAGGGTCACCAAGCGGAGGGAGTTCTTCATATAAGGGGACACAACCAGCTACCAGCCCCAAATATTCACACAATAACAAATAAACACTGATCCAAATCAGCCGTTTAAAACAGCAAATATTTGAAATCAATGGTGACCACGAGAACTTGAAATTCATGACAAAGTAACACAGATACTTATAATCCACAGTATTGGATATGTTGCAAAACTCTTGCGAAAGTAAACGAAATCAACAGTGAGACAAACAGACTTACTGAGAAAACACTGGTTCTTACTCTTTTCAATGATTTTTGTAAGTGTCTTCCCTTTTATTTCTCATTGGATTATATGTACTTGTCTTATTGTGTGATCCAGTGAATGCTAAAAACACACTACACAATATATGTAAAAATATAATGAACTATTTGTAAGTATACATTATACACTGCAATTTAGTAACGCTTACAACGGAGAGCATGAATTTCTAGCTACAAACAGAAATATATAAAACACATTGCTTCTGAAAATCCCCAATCACAGCAATTAGCAACCTTCGCCCGCGCGTGTTGCGCGGCGACACGTCATTTCAGCTGTAGTGACGTGCTAGTATCTTAACTGCCAAATAAGTTTCTGATATCGAGCCGCCGACACGCCGCCGGCAAAGTTTAACGACTTGCAATGACTGATGCCGCCAACCTAGCCCGCCGGCAAAATGTTGTCGACATATGCCGTCGAGCTGGCTTTAGTGTGTGTACTTTCCGCTTTACTGTTACAAAAATATATTTTGCTAAGCATTACATGAAATACAATATCTAAAATATTTATCCTGTTAAAAACTATCAAAATTCACATGTAGACTAATGCAGAATTAGTAGAACAAAAACAGTTTCCAATGTAATGATTAAAAATCCTGCACTTATAAACAATTCTACCTGTAATATGAAATATCCTTAAGATATATATGACCACAAATTATAACATAGAAATGTCTGACTATTGTATATTAATTCTAAAGTATTTCTCCCACTATGTGCCACCTGGCAACTTGCTATTACGTAGACACGTAAGCCGTAGACAGACTTTATTTTATTTATTGGTCTTTCTACAATTGTTACACAATAACAACAATACAATATAAGCAAGATACAAACATAGTGCACACTATGATGCGATAGACGCAGCATGCAGCATGATTTCAAGCTATCTTAAATGAATCTCTCGTTTTATTTCAATTATCGTGTATCTTATACATACATTCGACATATGAATCTCATAATTCACAGCTCTGAAATTATTTTAATCTTCACGATAAAGAAATATGCCTTCTGTTCGTGTTACTGATACTCATTTATATTCCACACGACATTAGGATAAAATTGAGTCTAAATAGTTCACTCATAAGGTTGAATATCGCTTTAAACAAGACAAGAAAGAAAAAATACAATCATACAAATTAGTTGTAAGTTTATTTAGTATGTATTTAGGTTTTTTATAGTTTTATAACTTTTTCATAGAATTTTATTTCACTTAGACTGCTTACGGATAAGCGCATAGAATATTATTAGCTTAAGTTAAAAAACACTTTTTGTTTAATTTCCGTCCAAAATGATATTTTTCGTTACTTAACCATGATGTGATCATTTTTTTCCATTCGGCAAAGCGTTTTTCTATTTTGACTAGTATTGGAGAACAGCATATTAATTACATAAACACGTTGTGCATTGAATTTACATAATGTATTGTTCTCCTAATAAACAGTATGTGAAGAAAATGTAGCTTTTCCCACTGATTCATACTAATTCAAATATACAAAATCTTTAATGAACTTTCTTTAAAGTAACTCATGTAAATGTTACGGTGTGTATAATTTTTATATTTAATTTATAATTATATAAATATTTAACGCGTATGATTTTTGTATTACAATAATATATAAGTTTGTTTACTCCACTAGTAAGCTCCTCTTGAAAATTCCAAATAAAAATAGTAAAAATATGAATTAATGTCATTGATCTATTATCCCTTAAGAATATTATATGACGACACATAACCCGCGGCCTCTGAAAGTTTGAACATTTTTCTGCTTGGTCAGATCTCATGTAGTTAGCTCCAGCTGACTATCAAAACATTTAATCATTAGAAACCTTCAAAGTCAGAAGGTAACGTTAATTTAGATAGTGTATGCTCTGTTTATGTAACGAAATAAAGGACGACGAAGTTTAAATCATGTTAACTATACAAACGCTTAAAGAATGCAGCTTTTTAATGCCGAAATGCATTGCTCTATTATATTCAAGCTATACCAGGGACGAATAAAGGTCATAGTTCCCTAATGGGTAATTGACATGATTATTCTTCAGTCTTAACGAATATCCCTTGATCGTAGATAGCACGTGAGCAACACTATAGTAGTTGCATTTATGATGTCTGAGTCATTCCAATTTGTACCTTATCTCGTTGCCATAAAAATCATTCGACATAGACATCAAATGCAAATACTATTCAAACATTCTGCAATGTAACGCACATAATGTAATGTGCGTTAATGTAAAATCAACCCAAGATGTAAAAATTATTATAAATATGACAGTCAAAAGTTGCAATGGAATGTGAACTGTATGTGTTGAAAGTTAGGGTTCAAATTCCCGGTCAAGTGTTATTCAGGGTTAGAAATGGGTTTGTGTGGTAATAGGTGTTTGTGCCTTATCAGTAATCACAACGGAGCCAAGGCACATATAATTAAATCACTCATAATTATGTAGCGTGTTGATATGTAGAGTTTTTATTTTACTATTTTGAAAATCACGAATAAATTTTCCACAAATACATTATTTTGTTGTTTTTATTGTATCCTAAGAAATTACAGATTTTTGTAAAATTGTTACGTTGCATTTTTTAAAACAGATTTTTTTTTAATTGGCTATGCTAAGAAAGCATAGTTAGCCAATTAAAAAAAAAAATCTGTGAAATCAATACAACATGTTCTCCTGACTCTATCTTCCTTTTTTAACTTGTAAGAGATGACATGACACCAATAATCTCACACCACAGGATGTTAACGATCGCGCGAAATGGAGGAGAATGTGCAGGAACGGCACAACAACCCGGCTCCAACGCAAAAGCCGCGGATGGAACCGGGATAAACGCGGAGATAATAATGATAAACTCTGTCTTTATTTTTTTATGATTATTGACTGCAATTCACATTTTTCCAAACAGACCATTTTGTTGTGTATAAACAATATTAACGGAAAAATCATATTTAAAAAAATGCGGTTTCTTTCCACAGTAATTATTTTCATTAAAAATAAATAAAAATAGTTTATTGATACCAGATACATTCACAACTTTACAGGATAAAACAGGTAACAATTTAAATGTATAGTACAATACATGCTGATATTGATTCCCAAACTAAGCTTGAGCTTGTATTTTGGGAAAACAATGTTCAGTCATAGTGATGACATACAATATACATTATTTTCATTATCCCCATATTATAGTCAACGCCTGTGCGTGTGCGTGTGCGTGTGCGTGTGCGTGTGCGTGTGTGTGTGCGTGCGTGCGTGCGTGCGTGCGTGTGTGTGTGTGTGTGTGTGTGTGGTAGCAGATCTTTTTGGTCCCTTGCCAAATCGGTCGAGGCGAACTTCTGTCGGCCCTCACTGCCTCCGCTGGTTAGGCCTGATGGAACACTGGCTCATACGGCGAGAGAGAAAGCAGGTCTCTTTGCATCTCTCTTTGCCCATAATTCGCGTCTTGATACTGGCAGTGCTACTCCACCTATTTTACCCCACTGCGGTACTTCAATGCCTGAGGTTCGCATTCGGAACAAGGAGGTTCTGAGAGCACTGTGTCGTCTGGACGTGAATAAGGCTAGTGGTCCGGATGGTATACCAGCGATTGTTCTAAAAGCATATGCGCCCGAGTTGTCTCCTGTATTGACACGCTTGTATCGCCTCTCATTTGGGACTGGTATAGTGCCCAAGTCCTGGAAGCTTGCCAACGTGCAGCCCGTGCCCAAAAAGGGTAGTCGTGCCGATCCTAACAACTATCGGCCGATTTCGGTCACCTCCATACTTTGCAAAATTATGGAGCGTGTATTGAACTCGCGCCTTTTGGCATACCTGGAAGGTAACGATCTCCTCAGTGACCGACAGTACGGGTTTCGCCGCAATCGGTCAACTGGGGACCTACTAGTGTATGCCACTCACTTGTGGGGCGAGGCACTCGAGAGGAATGGGGAAGCAATTGCTGTCTCCCTTGATGTCTCGAAGGCCTTCGACCGGGTATGGCACGCTGGCCTTTTGAGTAAGCTTCCAGCGTACGGCATTTCCCCTAGCCTGACTGGCTGGGTAAAAGACTTCCTGACTGAACGGTCCCTCCGAGTTGTTGTCGACGGATGCTCATCTGAGCCCATGTCGACTAATGCCGGTGTTCCTCAGGGGTCTGTTCTCTCTGCAACTCTGTTTCTGCTGCATATTAACGATCTGCTGATGCCCGGTATCTATGGGTATGCAGATGACAGCACAGTTGTGGAGAGATACCTGCCGGATGCTCGGGCTAGTAGGGAATCAATCCGGTCCGAAAGAGAGGCCATGGTAGAGCGAACGAGTGTTGCACTTCAGGCAGTCTCCGAATGGGGCAATGCCAATCTTGTAGCATTCAATGCCGCCAAAACGCAGGCGTGTCTTTTCACCGCCAAAAGGAGCCCGTTCACCTTGGCTTCTACTTTTCGGAATGTATCCTTGGAGTGTACCGACCGCCTTCAGCTTTTGGGTATTGAGATTTCCTCGAACCTAAACTTTGGGCGGTTCATTGAGTCCAAGGCCAAGGTGGCTGCCAGAAAACTTGGTGTAATCGCAAAGGTCCGGCAGTACTTCACACCAGGGCAGCTTCTAATGTTGTACAAAGCACAGGTCCGTTCGTGTGTGGAGTACTGCAGCCACATTTGGGCTGGTGCTGCTAAGTGTCACCTGGCCACTTTGGATTCAGTGGAGAGGCGTGCGAAGAGGCTGATTGGTGACCCTGATTTAACTCGAGTTGGTCTCCAAAGCCTAGAGCACAGGCGTAGAGTAGCCAGCCTTTCGGTGTTCTATAGGATACATTCTGGGGAGTGTGCGAGGGAATTGCACGATTTAATTCCCCCATCTCCGTTCCACCATCGGACGACCCGTCGTACGGCGAGTTTCCACCCTTATGTTGTTAACACCTCTACGATCCGGACGAAGCGTTTCGCCTCCTCCTTTATACCGCGTACATCGAGGGACTGGAACAATCTGCCGGCGGCGGTGTTTCCGTCGGACTACAATTTGAGTGTCTTCAAGGCTAGAGTGAATAGGCTCTTAATAAACTAGTGCGCTTTACCATCAACGATTGCGTCACTGCTTACCATCAGGCAGGATTGCGGTCAAGCGCTGGTTTATACTTTAATAAAAAAAAATAAAAAAAATTAGAGCGTACGAGTGCTGCACTACAGGCAGTCTCCGAATGGGGCAAAGCCAATCTTGTAGCATTCAATGCCGCCAAAACAGGCGTGTCTTTTCACCGCCAAAAGGAGCCCGTTCACCTTGGCTCCTACTTTTCAGAATGTATCCTTGGAGTGCATCGACCGCCTTCAGCTTTTGGGACTTGAGATTTCCTCAAACTTAAACTTTGGGCGGTTTATTGGGTCCAAGGCTAAGGTGGCAGCCAGAAAACTTGGCGTCATCGCAAAGGTCCGGCGTTACTTCACATCAGGGCAGCTTCTTATGTTGTACAAAGCACACGTCCGCTCGTGTGTGGAGTACTGCAGCCACATTTGGGCTGGTGCTGCAAAATGTCACCTGGCTACTTTGGATTCAGTGGAGAGGCGTGCGAAGAGGCTGATTGGCGACCCAGATTTAACTCGAAACGGTCTCCAAAGCCCGGAGCACAGGCGTAGAGTAGCCAGCCTTTCGGTCTTCTATAGGATGCATTCTGGCGAATGTACAAGAGAATTGCATGATTTAATTCCCCCATCTCCGTTCCACCATACGGCGTAGTCGTACGGCGACTTTCCACCCTTATGTTGTTGACACCGCTGCGATCCGGACGAAGCGTTTCGCTTCTTCTTTTATACCGCGTACATCGAGGGACTGGAGCAGTTTGCCAGCGGCGGTGTTTCCGTCACACTACAATTTACTCTTAATAAACTAGCGCGCTTTACCATCTACGATCGCATCACTGTTTATAATATATATCTATATATATAAAAGAAAGTCGTGTTAGTTACATCATTTATAACTCAAGAACGGCTGAACCAATTTGGCTGAAAATTGGTAAGGAGGTAGCTAAGAACTGGGAGAAGGACATAGGATACTTTCTATGCCGCTCCCCGTCGTTCCTGTGGGAATAAATGAGCTTCTTTGTTTCGACTTCTCCCACACTTTTATGCTACCCTGGTACATTGCACCTCCACAAAGCAGGCAAAACAAAACTTCTTCCATTGATTTAATGATGAATGAGCTTCATTGTTTCGAATTCTCCTACGCTTTTGTGCTAACCTGATGATACCTTGCCCCTCCTCAAAGTAGGCAAAATAAAATTCATCCATATAATATGATTTTAGTAATGATGAATGACTTTAATGTTTCAACTTCTCCTACACTTTTGTGCTACCCTGGTACCTTGCACCTCCACAAAGTAGGCAAAATGAAAGTTCTTCTATGTATTATCATTTACAACAAAAATATTGTTGTTTATATTCAACATCATTTCTTTCACAATTGTTTCAAGTTCTACACTTTTGTGCGACCCTGGTACCTTGCACCTCCACAAATTAGGCAAAACAAAATTTCTTCCATTGATTTAATGATGAATGAGCTTCATTGTTTCGAATTCTCCTACATTTTTGTGCTACCCTGGTACATTGATTTGATTTGATAATGATGAATGAATGAATGAGGTTTATTGTTTCGACTTCTCCTACACTTTTGTGCTACCCTGGTACCTTGCACCTCCACAAAGTAGGCAAAATAAAAGTTCTTCTATGTATTATCATTTACAACAAAAATATTGTTGTTTATATTCAAGATCATTTCTTTCACTATTGTTTCAAGTTCTACACTTTTGTGCGACCCTGGTACCTTGCACCTCCACAAATTAGGCAAAACAAAATTTCTTCCATTGATTTAATGACGAATGAGCTTCATTGTTTCGAATTCTCCTACACTTTTGTGCTACCCTGGTACATTGCACGTCAACAAACTATGCACAATAAACCTTCTTTGATTTCATAATGATGAATTAATGAATGAGGTTTATTGTTTCGACTTCTCCTACACTTTTGTGCTACCCTGGTACCTTGCACCTCCACAAAGTAGGAAACACGTGTCCAGTATTTTTAAGTAAAAAATTTCAAAAAGATATAATGAAAAACCACAAAGTTATAAGCTTGCTATTCTACTTGGTTGTCCCAACATAAATATGGTCAAAGATCCGCGGGCGAGCGAGCGCGGTGCGTTGACCTCTAGCGTCAGCTGTTGCGCGCGCGCAATAATGATGTATCGTAAGCTGCGTGACGCACTCGGTAACTACACTGTAACAATTTCTAAATGTATTTGGGACAAAATATAACATGGTGTCAAAATTATTGGAATCGATTCAGTTGCTTATTCACTATTTATATATAAACTCAAGAACGGCTGAACCGATTTAGCTGAATATTGGTGGGAAGTAGCTAAGAACCCGTTCCCGTCCTTCCCATGTGACGTGGTATTACAAAACGCAACTGACATGGAATAACAAACCAACTCATTCAAAATGTAAGTCAGCGATTCATATACCTACCAAAAATTGCATAACGAAAAGCAAATGACAGCTGAGCATATTTAAAAAAAAAGTCTAACCGGTTGAAGCAATTGTTTAAAGCAAAGAATATAAATACTCTCTGCTGGTTTAAAGTTTCTAATAAAAAACCACAAAGCCAACTTCAACTTCAAAATTTCTAATATTGTATTGCTGTGCCATTTATCATCAATAAAAATACCATGCCGCGACCAAGACCATCAAATCTTTCTCGACAATAGTAAGTCGAAACTTACTCGACGAAAGTAAATCGAAACATTCTGAATGAAAGCACTGAAGAAGAGCAAGAAATTGCACGTGAAGAGCGCCGCCTTAGTATGACCCGACATTGTTCTTCTCACTCACAAGAGCAAAGGGAGGCGGCAGTCCGTGAAACTGCTCCGTTGACAATGCGAAATCGGCGAACAAACCTCAGAGATCATCATCATCATCATCATCAATCTTTTTATCGTCCCACTGCTGGGCACAGGTCTCCTCTCATGCAGAGAAGGATTGAGCGTAATCACCACGCTTGCTCAATGCGGGGTGGCGATTTCAGACTTATAAAGTCCAGGTTTCCTCAAGATGTTTTCCTTCACCTTCAGTCATTGGTGTCCTAGATATACCTAAAGAGTACATATCACTTTAGAAAAGTTACATCGATACTTGCCTGACCTGGAATCGAACCCGCGCACTCATACAAGAGAGGCTGGTGTTTTAACCACTAGGCCACCACGACATCTCAGAGATCAACAGCTAGATAATTTACGAAGCACAGGTAGAAATTCATAATTTCTTTCACAAGGTGCTACAATAAATAAATGACAAATAAAAAAATCATGGATTTTTTACTTTTTCAATTATTAGGAACTGATTTCAATTAGAAATAATAATATTATTTTTTGTATTTACAATGTTCCTAATTGAAAAAGTAAAAAATGTGATCATGTGATATTTATTGCCTTTAAGGCGGAACAAAGTTCGCCGGGTCAGCTAGTAATTATATACAGTATGTTACGAAAACCCTGTCCGACCCATAAGGATAATAGAGGTTAGGTAAACACATGACCAAATATAATATAAAATTTTACGTATTCATCATAGTACCAATACAAATGAATTTTGAAATAATCTTTTTTTCCAACGAATTAATTCCAATTTCCCCGAAATTTGGTAATTTTTAAAAAGTGACAACACCGGTATTATTATGAGCGAATAGCGATGCGACCACGTGTCGCGTGTCCTGCCGCCCGCCCCCCGCGGTCGGCAGGCGAAGGGTGGTCAACGCACATTTAATAAGTTACCTCCTTTTGCGAAATAATATTTATTTTTTTTAGGGGGATTTTTTTTTTAAGTAAAGCCCGGTTTTGTATGCATTAGTAGAATCAGTTATCGATACCTAACAACACCTTCACGGGTCGGACAGGGTTTTCGTAACATACTGTATAAAAAGGTGCTTTATTTTGTGTACATAATACAATGTTATTTTATTTTTGTTTATACGAAACCTGAATATAGTTTGTTCAGAATAAGCAACTGAATCGATTCCAATCATTTTTACACCATGTTATATTTTTTACCCTATAGATATAGAGATTGTTGCAATGTGGTTACCGTTACCGTTTGCCCTTATAGCCGAATTTTGTTAACGGTTATAAGGGTTTTTGCTACATAAAGGCAAATGTCTTACCTATTTATAGTTAATCATCCATACAATATGCCTTTATATGGCGAGTTTAAGATGGATTATTATTGCATGGTACTTAACTATAAAATAAATGTTCCCATTTGTGCTCAGACGCAGTCCTAGTAGCGTTTATCTGACCTTTATAAAACATTATTTTAGGCGTTAATGATGTCTATAGAGCAACTGGATGCTAGTTGCATGCGGTGGTCATGAAATAATTTACACAAAGTAATTTTGTCAGGGTTCGAATCTACGATCTACAAACCCGCTGCCGTTACCACTCCGGACCAGCACATCTTGCCTACTTTACATTATATATCATCTGATAGATAACAGTAATTAGTCTCTAAAAGTGATGAGGCATTAACCCGTGTGGTACTGGGCTTAGAATAGTACCAATCCATTTCTTCCTCTCGGTGTCATAGAGGCGACTAAGGGAACTCTCACCAGGGAAGCGGGCAGCAGCTCTTCGCCTATGGAATATTAAATTGCTGCAATCCCCAACCCGCCTGCCAAGCGTGGGATGCAATGCAATGCAATGTAGGCCTTGGGGAAGGCCTTTGTCCAGCAGTAGACCTCTCTAGGCTGATGAAGAAGGAGACGAGGCGTTTCGTACTTTTTAGAGCAATCCTTGAGTCAGCCTCACATCTAAATGGCGTGACCTCTTGACTGAAAAATAAATGCTATATTTACTGTTCAAACGATTATACTTTCCTACCTATAAAAGCACCGTAACCTCAATGAATCGTGCCTTACGTGGTGTGGCCCATTATCGGCTTGTCCCACATCCGGCCACGCGCCACACTCAGACAAGCACCTGGACACTCAACCCGTTTGCAAAACGCTGACTGCCGTGGTGCCGCCCCTCCAGCACTTAGACAGTGATCACTAGGGGTGTATCTCAGTTGGTGTTGATATATCGATGTTTCGTCTCAAGGTTAAATATAGGAATTTAACGCTGTGAGATTTAAGTCTCGCTCACTGACCCGATTTTCCAATTCAAAGTAATAATTTAAAAAAAATGTTATAGGCGTTTAACTAAGATTAGACGCCAAACTAATTATTCTTGTTTTATTTACGTACTACCTTTAGCCTATGTTTGAGACAAGATTAAATTGATGTTTAAATAATTAGTTAATCGAACGTTATCAAGGTGTTTCTCTGCGCACACATTAGTAACGCTTCCTGTCGTCTTGTGCCTTAGGCTAGTAATCATCATAAATTCTACGCTTAGTTAATACAACCTTCTGCACATCTGTCATTAATTACTATCGGTAATTACCTCTTTAAAACTATCGACATGATCCCCTCTCTACTTCCCGTATCAAGTCGCACTCAGTGCTCGTTTGACCTGAAACGTCGATACATCGACTGTCGAGCACGCGCCTCCACTCCACACCTTTTAGCGAGCATCTAGTTCTAGTGTACATTACTGGGTCACTGGGTTGGAGGGCAAGCCTTGGTGCCTTCGATAGACTTTTTTTTTTATAATAGCATAGAAAATCGATACTCGGTCAGTCGACCGATGTACGTACGACACTCATCGTTGTCAAGGTTAATCTTAGCGCTTAATGGTCACAATAAGTCTTTGTAAAATACTTGGCACTAATGATGCACAAAAACTTGATAAAAATATGTAAGCTTGTAGGTATATTCAGCCCTCTATTAATAGAAGCATGTGGAACGGTGTACGGTTCACTAATCCTACAAAGAAAAGGGAGGATCTTCGGACCAGATGGGTGTTATGTCTGGCGGACATTTGCCCAACTGTTGATGTTGGGAAGTTGTATGTACGCTAGTTGTTACGAGTTGTTACATGAGGCATTTGTAGGTACCGCTACAATTTCAACCCTTTCCTAACTTCATTCAAAAACACATCCTGCAGCAGGTACTCACGACCAACAACAGACGAAGATCTGTTATTGTAATAATTATGTCAATTTGGTATAAACGAATACGAGTATCTGTTTGTTCCGGGAATTTAGTCTAACTTACATATTATGTACTTAAGCTTCTTGATTAATCAGTATGTAATTAACTAAAAGTAAAAGCTTATATAACTATCCATACTTAGCCTATGCGTTTATGCTTCTTGTTATTAGTTAGGTACTTGAATTGTTGCGTTGGGAAACACAATCTCTCGAAGGTCAGGAAAGAAGAAGAAGAAGGAAGGAAAGATTCTTGTTACATTTACAAATCTACTAGGTATATAATTTGTCAGATACTCAGTCGCCTTCCTACGAAGAAGTGTCAGATACAAATGCCATTTCTTCGTAGGAAGTCGACTGAGTATCTGACAAATTAGGTAGTAGGTTTGTGAGTGTAACAAATCTTTAGAAGTCCAGCGAGGGAGAACACTGTGGTCTTTGGTCCAGATCAAAGGTAAAGGTGTTTTTTCTTCAAACCAGACTGGTACGGTTTGGAAAAACTGTAGGTGCCTATTTAATATTTATAGCTATAAAGTACACAACAAAAAAAAAAGACCACGTGACTTAGATAACCGACTAAACAATATAATACTATTCACTTCTACGCAGTCATGCTACGTTACAGTTGCAAGACGTGTTTTTTTTTGTTTTGTTTAGTTTATTACACTCAAAAGTAGAGCATGTATCTAGTTAGCGACGCTAACCGAGTTATGAAGATGGGTAAGCAAACGTCAACTCCATACATTTCGACTTTTCCTTTGGCGTTAACACTTACTTATGGTTTTATGGTTTTAGGGTGCTGTTAGGGTTACCTACCTATGTTCGCTTTGGCGCAGGTTGATGATTTTCATGCCATCCTGAGGAAAAAGGCGGCCTCGTTGCTGGATAGAACTAGGACCAGCGCTAACAGCATCCTACAAGCCATGGCCGATGAGTACGATGCGCCGGTGCTTAGGCGCTGGTTAGCATTGCTTGTGCGGCAAGCATGATTCGTTTTTAAGTGTTACTAACCTTAGTAGATAAGTTACTAACCATTGGACCATTGTTGTCTTTGCATTTTACACTTACATTTTTAAATATTTATAAAAAGATAAAAACATTTAAAAATATAAAAAATAGTGTTCCACCGATGGCGGGAGCGGGGTCCAAGCTACCGGTGGTTAGAGCTCCAGAGACAGAAACCTCCTCACGATGCGGGCCGTATCGAGGAGTACTGCCTTTTAAATCTGGCCTTTGATCTAACTGCCTAACGAGAGCCTCAATAGATGTTGGTCGAGGCTCTTGGCTATCAAACCATTGGCCGATACGACAATCGGTACAATGACTGCCCAGTTCACATTCCACATGTCAACAATCTCGTGCGCCAAGTCGAGATATTTAATTTGTTTCTCTTTCTCAGCTTTCACGAGATTCCCGTCACGTGGAATGGTAACATCGACAATCATTGCGAGGCGCGCTAATCGATTATTATTATTATTACAGAAAAGGGATTTTGTCTAGGGCCCTAGGTCTAGACTCTAGTAGCAATCAGCGTTACCTTCACAACTAAAAACCGTAGGTAACCGACAACATAAGTTATATGAAAGTAGTAATTAAAAACTTTTACCAATACCTATTCTGCGCTGCGTTACCATCGCTATCCGTCACTCCGTCATTAAATCCACCAGCCTTCTAAGCCAATATTAAACAACAATTCAAACAATAGGCAGGTATAATAATAAATCTTCGCAATAGCCCCTGGATGTAACCCACTCAATATTTTAAACTACCAGATTAGCCTGAACTCTGTGCGTTCAATTCTCGGCTTTATTGTCGGAGTGTTAAGGTGCTATGATTAAAGGTGTTTAAGTAATGGGGCACAAAATGGCCGGTGGGCTTAGCCAGCAGTCGGGAACACGATTAGATATTAATCCGTCAGATCGTGATTAGATTCAGTGGCACGGAGTAATATATTCGAAGGTGTCAGTTTTAGTGATGGGCAGAGTTGATTGTTGTGTCGATAAAATGATTAATGTTATTGCTTTTTAATCAGTCGATAAATGTCGGAGTCCATCTTGAAATATGAATGTGCACTGTGTGCATCATTACTATTAATTATTGGCAGGTATTTAATTTAAATGAGGGACTTTATCCATATAGGTACCAGGTTTATCATGCAATGTGTGTGTGTTACGTTTTCATATTGGCTATGTTTGTTTATTGTTATTTTGTAATCTTAGACAAAGCGAAGAAATTTAGAGTAATTTAAGTAAGTTTTATTTATCCCGGCGTCTGTATGGTTGGGTCAATATGACCCGCGCAATTTTCAATTGTTTGTATCTTTTAAGAATCGAACGCGATGTTGCCGTACTTCTCAGTAGCTGGAGTTAAGACATCACCTTTCTTGTTTTATGCCACAGTTTAGTTGTCGTGCGACTGCACCGGGAGTTACACGTGCGCAAACGTCAAAAAGGTAAATATGACCCAACTATACAGTCAATGTAACAATTATGCGCCATTTTAGTAGTTAGTGTAAAAAGATTATAATTTCCGTATTCTGTTATTTGTAGGTTATAATTTAAAATGGATCGTGATGAATGTGAGCGGCAGCGTATTTTAGCAATTTTAGAGCAATCTGATTCAGAGAAAAGTGGAATTTCGTCAGAAAGCGAGCTTCCAAAATGATGTTACGATTGTATCTCATATCCCTAAAAAAAACAAAGTGGTATTACTTATGTCCAGTCTTCACCATGATGCAACAATTGATGAGTCGACAGCAGAAAAGCGTAAACCTGAAATTAACACCTTTTACAATATGACTAAAGGCGGGGTTGATGTTGCTGACGAACTTTGTTCCACATACAACGTTAGCCGTAACACGAAGAAATGGCCTAAAACAATATTTTATGCTGTGCTGAATATGTCTGCAATAAATGCATATATAATACATAATAAAAATAATAATCAAATTGTAAAACGGCGCCAATTCCTCAAAAAGTTAGGCCTTGCTCTCGTAAATAACCACTTGAATACTCGCCAAGACGTCGTGCAGTTGCCGAGAGAAACGCGAAAGAGAATCAGAGATTTTCTTGATGGAGAACCATCTGAGGAGCCACCTGCAAAAGTACAAAGTGTACGGAAAAGGTGTCAAGTTTGCCCAGCCAAAAAAGATCGCAAAACGACGCATACATGCACAAACTGTCACAAGTTTATTTGTCCCGAACATATTGTTCCGTACTGCAAAGAGTGCTGTGATATGTTGCAAGAATGAGACTAACTTAGGACTGTTTTATTTTTATTTTGATTTAAGTTTGAAAGATCTCGTTTTCAACTACACCAAAACGATAATTGTAAGATTATAAGTGAACATTTATGTTATTTTATAGTAACGAGACTGAGGATGTCTATTTTTGTTGATTATTTTTGTATGTTTTTTCATAACTCAAACCAAGATGCTACGATTAGTTAAATTGCCTTTTATTTCTGCTGCATAACCTTAAAATTAGTGTTCTAACTAAAATATACTCATATATTTATTATATATTTAAAGTTCAACAAAATAAAGGCTTCTACCCAGGCTTGACCCACTTGACAGTCGGTGTAACAATTTTCTACCATACAGGTTGGTTAAGGTGGCAATCGATAGGGATGGAGCCGCGCGAGATATCATGATTTCAAATAGGTGCAGTTTTTGAAATCGTGATATCTCGCGCGCGTGATTTATAAAATTATGCGAGTTGCAGTCCACATTTAAAGTTTCTTTAAATAAGGAAAGTCCCTATTGCTTGCGCAAAAATATAATATTAGAAACATTTTGAAAACAAAACTAACTTTACAGTCGCTCAATATTCATCGTGGAACTATAACTGTAAAATAGATATCAATAATTGTCGATATTTCACCTCCCGACACGTTGGGTGGTGTCGATAAGCGCGCGTGCCGCGGCAAGCGCCCGCCGTCTTAACGTGGAGCACCTTCCCGCGTCGATAACTTACACAACACTTAAAGTAAACGGAGACGTTTTCTTTGCAGTTATACTGAGCTTTCATGTGGAACATTTCAGGCTGAATGTTTTGAAATTACTAAAATTATTAATTATTATTAATTAATTGAATTTACTAAATTCATTAAATTTTCTACGCCAAATGTTAGGCAGCTAAGTACCAATGTTCAACTGAATGGAGTAGAGTTGATCCCTGTCGAGTCGACAGTTTTTCTTGGATTGACTATTGACTCCAAGTTACAATGGGGTCCTCACATTGAGAAGCTGTCGGGTAGACTCAGTTCTGCCGAGAACTGCCTGCTCATATGACGTGTGAAAGTGATCGGTGATCCTACTTGCTTAATAAACGATTTCATTTCATTTCATTTCATTTCATTTGAAAAATATCTAGGTATTATGGGGAATGTCTAAGTTGCAACTTATTGCATTATTTCTGGAAGCGTTACGCCTCTTTTTATATTTATCGATGGACTGAAATAATATGTCAGCGGCAGTGTTTTCTCCTGACTATAAATTTAAGTATCATTAATGCTAGAGTGAATTAAACTAGCGGGCTATACCATTGTGGAGGCATGAGGAACAGGGAGTAAAGTTCATTCATCCTCCATAGAAAAGGGAGGATCCTCCAACCAGACAGATGTTATGTCTGACGGGCACTCGCCCAACGGTTGATGTTGAGAAGCTGTGTATATGCTAATTGCACGGTGAACTCGCTTGCGAGATGTAGAATCCATTACTTATCAAACCATCAACGATTGCATCACTGCTTACCATCAGGCGGGATTGCGGTCAGGCACTAGTTTATAATATGTTAAAAAGAATATTCCTGGAAGGAAGAGTAAGATATATGTAGTATTGTCTAAGTCATTCTATTGCTTGTTTCAAGGAACTAACTCTTTAAACAAGAAAATCTTCAAACTCAAATCAATCAGTTCATTAAACACCTTTCTCCGAACCCCCTCCGATCCCAATCACAGTATTGTAAAGTAACTCAATCATAGCCCATTTACCGTCACTTCGACGTCGCAACGTAATTACCAATACTCGGCAACTCCAAACAGATTTACAGGGAATTTAGCATCGCCAGGCCACGGCCCTAACTTTGGCACTGTCGCTTCATTTTAAACTTCGCAATCCGCTTTGCGACGAGCGCCGAAATTAGTTGGAAATTAAAATAGCATCGACGCGGTACACCTGTCTGAGCCGATTATGTGAATCGATGGAGTTTCTGAGGCTGCCGCAATTTTTGGTGTAGAATGAAGGAAAGTTTGCGGTGGCTTTTGAATTTTAATTGCAGTTCTGTGGGGCTGGTTCTAATTAGGTGTTTTTGAATATTACAATTGCCTTTGACATATTAATTTGTTGGCAGTATCATCATCATGACAACGATAGGAAATCCATTGCTAGACATAGGCCTCCCCCAAGGATTTCGAATAAAACCGGTTGGACGCGGCTTGCATCCAGCGCTTCCCTGCGATTTTGGTCAGCTAGTCGGTGGGTTTCCGACGCTGCGCTTGCCGGTACGTGGTTGCCAGTTAAAAGCCTTTCTGTCCCATCGACCATCGGCTCGTACGTGCTATGTACTATTGGCAGTACAGGTTACAATTATAAATCATACGTACATACATACATGTAATAAGTCGCTCAACAACACTCTTGTAATTCAGATTTGAGAACATTACTTTAACTACAATACACAAGAAATATTAGAATATTTAGGTTTCTCCGATATCTCAAGAAGAAACACATAGATTCATATGATCATTCATATTTCTAAGCTGCATGGGGCTCATTCGTGAATCGCCACCACTATACATAGCACCAGATCAACCATTTCACTCTTACGCTAATTTATCCTGCTAAATCTAATTCAACACTCGACGTAGCCACATATTCACCATAATTACGTATTATGTGGTATCTAATAATTACCCTGGTACCTCCCCCGTGCCGCCTGTAATCACAAATCAGTAAGATTACAGGGCGCCATGATTATAGGGACGCTTTGATTCTGCATTGTGTCGCAAACACACCTTGTGATTTGACAGAATTGGTAGTGTGATCCTGGCTACACCTACATTCTATTCAAATTGATGTGTTTATTGAAAGACTAATAGTATTAATTAATGATTTATATGTGATTATCATAGGAAGCGTCGTTCTAGGTATACATATACCTAAATAATCTGTGGCTAACTAAAAACTGTTTATGAACTATAAACAGTTTTTGGTTTGCCACAGATTATTTGCCACTGTTAGATGTAAGACAACACTACAGTGTCTAGGGGTTATGTCTATGATAGACAAGTGATCTCATATGATCTCGGTCGGAATTTTAATCTGTACCAAAACCTTATATCACCTCACTCTATGTGAATTACTAACACGATTGTTATCTTGTGTGTATATAGTATACTGTCCTATGATACAAATACACATATGTTTTAACTGAATCGAGTTTCATTATAATAATCAAGGTATTATCAGTAGGTAATCGCATCGGTGCATGACGCTTTAATCCGTTTTTTTTAATATTCCAAAAATGTTGATTTATTATCGTAATATGAACATATACACAGGTACACAGTCCATAGTGATAAATTCTGACATAATTAACTTCTTTGACACATAAAACAGTCGAGCTCAAAGAGAAAGGAGGTATTCAAAGATTCGTTTTTGCTGTGGTAGCTATCTATTCGCCAAAATTAACTGTTAAATAAATAAATACTCTTCATGTACACAGTTTAACTTTTCAAACTCCGCGCATTCCCTTAAATCCCCGTCTTAAAAAGGGCAACCTTCCCCTTTAAACGTCCCTCGGAGGGCCATGTTCAGGTGTCACGGCATCACGTCAGGTGTCGTAAACACGCTGCAATCAGTTTTTATCGCCATCACGCCCCTGAGACGGAAAGGGTTATTTTCAAGAGTTTTGGGAGCATCTAAGGTAAATGTTTGTAGACATACGATATGTTTGTAAGTACGTTATGTGTGTGGGAATGGTAATGTGAGTCTTTGTTGGCATTAGTAATGCTCTATGTTTGGTTTATCAGTGATGTGCTGAAGTTTGTTGCTGGTGATTCCTAAGTTCTGAATATTATATTCCTAGAAACTATCAAATAGTCGTGGTGGCTTAGTGGTTAAAACACCAGCCTCTCAAGTATGAGTGCGCGGGTTCGATTCCAGGTCAGGCAAGTACCAATGTAAGTTTTCTAAAGTTATATGTACTTTCTAAGTATGTCTTGGACACCAATGACTGAAGGTGAAGGAAAACATCTTGAGGAAACCTGGACTTTAAGTCTGAAATCGCCAACCCGCACTGAGCAAGCGTGGTGATTACGCTCAATCCTTCTCTGCATGAGAGGAGACCTGTGCCCAGCAGTGGGACGATAAAAAGGTTGATGATGATGATGATGATGAGAAACTATCAATATGAGATTATTTCGGGTTTTCTTACATAAATGTTCGACCGTTTCGAAATAACCTGTTTGTGTATCTCTAACAGATTATGTAGGTCCTCTAGATGTTATAGAACCTCTCAGTTCTGGTGGAGACTAAAAATTCTTACACCCCTACTTACTCGTTATTTTAACAACTGATTTAAACACAATCAGTGCGCATCTCAGCGGCATAATCCGAACTTTTCTTTACAACCGCTAAGACCCTCTCAACATCTAATAAAGTTACTTAAAAAATCTCCCCGTCACGCTATTATCTGCACAAACTCTTAAAAACAGATTAGCACACTCGAAGGGCTCCACAATGATCTTGTCGTAAAATCCTATCTGTTCCAGTTCCACATAAAAAGATTTTCTCAACAAAAGGTGCCACTTTTTATCCGAAAAGAGCACCTGCTTCGCTCGAAACTTGCCGAAAGTTTCCCGAAAGTTCGGTGGAACTTTGCACCGGATGTTGTTATCGGCCGGAAGCGCTTTAGGCGACTTCCTGTTTTGATGGACGTAAAAACTGGAGCTTTTTTTCTTAGTCTTAAAATGTTGTAAAGTGTTTTTTGTTATTAATTTATGCCAGGTCTTATATTACTTATTTTCATTAAGTATGATGAAGGTATTGCCTGCAGTTATTTTAGAATTATAGACAGTCCGTGCCCGGAAGAGTTTCTGAAAAAACTCAATCCATGAAGACAAATAGGAACCTGAAATAGCTTTATTTCAGGTTCCTTTATTTCAGCTTGTATTGTTTGTATGACTGACTTACTGACTTCCCTATTACAAATAGGAAAGATAACAACGCTACCTCTAAAATTTTATAAATAATACTTATTACTCCTAAGTACCTAGGTACTTCGGCTTTGGTATTGAGATTGTATACCATCTGTACCGAAGCAACCTGTCATTACTGTATAAGAAAATATCCTTCTTATTACATTTAATACAGGGAGACACAAAAAAAAAAAATAATCGTAAAACACAAGTTACAGCGCCGGCGGCAAGCACACCTCAGTCGCGAGAGAGTTTTGAAAAATGGCCGCGCGCCCTGAGTGACGGCTCTGCCTCAGATAAAAGTTTCTGAGCAATTTCCTATTCCCTTCCAGAGGGATGAATAGGTGATGTAATTGCGTACGAAAACTTAGTGTTATGGCGAAAAAATTAGGTACGAATGTGTGAGAAAATTTTTGCCAGGACAGAAACAAAATGATGTTAGTCGAGATGAAGTGGCTTATGGAAGTTGTCCACCTTTTGGTTTCTAATATTATTTTATATCGTGTAGGAAACCACTAACTGATATATTAATTTACTAACCACAACCACAGCGTAATTGTGTACACACTATTAGTATTGCAATGGTTTTCATTTAAACAGATCCACAAAATTAATTGCGATATTTACGTTGCTGAGGCTATAGGTTACTACTAATATTTATATATCTAATAATTATACTTACGATCTGGTAATGTAGGAATGATGTGTCCTCTACATTAATGATGACTAGTTTGGATTGTGCCATCCCCTTAAATCTTTATAAATAGATCACGTCCTCTTAAACTTGATATGCTAAAATGAAAGCAGTTTCCTAAAAATATGCACAAATTCTTCCAACTTTCTTGACCCCAAAAATCTAAACAAGCGGGGGATGAATACGCTCATTCAGCGTCAACATAACAATTTTCATGAACACCCTGTGGTTATAAAAAGTCGACAATATCATGAGCAAGTGAGGTGGTGTAATTAATGGGCCCTCTCTCTGTCCACCCCCGGCCGACAAGGTGCCGACCGGGGAAACCACTTTTAAAAACTTTGCCACCCGCAAATTATTAATAGGTTTCTACGTAGACATGGGTAGAGTGTGAAACGATCACCTGTACCAAGTTATCGATATATTTTTCCTGGTTATTAAAGTGAAACTTTTATTCATCGTCTCAAACTTTTTTGTCTATGTGTTGCATGTCGCATGAAGGTCGGCCATGGAGTAGGGATAAAGGGAAAGGCGTTCGTTAGAACAGCTAAGGCGAAAAAATGTCTATAACGTGAAAAAAAGTTTTATTTTACCGTGGTTTCATAATCCTTTCCTTCGTCACAATCCTTTTTTTTGGAAATTTTAAAGTATTTGTCTTCATTGTTTATGTGCCTACTTAAATGTAAGATCGCATTGTTTAAATGTGCATGATGTAGTTGCAGTTTTTACGAGTATTTTTCCCTTACCACACTTGGTGTTTTGTTGAATGTTTGTCCTACGTTAAGCTTATTCTTCGTTCATAGCATGAACCCTCAGATTACTGTGACGAAATAAATGAAATAATTATTAAATAGCTTTCAAGTTACGAAAATATATTATCACATAGTAAGTTTAACTTGCAAAAAATAATTCAACGAAAATTTCGACATATCTCATGTAAAAATGTCCCATCCCTTCACAAGTAACACCTTGCAAACGATGTAAAAATTAAGAAAGAGATTTTTAAAAGTGCTTCGGCGTCGGCCGAGTTAGTGACGCCACATTAATTCAAGTGTCGATTACTTGCGAGTCGACTTGAAACTGATAAAAAATCGTACTTACCTGAAACTTAGCAGTGACTGACGGGACTTTCTTAGTAGTTTGACAGTCTAGGCAGAGAGGGTTTGATGGCTTTTTATAGATCACGCTGATAGTATAAGTTGTTTTATGGGCAGTATTTTTCATAAATGTATTTGATTACTATAGTCTAAACATCAGTCACTTCAGTTGCCATGCTGCAGTGGTTTTTGTTTACTTTTAATTAACTACTTTACTGGTGCCGGTTAATAAGGTGATAGAAATAAAAGTAAAGCCAAGAAGTAATTTATTTTCATGTCATAACAACAATGAGCTAGATCCTAGACCTTGCCTTGTCTTTATCAACTATCGTAATAAGAGGAATATTACTATTTTACTAAGAGTGCCTATCTATCTGACCTCCACAAGTCAGTTAACACGATAACCTTTGGCAAGAATGGTTGTCAGACTTTTGACGATTTGTACCGACAGATCTTCGAATGACATACCGGGACCAAGGGTTTAACGTGCATTCATAAGCACGGAGGGATTTGATATGTCATAGATGGTCATCCATCCACGAACCGACCGCGACTAGTATAGCTTCATCTTCGATCGAACTGTGCTTTGGAGTCTGGCGTCCGCTTTACCAGGCTAAGTGCTGATTTTGGCTAAACTTCGATATTTTCAGTGAAGCCACTGTCGTCTGACCTCCACAACCCGAAGGCCCACAACCAGTTAGACCAATTGTTGAACTTTTGAGGGCTCCAACAACCCATAACGACTGCCACTAGATGTTCGTATGGCAACCGGGATCAAAGGCTTAACGTGCTTTCCGAGGCACGACCAGACCAGTGCAAATACTCATATTCATGCATACAAGTATTTGCACTGCGCGGGGATCGAACCCGTTCTGTAGGAGCGGGGAGCGGCCACGTTCACTACAGCTGCACCACGGAGGCTGTCGTTACCCGTATGGTTTTTGGTAATTAAATGACAAGCTCTCAACATCGTGGGCGATATTTTGAAAAACTCAATAAAGGTTTATTTAATAAAGGTTTTAGTTGCTTTTGTTGGTCTTACAATAAAATCTAGTAATTCATAGGAGCTAGACAAACTCTTAGCTAGAATGTGCGAGAAGAGTAGGAAACGGTCGACAAATCACTGTCGTTTACCGTTGAGCGCGTTTTCAATTTGTACCGTCTCACCGTAAGTGCTGGCAGAATGTGTGCACACTGTGTCACCAGGCACGGAGGTGCGAAAATAAATATCGGAGTTCTTTTGCTGAAAAGTTGGAGGAGCAGGTGGGGAGCTGCGGAAACGAGCACTAGTGTGATTCTGTAACCATTTCACCGCGGAAATTTAGGTGAGCTGTCATTCCAACTGATGCTAGGGATCATCACTCACATAGGATTTTTACTGACTGACCGACCTTCTGACAATTCAAAAGTGCCTGTAACTGGTTTATTTGAAATAAATGCTTTGGTTTTGATTTTTTTAGGGAGCATCATCACACAGGGGGCACAGTATTGGCCGTGTACTGCAGACTCACTTCACCTAAATATGTACACACGGTGAGATTTATACAGAATCGACCGGCTGACGTCAAAAAATGGCCTATATAATAATCTATACTAATCTATATCTATACTAATATATAAAGCTGAAGAGTTTGTTCGTTTGTTTGAACGCGCTAATCTCAGGAACCACTGCTTCGATTTGAAAAATTCTTTTTGCTTTTGATATAGCCCATTAACCCAGGAACGCTTTAGGGTATAATATCATGCAGTGACCAATAGGAGCGGAGCATAATAACTAACTACACGCGAACGAAGTCGCAGGCGGTCGCTAGTCTAGTATAAAATCTTGGAAGGTCCCTGACAAAGTGACATTCCTAAAGACGCTATCTAAAATTATGATTCATATTCGATAACTTCTCTTCGATGTGTATCAGGCACTTTAGAGAAAGCTTGTTAAGTTACTAAAGCGAGACTTAGAATGTCATTGTCAGAATCGATATTATCAAAATACACATCAAAATGAAAATGAAAATCTTGCACGAATACATAATATTTTATTATGTGCCTTTGCGCGGATGAACACTGAAAAACTAATACATGATGCTGCAAATATTGACTGAACGCCCTTGGAGGAAGCTACTACAGTTGATGACAAGGTAAATATTTTTAACTTAGCTGTTGTCAAATTGTACGACACTCACGCTCCCATCAGGAAAGTAAAGCTGAAGCGGCCGCCTGCTCCATGGATGCATCAGGGTATTCGGATGGCTATGCGGCGTAGGGACCGCGCGTTCCGGAAATTTAAGAAGGATAGGTCGGAGAATAACTGGACTCTCTTCAAAACTGCTCGCAACCGTTGTAACCAGATGATACGCAACGCTAAACGCCGCCATATTCTTGATAATATCACTTCTTCTTCTCCTGCCGATATTTGGAAGTTCCTTAGAACTCTAGGTATTGGCAAAACGCGGCATTCAGACCTTCCTAATACATTCAGTTTGGACGAACTAAACCGTCATTTCACCACTGCGCCTACTCTTGATAGCCATACCAAATGTCAAACTATTCACTACCTTACTGGTCTGACACGCCCCAATATTATCCCCTTTGTCTTCACCCCCGTTGATCTGGAAAAGATTAAGAAGATTATCCTATCCATTAAATCTAAAGCCGTGGGCTGCGACAACATCAGCCGCTATATGATAGTGACGGCTCTCGACCCGCTCCTTCCTACAATTTCCCATGTTATTAACTTCTTCCTATTTACTGGTGACTTCCCTTCGGTATGGAGGAAAGCTCATGTTTGTCCTCTACCTAAAGTTCCCAATTCCTCCCTTCTTAGCCACTTCCGTCCTATCTCTATCCTCCCCTTTTTATCTAAAGTGCTTGAGGCCTGTGTCCACAAGCAATTCTCCCACTTCATTCAGCTAAACTCTCTCATCAGTCCTTTCCAATCTGGGTACAGGCCCGGTCACAGCACAGTTTCTGCTTTGCTTAAAGTGACTGACGATATAAGGCGGGGAATGGAAGACACCAAAGTCTCCGTTTTGGTTTTGATCGATTTTTCGAACGCTTTCAATACCGTCAATCACGAAGTCCTTTTATCCATCCTTTCCCATGTTATGGTCTCTTCCGAGGTTCTGGATTGGTTCTCTTCGTATCTTCGGGGGCGTCAGCAAGCAGTTCTGGCCAGAGATTCATCTTCTAACTGGTGTGAGCTTGTTTCTGGCGTCCCTCAAGGCGGTATATTATCCCCACTTTTGTTCTCAATCTTTATTGATCTCATTACTACTGAACTTCAGTGTGCGTATCATCTTTACGCTGACGACCTGCAGCTCTACACTCAGGCAAGTGTTGACAACTTATCGTGTGCGATTGGGGAGCTGAACCGGAATTTGGAAGTGGTGAGGGATTGGTCTAGTCGTTTCGGGGTAGCGGTTAACCTACTAAATGCCAGGCCATTATTATAGGGAGTACATTTAATCAACGTAGGCTGAGTGGCTTAGTGGTGCCACCGGTTATCTTTGATGACAAAGTCATTCCGTTCAGCTCCGACGTCAAAGATTTGGGTTTGCATGTTGACACTTGCCTGGACTGGCGTAAGCAGGTTGCAAGTGTGAGCAAAAAAGTCACCGGGACGTTGCGGTCGCTTTATACGCTCAAAAATGTTCTTCCATCACACATAAAGGCAATGCTTGTCCAATCCCTTATCTTCCCCATTATTGATTATGGTGATGTGTGTTATTACGACCTGAATGCAGATCTACTCAATAAACTTGACCGACTTCTAATTAACTGCATTCGATTCGTATTTAATCTTCGTAAGTACGATCATGTATCTTCTCACCGGTCCATCTTGAAATGGCTACCCATCAGGCAGCGCAGAGCTCTAAGAGTCTTGACGACCTTGTTTTCACTCCTACACAAACCCTGCTCCCCTTCTTATCTTACTTCTCATTTCCAATATTTATTCTCTGCGCATAATAAGAATCTGCGCTCTTCCAATAATTGTCTTCTACGATGTCCTTCTCACCGCACTGGTTTTCTTAACTCTTCATTTCTGGTTCAGGCGGTTTTCCTTTGGAATGATCTTCCTCAGAATATCAGGACGTTGACAAGTCGGTATACATTTAAAGTGAAAGCTCGGGAATACCTATGCAAGAAATTGGCTGATTCATTACATGTATAATTTATTCTTTTTCTCTACCTATGATTTTTTTTTATCTCTCTCTTCTGTTTATATTTTGTATGTATGTATTTATTATAATATATTTTTTTTCTCTCTCTTTTAACTTTAATTTGTTTGCACCTACCATGTTTTGTCTCTGCATCACCTCAAGGTAGACTGGTAGAAAATGCCTAAGGCATTAAGTCCGCCATTGTGCAATGTTTGTGCATAAAGTTTAAATAAATAAATAAATAAATAATTGTTCAAAGTTGAAGGTAGAGATTTCCCATGCTTTCCCATCCCTATTAAATAATAATAATATGTTTACGTAGCAAAATACCAGTTTGACACATGATAAAGTACATAATTATGTGCACTTGATTGTGTGTCAAACTTGTATTTATCTAAATTAGTAAATAGAAAGATGGCGTGTAACATAATGGCCCGAACATGCCACATCTACATTTCTGACTCAGCGGCGAGTGCATCTGCCGTGAGCTACATACACTAATGATAATTTATTTGTTCGCGTTGTCTAGTGCGCTCAGCTCAGAAATCCGCTGCACATTGGAAATGAAAACTTTCAACTGAGAATGTACCTCTGTCACTATTTATTTGGAGCAGTTTGCTGGAATGTTGATTGGGAACGAAAGAAAAATGCAACACGCGAGTTCCTCTCTACTTTTTTGATTCGTGCCTCATGTGGATGGCAAACTGTTTTAGTAATATCAATACGTGTTCTTTATGTATTCTCAAAGTTTAAGCACCATTGCAAAGTTCATTGATATTACAATAAAAGAATGTAATAATAACAATCATTCATTCACATATTTTATGTAATATTATCGTTTAAAAAGTGCTGATTTTCAACCTAATCTGAATCCCATTCCAATCCCAATATCGCAGTACGGCGGATAGAGCTCCGGCGGGCATGCCACAATAGCGTCGGTAAGTCCTCTCTTTGAGGAGTGGCTAGAGAGGCACCACGGCTCTCTCATCTTCCACCTGACACAGGTCCTCATCGCACACGGTTGTTTCGGGAGGTTCCTGTTCCGGATTAGGCGGGAGGAAATGCCAGGGTGTCACTATTGTGTGGCTCGCCCTGAGGACATGGTGGAGCATATGGTAGGGGTCTGCCCGGCTTGAGTAAAGCATCCGTGTCCTCGTGGCGAAGGGAGGAAGCATCCGTGTCCTAAAAATAAAAATTTGAAAAATATCACATCTACTAACCTGCACTGGGCCAGCGGTGTGGCTGGCGCTCACCGAGATCAAGACAATGAACATAAAACAGGCTACACAATTTACATATGGTCCATGTTGTTATAAGAATACTTCTATTTTATGAAAGTCGAACAAGGAAAGGAATCACAAATAAGTCGAAACATAGTTTTTACTCACTCTAAATACACACCAATAAGTGTGTACTCAATATGTTGGTACCCGTTAACAAAAATGCATTGCAGGAAGAAACTTACCGTATACCCGAAAAGTCTTACGTAAGAACAGACTGAATTTTTCGCACACTGCATTGTAATAAATCACCTATGTACAACATAATACAACACCATCCACATCCACACACATACATTCCTATCTCACGCAAATAAGTGAAGAAACTGCATGCGAACACTACATACTTTTTTGTTATATTTTCTTATATACATTTTTCTCTCTCTTCTTAATATATAAGTAAAGTAAATATATTATAAACAATGTTAAAGTGTTTATGTACAAAAGGCAAATTAAATCATGTTATGGCTATGAAATACTGGTATAATAATCGACAGGCAATGATAGCTGAAATACAGCCTGTATTTCCTACGTAGTTCGTCTACAGATAGATGAACTACACCACTGATTCTGATCTAAATTAAAGAAACTTATACATAGATTACAAAATATGTTTGGCTGGTTATATTTTGTAATCTAAGTTTCACATAACAAAAAAAAAAATAAAGTACATAAACACTTTTATTATTCCTCTTTACTTAGCACACATACTCATAAGTTCCAGTTTCAGTCCAAAATTGATGTAATTTCACCTCAGTGCTGCAATAAACTCCAAGTAAAAAGCTTACGCCTGCAAAATCTGATCGTCAATAACTTAATATAAAAGTATAAAGGTGAATAGCAGTTTGATACTGTCGTAAAAGGGCCGCAGTCATCTTGAGATCGCGTAAACCTCTCAAGAGAGGGCGCTCAAATAATCCCGACAATAAAGAAAAATTCTAGCCCTCTTTATGAAGAGGTAAGTCCTTGGCAAATTGTGCATTGCGCGTGGCATGGAGTCGGTACTGAACGTTATAATTTTGCGTTCAACACTGGTAGATTGCCAGTATTGCTATTAAGAGGGAACTCTAGTGGTGCTTTCTGTATATAAACGTATTCTGCTGTTTTCTTCGTGAATAATGCTTTTAGAGCAATAATTTGTATTCTACTATTTGACACCATGATTATACGTGTTTCTATCATTTGATTTTTTCCGAAGCTTAATAAATAAAAGAAATACGTTACTTCAAAATCGCGAAAAATAACCCATTTTTATAGTGATGTTCAGATGACTATTAGACAAACGTGATAAGTTTTTGACAAAAAAGAAAATAATAGAAACATAGGTGTACCTTCCTGTAAATTTTGATGTAAAAATAATTGAGATCAGTCGTAGTTTGAAAAAGAAAACAGCGTACATACGAAACGTCTTTTGGTCAACGTTTTAGTAGGTAAAATCAGCCTGAGCTGCAACTGTCCTCTTCGCACTTTACCGGGAGAAGTTGAAAGCAGCGCGACGGCAACAGTTTCTTCAAATACCTATTTTCCTAATTCCTCGGCACTAGAGTCTTAAGCTGAATTTCTAAATATGGATGAAAAACTGCTAAACGCATTATTTTATATGTGGAATCCGGGACCGCGGTTCCGATTCCAAACCCACTGAAACTACTGAAAGTATGTTGTTCCTAGTTCCTTCAAACAAATGGGAATCGGTTGTGAAGATTTGGTTTTATTCCTGATGTTTCTTTTTCCCAAAAAGCAATTAAGAGTATCTACGGAAACTGTGGGCGAATCATGTACCTACTATGTTGGTACCACTTTGTGGTTGGTTTTAAAATGTTGAGTAACAGTTCCTTAAGGGCAAATTTTTCCAATTCCAGATTATTTTATTGGAGGAGTAACTTTCTTCCATACCAAATCTGTTTCATCAATTATTTTCCACGAATTAAAATTATCTGTCAAATGAAAAATCAGCCCTAGGTCCACTAGACAACCAGTTTTCCAAAATACTAACAAAACAATCCATCAGTGTTGCTTTTTAAAGCACAAGTGTTTTTTAAATCCTATTTACAGTAAGAAACTAATCACCAGTATAGTATGAGAGCTTTTAGTACTTCACACTTTACTTCATGTAAAAAAACAATACCACAATTCGTCTCCACTGACTCCGCTATCCATCTGTAAGTAGCAGAATATAACAGACGAGCATCGTGCAGGTAAGAGACACAGTAAGTGGATTGCTCTTCTGCTTTACATACAAATATTTTGCGCAAATGGCCGCACCTCCGGACTGTGTTATGACTGAGACAGTAAGAGCTAAGATTTATGGACATTTTATATCTGGGGGGTAAAAGAGTATTTACTGGGGTAAATCAGATCATGAAATTGTACCGATTCGATTGATTATATTGATAGAGTGATTAAAAATGGATTTATTTTATTTTTTTATATTATTAATTTAAGTTCAGTGCGTATTTTTCTTTATATTTGACTACCTGCTGCACCACGCGGTTTCACCTGCGTATGTTTCGATATGTTTTTTAATATGCTCCGCTCCTATTGGTCACATCGTGATGTTATATTGATATAGCCTAAAGCCTTCCTGGATTAATGGGCTATCCAACGAAAAAAGAATCTATCAAATCGGGCTCGTAGTTCCTGAGATTAGCGCGTTCAAACAAACAAACTCTTCATATTTATATATTAGTATAGATTAAGAAAAGGACCGAAGATAAATAATAGTTTACTCCTGTCAAATTAGTCCGCGTATCACGTACATTGCCAATTTTAAGTAGCCCCATGTTTTAATGGCGTTCAAACGATCTGTTGAGTATCTTGATTTAACAGAACTTTCGTTTCTTAATGAAATAGAAAAAAAATTATGTGCTACACTTAAATTTAGTTTAGTTGGTTTAAGGTGAAATCTGTAATTTACTGTGATCTTTGGTGATCGTCAACGTAATGGAGTACCTACCTACTTACAATCCATCCATAGTAACAGAGCGCAGTGCTGTATACCAGCGGCGTATTCCAAGTTATTTGTGTAACTTGGAATATCAACTTTATTTCAATGACAATTAAGTCTAGAGACAATTATGTCAGAGTGACCAAACCATTGAAAAAGTTGTAAAATGGTTGAAGTAAACTGAATACTATTCTATAGGACTTAAAGTTTAAATTAAATTTGAGCGAATATGTCACCATGTTACGATAGATTTTTGTTCGTCAATGTGCACTAAACACAACTAAGTACTGTCTATCATCCTTAATCTCTACTACTATTCTGTAAGTCCTGAGGAGAGAACAATTCAGAGGGTTTTATGTATGTTAGGACTTATAGAATAATATAACTTAATAAAACTTCCAGTACATGTCAAGGTGTACGTACAATAGGTAAGTCGATATAATCCTGACAGATGACGCCGCAGGAAACTCACACAGAATATCTACAGAGATATGTGGACTTCAATTTATGTATGCAGCGTTTTAGATAAAAGCGGCCAAGTGCGAGTGTGGTGAGTGGTTAAGCTAAGCTAAGTTTACTGCTGCGCTGCGTTTCGCGGGTTTGATTCGCACGAAAGGAATATTTCTTTGACCAACAAATAGGTGTTCCAGGTCTAATTCTGTCGGTTTATGAGTTTAAATGTTTGCCAATGCACCAACGATATAGGAAAATATCCTAGAGTGGGTTCCACTCGTGGTCCACACGATAAAACAGAATGTTTTACTTAAATAAAATTAATTAAAATTCATCATCATCATCAACCTTATTATCATCCCACTGCTGGGCACAGGCCTCCTCTCATATAGAGAAGGTAAATAATTTTGGTAAATAATACCTAATTAGTTTGTTTTTTAATAAACGGAAAAATAAATTTTGAAACTTTGTTTAATGATTTTTCGCTAAAACAGCTGAATTTATTTGGATGACAGGCATGGCATGGGTCTCGTGGGGTTGCGATATACGTGGTCGAAATCACATTATGTAGTTATTTGTGAATTTTAAAAAAATAATATACATTATATAGCCTTAACATTGACGACCATTCCCATGAATTTCGAGGAAAGCTATGTAGCCTAGGTCTAAAGTTTTTTTTTCTATAATTATAAACTACTGTTTGACCGCAATCCCGTACGCTAGTTTATTAAGAGCCCACTAAAAAAAACCGAGTGGCTGTCAAATGTAAGACTTTCTGAATTCCAAGCAAATAAATTTTACTTTTTTCTAATATAATTACATATACCTATACCTAACAAAACGGTTAAAATAGATTCTTCATATAGCAATCGTCATCATCGCACACCAATATTTCACGGTCAATTATGTCACGAAGAGATTTCCAACTCATTACGAAAACCAAGACGTCTCATTTGATGGTTTTACTACAAACATAAATATTGTACGACCTCTAATAGTCCCACAATCTCCAGCTCACACGCCTTTACCTGGCCGTACCCTGCATTACTCTGGCATTACCCTAGCGCACCCTGCCACTGCCACAATGATCCCATAAACGCTTTCAAGTATAATAAGATTAGTTTAAACCGTTCGTCTGGCCGATCCTTGGACATGCCTTGGTACAAGGAAGCAGCTCTTAGCGGTATATTAAATTATCTGAGAATTTCCATTTTTTTTTTAAATATCTGGCAACACATCTTGTATAAAAAAAAGGGTTTGTAATTAATAATATTTATTTATAAACCGTTTTGCACAAGATGTGTTGCCCGTGCTTCGCCAGGAAAAATGCTTTTATCCCGGGAAGTAACTTACAAAATGATACACAAACCACCTTCTCGAAGAAGTAAAACAATATTTATATTCATCTCTCACTGTTTAGAATATTACATACAATGCTGATCTCAAGAAACTTTATTTGTTTAATAAGTATACCCTTCAACATTCATTTCCGCTTTTTACATATGGCGACTTGTAAAAATAATCTTGCAACGCTCTAACAGTTAAAACTGCAGTAAAGTGCACCCATAATAGAAAGTAGATAAAAAATGTTACTATGCTTAATAATTGGCAATCCACTATAATCAGGACTTTCATTTGAGAGTTATACGCAGCAAATTCTTGAGTTTGCTGCGTATAACTCTCAAATGAAAGTGAGAAATTACTTCTACTGTGCTGTGTTGTTCTTGAACGTAATTTTAAATCATTGCCTATTATTAAATTTAATAACGTTCCCGTTAAAAAATAGCAATCCGTATGCCATTGGTCGCGGATCTATGACCAATATTCGTAGATGTGACTGGCGGAGTGATTATTTAGTTGAACAGGGTAAAAGATATCGCAGAGCGCGTAGACAGTTAAATAAACTCAAGAGCCGAAAGATTACTGGAGATCTTTTTACGTTCGCTTTAAATGCTTTTAGAGTTGCCAAGTCACGCTACAAAGCATCGGTGGAAAAATCTAAGGGTAACTTGTTGCAGAAAATCGTTGATAAACTTGACAGGGAGGGTCCGTGGTTTCCCTTATATCACGAATTTAAAGCTAACAGATCGGTCGACCTTGCATGATGATAATGACCCTGATGATTCACCGGCTAACGATAGCGACTACCACCAACAGATTCGAGCGTGGGCTCCTGTGCCACCTGAATCACCAATGTCAGACGTACGAATTACGTCCAAAATTTCATAGTAATCAATATGGCTTCACCATAGGTGTGGCAGTCGACGCGGCGCTTTCTGTCAGAAGAACCGTTAACCAATCCGAAAACAAGTACGCAATTGGGATCTTCCTGGATATTTCTGGGGCTTTTGATAACGCTTGGTGGCCTATGCTGTTGTTAAAATTAAAAACCCGCAGTTGCTATAGAAACATATTATTGTATATAGGGGTTTTGGAGAAATAATACGACTTCCTTGAATGCAGTATATGGTCGACTGGCGAACCGTTTATTAAGAGGACAGCGATCGATACACACATAATGTTGAGGGTACAATGTTGAAACATTTTGTAACACTACCTACTTACAACATACATTACACCCTACCACTTATTCTAAACTGCTCTTATACAACTAATTTACAATTAAGTACATTATTCATGGTTGGTACCTTATGACCGGTTTCCTTACACGTTTACTTCGGGTCTCGGATGCTGTTGCTGGTGGTGGTGGTGGTGTCAGTGAACTTACTCCACTATCAGGTTCGCCAACGTCAGTTGGGAGTGGACAAGTTAACATAGACCGTGGAGACTTTCTCCAAATTTGATCTATATGTCTTTTTAAAGGTGGACCATTTTCCCTACTAACTAAGTAATAACGAGATCCTAAGTTCCCGTCAATTTTACCTCTAATCCACTTATCCTCCCTTCCAAAACCTCGAGCCCACACGTCATCCCCTATCTCTAAGGTACGCGTTATACCACCCGCACTTTTGACCTGTTTCTGTTGAGCCTCTTCCACTCTTTGTTTAACGCCTTGAACCTTATTGCCCATATTCAACAGATCTAGGCGAGACCTTAACGTTCTATGCTGCAGTAACCTCGCCGGTGACTCTCCCGTCGTGCTATGCACGGTATTCCTATACATAAATAGGTACGACTTCAATGCCGTATCAACCTCTATACCGTCCCTAAAAGCCTTTTTTAACGCATTTTTACAAATTTTAACGGCATTCTCTGCAGCTCCATTCGATGCAGGGTGATAAACTGGCGTAAAAATATGTTTAATACCGTTAACACGCATAAATTCTGCTATTTCAACACCTGTAAAAGGAGGTCCGTTGTCCGATACTATCTCTTTTGGTAACCCAAACCGAGCTAAAACATCCCTTAATACCTTAAGAACTTCCTTTCCGGTCGTTCTTTTCATTTCAAAAGCTTCGATCCATTTAGACGACGAATCCACTATGACAAAAAACGTCTTACCCTGAAAAGGGCCTAGGAAATCAACATGTAACCTACTCCACGGCTCTGAGATATAGGGCCAGGGTTGAGGGGGTGCTTTCGGTGGAGCTGGAGCTTCCAACCGACATGTATTGCATTCCTGGCAAACGCGTTCAATGTCTGCATCGATACCAGGCCACCAAACGTAACTACGAGCCATTGATTTCATTTTAACAATGCCCATGTGACTGATATGCAACTCTTTTAAAATAATACTTCGCAATTCCGTTGGTATCACAACTCTATAGCCCCACATTACACATCCCGACTCGACATACAACTCATTCCTTCTAACAAAATAAGCTTGTAGCTCCGCATCGGGACATGAAGGAGGCCAACCTGACCTTATATATATCATGACTTTTCTCAAAACACTATCCATATTCCCCAGTTTACTGACATCTTGACTGGTTATCGGTAAAAAATCCTGTACGAAATTTATATATGTGATTTCGTTCTGTTCTTTGTTCCTTGTACCCACTGGCAACCTAGACAACGCATCTGCACCATTCTTATCGGTAGGTACGTATTGAATTCGATACTGATAACCAGAGAGGACTACCGCCCACCTTTGTAGCCTACTTGCTGCCATCGTTGGAATGCCCGTTTTATCCCCAAAAATAGAAACTAGTGGTTTGTGGTCCGTTTTGAGAACAAACTCTCGCCCGTATAAGTACTGATGGAACTTCCTTACTCCAAAAATAATAGCAAGCGCCTCCCTTTGAATCTGCGAGTAATTTGCTTCCGATGCGTTTAAAACCCGCGACGCGTAAGCGATCGGACGCTCGGTTCCATCGGGCCACACATGAGCTATGACCGCTCCCACCCCCTGCGCACTCGCATCCGTCGTCAGTGTTACCGGCATACGCGGATCATAATGCGCGAGTACCTCACTAGAAGACAACAGATTTTTAATGCTGTTGAAAACTTCCGTACAATCTTTTGTCCAAACAAACTTATTATCCTTCCTTAGTAACTCGTAAAGGGGGGTTAGCCTCATACTAATATTCCTAACAAACTTGGCATAGTACATAACCATACCCAAGAACGATCTAAGTTCGGATACATTGGACGGTATAGGTACCTTTTTTATAGCTTCTACTTTACTTGGGCATGTCTTTACTCCATCTTTACTAATTATGAACCCTAAATAAGATACCTCATTCGCAAAAAACGTACATTTCTCTTTCTTGACCTTTAACCCGTACCGCTGTAATCTATCGAAAACTTTAAATAAAGTATCCATATGTTCTGCCTCGTCCCGGCCTGTCAAAATGACATCATCAAGAAAAACTCCTACCCTAGGCATACCTTCAAAAATTTGTTCAATTTTTCTTTGAAATATCCCTGGACTTGATGACAAACCATATATCAAACGATTGTATTTATATAACCCCCGGTGTGTATTGATTACAGTATATAATTTCGATGGTTCATCCAGACAAAATTGTGCGTATGCTTGAGATAAATCAATCTTTGTAAATTTATGCCCCGAATGTAATTTACTTAATAAATCATCTATTCTAGGTAGGGGAAAACGGTCAACCTCTAAACACTTATTTAAGGTAAGTTTATAGTCACCGCACAATCGTAGCGAGCCGTCTTTCTTAATGACTGGTACGACCGGGGTCGCCCAGTCTGACGTCTCGACAGGTGTGATGATACCGTCCCTCTCCAGCTGATCCAGCGCTTGCTCCACACGCTCCCGCAGCGCGTATGCTAGTGGTCGCGCTCGCAAATATATCGGTCTCGCATCGGGTCGTACACGCAAACTCACTTCACCACCAGTAAAACAGCCGAGACCGTCAGAAAACACCTCAGAGTATCTGTAACGCAATTCATTAATATTAAAAACTTTAGTACTAGTCATATTATTTATACATTGTTGATTGAGTTTATCAATAACTTCTAACTTAATTTTCAATTCGTATAACCATTCTCGACCCAATAACGGCTCTTTACCGTGGTCTATTACAAATAAATCTAACTCTTTGCAAGTATTACCAAACCGTACATAGGGTTTAATTCTGCCCCGTGGATACACCTTTTCGCCAGTATAATAGTTAAGTACTAAATTGCATGTTATTAAAGGCAGGGTACTTAATTTTTTTTTATAAAACTCGTAACTTACACACGAAATTCTACTACCTGTATCTACCTCCATACAAACATTTTTTTTATCTATTGAGACGCCAATATAATAAGGTTTATATTTCACCGAGTTATCTAATTGAAGTACATTTAAATTTACCTGTTCTAGGTTATCGAAAAAATCATTATTACTGGCTGACTCCTCCCCTTCGTCCCTCACTTGTGTCCACATAAGATCTCT
Organism: Sesamia inferens; assembly: GCA_037179545.1. Lineage (NCBI taxonomy): Eukaryota > Metazoa > Arthropoda > Insecta > Lepidoptera > Noctuidae > Sesamia > Sesamia inferens. The sequence continues at coordinate 32,661,356 of CM073927.1, forward strand.
GTCCTTTTTCAGTCTAGGACACATCTTCTTTAAATGACCTTCCAGATTACATACACGGCACGTATATCTTCTAAAACGGCACATACTCTTCTCGTGGTATGCTCCGCAAGCGGCACACGGACTTGCCGCTAGTTGCGTTTGCCTCGACTCGGCCGGCGCCGCTCGTGCACCGCGGCCCCCACGCTGACTCACCGCTGGCGCGCACTTTGTGTCTTGCTGCGGGTTATGTTCCGCTGACCGACGGCCGCGAGCCCCCGACCGCCCGCTGCCTCGCCCGGCCGCGCCAACATAGTGCGTCGCTGCCCCTTGCGCCGCGTCTCTGACGTCACTGCACTGACCGCGGTCCCGAGCCCGAGGTTCTACCATCGCCGCGTCAGACTCCGCCGCCTCCATCGCCACTGCCAACTGGAGCGCCTTACTGAACGTCGGTACCTCTCCCTCGAACAAGCGTTGCCGAATGACGTCATCCCATCCTCGTCGCCAAATATTGTATATAGGGGTTTTGGAGAAATAATACGACTTCCTTGAATGCAGTATATGGTCGACTGGCGAACCGTTTATTAAGAGGACAGCGATCGATACACACATAATGTTGAGGGTACAATGTTGAAACATTTTGTAACACTACCTACTTACAACATACATTACACATATATAACATAGTATCTCGTTTACTCGTACTTTTTAAACGGTTCCGCGGTACTTAAGTTCGGTCATTTTTCTAGTACTAAAACACTAACCATGGGATGTCCTCAGGGTTCAGTTGTCGGTCCTTATTTATGGAATTTGGGTTTTGATGAGTTCCTCGCGATCCCGCTTCCTTGCGGCTGTTCACTTACTGGTTACGCGGTCGATGGCCTACTGCTCATTAAGTCAAGTACCCGAGCTGGGCTTGAGAACTTGGCCAATACTTGCCTAAATTTAATATCTCAGTGGGGTGATCGTAACCGCCTAGCGTTTGCGCCGCATAAAACCTATCAACTTCTACTAAAAGGCAATCTTAAATCATTGCCTACTATTAAATTTAACAACGTTCCCATTATGATCCAGCATGAAAACAGCAATCCGTATGCTACCTTGGTATGATCTTAGAAAGAAATTTTTCATTTATCGAACATATAAAAATAGTTGGCGAAAAAGCTAAAAGGAACTTTTATGCCCTAACTAGAATATCCAAAGCAACTTGGGGTCTTTAAAAACTATATATGGAGCTACCTATTTAGGATGTATGTGCTACGGTGCACCTGTTTGGGCCGATACGGCCAGCATAGGGGCGGCACGACGTAAACTGTTTCAAAGCCAACGTTTGGCATTGATATTTTTATGCAAGGCGTACAGAACAGTCAGTACTGAAGCCTTACCGGTACTGGCAGGTGTACTTCCAGTCGATCTTGAGGTACAGCGACGTGCTTCAATGTACTACTCCGCGAGGGGGGAGGCCATGGACACAAATTTTGTTACACAACGCGACTTTAATAAAATTTCTAGATTATTTAAACCTCAGACTGAAGTCTGGGAGGACCTCTTATCCGAATGGCAAAGTAGGAAGGATAATTCCATCAAGGGCCCTCCATCTATTCTTTCCATCCGTTGGCGATCGGCTGGCTAAGATATGGCTGGAGGTTGACCACTGCGTTGCCCAATTTCTCAAAGGTCATGGCAACTTTAAAAGTGAACTGTATTCTTTTAAACTTGTTCCTTCGCCTTTGTGAACATTATTCTACATCCAATTGTGAATTTGAACAGTCCGCACATCACATCTTGTGGGAGTGTATTCTTTGGCAGAATGAACGCGATATTATGTTGGATAGTGTATAAGTTACATCCGGAGTCGTTTATTATACGGACCTTGTAGAAACTAGAACCAATTTCCGTGCGTTCAGGCGCTTTTGCCACACCTATTATTGGAATCAATTGTAACAGCACATACCTACTTAGGACCCATTAACTTAATCAAATTTTATTCCGTGGTACTTGGTAATCTGGGCTTCTCCCAGTTGCAATAATGTCCCTTTGTGCCGATTGTTCTGTTCTGTCTCTTGCTTGTTATGGAGGGAAGTGGAAAAATATGTTTTTTCTTACTCCTCTGCTATTCCTTTCTGATTAATTTCGATGCCGGACCCAAGACAGTTGAATCATTTCTCCGGGACTCGTCGAGCTTCATTGCTCGGCGTTTTTCTGGCGGTACTCCACTGTTGATTCTGGCTTTCAGGAGTTGCAGTGGGTGGGAAAATGTGTGGCGGGTTTAGTCCCGAACCCTAGGGTGTGTCCTGCGGCGGCTAGTGGCGTGAGGGCGCTGGGATTCCCGCTGCCTCACGCGCGCCGCCTTCTCCTCTGCCGGCATCACTGCTTCGTAGAAGGAGGTATCAGCCTGCCATGCACTCTCGCTCCGGATCATGGCCTGGATCAGGGTCAGACGCGATAGATCGCCGCCGATCGCTGTTACGAGGATACGGCGGTGCTCTACTCAAACCGGGCAGACCTCCACCGTATGCTCTGCCATGTCCTCAGGGCGATCCACACATTAGTGGCAACGCGGCGTTTTCTCTCGCCTTATCCGGAACTGGAACCTCCCGAAAGAACCATGGCCGGTGAGAACCTGCATCAGGAGAAAGGAGAGGGCGCCGTGACGTCTCTCAAGCAACTCCTCAGAGAGTCGACCTACCGCCGCTATTGTGGCGTGCCCATTCCGCCTCCCCTTACATCTTGCGGCACGTCTTGAAGGTGTGCGCACACTAGCGGGTGAGATTAGCCGCACTTACTACGAGACGACTTTATTAGCGCCGCCACTTACAAATGATCTGGGTGCGCGGTGTGCTTTTCCACTTAGTATGTCTGTTCGCTTTGATTCTCTGATAATAGCTTTGAGATGAGATTGTGTTTTCTAGCTCTGTTAAAATTAAACCAAACAGATAATGATACCTTTTGTGCCAGTTCCAAATTTTAGTTGTTTTGAACATTATTTTTTTCTGACAATATAGGTTTATCGTTCCACTTCTGGGTCTCCCAAATATTCTTCCACCTTTTCTTGGGCTGTGGCTTCTCCGATCAATCGGTTAGGAACGAGTCCAAATCGTCACGCCTTCGTTTCTTAAGCCCGTCTCTGTGACGACGTCCTTCTTCAGGTACCCACTATGTGACGACTTTGACTCTCCATCATTTTTTCTTTTTCGGTGTTTCCGTCTGACTACAATTTAAGTGTTTTCAAGGCTCGAGTGAATACGCTCTTAATTAATTAGCACGCTTTACCATCAACGATTGCATCACTGCTTACCATCAGGCGGGATTGCGGTCAAGCACTAGTTTATATTTTATATTAAAAAAAACTTAACCTCGTTTAATAAGTTTATATTTTTAATGAAATAATATTGCTGTATATGATTATGACAGTGAATACGGGATACACAATAAACATATTTATATATCTTTTTGAACAAGGCGTGTCGTATCGACTGGAAAAATGCACGCAATCGTCAAACGGCGTAGTGGCGAAGTTAGACACCATAACAGACGTAAGAGACGTAGGACAATTAAATTCACCTCGGAGGTGATATCAGAACTTAGCCACACTAAGCTGGAAGCAATGAGTAAAGAAAACTTTATAGCCAGGGAAGAAAATGTAGGAGATTGTTCTTTGTGTGGGAGGACCGACATTCAGTTGTCTCATAAAAGTCAAACCTTTGAGAGATTTTAAAATTAGTACATATTAATATTTCCAGTATTCATTGCTTATTACGCAAAACTAAAGAGGTTTCTTCTTTACTTTCCCAGTAGATGTGGTAAGAGTACCTACTTTATTTGTAGTGGCAACTTCACTGGAAGTTCCTATTAAGTCTTAAAAACTATAAATTACTGTATATCGAGACCAACAAACTAAAAGTACAAATTTGTTCTTTTTAAGCTCATTTCTTGAAATTCTTAACCTAAAAATATTTCATTTCAAAGTCCAACAGGGCACCCCCTATCATCGGAACCCATTACCTAATATCTTCCCCGTCCACCTGCTCTCGACCAATAACTTAAATGCCACGTAAGATCCCATAAAAGAGCCCGCTATTGTTGTCAAGAAAAATGCCGTGTTTTTTCCACGACGACGCCGAGCGACGCTGGGCGGGCATTGTGCGCAGGTATTCAGAAAATTAACTTGGTCTAGACGATGGTGCCACAGTACAGGAAGATACAGTGAGACAATGGCGCCGATCGTCTTGTTCACAAACTAAATTAAATTAAAGTTCAGTGTATCTTTTTCATTATATTTCATTAAGAAAAGGACAGAAGATAAAATGTCAGTTCAGACCTGTCAAATTAGTGCGCTCCTGACGTAAATTGGCCTATTTTTAGTCGCCATGTTTATGTCGACAGGATTAAACTAAAATGTTATCTTCTATCCTTTTCTTAACGAAATGGAAAGAAAAAGATGCACTTAGCTTAAAATTACTTTAGTTTGTGAATAACAGAATCGGCGCCAATGATTTGAAGTAGATTTTATAATCGGTCAACTGCTAGTCGGACAAAAGGTTCCTTATCGTTCTTACTTTTTAGTACTTGCTGTAGTTGCGGCAGCATAAATACATCATCTGTGACAATTTCAACTGTCTTGTTGTCGCGGTTTAGAGATATTACCTAGTTATGGGATCCCATATTTATTATTTTATCTACAAGTATAGCGTTTTGCGCCGTACATACAATTTGTTTATACTGTTTTGGGACAGAGGTCGCAATCGCTACTTCTGCCTATGGGCTCCTGGGTTCCATTCCCAGGTCGTATAAAATGTTATTGGGTTTTCCATCTGGTATTCAGTAGCAGTGTAACATTTTGTAAAAATATATTTATTATTTTCTTTTTGAAAGTTCAACAATATTCATTGCGTAATTTACGTTGTTGAGCAGACACATTTTTCGAACATATAGAGCAATGGAATAGCAAAATGATTCAAATTGATCCAATGATTAGCGATTCTTTAACCATACATTTTGATCTTTTAACGTCCCTTAACTTTAATCGCCGTTTATGCATATGGGTTCTGAATAAGGGGGAGAGTGTTGGTTTCAGTTCTTACAGAAATTGAACATTCTGTATATATTTTGTTTTGGTGTCACGGTGGTATAGAAGATGGCTTTATGAGATCGGTACAGTTCAGATGATTTGTTGGTTAGTGACCGGTAAATGTTTTCATATCGGGGTAAGGAGGGTTAGGAATTCTGATAAAAATATATTAAAAGGTTTTGTTGTATATTTTTAGTACTGAGTTGGAAATGTCGGGACATGAGGCATTTATTCCTAGAAATATCATGCAGCAAGCTAACAGTGACAGTGAACTGGGCCCCTGTGACGCAGGGAATTGTAGTTTAGGATCTAGGGCATTTGTATAAACCTACTAGGTATCTAATGTTCTTTGTGATCTGCTAGATATTATATTATATTACAGTATTTTCTTTTTGCACTGAATTCACTTTTGGTTATATTTAATTAACTACATATGTGCGTGTGTTATTTTCTTAACCAATTAAACCAATGCCTGATGGGACCGACGAGTTCTAAAGTGGGGACCACGCACCGGAAGATGCAGCGTGGGTAGGCCCCCGACAAGGAGGACCGACGACCTGATAAAGATCAAGGGAAACCGCTGGATGCGGGAGGCGCATGACATGTCGTCGTGGAGATCCCTGGTGGCCTATGTCTAACAGTGGAGAGTTTTTCGGCTGAATTGATGATGATAAATTTTCATATTCGTAACTAAGAATATAGTTATAATAAGAATGTTTTGTCAAAGTCACATTCTTAAAATATAAGGTATTGAAACAGCTTGTTAAAGTTTTAAACTACTCGGAGTCTGTATTGTCATGTCTATGATTTTTTTTTAAATTCTCGAACAAAGCACGAAAAACGTGTCGGAGTGTGAAATTCAGCGACACCGGTGACCGCGCAATATGCACAGCGTTGATTTGTTGGGCTTCAGTGCCATAGACTAACATTTTATTAGTAATAGACGTGACAGTTGGAAGATTTTTTATTGTGTTGATTGATTGCCGTGGTCAGCTAACACCTGACAACTAAATTAATTTAATGGTCTGTGTTATATGTTACGAGTTTAGTTTTCGCACTTAGTCGTTCAAGTTACTTACCCTTACTAATATTATAAATGGGAAAGTGAGTATGTTAGGTCGCGCGTCATGTAAATCGACGTATTTTTAGAAGCCATGTTAACAATCGTATCTAAACTGTCTACGGAGTGTCTTAATTTGACATGATTAAACTAAAATGTTATCTTTTATCCTTTTTTTACCGAAATGGAAAGAAAATGTGCACTGAATTTAAAATTACTTTAGTTAGTTTACGTAGAGTAGCCAGCCTTTCAGTGTTCTATACGATTCATTTTGGTGAGTGTGCGAAGGAATTGCAGGATTTAATTCTCCCATCTACGTTCCACCATCGGACGACCCGTCGTACGGCGAGTTTACACCCTTACGTTGTTAACACCACTACGACCTGGACGATGCGTTTCGCCTCCTCTTTTATACCGGGTACATCGAGGGATTGGATCAATTTGCCAGCGTCGGTGTTTCCGTCGGATTACAATTTGAGTGTCTTCAAGGCTAGATACTTTATAATTTATAAAAAAAGAAGAGAGAATCGGCACCAAAATCTCGCATACATATACTAATTATAAACAAATGCTAATGATCAAAATGTACTCATCAATCACACAGACAAAAGTTTAGTAACTTTAATTGTGATTACCTACCAACTAATCATCAGAATAATCCCTGTAATTTATCTTGAGTATGAAAGAGATGGTGTTACACACATTGTAAAGTGTTGTCTCTTACTTATATAATGACCGATACAGTTAATTGTACGACTAGTGCACTTGACCATGGATGTCTGTATGATTTAAATTAATTGTAAGTTTGTTAAGAAGGTCAAGTAAAATCTGGATAGCTCTAGGTCAGGCAATGTTATTAGAAGCAATGTTCTTGTGCTAGACTAATGCTAGTTTTCAGTCGTGAGAAATTGGTATTATTTTAATTAATATTTTTATTAAGTGCTTCATGTTGTATTAAACCTTGACAGATACTTACTTATTTTACATATAAAATAGTAATCAATATGTCTTATTAACATTTTAAAACAAAGTGTTATACTTAGTTACAGCGGTAGTGCACGCGTCTCTGTGTGCACCTTTCATCATCATCATCATCATTTCAGCCGAAAGACGTAAACTGCTGGTCGTAGGTCTCCCCCAAGGTTCTCCACGACGACCGGTCCTGCGCCTCCCGCATCCAGCGGTTTCCCGCGACCTTCACCAGGTCGTCGGTCCACCTTGTCGGGGGCCTACCCACGCTACGTCTTCCGGTGCGTGGTCGCCACTCGAGAACCCGTCGGCCCCATCGGGCATCGGTCCTACGGGCAACGTGTCCAGCCCACTGCCACTTTAGTGTTGCAATTTTTCGGGCTATGTCGGTTACTCTCGTTCTTCTGCGGATCTCCTCATTCCTGATTCGATCGCGCAGTGAAACTCCAAGCATAGCCCTCTCCATTGCCCTTTGAGTGACTTTGAGCCTTCTTATAAGGCCCATTGTTAGCGACCACTTCTCAATTCCATAAGTCATCACTGGCAACACACACTGGTCGAAGACTTTTGTCTTGAGACACTGCGGTATTTCGGACGAGAAGATTCTACGTAGCTTCCCGAAAGCAGCCCAGCCGAGTTAGATTCGACGAATGACCTCTTTCTCGAAGTTGGACCTTCCTAACTGGATAGTTTGTCTCAGGTACACTTCGAGAACAGAGTCTCCAATCTTTATAGGAGTTGGTACAACATGGGCATTAGACATGACTTTCAACTTGTCCATGTTCATTTTGAGACCTGCACCTTTATGCACTATAATATCTCCACCATGGCTGTATGGAGGACTTTATCATTTCAAGACATTAGAATTACAGCACATAAGATAAAGAAAAAACATTTAAAATATTGAAAAGGATTTGTCTCAGTGGATGCCACTTAATGGCACACGATATCGCGGCAGCTTCAAATGTTGAGCTGGACTCCTTGGATAAAGATTAGTCCTTCGAAGCTCTGGACAGAGAGGTGTGGAAAGGGAGTGGCGGAGGCGTTGTCCAGCGCTGGAATATAAAAGCATAATAATAGTTTAAAAAATGGGTTTCTAGATAACGTGAATTAGAAGTTATTAAAGATTAGCTATCATTCGTTTTCTTTTCATTAGTGGGTAAGGGGAAAGCAGATGAGATGCTGAAACACTGCTGCCTATTTAATCGGTTAAATGCCGTAATTACAAAAACAGTTCATAAGCCATTGTGTCTCACGCGAATCCACTCATATGGTCAAGCAAGGTGGTCACTCTCCATGGTTCATTGTCGCTTCTACCCGATTAATCTCTGGCAGTGAAGGACAGCGCTATAAATCAGAAGGCGCGTGTTTCGACTGTCAGTCGCACCTACACTATGAGTTAGTGCTTATAGTGAGTGTGAGGTGTGCCACTCACTACCACTATTGATGCTGAAAACTTAAATGTTCAGGAAAATAATCGAAGATCTATTTTATGAAATATATTTGAAACTACTCTAAGTTTTTCTTCAAGCGTAGTGGAAAAGGCAAATATATAACGACCTCTGAGGCTGCCACTTTCTTTTTTAATTAATATGTTTTGTCAACAACCATTAAAACAAATGAATTTAAAAGCAACAAATTTGATGAATATAACAAAAAAAAAATCAGTTGCAGCAAATTATAAATCACCATTGCCATAAAGAAAAATAGGATAGAATATATAAATCAGGACAATACGGTTTTCCATTTTTAATTTAAGTTGTATTTTTTTTTATTATTATAAACTAGCGCTTAACCGCAATCCCGCCTGATGGTAAGCAGTGATGCGATCGTTGAAGGTAAAGCCCGCTAGTTTATTAAGACCCTATTCACTCAGAAAAATTGAGCGAATAGGAAGGAAGACGGCAGTTGAGCGAGGTGATGCAATGTTAAACCCAACAACACGACCAACGATGCTGCGCCAAAGGGAGATTGATCTGAAGACCCTCCACGACCAAACTCCCAACACAATAACATTAGGCGCATCGTACCCGGCACACATCGCAACACAACTGCTCAGACCCGTCCTCCGTACGGCTTTACCAGACACCATGCCGGAACACGACAAATCGCTTGGCGGCAAGGCTTTGTCAGATGGGTGGTAACTTCTGCCGGCGGCCGATGTTACGGCCTACCACCGAGAAAAGACGGACTAGTGTAGCTACATACCTTAAATTTTATCAAATTGTTGAGAACGTTGTACAGTTAACCAGTTATGCACGAAATTCCAGAACCAGTTAAAACAATATGTCGAAGATAACGATATCATTTTAATAAAAGTTGCTCATTTGACTTACGTAGTAGTGGGGTAAACGCTGTGACGTTATTTTTTAACGTTTTGGATAGTGGGGATTGTCGAACGGTGATTTCGCTTGCAGGCGCGGTCTAGGGCACTTGTGCGGGGCGAAACTGTCGGTTAGCTTAAAGGGATATTTACACCTCGTGCTTTAATTCAAAGCTCACCAACGAAATGGAGCCCTTACCACCACCCCAAGATGGTGACGATCCTATCGTTGCGCCGTCGCTGACGTCGTCAAATATACTTTTGTTTTAATGCCGATTTGTAATAATTTAATTATACTCTGAGGAATTGTCGTTTTTAATTCACTACTGTACTGCACGGGAAGACAACAGTAGGCCTAGTATGAGTTTTTCAATACTGTAAACTATGAAAGTTTTCGTTTAAATGTCAAACTGTTAGTTTTCGATGATATTGGTAGTACGAGTTCAGTTTATTATTGTTTCCTTTTTAATTAAATATCACTTTGGTACATTACACCAACAAGACTTTTCCAATTGTAAATGCAAAAAGCGTCTAAAATTAAGAGTAGTAACAGGTAAGGAGTCGTCGTGAAGTCTGGCCGCCTTCCAAGTTGTGTAGTGTGAACATACTCGTTTATTTTGTATACTTGTAGTTACGTGGCTAGAGTGCAGCCAACACTTGTGTTTAGAGCCGGGTTTGGGTGGCTTAATTGACACTGATTAAGAACATTTTTGAAGATATCACATATAATTTAAAGAAATTAATCTGTTATATCTTTTAAAGTTTTGAATATCGTTGCCTAGAAACAAGAGTTTAAATGCGGAAAAAGCATTGAATCCGCGTGAGCGTGACCGACCTTGATCTTTTTTGTTTTTTACTTTTTGCGTATTCTGTTTTTTAATGATTTCGGTTTTCACTTCTGTCGGTCAGTCCTACAACTGATATTTTTATATTTCCATGATCTCGCCTGATGGTAAGCAGTGATGCAATCGTCAAGCGCCCGAGTTTATTAAGAGCCAATTCACTTTAGCCTTGAAGACACTTCAGTAAATTGTAATCTAACGAGAAGACCGCTGCAGACTAAAAATAGACCCAAAGTTCTTAGTAATTGTACAAAATCTAGCTTGATAGACTAAGAAGTAATTTAATGATAGATGATTTAGAGATATTATAACTAAAATATTGTCAATTTGTTCTTACTACATTTCCAACACAGAAAATGCATTATTGTTTTTTTATACTCAATTTTTATTAATTTTTTTGGTGCATGAACAACGTACAGACAGTAAGATTATTTCCTAATATATTTTCTATTATAGGTGTAGTTTGTTTCTCATTTCTATTAGTGGCGACTTCTGAGTTATATCCCTTTGTTTTCGCCACAACTTTGTTTTCAATGTTTTTAAATGTTTGAATGTTACAGGTTTATTGCTACTACTTCGTAATAAATAAATAAAAAAATTGTAAAGTTAACTCCAGAGTACATAAGTATTTACATCTTATTAAATACTTAGGTAGTATATTTTGACTTTCTTGTTGTGTCAAGCAAGAGCTATTAAGAGTGTGTCTCTCTATGCGTAGATAAGCAGAACAGTTCATAACATAACATTATACAACGTTTTTTTTCTTTATGCGAAACCTGAATATAGTTTGTACAGAATAAGCAACTCAATCGATTCCAATAATTTTTACAACATGTTATATCTTTTCCCAAATACATTTAGAAATGTAGTGTGGTTACCAAGCGCACAGCACAATGTTGACGGTAGATCATAGTACTAAACACATGCGCATAGCTGGACAGGCCTCCCCCCGAGCCGGGCCGCTGTAGGCATAGATAGTTTTTGGTGGGACAACCAGGTAAGAACACAAGCTCGTAACTTTGTGGTTTTTCATAATATCTTTTTGATATTTTGTACATAGATTCTTTACTTAAAAATACTGGACACGTGTTCCGGGTTTCGCATATAGGTACAAGAAATAACGTGGTATAACATTACGCTCGTGATAGGCTTCTGGTAACAGTCACATTCACACAGGTCGATCAATCGGGTTAAGCTACGCTATGTTTCATACACCCCTCGTGCCTCGGATAGCACGTTATATTATTGTTTTATATACCCCTCGTGCCTCGGACAGCACGTTATATTATTGTTTTATATACCCCTTGTGCCTCGGATAGCACGTTATCTTATTGTTTTATATACCCCTCGTGCCTCGGATAGCACGTTATCTTATTGTCTATACTGGTTGTTAGAAGTCAGAACTGATAATCAGTCTTACCTTGGGTTTTGCCACCCAGTAACTGGGTGGTGCAGGTAAGATAGGCAGTCACTTCAAGTAAGATATTGGTAAGTACTTAGTTGCATCCGGTCAGACTAGAAGCTGACCCCAACATAGTTTGAAAAAAGTTAGGCAGATGATGACATAACATGACGCCTGTATTCCCTGATAGGCCAGGCAGAAGAACTCCTTATGATGGATCCGTGTTTCAGAAGAATACGACGTCTCAGTGGATATACGAACATAATTATTTTTTTAAATACTTTTTGTTTTACAGCTAAAATACGAGTATATCTATGATCATCTATATGCCATGCCAAATGTTGTGAAAGGCCTCGCCCAAGGCTTTCCACGCTGACCGGCCTTGTGCTGCCCGCATCCATCGGCTTCCCGCGACCTTCACCAGGTCATCGGTCCACCTAGTTGGGGGCCTCCATACGCTGCGTCTTCCAGTACGTGGCCGCCACTCCAGAACCTTACTGCCCCATCGGCCATCGGTTCTACGAGCAATGTGCCCTGCCCACTGCCACTTCAGTTTAGCGACTCGTAGAGCTATATCGGTGACTTTGGTTCTTCTGCGGATCTCCTCATTTCTGATTCGATCGCGCAGAGAAACTCCGAGCATAGCTCTTTCTATTGCCCTTTGTGTGACTCTGAGCCTTCGTATAAGGCCCATTGTGAGCGACCACGTTTCAGTTCCGTAAGTCATCACTGGCAACACACACTGGTCAACGACTTTAGTCTTGAGACACTGTGGTATCTTGGACGACGAGAAGATGTATCGTAGCTTCCCGAACGCTGCCCAGCCGAGCTGGATTCGACGAGACACCTCTTTCTCGAAGTTGGACCTACCTAGTTGCACTGTTTGTCCCAGGTATATATACTCAACAACTTCAAGTGCAGAGCAACCAACTAGAATTGGAGTGGGTGCGACATGAGAGTTCGACATGATCTTCGTCTTATCCATGTTCATCTTTAGACCCACTTGTTGGGAAGCTCTGCTGAGGTCATTGAGCATATTGCCCAAGTCTTCCAGGGTCTCAGCCATGACCACGATATCTTATTGTTTCATACACCCCTCGTGCCTCGGATAGCACGTTATCTTATTGTTTCATACACCCCTCGTGCCTCGGATAGCACGTTATCTTATTGTTTTATACACCCTTCGTGCCTCGGATAGCACGTTATCTTATTGTTTTATATACCCCTCGTGCCTCGGATAGCACGTTATCTTATTGTTTTATATACCCCTCGTGCCTCGGATAGCACGTTATCTTATTGTTTTATTTACCCCTCGTGCCTCGGATAGCACGTTATATTATTGTTTTATATACCCCTCGTTTCTCGGATAGCACGTTATCTTATTGTCTATACTGGTTGTTAGAAGTCAGAACTGATAATCAGTCTTATCTTGGGTTTTGCCACCCAGTAACTGGGTGGTGGAGGTAAGATAGGCAGTCACTTCATGGAAGATACTGGTAAGTACTTAGTTGCATCCGGTCAGACTAGAAGCTCACCCCAACATAGTTTGAAAAAAGTTAGGCAAATGATGACATAACATGACGCCTGTATTCCCTGATAGGTCAGGCAGAGGTACTCCTTATGATGCATCCGTGTTTCAGAAGAAAACGACGTCTCAGTGGATATACGAACATAATAATTTTTTTAAATACTTTTTGTTTTACAGCTAAAATATATCTATGATCATCTATATGCCATGACAAATGTTGTTAAAATTACTTACTTCATAGCAATTGCCGCCGAGATACCAAACTCTCTTAAAAGGAAATGAAAGTGTGAAGACAGTTATTTTGTTCTCAAACATACTCGTGAATCCTTTCAGTTCATTCGGTCAAGTTTTAAGGACCCGACCGGAAGTGACGAGGCGACAGGTGGGGAGGGAGGAAATGGCACACGTTTCCGGACTGAGTAATGTCCGGTGCGCGCGAGTGGAGAGCTGCGATTATATTGAGGTGAGTATTGAGGGCTTGAAGAGGATTGGAGATCTGGTGGCGTTTACTAGAGAAAGGTTTGTTTTGAAGAGGGTGTGAGGGGTTGAATTAATGTCACATATGAATGGTCTCCTCGAAAGAGGCTACGGGAGAGGCAAAAAATAATACCTATTTAATTCATGTAGCTTTTGTTTCAGCCTTGCCATTATTCTTGTTTAATCCAGGTCATAAACTACCTCTTTGCCTTTCATCCAAATCCAGCGGTTTTTGCATAATTGAGTAGCTAGTACCTAAAAATACACACTTGTGCATTCGTAATTGAGTAGCTAATATCTAAAAATACGAACTTGCGCATTCGTAATTGAGTAGCTAATATCCAAAAATACAAACTTGCATTCGTAATTGAGTAGCTAATATCTAAAAATACAAACTTGTGCATTCTTAATTGAGTAGCTAATATCTAAAAATACGAACTTGCGCATTCGTAATTGAGTAGCTAATATCCAAAAATACAAACTTGCATTCGTAATTGAGTAGCTAATATCTAAAAATACAAACTTGCGCATTCCTAATTGAGTAGCTAATATCCAAAAATACAAACTTGCATTCTTAATTGAGTAGCTAATATCTAAAATACAAACTTGCGCATTCGTAATTGAGGAGCTAATATCCAAAACTACAAACTTGCATTCGCAATTGAGTAGCTAATATCCAAAATACAAACTTGCATTCTTAATTGAGTAGCTAATATCTAAAAATACAAACTTGCATTCGTAATTGAGTAGCTAATATTTAAAAATACAAACTTGCGCATTCGCAATTGAGTAGCTAATATCTAAAAATACAAACTTGCGCATTCGTAATTCAGTAGCTAATATCCAAAACTACAAACTTGCATTCATAATTGAGTAGCTAATATTTAAAAATATAAACTTGCGCATTCGAAATTCAGTAGCTAATATCCAAAACTACAAACTTGCATTCATAATTGAGTAGCTAATATTTAAAAATACAAACTTGCGCATTCGTAATATTACTAGGATATTTACTTATTTATGTAGGTAACCAAAAGCAAATACAACAGTGGTACATTTTTTATGGTCAATTAAACGTTTCCCTGTGTAACTGGGATGTATAATTATGAAGCATTCGAACGAACTAACGCCAAAATCTTTCTAATTAAAAATAATAACAACATATAAGATTATACAATTTTGAAATAAACTTCTTCTTCTTCTTTTTTCAAGGTGAGATTCAACCTCAATTCTTGATCAATGGCCTCTGTGGATATAGCACAATTTTGCCTTTTTGTATTTTTTTTAATAAAGAGTATTCTATTCTATTCTTAATGAATTATTTACTGAATGCACTTTTTACTACATAAATCACGCGCTTTTATTTAGTAAATGACACTATAAATCATTTTAAATGTCCAATGAAAAATGCGCATGACACTCACTAAACTTAAAATAAATAAGGATGGACATTGATAGCAGCAGAAAAAGAAGAAGAGGATTAGCTGCTTGTCGTTTGTCTGCGTTCATAAACAAAATGTAAAATAAATCGCCTTTCAGAATTCTGAGTTATAAGTTCGAGCAATACGAGACAGTACACAGTTGCTGGTATAGTTAGTGGAAAGGTTAAGGATAGTACTGTACTCACAAACAACAGTAATGCGTTTAGATAGATGTTTCAAAACGCGAGTTAAGAAATGTCATTCTTCAGAAGATGTTAGATGGTTATACGTGAAATGTCTTTGTAAATTTTATTAGCCATATTAAAGGCTGGATTTTTACTGACCACCTTTCAGTATCTAACTTTTAATACAATCCAATTCAATTTACAAGCTAACACCAACATAACAAAATGAAGTCCGAATTTAAATAAAACTATTCACATTAAAATATTACTGCCAGCATTACCACGTTGTATTAGCCTCTGGTCAAGTTAAAACAAGTCTTTTTAAAATTTCCAATTTTTTTTTACTACCAATACAATATATCAATTACATAGTATATCAACACATTAAATAATTCTATATCAATCACACCTCCGCACTGACAAATACTTTCTGTCTTCTTCCTCGTAAGCAAAGTAAAACTGTCTACTTCTTTCTGAGATAGTGCACCGGAATCGGGTAGCGATTTGGCATTCGGTACCGTTCGCCTCAGTGCGCATCCGATCGCACGGAATCGGTCGATCAGGTGCGAAAATGAAAATAGTTCGCTTCGAATACTTGCAGTTGTGAGCGAATAGGCAATTTTAGAATGTGGTTTGAATGTAAAAGAGTACGTTACTTTTTATAGCTTTGTTTTTATTTGCTATTTAATGAAGGAAAAAAGAAAACTGATTTGTAATTAGGGAATTTAATGGTGAGGTTGATAATGATATACTTCAGGGAATTTTCGCCTGTTTTTATGTTTTTCATTTCAAATCGCTTTGTTCCCTATTAGAAATTTAATTTTAAGTTATTTAGATTCATACATCAACAGACGAAGCGTTTCGCCTCGTCTTTTACACCGCGTATATCGACGGACTGGAACAATTTGCCAGCGGCGGTGTTTCCGTCTGACTACAAGTTAGGTTAGGGTAAGGTCAAGGCTAGAGTGAATAGGCTCTTGATAAACTAGCGCGATTTACCATCAACGATTGCATCACTGATATTTACTATCAGGCGGGATCGCGGTCAAGCACTAGTTTATACGGTTTAAAATAATTCATTCCTTGTAAGTAACAAAATATGTATATGAGATGATGCCTTGTGGTTCCGTACCTCATAAGTAAAAACTAAACAATTAGATATAAGATCTCAGGAAGGCGTAAAGTTTCTTCAAGTTAAAATTAATATTAAATACTCAGAGTTGCAATAACTCGTAGCAGGGTATTTCAAGTCAATATCATGTCAAGTACAAGTAAATGAAAACTGGCACATATTCATTATAAATTTTCATAATTTTTTATGCATTAAAAAAAACCGTCATAAAATTTTTACATCTCTACAAATTTGTACGGAACCCTTGGTGCGTGAGTCCGACTCGAACCTGAGCATTAAAAAAAAAAAGAAAATGAAATAGTCCCAAGAAAGATATACTCAACGTCTCGTGTACCTGCGAAAATTTCAAGAACAGGAAATTGTAAGAGAGAAATAATTTAAACAAGCACATACAATATCTCTAAAGTGATCTAAAAAACGTTGTTGTATCTAAATTGAAAACACGTGTGTTGGAGTCATAAATAAGCAGCGTGACACACGGTCGTCTAGACGCTTAATCTAAAGCACCTGACTCATGCTCGGTCCAGTTTCACCCTTGTATACCTTCAAGATGTTACAGGGATGTAGGAAGACGGTGAATCTCATGATATTTGATTGTTTATGCCCAAACAATAGTGGAAACGTAGTTTTTAAGTGGACCGCATCAGGTGGTCGGTGGTCACCGGTATCAGGCTCGAGTCAGTACAGTTCTTTGACACTCGGTTGATGCTTTCCACTGCCGATTACTGGAACGTTTAGGTAATGTGCATAATGTGTGTCAGTGTAATGTATATTCAAGTAAAACTTACAAATTAGTTTCCGCGATTTTTTAAATATGTACGTTTACTATGTAGGCCGAATTCTGTAACGTATATTTTTTACCTAAAAGTAAAGTTAACTTAGTATGAGACTGAATTTAAAAAATATTTTATTCTAAAACAGATGTTTTAGAATAAAATATTATAATTAATAATATTATTATTTTATTCTAAAACAGATATTTTAGAATAAAATATTAATAGGAGAATACATTAGTACTACTGTTACACTAAGTTTTACGCCTACCAAAACTCCTCCCAATTTCAGCAAATCGTCAATGAACCTTACGAGAAAGGCGCCTGTGTCTGTAACACAGTTTATACTAGCATAGACACAAACGTCCACTCTATCTCAAATAATACATTTAGCGTTGTAATTCACTGTTTGAAGAGATATTTGTTTGACTGACATAGGAAAATTGTAAATGGCTTTTTGAAAAGCGTATGCCTTTAGATACACAGTCATTAGTGTTTCTAAAGTTATCGTTGAATTATTTTCTCCTGGACTATTATGACACAGTCATGTACATAAACCTCGACGATTTTTTTTTAAAATAGTCTCATCCAAAATATCTTATTGTATATAAATAAATGCGGTATCCACTGCACGATACATCTAGGCGCGCAGACAATGCGTAATGGGAGGGCGTGCTATCGGCTCGTTCACCTTACTCACCTTGGGTTGAGGGTGAATCAATGTGTTGCTCACTTACACTCTATGCTCGCCTTCCGGTACGCTTTTATTTTAGTTTACTTTCTTTATTTTTTGTTGCATTTTGTAAGATTAAACTTGGTGTAGTTTGAATGTTGCAGTTTGTTTAGTGTTGGGTTCACGTTGACTGATAGCTCTTTTGTATGATGTTGAGGTGAATTACATAATCAGCCTATAATTTATAATGTCACTCCTAGGACACAAGCCTCCTGTCGGCGAGAGGGATTGGGCCGTAATCTACCACGCGGGCGCAGTGCGGGTTGGTAGGTGAATTCACTAAGATTAAAATGTTTACCTATAAGTGCTGCTGAGAAGGTATAAGCTTCGATAATCTTCGTTATATACCGAATTAGCACAAAGGTCGCACTACAGAGTATTTCAGAAATACTAAACTCTAATGAGTTTTGTAGTGCAAGATAGATATGTACTTCCATGATACCGCTCTATATTTGATATCATCATCGCGCATTATCGGGTTTTAAAAGATAGACGATGATACCCGAAACGCATATTTTCTTGGAATATCTGAATCAAATCTGTTTGTATTATATAACTTCTGTTAATCCAGTGAATGTGGATCCACGCAAAACACAATTGTGCCTGTAATAAAGGCATACAATCGGCTAATGATATAGTCTGGAGGGATGAAAAGGCTACGTCCCAGATTTTTGCCTGTCACTTATCAATGGGCTAGAATAAAGAAATAATAATAACGTGAATGAAAATATAGTGGAATGTGTACTCGGCAGTCATTGTACCGATTGTCGTATCGGCCAATGGTTTGATAGCCAAGAGCCTCGACCAACATCTATTGAGGCTCTCGTTAGGCAGTTGGATCAAGGGCCAGATTCAAAAGACAGTAAGTACTCCTCGATACCGCCCGCATCGTGAGGAGGTTCCTGTCTCTGGAGCTCTAACCACCGGTAGCTTGGACCCCGCTCCTGCCATCGGTGGAACACTATTTTTTATATTTTTAAATGTTTTTATGTTTGTATATAAATATTTAAAAATGTAAATGAATATGTCTTTGTAGAAAAATAAATGGAATAATAATAATAATATATTTATAAAACCGTTACACAATTTGTTTTAGCTACTTAAAATTATGCTTAAGAGTAAATTAATAAAAATAATTGTATCCAATTAGCATCTGCTGCCGAACTAGGTTTAAAGCCTGTGTTTCCGACTTGGAAGTAAGTACTGGAAGAATTTTATCAGAAACGACTATTGCCGACCTAATGGCAGACAAACACTCCAGGCCGTATCTGGAGTGGTTTTCCCTCAAAGTTGCAAAAATGTGTATTGACAGGAACAAAACGAAGGGCAGTGCAACCCAGCAATTGTCGTCGACAAGAATTGCCAATATGTAGGTTGTAACATAATCTATAAGTGAAACTTTAAATGGAGAAAATGTATAATTAGAATAATTAGAGATATATATTGACAGAATGTAATAATAAAGATAAGTTACAAATATCCTTTTCTTCATCTCAGCGTTAATCCCAGTTGTATCCGAAGCTTTTCAGCTTTGGAGTCTAGGGTCCGCTTTACCAGTCTAACTGCTCATTTTGGCTAAACTTCGATATTTTCCATGAAGCGACTGCCGTCTGACCTTCACAACCCGAAGGCGATATCGAAGCATTGCAGTTAGACCAATTGTGGGACTTTTGAGGGCTCCAACTTCCCGTAACGACTGCTATTAGATGTTCGTATGGCAACCGGGACCAACGGCTTAACGTGCTTTCCGAGGCACGACCAGACCAGTGCAAATATTCATGCAACAAATATTTGCACAGCGCGGGGATCGAACCCGCACCTCCTTGCGCAGCGGCCGCGGTCGCAGCCGCTACGCCACGGAGGCTGTCAAAGATAAGTTACAAATATATATATATATTATACGAGCATTGTAAAGTACTAACAGTTCGGCAATTATTCATTTTGAATACCATTTTACGTAAACACTCCCAACTTTCATACAATCCTGTTGAAATACTCACTAAGAGACGCAAACACACGGTCTGTAAATCTAAGTCGTTTAAAACCAGCTTCAGTCGTAGATTCTTTTGTTTCCTGGGAGATTATCTTTACAACAAAGCCAATAAAGCCATTTCTATCTACTCCCTATCCTTTTTCAATTGTAAAACAAAAGTCCAAAATTGGCTTCAATCTCACGATTATGATGCCACTGAGAGACTTTTGGAAGTGATCTCATAATAAGCAACTCGACACGTCCTACCCACACACACCCACTCACTTCAAACACACTCACACACCCCCACACACACACATACACAATTCACAAATAGACTTCATAACCACACCCACAATCAAACATCGACACGAACATACCCTACTTTGCAATTATTTACTTTGTGTTTTCCTTTATGCATTTTTTTTGTTTTTTTTTTTTTTTTTGTCAATTTTCTTTCATCCCATAATCTTTGTCATCTGTTAGTATACGTTTGTATTAGTTGTGACACGACCGTGTAGTCAGGAGGCCTGGAGACCTGTAACACAGGTTGCCCTAGTACAGGCTCCAGTTTCCACTACATCATTATATCTTGTATACTTTATTTTGTGGTAAACTTATGTTTAAATATGTGGTGGAAAAAATAAACGTTTATTATTATTATATTATTATTATATATATAGGAAAATGGCAACCTAAAAAGATAGACCAATGCCGCAAAAGAGCGGAAGCGGAAAAAAACCGAATTGGCGTTAAATAAAAAGAGTAAATAAGATTTCTTGCCAATCAAGAAGGTAAGACGACAACGCGCTGTGATGACGGGTGTCTTAAAAAAAAGCCTGTGTTTCAACACACAGCGCCTCAAGCCCTCAGACTGGGTATGCAAGTATGAGCTTAATAACAAAAGGAAACAGTTTTGAACTATGAACATATTTACATATAACACAAAAAAGAACAATTGAACGTTTGATAGTTTGATGTCCTCTAGGTGTGTAATGTGAATGGTGAGTGTATGTGTCTTATATGGTGTGTAAAGAATAAAGTAATAGCTAGTAGATTCTTTAGGTGAAATTTACAAACTGTTTCGTCACTATTTCAGGATTGTCATAGTATATCCTCAGTTTGGTCGTACGTCAACTTCCAAAGCCAACAGAGATACCGACTTTTTCATCGTCAATTTATTCATCGAGTATATATCCAGAACTTTATTAATTTTGTCACATAAATAAGGGCCCAAAAATGGGTAAAACCTACAAATAAAAGCCGTTTTTAGGTGAGACAACCTCTTGCATACATGGGCCATTCCGTTGTATTAACTTGATTGGATTGTACTCCGGATTGTACTCCAAGATAGTGTGTTGTTTTGAGACGATATTCAAGATAAACAATTGTCGTACAGTCAGCAAATCACAATATTCATATAGAAGTGTGGTATAGTAACGGAAAGGCTTAAAAGTACAGAGTTTCAGTATGGTTCTCTGTGAAACCTCAATTTGCTTTATAGTAGTTTTCGGTGCACCGCCCCACGACGAAATGCAGTATGTAATCAGCGATTGACAAAACGCAAAATAAATTTGTTTTAGGAATAACGGGGTCACTACATGTCTCAATGTTATAAAAATATAGATAAGTTTACGAATCCTTTTACTCCTTAATTGATTGTGTGCTTTGAAGCTAAAATTTTCGTCAATTATCGTCGTTTTTTTCGTCGTTTATTCGTCGATTATATAAAAATCGCGCATGAGCATTTAGCATGACTCAAAGCCTGAGGAGGACAGTTATGTGCGATTATATTTTGACTCGAATGTGATGAATTACGGATTGAAAAGGCCAAGTATTTGGTTTTCCCAATGTTCAAGGTAAGAACATTATCACAAAGCCACCTCTTTGCCAAATCAAAACCTTTCTGGGCTAGTTGGTATGTCTCATTCCATGTATTAGCAGCGAAAATGAGGGCAGTTTCATCTGCATATGAGATAAATTTTCCATGAAAAGAGTTCAGACAAAGGAGATTGTTTATGTAAATGAGAAAAAAATGTGGGACCAAGAATGCTACCTTGCGATACGCCATAAGTAACTGGAAGATCAGAACTAGTATAGGGACCCAGTTTAACACACTGAGTCCTGTCAGTGGTGTCCAAGACATACTTAGAAAGTACATATAAATTAGAAAACTTACATTGGTACTTGCGTGACCTGGAATCGAACCCGCACACTCATACTTGAGAGGCTGGTATTTTAACCACTAGGCCACCACGTCGACAGGTACAATAATCATCCATTTAACAAATTTCCATAAATCTGTACCTACAAAACTAAGAGATTTCTTCTCTACGATCTCATTACAAACATAATAAATGAGAAGGTACAGTATGTTACAAAAACCCTGTCCGACCCGTGAAGGTGTTGTTAGGTATCGTTAGCTGATTCTACTAATGCGTACATAACCTGGCTAAACTAAAAAAAAAAATACCGCCTTAAAAATAAATAACTTAAATAAAATAAATAGGTAATTTCATGGCAACACAGGCACAGGTCATGACCTCAGTTGACCTCATGCATGTAGGTATTGGTAGTCTAACCACGTTTATCGACTCTAGAAAGAAACAATGATACCTACTTAGGCAGCTCGTGAAAAGAACTTTTTTTTAAGTAGGAAGGTCGTCTGACCCTCCGAATGTATCTTCGAATTTCATTCGATGAGCACAATGGCTCTGGCGGAGATGTTGTTCCATATTTCGTTCACTAAGAACGATACCGGCTGGCACCGTCCCACGAGATTAGCACGGTGTTTCACAACGTTAGTCCACTCCTACCAATCCACTGCTCGCCGAACTGATAGTGGAGGTACTCACGTACAGGTCGGCAAAAATATGGTGGGGCACCGTCATGCTGGAACCACATTGACCAAGAAGTAGTCACATCCGAATCGTTCAACACCTGATCACAACACAACACAATTGCAGTTTCACTAGGTACCTTCCATCAGCAGGTTACATTACGTTAGAAAACTATATGATCACACAATAAACGATACGTCTACACGGACGCGATGTCTACGCGAAACTAATAAATTTAAAATAAAAATGATTTTTATTTCATAAAAATAGGTACTCTAACTGCACGGCGGTGCCCTTTGACTAGAGGTGTGAAAGTATTCAAAATATTTCTCGTATCGATTTTTGGTATCAATTTTGTATTTCAGAATTTCACGCATCGATTCAACATCGCATGGCATTCTTTAGATTTTAGAACTTTCACATAACTTAAATCAGGTGAACTTAAATGCTTTACATTGTTTATAATATTCTCCTAAAATCGTATTTCATAAGACCTTTCTAGTTCCTATTTACTAATAATAGGTACTTGTGTTACAATATTGTTATGAGTAATTAATCGATAATCAAAAAAAGTACTTTTACCATTAGGTAATCTGTGTTTTTACAACAAATCATTCGGCCAGGTACAGTTTCGAATAATAGTGACAAAAACAAAACGTTATTACGCATAAACTAGTACAGCTCTAATTATTCCTTTGCCGCCGTCGGCGGCTAGACACACTGACGCCGCTAAAGAACCTAAAAAAATAATCAAAAGAAAGCCGACAATTATAAGGTCTAAAACGGTGTTTACACTTTTTTTAATTTCCCGAATTTTGGGGAAGTTACAGTAAATTCGCTGGTAAAAAAGATTATTTCAAAATTCATTAGTATTGTTACTATGATGATTATGCAAAATTTTATATTTTATTTGGTCATTTGTTTACCTAACCCTTATTATCCTTGTGGGTCGGACAGGGTTTTCGTAACATACTGTATATTTAAAAGCCGAGTCCCTTAATCCCTGTCCAAACCAAGTTCACTTAAAATTTTTAAAGAAGAAAGTGCTTCAAAACTTTTTCAGTTAGAGCGATTTTTTCGTGAGTTCGAAAGGCATGCAATTAATTTTTAAATGCTCTCAAAGAGTACGATGAGACACGTTTTTACGATTTTAGGGAAGATTTGGAACAGGTTGACGAGTTTTAAGAATTTACCGTAATGTGCGAACTGACAGGTGTTTTATGAAGTAAGTTTTGTAGCTATGTATGCATTTCAAATTAAAACTTATGGGTTCTTCGTTTATAACTGCGGAGTTAGTTATGCCCCGCTCCTATTGGTCGCAGTGTGATGTTATATAGCTTAAAGCCTTTCTGGATTAATGGGCTATCAAACGCAAAAAGAATTTTTCAAATTGGACCAGTAGTTCCTGAGATTAGCGCGTTCAAACAAACAAACTCTTCAGCTTTATATATTAGTATAGATTACGGATTTACGTTTCAATCAGCTAAGTAACGAGTTTAGTTCTAATTTAAGTAACAAGTTATGGGTCCGAACGTACAGTTTTTATTGTGAAGTGTTAGGTGTAGACGTCAAGAGGCTATTTTCATCAGCAAGGCCTTTTTGAACTGAAAACTTCTTTTGCGACACTGGGCTTTTTTGTTGGATGGGGAAAAGCATTGAATTCGCGTGAGCGTGACCAACTCGACACCGTGATTGCTACAAGGAGATAAATACAAAGTGGTGATGACAATACGACAATAAATTAAACATCGTGTACCTCAACACATTCACAGTCTACCCATGAAAAATCATATAAATTTATCCATTAGTTTAGTCACAGGAAATTATATTCATTTTTCACAGTTTCTACATGATGTACATGTTGATAAGGAAGCGATTACAGGTTGATGACCGCCGCATGCAGCGGTAGGTATTAAACTTTAACAATAATAGCGCCAAAAAAGTCAGCGCTACTAACCAATATTTTAAAGGATGTTCTATTCCGTTTGCAATTTTATGCGATTTACTTAGTTTGTTTGAAAATTTCATTTTTTTTTAATTTTGACGCTACGTTGTTTTCTATGGTTTAGGATTATTCTTATGAACCAGCATAGTCCGTGTTTTCATTTATTGTCGTACTAGCTGTTGCCCGCGACTCCGTCGGCGTGTTGATATAAAATAAGCGCCTGTTAAAATAATGGGAGCAATAAGTCCGTCCGCGTTTGCCACCGTTTTCGCAACATTTTTTATTACTGCTCTGCTCCTATTGGTCACGGGATGTTATATAGCCTATGTCCTTTCTCAGGCTCTAGACTATCTGTGTACCAAATTTCATTACAATCAGTTGAGTAGTTTTAGAGTGAAAGCCGGACAGACAGACAGAGATACTTTCTCATTTATAATATTGGTATGGATTATCAGCACCACTCTGTATAATGCATACTGAGTAGGTATGTATACAATGGTATAGATTACGTCACCGCTATAACATTTTTGTTAATATATTAATGATTTCAGTTTTCACATCAGTCGGTCAGTCCCACGACTGCCTTTTTTGTTTGGTAGACAAGTAGAATTAAATATACTCTGTCCATCTTGAAACCTATTAGCAGAATAACCAACCTTCCTTTGCCTACCTCTTTTCGAAGCGGTAGAGTGAAGTTAACATTAAGTTCAAAGAAAACGAGTGTGCTTATGACCACACGACTGAAGTGAAACTTCTTTCGCACCATCTGTATACACATGTACATATATTAATTTTCTATAAATATTTAAATTTATTTCATGCTTTCATTTATAAATTAATATTTTTGCATAGACCTCCAATTTAAAAAAAAAAAGAGGATTCCCTCAGGGCCAGGGTCGGGCTCCTCCTCCTGATTCAGGGGACCCCAAACTCGGGTAGTCCACGACCTCTGGTTCCCGAGATAATCCACGGGGGGGTGAGGTAATCAATGAGGGGGGTCGGGGGGTGTTCGCAGCGTCATGTTCTCGAAGAAATTCATAGTTCTTAATCAATCAAGGTACTTAGCTTAATAATTGAGCTTATGAGGCTCGAAAGCAATTTGTACTTTGTGTCCAATTATCGTATTGTGACGATATCTTCAAGCTTCTATACTTTCAATTATATCAGAAATGTTCAGCAAAAATATATAAAACAATATAAAGGCCAGAACAGAACGAAATTTATAAATTATTTGTGCTATTAGGTAATCAATTGTTAACAAATCTTAAAAAGATCCAAAAAATATATATTGCCTTCGGCGAGATGCGAACTCACAACTTCATACTCGACTCAATTGTTAACAAATCTTAAAAAGATCCAAAAAATATATATTGCCTTCGGCGAGATGCGAACTCACAACTTCATACTCGACATGTCATGCAATATTTACATGAGCCAACTCCTTGTTTGTAGTACAGACGAAATAGGACTATACTCTGCTTCCGTTCGCCTTGCCCGATCATTTTTCGTAACGCTTTCGCTAGTTTACTCCCCAAGTCAAGCGTGCCTAAAGAAGTTTCACTTCAAAAACCATTACCCTCTTAAGCAGCTACATTAAAATAATCGCTCGAACGAATCAGCGCATACTAACGTGCGAATATTTCACGCACAGTCCACCTACTCGTGTCATTATTGTTTGTAATAAGTACGCCTAAAAATACGCGCGCCTATTATAATGGCAGTTATCGTAGTCCGTTGCTCGCGGCGAAACGCATGTGTGGTGCAGACGAACGACTTTTTACCGCTATACTATACAGTGATTAGATTGGGATGCAACCAAAGCATGCAGAACGTTACATGAAGATATAAAAACTATAAAAAGCTGATGGTTTCTTGACGTTATGTATAAACCCGTCTGTGTTTTTGTGATTGAGACATTGGTGGGATTCTAAACTAATTGAAATAGGACACAAACAGTAAGATTAGAAATGAAAAGGAAAAAAACATAACCTACCTTTGCGTTGGAGTTATAACACGGTTTTTTGATTAATGTAATTTTATAAATAAAATATTATAAGCACAAGTGTGTTAATCAGTGTTAAAATAACTTCCAAGGATATTTCACATAACACAACTTGCGACAAAAAGTCGCAGGTGTGTTCGGTGGTGTGCGCGAGCTCAGATTGTATTATTTATTGTGCAGGTAGTTTGGCCGGCCGCCAGCAGATAGCGCGCGCAAGATTTTTAAACCACCCACCATGTTGTATTTTAGGACGCTATAATTTTTAAAACATGAATCACAAAAAAGGTGGAAAATTTTCACGAACATTCCTGCGCTTCCACCGTGAAAGAAATAATGTCTAGCATTTTTGTTGTTATTGCGCAGATAAAATAAAATATAGCTATTTTTTGTTGCCAATTTTTATGGAATAACAAATTACGTTGCCTTCGACTTACTGCAGCTGCATAATACATTGGAATATAGAATAACCCTTCCTGGTGTTCAGGTAGACTAATTATTATCGCAATAAAAAATATTAAAAAGGTAGTTGCAATCACATCTTAGCGACAAAAAATGTCAAAAACTGCTCAAAAATGTTGAAACGTATTTTTTACAGAGTGAGTCTGCGATCAGACTGTGAATGTTCTTAAAATCACGAGAGTAGATGCAGGGCTTATCGTTCTTTCGGAATCACGGAGGAGTCTTGCTATATTATTATGGCGATCACCCATCCACGAACTGAGCAGAACAAACGTAGATTAATATGATCGATCGTCGATCGTGCGACTGTTATTAATATGATCGATTGTCGATCGTGCGACTGTTATTAATATGATCGATCGTCGATCGTGCGACTGTTATTGATATGATCGATCGTCGATCGTGCGACTGTTATTGATATGATCGATCGTTGATCGTGCGACTGTTATTAATATCATCGATCGTCGATCGTGCGACTGTTATTGATATGATCGATCGTCGATCGTGCGACTGTTATTAATATGATCGAACGTCGATCGTGCCACTGTTATTGATATGATCGATCGTCGATTGTGCGACTTTTATTGATATGATCGATCGTCGATCGTGCGACTGTTATTAATATGATCGCTTGTTGATTGTGCGACTGTTATTGATATGATCGATCGTCGATCGTGCGACTGTTATTAATATGATCGATCGTCGATCGTGCGACTGTTATTGATATGATCGATCGTCGATTGTGCGACTTTTATTGATATGATCGATCGTCGATCGTGCGACTGTTATTAATATGATCGCTTGTTGATTGTGCGACTGTTATTGATATGATCGATCGTCGACCGTGCGACTGTTATAAATATGATCGATCGTCGATCGTGCGACTGTTATTAATATGATCGATGGTCGATCGTGCGACTGTTATTGATATAATCGATCGTCGATCGTGCGACTGTTATTAATGTGATCGATCGTCGATCGTGCGACTGTCTTTTTTTTAAAAACGTTGCTCCACACTAGGAATTTCTCCTATATCGTGGACGCTTTTACAAACATAAACTCACACATATAAACAGCCAGACCCGGAATAATTACTTGTAGGTCACACAAATACTTGTTTCATGCGGGAATCGAACACGCGACACGCAGCGCATCAGTGCGCTAGTAGCCAGTGAATGTTGTGTTATTTCCCGATCTTCAAGTTCTGTATTAAAAGCAGTAGTTAATCTCGTTGTGCTCCTCCCAATACTGTAGTAAAAGCAAATAAATTTGCTGTTTTGACTACAAAAGTATCTAACTCCTAAACACTTTAGAATGTGTTACAAACTACTAACTGGAGCACCCTCTTGTTATCCCTCCTAAGTGTACCTGTGAAGGCCTGTTTACGTAGCAGGCACCTGAACGTGAAAGTTAAGCGGCGCCGCGCCTGTGCCCTCGATTACCCGACTATTGTTGCGTTAGGACCGCGTTATACAGTGTAGCCATTCAGTGTATTGAAACTGCTCAGGTTTACAGATCACTGCGGGAAATAAAGGTCGGATGGAATGCAATAGAAAAGTTTTCGGTAAATTTTTGGGCTTCGTTTTTGTGTCGAATTTAAACATCAACTCTTATTTAAACGTTAATCAATGAAAATGAAACGTTGAATTATTATCCATTTTTTTTAGTTATTACGAACAAATATTTTTTTTACAATATAATTATAATAATGCAATATTTAATTTTAGACTAGGGGTATAGGTTCATATATTTGATGCTTTCATTTATTCTATCTTTACCAATCAATCATACGGTAATGAACTCATAAAATAGTAGGTACGATTAGTTCAATATTTTATTTAAAAAATAAAAGAACTACGAGTAACTATAATCGCTACCAGCTAAAATAAAAACCCACTTTTTTCTTTTCACATTGAGGTATACAGACATCCACTGCCAGACGAGCCTACAAGGACCAATAAAGACACGGGAGGGCGCGTTAAGCCAGTCATCTTGTTTTTGTAAACAACCCCGACCCGCTACGCCGTAGTCGAGGGTGCACTACAATGCTACGGGCTACGCGCTACGGACTACGGCGTAGCTATTGACGGCGGAGCTGAAAAGTTTCTAGTGTAATTATAGTGTATCCTTATATTGTTATTCGAGATGTGAGGTTGAATGGTAATGTGGGGAGATTAGCATTGTGTGTATGAGGAAAATGTTATATGAATATTATTTAGTTGGGGATTTTACAAGTTTCTGTTTTGGAAGAGAAACTGTTCGTCATGTAAAGGTAATTAAATGTACATTTATCGATGCATACATGGCTGGTTATATTATTATATTCCATAGTCTATATTAATATAATAAATCACTCAATACTGGATTTAAAATTCGAGAATGTCTCAACCAATACGGCAACTATTTTAAAGCATAAGGAAGGTTTTTATGGAAATAATAATATGGAAAATTCTATTTCAAATATTATAAACACCACCAACTTTTGACACAACAAACTCTGACAAAATCTTCTCGCTGTTTGTAATAACATATAATACCAGCATAAATATAATATCATTTTTAAGGTAATGAGACTCTTCACACGGAAAGGGCAAGAGCACTGATCACCATGTTTGTTCAAAGAGGATTGACTATTTCAGCCTTATATTAAATATAAGTCCAAGATTCTGCACGTTGTACGCGTTCCATGATACACTAAAGTAAATGAACTTTCAATACTACAAAGAGAGTTTATTTATTTCACTGCAACAATTTTTTTACACAAACGTACAAAACGGACTTAATGCCTTAGGTATTTTCTTCCATTCTAACAAAGCACTTATTTTCACTATGAAAATGTTTAATAAAGTTACACAACGCCCTACGAATTAAACAAAAATAATACCTTCAGATTTTCAATAAATTAAATTAAAAGAAAACTATGTAAAACTCATCGGAGCATAAGACAATAAAGCCGGTCGTCCAGTGGCAGCGTTATTTTTCCGTCGTTAATTATTACCAGTTAACAAGGTGTTGTCTCTTCGCTTATTTATTGCTTTGTGAGCGGTGAGCGTGGAGCAAGGGCAGAGTTACACTACATGCTATGAGCGATGCGAAGCTGTGGAAAAAGTATCGCTTCAAAGTAATTGTTCTTTATAGAAAATCGGAAATTAAGAGGGTGATCCTCGTAGGTGTAGGCGAGGGCCACCAAATACAATTCAGCACAAAGTGAAGGGATCTGCTACAGCCTATACCTTGGCCTATGCCAGGACCGTGGGTTCGAAAGAAATACCGCGGCTGCTGGTTTCATTTACCTATAAAGAAACACGGTGGGGTTTTAGTCAGTAAAGAGTTCCGACATGATGTCTGGTGAAGCCGTACGGAGGACGGGTCTGAGCAGTTGTGTTGCGATGTGTGCTGGGTACGATGCGCCAAATGTTGTCGTGTCGGGAGCTTTCTCGTGGAGGATCTCCAGATCAATCTCTCCCTCTGGTGCAGCATCGTTGGTCATGTTGTTGTGTTTAACAATATATCACGTCGCTAAACTGCCGTATTCTTTTCAATCATTTTTTTGAGTGAATAGACTCTTAATAAACTAGAGTGCTATACCATCAACGATTGCATCACTGCTTACCATCAGGCGGGATTGCAGTTATGCACTAGTTTATAATTATTAAAAATGAGGCTGCTGATGCAGGCTGTTATGAAGAATAATATGAAATAATAAAATTTAAAGCCTATGTTTCCTGAAGTTTCTCTCAAAGAGATTTGTGACAGGGGAGTGTGATACTCTTATTATAGCTGAGTAGGCTATTTTCTAGGGTAGGTAGAGAGTAAGTAAACCTACAATTTGCTTGTTTTAGTTTTTATTTTCTGAAGGGGTAAGTAAACCTACAATTTGCTTGTTTTAGTTTTTATTTTCTGAAGGGGTAAGTAAACCTACAATTTGCTTGTTTTAGTTTTTATTTTCTGAAGGGGTAAGTAAACCTACAATTTGCTTGTTTTAGTTTTTATTTTCTGAAGGGGTAAGTAAACCTACAATTTGCTTGTTTTAGTTTTTATTTTCTGAAGAGGTAAGTAAACCTACAATTTGCTTGTTTTAGTTTTATTTCCTGAAGGGGTAAGTAAACCTACAATTTGCTTGTTTTAGTTTTTCTTTTCTGAAGGGGTAAGTAAACCTACAATTTGCTTGTTTTAGTTTTTATTTTCTGAAGGGGTAAGTAAACCTACAATTTGCTTGTTTTAGTTTTTATTTTCTGAAGGGGTAAGTAAACCTACAATTTGCTTGTTTTAGTTTTTCTTTTCTGAAGGGGTAAGTAAACCTACAATTTGCTTGTTTTAGTTTTTATTTTCTGAAGGGGTAAGTAAATCTACAATTTGCTTGTTATAGTTTTTATTTTCTGAAGGGGTAAGGAAACCTACAATTTGCTTGTTTTAGTTTATCTTTTCTGAAGGGGTAAGTAAACCTACAATTTGCTTGTTTTAGTTTTTAATGTGAATTTGTTTCACAATACGTTGTATATGTTATATTTCTATTATTTTTATAAATACTTGAATTAAAATAATGAAAGTTTTCAAGTTATGCATGCAACATCACTAAACTAATGCCTTATTACTTGATAGTTTGGTAGTAGAGCGCAGCCCCGGGTGCTGCACGCGCCTTCGGCAATGTTTTCACCAGGCTCGTTAGTCAGCCACCTCGCGAAGAATTAACTGCTGTATTTTGACACTTATTACTAACACTACACACGGCCCTTTTTATTTTATTTCTTTCTAGATTTATGCTAAGTGCTCCGGTGGCTGACTTCTTGGCTAGTTTAGATTAATGTTCGTTTTGGTTACAGTTTGTGTGTACGCAATTTCTTTGTGAACGAGGTAAGTAGTGTGTTAAGTTACATTTACTTAGTGTTACGTGAAAGTAGCAAAAGTTTGTTGTTAACTTTACATCGGGAGAAATTTACGTTTACGTTTCAAAAGGACAATAGGGATGTATCCAAGGTATGAAAATCAAAAAAATAATTAGTCCGTCTTACAGATAATAAAAAAAATAAGACCCGTATTTTTTATTTTGTCGTAATTACCAAAAAATACTGAGATATAGCGTATTAAAGTTACAGAGTGGGGGCTAATTACGTCACGCCGTTCTATATTTTGCACCATGGCGTGACGTCATGCGACATTTCAAATCAATATATCTTCCTAAGTATTTGAATAAAAGAAAAAATAAAAAATACGTGTTCAATATTTTTTATAAAGCTATCTGACGGACATTAAAATATTTTTTAGGATACAAGCCAATTGTCGTAACTTTCACAGTAATAAGATTAGTCAATTAAATAAATATTTTCTTACAATCCGTTCAATTGATGTTGTTGGTTTTGCCATGAAAAATGCTAACTGCAGTAAATAGTTAGCATTTTAAGCATTTTATTCTGTTAATGCCATCCTTACGCCTCCACAATAGAAGTCATAATTTAATCGATTGGACGGACCATAAAAAGGTGAAAGGTGGTGGAAAAAATTATTAATATGGTCGTATAGACTCATAATTTTCTCCATCACAGTTTAACATTATTTACCAAAAACTATGCATCATCCATCAGCCGCACACAATAGAAGGCGATGCTATTTTTTCCCATAAATTCATAAGTTTTATAGCTGTGCCCTGACCCTCCATCATCTGTGACTTAGGGCTGTTATGGTGTATTTATGAGTTAGAAGATAGGCAGGGGGACAGGTGGATGGTTGGTAGTTATTGGAGTTTTTTTTATAACGTATAACTTTTTGAATGGCTGTGGATTTGGGGCATTTGATATTGTTTGTCACAAGTGTATATATACTTTATTGTACACCAGAAAACATATAATGAAACAAAACACCAATTCAAAGTGCCTTATCAATTACTCATTTTCAATGTTTTTATATTAATTATTTTACAAGATTTCTTCTACTTATAAACTGAATTCAATGCATCTTTTTCTTTGTATTTCATTAAGAAAAGGACAGAAGATAAATGTTAGTTGACCCTGTCTGAATTTGGATATATTGTTATAGGTTGCGTGAATGCATGGTTATCATCGTTGTTTTTATTAGCAAACATCGATTTTCATCTCAATAATTATATTCGATATTCGGAGCTGTGGTCATATATGTATATTGGTGTCCATTTAAATGCGGTGTGGTATCATGTCAATTATTGAAATTGCCAACCTATGTGAATTACTATTTTAAAGCCCTTTAATGTCCAAAAATGCCAACTGTAATTTAAGTAAGAAGTTAACTTGCTTCAACATAATTTTACCTGGCGTTAGGATCAGAAGTTAAAGTTAGTCAGAATTAAATAAACAACAGCACGTTCGTAATAGGTACACACAGTAATTGTTAACAATACCCAACAAGTTCTTAACATTTTTGCATATAATCCAGTCTCGCCATCCGCACCAGTTTTTACCTCGCATGCAAAGTTGTGAATCCAATAACACTCCACGTGCTTCCACAAAAACTGTCGGACACCACCGACACTCCCGCCACCCGACACTCGTATCGGGGAAACTTCACACCTACGAGCAGAAAGTTGGGGCAAACTAGGTAACAGTGTAAAAACTGTTCGGAGGGGAATATGGATAGCGATATTATGATTTTGTGTCGCGCTTTATCCTTTGGCTAAAATACTCTCAAGCTTGTCATTATATTTTTTAAGGATTTCTTTTGATAGAAATAGGCTCGCCTGTGTTTAAATTGCTATAGCTGGCAAAATATGGATGTATTGTATGTGCACCTTTTTACCGTGTAAAAATGCTTCATCAGGGAATAATGGAGGAAAATGTCGGACTCCTACCGACTTAAACCCCACTGTCCCTTCCAGTACCATGACTCTGGGGCCAGGAGATGCTAGTACATTCACCTCAACTGGTGCTAGCGTGCCATGTTAAGCGGTACTAAAATGCCGGTTAAAGGTTACGAGGTTTATTGACAACGATGGTACAGTCGATAGTAGGCAATGACTAGTAGAAAGTAGCTATTGTCACACCGAAGTATTCCCTGATGTCCACAAAGTCCAGTTCGTACATACACAACAACACTACAGAAGTTATCTGATGTAGTCCTCAAGTATTCCTTGCATTTGTCGCTGTAGATGTTCTCAATTATCGCTTCTTACTTTTCGCTTGTTTCGTTTCGATAGACGTATGCAGCTGACTCGTGCGTTGAGTCAAGCCACTTTATATAAGCAAGCAGAGGGAATGTTCCAGATTTATCTGGAAGTGATAATGATAACTTCGATGTCGACTCTTCGTTTTTTTTTAATAATTTTAAACTAGCGCTTGACCGCAATCCCGCCTGATGGTAAGCAGTGATGCGATCGTTGATGATAAAGCGCTCTAGTTTATTAAGAGCCTATTCACTCAGAAAAACTGAGCGAATAGCAAGGAAGACGGCAGTTGAGCGAAGTGATGCAATGTTAAACCCAACAACACGACCAACGATGATGCGCCAAAGGGAGATTGATCTGAAGACCCTCCACGACCAAACTCCCAACGCAACAACATTTGGCGCATCGTACCCGGCACACATTGCAACACAACTGCTCAGACCCGTCCTCCGTACGGCTTCACCAGACATCATGCCGGAACACGACAAATCGCTTGGCGGCAAGGCTTTGTCTGGTGGGTGGTAACTTCGTTTCTGATATTGTTGAAACCTATACCGTTTAATAGGTAACCAATAGGTCTAGCAATGCATTTTTAGATGGTACCTCTACAATGTTTAGGTCTAAAATATAGAGCTTAATATTTACTTCAAGTCACGCAATATTGAACCTTAT
The DNA here is from genome assembly GCA_037179545.1 of Sesamia inferens. Lineage (NCBI taxonomy): Eukaryota > Metazoa > Arthropoda > Insecta > Lepidoptera > Noctuidae > Sesamia > Sesamia inferens. The sequence goes on from CM073927.1 coordinate 32,696,267, forward strand.
GTCATTGACATAAAATGCATTCGCAATAATAGCATGGTTGTCTATAATATGGGAGGAGACGTGGATAGAAAATAGTTATCAATAAAATGTTAAAATGCACTTATGTATATAGGTACATATATTGTAATTACGACACTTGACCTACATTAGCACATGACATTACATTACATTCAACTAGCTAACACTACAATAACTTTTGTAAAGTAATATGAAATGTATGTATCTAGGTAATTACAATTTAATTCGCAGTTATTACTTATGAATATTTACGATGACTACCATCACGCAACGAGAGGGACCGTGAACCGGTGACCTCAAGATGATTTGTATTGTTTAAGGTCGATTATTTCAAAGGTCACTACAGGATAATGTCAAGAGGACCGCGCGTGTTCCTCCTCTGTGATGATGTCTAATTCGGTCAACTTTATCAACGGTCAGCGTCCTCTCATTTTTCATTCTCTCCTGAGCGGCCTTTTTTAAAACGTTATTAATTAGTGCTTGATCGTGATCCCGACTGTTGGTAAGCAGTGATGCAATCGTTGATGGTAAAGCGCACTAGTTTATTAAGAACCTATTCACTCGAGCCTTGAAGGCACTAAAATTGTAGAAAGATATTCGCATAGTTGTAAGCAGCTTAAATTGGAAATATTTCTTCATTAAGTATTTTGATTTTGCTACACTGGCATGACTAGCTTACATTTGTGATAAATATTTGAATTTATATTTTAATATTCAGTGTTTTGTATTGTTAATTTTTAATATTCAGTGTCTTGTATTGCTAATTTTTAATATTCAGTGTCTTGTATTGTTAATTTGAAATATTCAGTGTCTTGTATTATTAATTCCTATAGATACTTAGTGTTGTATACAATCAAGTAGTTTTTAACTGATTATAAATCTGTGCAGCTTTAATGCTCCGTTTCTTCTCCCAGCGAAGGTATTACGAAGTGGTGTAGAACAGTTATTGTGTATTTTTGGTGTTTTTTGATTTTACAAAATACAAATCATGTATTGTTATAGTGAATGTGAGTGCCGACAAAAACCATTTCTGGTTTCATGGTATAAAACAAACATGAACCTGATTAAAAAAAAAAAAAAAAATAGATAGTAATAAAAAATACTTATTCGTCAACCAGCGAGCGTCAAACTCGCGAGCGCGCTCGCGATATGGCACCTTCCAATTTTACCTGTTTCTTTGTCGTCAACTCGTTCGCACGTGAACTTCTGACAGATTTATGTAATGTCAGCTGCATCACTACATAGCATAAAACAAACTCGCTGTCTCTGTCCCCTATATCCCTATTTATTCTTAAATCTTCAAAACTCCGCAACGGATTTTGATGCGGTATTTTTTAATAGATAAAGTGATTAAAGAGGAAGGTTTATATGTATGTCGGAGACAGCGACGGCAGAGCGGTAGGGTCGACAGCATCTTGGTGTAGTGGTACAGGTTCCATTTCGTAGGTGAGTTTTGAATTGAAGCACGACGTGTAGATATACCCTCCAATCTTCATAATAACAATTTGAATAGGCAAACCGACAGTTTCGGTTCGGAGATGTGCCTTGGTCCGCGTCTCGATGCAAAGTGCCCGTTCGACGAACCCCACTTTCCAAAGCGACTCTGTCCATGTGACGTCATCACAAAATAACGTCACAAGCGTTCGCCCCTCTACTACGTAAATCAAATCAGCAACTTCTATTAAAATTAATCGACGATCTCCGACACGGCCAGCCTGACGAGTTGCACGTCCTCGTGCATCATCATCATCATCATCCCAGCGCCAATCCCAGTCGCATCCGAAGCTCCCTCAGCCCTGGAGTCCGGGATCCGCTTGACCAGGCCAACCGCCGATTCCGGCCAAACTTCGTTATTTCCCTTTGCACGTCTTCGTGCATGTCTGTAACAAATTAAAAAAAAAGCACAGAAAACCGACTTTGAAGCATTTTTGAGAGCTCGGCCAACCTGACCGTCACACGTCACGTTTAGTTACAATGACTATTAGAAAACCAAACAAACTTAATCATTTTAACAACTTAAACGCAAAAGCTTCCTTCCAGCCTCATAATTATCAAATTTCAAAAAGAAAACACAAAAGGTTCCTCCAAGCCACATAATTATCAAATCAAAATCATAATCATCAAAAAGAAAACACACCATGGTTCGCTACCACAGTAGCTAGTGACAACTCCTAGTTGACACCCATATCGTCATCACCTCTTGTGATACGACCAACTATAGAGTCCACGACTCCCAGGTCAACACATGACCGTACAACTAATAGTCTCCTCCGAGACCCAGGTCCCCGCCACATCACTAGCTGCCCATCGCCCCCTGAACAACTCCTCACTGAGTTGCAGTTACGACTACAGACTAGTGCATGCAGTGCGACCATATCTACCAAAGTCCCCGCCACATCACTAGCTGCCCATCGCGCCCTGAACAACTCCTCACTGAGTTGCAGTTACGACTACAGCCTAGTGCATGCAGTGCGACCATACCTACTAGTGTGCCCGCCACACCACTAGCTGCCCATCGCGCTCTGAACAACCCCTCATTGGGTTGCAGTTACGACTACAGACTAGTGCGTGCAGCGCGACCACACCTACTAGTGTCCCCGCCACACCACTAGCTGCCCATCGCGCTCTGAACAACCTCTCACTGGGTTGCAGTTACGACTACAGACTAGTGCGAGCAGCGCGACCACTCAGCCATGATACGTGTTCTATTTGCTGGCGGAGGCACCCTCCTCACCATCTTCTACATTTTGAAAATCTAACTCAGCAGACATTACTTGGAAAAATCTTTCGTACCTATGCTATCGTGGGGTACTTATAAGTTCTGTTTCCAATTAACGATTTCAATGGGTAACGATCGCCATTATCGCCATCAAACAACTCACCAATATTCAATTTCATTACTTTAGCTCACTTCTAACAAATTTAGATTTTTCTTAATTAGCACTCTTTTCTATGTTCGTTACCGCATGTTCTCTTGAGAAGATTTAATAGTCTATCCACACATACTATCAGAAGCTCAAGTGAGCTCGTAACTATAGGCCACAGTGAACTTTAGTTTTGAAAAAAAAACAAACCAGACATCATAATTTTAAAACCCTGATTTAAAATTTCTCAGCCCATTATAACAAACAATAATCGGGTAGTACAAGAAATAAAATTTGCAAAAATAACTTTTATTATCATGTCTCAAAGAAATGGTTCAGTACACAACGCTGGTACTACCCATACCCTGTATACGTACTATCGCGTGTGTACGTATACCATTGAAATTACAGATAGCTTGACAAGAGAACATTCGGCCACGGAATCAAAATAAAAGTAGTACGACTCACCGGATTATGGCAATTTCTCGCAAACACCCGCCACTTGGCAGTTATCAACCGCCGCACACCAGACATCTCTGAGCCCTCACAAAACTCCATTACGTTACCACAAACGTTGTGGGTATTTCGACATCTTCTCATCGCCTACAGAGTAGAGGTTCAAGTCTTGAAACCTTGGGCATTCCGCAAAGCGCACGCAGCTCCGGTTGCGCCGCACGCAGTTCCAGCAGCGCCACATGCCATTGATGAGATTCACCAAGCAGCTAGAAGCGCGATTCTCAAGCGCACTTTGCACGCTCCGTAAGCGCACCTTGCGCGCTCCGCAAGCGCACCTTTCACGCTCCGCAAGCGCACTTCGCTCGCCAAGCAACAGCCAGCACTGTCGTGTGCCAAGCAACAGCCAGCACTGTCGCGCGCCAAGCAACAGCCAGCACTGTCGCGCGCCAAGCAACAGCCAGCACTGTCGCGCGCCAAGCAACAGCCAGCACTGTCGCGCGCCAAGCAACAGCCAGCACTGTCGCGCGCCAAGCAACAGCCAGCACTGTCGCGCGCCAAGCAACAGCCAGCACTGTCGCGCGCCAAGCAATAGCCAGCACTGTCGCGCGCCAAGCAACAGCCAGCACTGTCGCGCGCCAAGCAACAGCCAGCACTGTCGCGCGCCAAGCAACAGCCAGCACTTGCACGCCTGCAGCGCACACCTGCAGCGCACACCTGCAGCGCACACCTGCAGCGCACACCTGCAGCGCACTCCTGCAGCGTACTCCTGCAGCGCACCATCAAGCGGAGCGATTTCTGCGCCAGCAATTGAGCGCACCTCGTGACATGACGTTCACTTCCAGCTTCACTGCCATTACATCCAGCATTTACAGAAGGCAATGAACAACTACCACACAAGTACTATAAAAATATTGGCAGAAAGTGTCTGTTATTCTGTTCCTTGATTTATAACGAGATTGTGAGCAGTGTAGTTCTTTATCCAACTTCTGATGTCGGAGACAGCGACGGCAGAGCGGTAGGGTCGACAGCATCTTGGTGTAGTGGTACAGGTTCCATTTCGTAGGTGAGTTTTGAATTGAAGCACGACGTGTAGATATACCCTCCAATCTTCATAATAACAATTTGAATAGGCAAACCGACAGTTTCGGTTCGGAGATGTGCCTTGGTCCGCGTCTCGATGCAAAGTGCCCGTTCGACGAACCCCACTTTCCAAAGCGACTCTGTCCATGTGACGTCATCACAAAATAACGTCACAAGCGTTCGCCCCTCTACTACGTAAATCAAATCAGCAACTTCTATTAAAATTAATCGACGATCTCCGACATGTATAATAACATCCATTAAATAGTGGAGAAATATTGTTACTTTTGTGATTTCTAATGTGATGTCGTAAATATTTTTTTTTTTCGCTTACATTATAAAGGCTTCTTTTTTTTGTTTGGAATAGGAAATAATCAAATGACCTCTCTTGCTCTGGGCGGGGTGGAAGGGCGTGTCAGACTTTTACTGACTAAAACCCACCCATATTTCTTCACTCGTTTGTGCGCTAGAGCCACGGTTTCTGTTTTAACCGACCCGCAACCCTGACCCAGAAGGCATCGATCTTCATGGTGCTGACATCTTTTAGAGGCGCGCGTGAAACACAACGTGCCGTCGAATCGGGCCAGGGGCCCTAGTTTTTATTTTATTATTTTTTTTTTTATTAATTTATAAACCAGCGCTTGACCGCAATCCCGCCTGATGGCGAGCAGTGACGCAATCGTTGATGGTAAAGCGCACTAGTTTATTAAGAGCCTATTCACTCTAGCCTTGAAGACACTCAAATTGTAGTCCGACGGAAACACCGCCGCCGGCAGATTGTTCCAGTCCCTCGATGTACGCGGTATAAAGGACGAGGCGAAACGCTTCGTCCGGATCGTAGAGGTGTTAACAACATAAGGGTGGAAACTCGCCGTACGACGGGTCGTCCGATGGTGGAACGGAGATGGGGGAATTAAATCGTGCAATTCCCTCGCACTCTCCCCAAAATATATCCTATAGAACACCGAAAGGCTGGCTACTCTACGCCTGTGCTCTAGGATTTGGAAACCCTCTCGAGTTAAATCAGGATCACCAATCAGCCTCTTCGCACGCCTCTCCACTTTACATTAAGTCAAAAAGTTTTATTATACAAAACAAAAAGACATTTAAAGAATAAAACAAATCCTAGTTACAACACCTAATGTAATAATATTAACACATCAATAATCACTGGTTAACAAATTTTAAGGTTTTGTTAATCCATGAAATGAGTTGTGCTAATTGCGAAAGAATACCTCTAAACATACATTTTGATGTAAGTTTTAAGGTCGAGTTAGCTCGCGTTTTTTGTGGAATCAAATAAAAATGTTTTGACTTAAGATAACATTATATTCATAAATCACATATTATAAAATTTAAAAATGAGTTAATATATTGCTTTTCCGTTTATAAGTAATATGTACAGCCTCTCTCTTCAACGTCCAGCAGTAGTCTGCTAACATAGCAGGACTCCATTTGCCCTGGTATCGCTCTTCCATGCCTGAAATATCCTGGTGAAAACGTTCACCATGTTCGTCGCTAACATCTCCCATATTTTCAGGACAAACGTCCAAATGTGAGTCGAGAATATGTATTTTGAGGGACATTTTGCAACCGAGAGCGTACAATGCTTGGATCATATTCTTAACCAGGTTTTTTTTAAATCTAGTAAAGTAAAGCCGTGCTGTAATAACGAACAAGTCGAAACTTGCGAGAGTGCGGCGAACGCAATACAAGATTAAACTTGTATAGCTCGATAACTCGAGCTAAGACACTTGTAATATTATAACTGATGATTAGTATTCACCAAGTACTGCCTATTTTTGTATTTCATCATTCATGGGCAAAACCATTGTTAACCAGTGATCAGTCTTTTAATTTAGGAGGAAAGCAATAAGAAGTGCCTAATTATCAAGACCATCGTAGGGTGAACCGGGATCTTCTTGAAGGTTGAGCACTGCAGCAGGCTCTTGTTGACATACTGTGGAAAAATGCATAAAATGCTGTCTCCCTTGATGTCTCGAAGGCCTTCGACCGGGTATGGCACGCTGGCCTTTTGAGTAAGCTTCCAGCGTACGGCATTTCCCCTAGCCTGACTAGCTGGGTAAAAGACTTCCTGACTGAACGGTCCCTCCGAGTTGTTGTCGACGGATGCTCATCTGAGCCCATGTCGACTAATGCCGGTGTTCCTCAGGGGTCTGTTCTCTCTGCAACTCTGTTTCTGCTGCATATTAACGATATGCTGATGCCCGGTATCTATGGGTATGCAGATGACAGCACAGTTGTGGAGAGATACCTGCCGGATGCTCGGGCTAGTAGGGAATCAATCCGGTCCGAAAGAGAGGCCATGGTAGAGCGAACGCACTTCAGGCAGTCTCCGAATGGGGCAATGCCAATCTTGTAGCATTCAATGCCGCCAAAACGCAGGCGTGTCTTTTCACCGCCAAAAGGAGCCCGTTCACCTTGGCTCCTACTTTTCGGAATGTATCCTTGGAGTGTACCGACCGCCTTCAGCTTTTGGGTATTGAGATTTCCTCGAACCTAAACTTTGGGCGGTTCATTGAGTCCAAGGCCAAGGTGGCTGCCAGAAAACTTGGCGTTATCTCAAAGGTCCGGCAGTACTTCACACCAGGGCAGCTTCTAATGTTGTACAAAGATCCGTTCGTGTGTGGAGTACTGCAGCCACATTTGGGCTGGTGCTGCTAAGTGTCACCTGGCCACTTTGGATTCAGTGGAGAGGCGTGCGAAGAGGCTGATTGGTGACCCTGATTTAACTCGAGTTGGTCTCCAAAGCCTAGAGCACAGGCGTAGAGAAGCCAGCCTTTCGGTGTTCTATAGGATACATTCTGGGCAGTGTGCGAGGGAATTGCACGATTTAATTCCCCCATCTCCGTTCCACCATCGGACGACCCGTCGTACGGCGAGTTTCCACCCTTATGTTGTTAACACCTCTACGATCCGGACGAAGCGTTTCGCCTCCTCCTTTATACCGCGTACATCGAGGGACTGGAACAATCTGCCGGCGGCGGTGTTTCCGTCGGACTACAATTTGAGTGTCTTCAAGGCTAGAGTGAATAGGCTCTTAATAAACTAGTGCGCTTTACCATCAACGATTGCGTCACTGCTTACCATCAGGCACGATTGCGGTCAAGCGCTGGTTTATACTTTAATAAAAAAAAAAAAATAGCAGGAAAGTATGAAAATGCTCTAATTATTATTAAAATGATTTAATTCTTTGTTACAGAACCACCGCAGTATTGCACAAACCAAAGATTTGAAATAAATAATTAATCTTTTTATAAGCATTGTTTCATTTACTTATTACATCCCTTTGTAACCCATATTGCGAGACATATCTTCTATGGACTATTATTATATTATTATATGGACATACTTAGTAGGTTATATGTAGTTTGTTTAATTAATTCATTGAACTAGCTTTTAATAAATTGTTCAAATTTACTTCTTGCATTCTCCAGAAATCTGACTCAGAATTTGATGACATTATAATTCTGCAGAGTTTCTGTAAAACAAAATTAACTTTAATAAAAAGTTACAACTTCATATACCTAGTTGCAATAAAGATTTAAATTCTGGCCAATATATTACTACTGATGTAAACCTACATCTAACACAAGCTTAGCTGGGGGGTTGTATTTAATTTTATGGTATTGTTTTCAAAGCTACTTAATTGTTATTGTGGGTATGTTTGTAGAATACCCAAAAAGTGGAAGTTCTGATTTTGAATAATTCGGTTTATTCTACTAAACTTTCATAAAGATAACGTAGATACGTACCTACAGTACATAACAAAACAAAAGTTTTTAGTCACTATTATGTAACTAATCAAATAATTTAAAATGTTCTATTATTTTGAAATGCCTACGTCTGCTTACCCCTGAAGGTGCACATCACTGCCTCTCACACAATTACACATATTAGCATCGTTATGTGTAACAGTGACAATCAGCGGCTGCTCTTTGATCTCCTGACGCGTGACGCGTACAAAGTGTGCCGCGTCCCTTTGTAGTTGACGTCTTAAGGGTAAAGGGTGCCAGTTGATTATTGTGCTTGTCTTTTTGTAGGATAATGATATGAGACAAGGTTCGATACTCGGGCAGATGAAGGATACTGTCATAATTTTAAATAATTACTTCCTACAAACATTACCTTTTCCAAATTGCGTAATAAAATGAATGCTTTTAGATGAGTAATTTTTGTAATTTAAAAGAGTCAAATCTCACTCTAATCTTGGTGATAAAAATATTAAAACCTTGTCCAATTCGTAAGGTTGTAAGGACATTAGAAGTATTTTTGATTGATATTAGGCTGTGAATGTTCTTTAAATTACGAGAATTCCCCACAGATATAATACACTAACATATTTCAACAACTTTAGTGTTTGGAATATGTTTTATTTTTCTTAACGTTTTTGAAGCTAAACATTTGAGCTATTAAGAAGCTACATTTCCTTATTTGTCGTGTATATAAGTCAGAGTAACATTAATGACATACAGTTACAACTTCATCTGACTTGATCGGAATGCCGGCTCAGCACTGTATCATCTCAATCAATAAACAATAACGAATCATAAAAACAATTCCCACCCTATAAGCCATATGTCAAGTCCAATAGGTCATGCGCTTGATGACGTCAGACGAAGGCATTCCGTACATCTGGCTTAATCAGGTCCTTTCGAACAAAGGAAAAAACGTGAGTATTGTTTACGTGCAAAGGTCAGGGTCAGACTACCAGTGGTAGATACACATGTTTGTCCTAGTATGATACAGATAACAGGATTATGTGTTGGAATAATCGTGATGCATCAGGATGTATTTAAGTTCATAAAAACATCCATGTTGTCATTTATTTTAGTCCAGCTAAGCGTCTCTTATACTTTTTGTTGAGATAATCCTTCCTGTCTAGCGTGATGTAAAATAAAATCACGTCGACGATGTTTATAACTAAACTAGCTGCGCTCCACGGTCTCACACGCCTAGGTTTTAATATTTTTTTTTATATGCTCCCCTCCTGTTGGTCGCAGCATGATATTATATAACCTAAAGCCTTGCTGGATTAATGGGCTATCAAACGCAATTTTTTTTTAAATCGCACCATTAGTTGATTATTGGATTAGCGCGTTCAAACAAACATACTCTTCAGCTATATATATTAGTATTACGATTGTCCACTTTATTACATAACAATCAATCGTCCATAATAATGGGTGATCTAAAATTATATTTGACAACTTATTCGTAGTCACAGGTCAACTTCCAAAAATAGAAATTACCTGTTTTACCGTTAGAGAGACTTCATTTCAAAATGTCATCACATACGAAAGTCTCACCTCTGGACTATCCTCTCCTCTCTGGTCTTAATACTACACTGATAGCATAATCCATAATCTTTCTGCTAGCTATAATATCGAACTTATGATAGGGTACACCCGAGCATAGAGCCATAGACAAATAGATGGGCGTGCAGCAATCACCGTGGTATTCAGAGTCTTCGTCAAATAAAATAATGGCGTCGTGAGTGGCGGCGGGTCGTGGGATCTAACCCATACCGGACTGTAATGAGTGCAGGGCTGGAAGAACTTAAGAACATGATAGACACACATATCAGAATACATACCAAGATTGTGAGAATACACTTTACTTGTTTGGGTTATGTTGCCTATGGAGATTTTATCACATGTTTTGTATTCAAAGCTCTATGTAAAGTAGCCATGTCATAGTAAAAGTTACCAGTGTTGTACTAGTCGGCCTGGTGGAACCAGTGGTGGCTTAGTGAGAATGATCCCGACTTACCCGCACTGATATGATAATTCATTATATTGGATAAATTGCTCAATGACAGCCTGCATGTTATTGTAATATCCCAATGAAACAATGAATTCTAGCAATACGCTACGAGTGCCAACCCTACCGACACAAACTCATCATCGTTCAAAGGGCAAACGTTAGATATAATACGGAATTTAATTCTAATACTTCCGAAGATCTCTCCGTTCAAGGAATAATAAGTACATTAAACTATTTACATTGACATCATTTTGTTTTGTATACGTACAATTACTTCGTACGTAAGGTTTTGTTGTGCATTGTTTGTTACTATTAAAATTATTTCGTTTGCCTGAAGCTTTAGACCCTGAGCTAGGACTGTTTATACGGATATACGGATGGATTTTTGAGATGGAGCAGTGAAATCAGGTTGGCCTGTCTTTAATTTTATGATCTGTTAATATAGAAAAAGTTGATTTAGTTTTCTAGTACTCAAAGCTCATTTGGTTCAATAGTTTTCTAATCCTAATAAGAGGTTATATGTCTATGTCTAATCGTTAAAATAGGTTATAACACAAGTGGTTTCTAAAAACTGATACTTACTATTTCTTTTTTCCAAAATCTGAGCAGTTCAATTTGTCTCAAAGTTAAGGACAGTGCTCTAAGACCAAAGACCGTTTACTTCATGTATAGTGTTTAAGGTAGTCTAGAACACTTCCTGTCTTAAATGTACATTCTGTATAGTTCCTATTGTTTTATAGAAGTGTTCCTATTGTGTTATATTCTCTCCTTTTTGTTTCTTTTTATTTTAATACTACCGTTCACTAGATTTGGATAATATAGTAGTATTCAGAGCTAATGAAAGATAATATTTCATAATTATATAACGACATTATTTCCCACTGCCCCGGGTTTCAAAAAACTGAAAATCATGGAACCTCACCATGAGTGTGTCGGTCACCATTTGTTACTAACTGTCCTTCACAATACAGTCACCAGGCAATATGATACGTTGATAAGATTGTTTTACAGACTTTCGGGCTCCTAAATACCCGTAACGACACTCAAAAGTCTACGAATGTCAGCCTGGACCAACGGCTTAAGGTGCTTTTCAGGGCACGAAAACGTCTCGGTATTTAAAGATGGTTCCATCCACAAACCGACCGTGGGGAGTGTAGCTCAACCCGATTGATAGACCTGTGCGGCTATTATTACTTAGCCAGGGCCCCTCGTGTTCACGTCCATTATGTGTCATCTGCAAATCTAAAATTAAAACCACACATCACTCAAAAGTGACACGTACTGTTTGTATTATTTCTACAATTCCGCCCGCGGCGTTACCTTTATACTTGTCAAATGTAATGGCGAAAGATATCTTTTAAAATATGTAATCAATAAACTTGGTGGCATAAGCTAAGCTGTCCATTGTTTGTCCATTTCTCAATAAAAGAGATTGGTTTACATAAATATCGTCCCACAGTTAACGTAATTACATACATTTCACAATACACGAAGAATTTGCGTGTGCGCTGTTGAGAAATGAATAAAATACAGGTGCATCGGTTTTAGCACTTTCGACTTTAACACTGTTAACCTAGTAAACATGTAATTTTAGTTTCTTAGGTATATTCTTATTGAAATTTTCAAATTATAAGTAATATTTCAATTTATGTATAGCTCCAACATTCAACATTAATAATGCGAAAATTTGTTCTAAAAATGCAGATAAAACTACCATTTATAGTTTAAATATTTGAAATAGTTGTTTGGGAGTATAATTAATATGTAAACTGTAGAAAAAACAACAGATTTATGTATCAGGAACTCATTTTAAATATTCGTATTTTTAATTGAATTCCATAATATATTGTTTACACAGCATTAAGAGCTTTGTGCTTTGTTTCATAACACAGATAGCGGGTGCTGGCCGTACAGCCGCTGGACCAGAGTGGAACTGGGCTGGGCATACCTGTCGCATGTCGGAGCAGAAATATGCCACCACTCTGTGGATCCCCAATGGTTGGAAAAGGCTGCTCGGCAGGCTCACAAAGATATCGTAGGACAAGCTAGACTCCTTTTTGAAGCGTCGGCCCACAGTCGGGGTAGATGGAAGTAGGGAAGAGAGATCTTTGTCTAGCAATGATGTTTCATTGCTTATAATAATTATAATTTATTCTGTAGGAGTCGCTCACAATGGGCCTCATACGAAGGCTCAGAGTCACACAAAGGGCAATGGAAAGAGCTATGCTCCGAGTTTCTCTACGTGATCGAATCAGAAATGAGGAGATCCACAGAAGAACCAAAGTCACCGACATATCTTTTCGAGTCGCTAAACTTAAGTGGCAGTGGGCGGGGTACATTGCTCGTAGAACCGATGGCCGATGGGCCAGCAAGGTTCTGGAGTGGCGGCCACGTACTGGAAGACGTAGCGTAGGGAGGCCCCCAACAAGGTGGACCGATGACCTGGTGAAGGTCGCGGGAAGCCGATGGATGCGGGCATCACAGGACCGGTCAGCGCAGAAAGCCTTGGGGGAGGCCTTTGTCCAGCAGTGGACATCTATAGGCTGAAGAAGATTCTTTAGGGGTGTTATTATGATCAACCTGTGACGTCACTCTGCAGGGCAAAGGCCTCCCTAATCTCTTTCTACATCTCTATATTTAAAGCTACTAAGCAGCAGTTGAGTATAAAATTAACGAATTGTTAGATAAAAAAGTAGGCAAACAGTTAAAAACATTCTACAATTTAAGAAGAAACTAAACACTGAAGAGTTTATTTACAATATTATTTAAACACACTCACGTCTCTACAATAAATAACAGCATATCCAAATAGATTTATCTTGCTCATTATATCGCCACGTTATTCGTAGTCAATATGAAGCAGCGCCTACATCATCAGCAAAGCATATAATTAAATGTGTAAACCATAGTTAAGAGCCACGTGGACCATGGTGTGGTAACGATGTGCATAAGGCACGGGTGGGCGTCCACACGTCCACACGCTGGTCACATTGCGGACGACGTCCTCTGGTGATCTATACTGAGTGCGCAGGTACATTGCCATACGTTATTTAATTAGGAAAAACCAATAATTTATATTAATGAATCTGGACTTTAATTTAATTTTATATTTTTGTCTTCTTGTCGATGCGACGTGACAAAATTTATTCGTCGGTTAAATAATGATGAAAAGTGTATAAATAGATAAAATTGGGCTTGAGATTCTATATAGAATATTTTCGCGCCAGGATTCACCCACTACTGAATATAAGTCAATTTTGATACTTTTCATGTGCTAATGGGAGTGATAGCAAACTTTTGTCCACCTATCCAGTATAGCACAGCAGAGTAAGATAAACTTAGGGCATATCATGGATATGCGAGCTTAAAATAATTTTAATCTGGTGACATAAACTTGGTGAGGCATAAAAATCACACTTATAGAGTTACAAAGGCTCAAAATATTTTACGAGTTATTGAAACGAGACGCGCCGGTGCTCTTATTCACAAACTAAACTAATTTTAAGTATAAGTAGAAAAGGATAGAAGATAACATTTTACTTTAATCTTGTCAAATTAAGATACTCCATAGACAGTTTAGACGCGATAATAAACATGGCGCCGCCAATTGGGTTGTATCCTAAAAAATAATTTATTGTCCATCAGATAGATTTATGAAAAATATTGAATACGTATTTTTTATTTTTTCTTTCATTCAAATACTTAGGAAGATATATTGATTTGAAATGTCGCCTGACGTCACGTCGTGGTACAAAATATACCACGGCGTGACATAATTAGCCCCCACTCCGTAACTTTAATGCGCTATATCTCAGTAGTTTTTGGTAATTTCGACAAAATAAAAAATACGGGTCTTATTTTTTTTTATTATCTATAAGACGGACTCATTATTTTTTTTGATTTTCATACCTTAGATACATCCCTATTTACGTCAGGAACGGACCAATTTGACAGGTCTAAACTGACATTTTATCTGACTTAAATTTAATTTAGTTTGTGAACAAGACAATCGGGGCCAAGCCAATATCGTACTGCACCAGACAATGCACACACCACACTGTATCACGCGACCAGCGAATGTATGTGTTAATAAAACGCGCGATCTAAGCGAGTTATACTTTTATATTTTTCTAATTATACGAAGATGCGCGACATTAGGTCCATGTCAAGGTAAACACGTCGGATGCTGAGACGCGCCGTGAAATCGCGGCATTCCACTGTGATTTAGCCTTTATATCGTGTTGTAAGAAATTTTTGACGGTAGGTATTCCTATATGTTAGAAAGCATGCAAGGCTGTATACTGTATGCACTGGGCTTTTTTGTAAGCGGCAGAGAATCAAAAAGATAAATAAATTTGCGATGTACGTGAAGAACTTTGAATTTGTATTTTAGTTTATCGTTTAAAGTGTCAATAATGTTAGTATGTAGTAGTGAAGTGGCATAAAAATGATGCATATTGCTCAATAATGTGGGTGTTAGTGATGGACTGACAAAATAACTGTCTGTCATTGTCTTTGTGAATTTTATAATTGTATATTATTACTTTTAATACACAGGCAATAGTGTGGAGCTCAGTGGTGTTGACACTGGCGTAGCCTTGCAATTGTTGAGTTTAGTCTTGCATTTGTGTTGTATGTTCTGCTACGATATTAGCAAGCTATCAAATGTTAATAAGTGTTTTTAATTAGCACGCGTCATCTACGAATCAATCATGTCTCATTTATGAGTTGACGTTGCTTCATCATATAGAATCAATTTCTTTGAATTCTCCTTCCAATTTTTTAGATGTTTTCATCTCAGTCAGGCGCTTAATAAGTTTTGGTCTTGTAACATCTTTACAACTCATTAGGTATATCTTCTTAAGAATGAGTAAATTTAATCTTGTAAGTAACTATTACGATCTATTCCGTGTTTTTAGCCATTTATAAAGAATTCGTTTTTAATCTGTGTGTATACTGTCAATCGTTTAAATTGTTAATAGGTTATTTTAACAAATTATAATAATAACTCTGTTATACTGTTCACCATGTAGATAATGTACTTTTCTATGAAACAGTAGTTTTTTTTTAAATCCTAGAAACGTTTCTACTCTAGCCCTTGTTTGTATTCATAGTTACAGTTTGCGAAAAAAATTATTCTGTATTTTAATTTTCACATTATACTTCAGTACAATAAACTCAATATAGAATATATAATAATATCGATTTCCTTTGTTATGGTAATTGTACCCGTTATAAATTGTTAAATTATTACGAATTAGAAAAAAAAACATGCAGGAAGTATTTTGCATGGACGTGATTTCAGTATAATAATATTATAGCATAGCAAACTAGTTTTCTGAACCAATAAAATGATTCTAACATAAAATAAGCATGGAGGAAGTTCGATTGCTCTAAGTGGGTGCGAACTTTTAAAATTTATTTTATTACGAGCGGTATCAAACATATTTGCACACAGAAATGACATTAATGCAACAAGGTACAACTTTTAGCGCTGTAGCGTTAATTATTTCTTTTATTAGGCTCATTAATTTTAACGAGCGAGAGGAGAAGGTATATAAAGATATATTTAGTGATAATGACAGTTTTGTTTTGTTCATAACGACTTTAAATTCTTCTTTGTTTACCTGTACATACTTATAGCACTTCTATAACAAGTTCTTACTTAACTTGTTAGGTTATGTCAGCGCCAATTCCTTTACAAAGACAAAAATCTAGAAAAAAACTCAGAATTTAGTCATGACTTGTGTAAAATATGTTTTATGTTCTATGGGGTAAAATCAGCGTGCTATGTTCCCATTGCAGGTCTCCTCTCTCAGGTCTCTCCCAGTATGTCCCAGGTCTCCTCTCCGTGAGGGCAAGTGGGCCGTTATCCACACAACGGCCCAGTGCGAGTTGGTAGATTTTACATGTCTTTGAAGTTTAGGTTTTAGGACATCCTTTCGGTGTTTTGTTTCATCGCATTGAGAACAGTCGTGATGAAATAGTTTACACAAAGTGAATTGCCTGTCTGGGTTCGAAACCACAGCTCAATGGAGACAAAATATCTTTTGAAATTAGGTAACTATGCGATATTAGGCTCATCAGAACTATGGTTATACCTACCTATAGAACGGACGAAGACACGCATCGAGCCAAGGACCTTGCGACAACTAGGTCACTAGACTCACTCTACTAATAACACATATGGAAATGTAAATTATGTCCAGATTAACCTTTTAGCGATAGATTTTAGATTATTTGTATTGAAATTATGTCCCTTGTGAGAAAATTTTAAATTATATTGTGTGGGTGCGGATTGACGAGCGAGATGATACCTAATTTACATATTTTGGGCATTGTAATAAAATATGTTATTTATTTATGGGGCAAAAACGTGGGTTAGAGCTCATTAATTTTTTTTAGATTAGATTGAGGTATTTTAGTTTTATATAGTTTTATAGGCCAAGGCTGAAACAGGACTGGTTTTATTTCCATTTCGCTTTTGTTTTATTTTCATGTTTCTATGAGTGTACAGGAAAACCAAAAACTAAGCGTTTAACTTAGTTTTAGATATTCCTGGATGTTTTGTATTTTAATATTGGATTGGAGGATACTATCGAAGCGATACTGTTGGGGAGTGGCTTTTATTACAATTCCTACACAAACATAACAACACGCCGAAGGGATAAACAGAAGTGAATCTATACCTATAATATAGATATACTTAGATATAGCAGGGCCTGCAAGATGCAACCAGCGGATAACAATATTGTAGTACGATCATAGCATTAGAATACGTTCTGGTCTTCAAACTTTCGTAGTTTTCGTACCTCTTTTGGGGGTGACCAGTGACCTTTCACAAAAAATACCTTTGTTTAAAATTAATGAATTTTTTTGTTTGTGTGTTTATTGAATTTGAGCAATATCTAGTTAGCAGTTAGCGAGCAAAAGGAGTAAATCGCTTTTGAATAAAGCCTAGTGTATATATGTTTTTGCTCGTGACTATATCTACCTACCTATAAAGACACATTGTTATCTGTGTTATTCTATTACCATTTCAACGCTTAGCCATTCTGTGCAACGCGGTGTGCGCGTGGACTGGTGAGATGACTAACTTTTTAACGTGAGATTTTTATAGAATTAATAAAATCGCTCGGCTGTTAAATGTTATTATTACTTTACATCACAATATCGTCGATCGTCCTTTGTGATCTGTGATATTGTTGATCTGTTGATCTGTGATCAAGTGGCACATGGGTTATTAGTGGGGTGATAGGAAGTGAGTGATCCAGATTATTGTCACTGTGCTACATTTATGATAGGAAAACCAGATTAAAATCGTGGAAACAAATATAAAAATATTATTTATTACGATTTCAAAGATCGGTCTTAATGATAAGACTGCCCTTTTTTAAAATCTTCATATTTATAATTTGTAATTTATATGGTGTTCATAATAGAGAGTACTAAAATATTCTTTCAACAGGAACTCATATCAAACATTAAATTTCACATGAGCACTTACGAAACCTTAGGACCTATGTGCACCGTATCAATTGGTCGTTTTCTGTGGAGAGGAGCCGGCAAGGAACTCCACGGTTACTTTTTTCAATAACTGACTTTAACAATGTGCTCAAATCACAGTGAGTATTGGAGGACAACTTATGCTTGTCAATAAGTATCAGGTACTTGATAGAATAGATAACATTTATAAAAAAATACTTGATGAAAAGGCTATCCTTTTCATCAATTATTTTTTTCTATAAACACACATCATAAAGATAAAATCTAGTGACATGATTGCCACTACAAACACTAATAAAGACTTGACATTTGAATTGTCTGTCTAATGATTATGTCGAAAATATAAACATCGTAATTTGAGAACAGAACATAGACATTTACATAGGTATGCCGTTGATGAGGTGCCAGGGAAGCTAAATGTGCATGTAGCGTTACTAACAACGTTACATGCGAACAACGCATCATTCTGATGTTACACAAATGTGCATGTAGCGTTACTTACAACGTTACATGCGAACAACGCGTCATACTGATGTTACAGAAATGTGCATGTAGCGTTACTTACAACGTTACATGCGAACAACGCGTCATACTGATGTTACACAAATGTGCATGTAGCGTTACTTACAACGTTACATGCGAACAACGCGTCATACTGATGTTACACAAATGTGCATGTAGCGTTACTTACAACGTTACATGCGAACAACGCGTCATACTGATGTTACACAAATGTGCATGTAGCGTTATTTACAACGTTACATGCGAACAACGCGTCATACTGATGTTACACAAATGTGCATGTAGCGTTACTTACAACGTTACATGCGAACGACGCGTCATACTGATGTTACACAAATGTGCATGTAGCGTTACCTACAACGTTACATGCGAACAACGCATCACACTGACGTCATACAATTACTGCATCTCGCAAATATAGTTTACTGTGCAACTAGCATGCATACAAGTTCACGACATCAACCGGTGTGCAAGTCAGTGCCTTTTCTATGGTAGATGAATGAACTTTACGCCCTGTTCCTCATACCTCCGCACGCAGAAGGAATCATTGTGAAACTACCTTGTCTTGACGTCTTTTATCTTATAAAAAAACAAAACTCAATATTTTAACGGAGATTAAATGAAATTATTAAAAACTACCTTTTAAACTCGATAACAAATATGTAGTTTATTGAGCTATCATTACCATGTTTTTTTACTATTGTTATACTTTGCAATCAATATAAGTTACTACAGTATCACAATATTAGTATTTGACAATTAATTAAGAAAATGCCAAATGAAGTTTAGTAATGTAACATAGCAAGTAGTAGCTTTTGTATCAGGGGGCAGAGAATGTTCAACGGCCAAGTCACACAACATTAACTATAATAACAAAAAAATCGAAGTAAGGAACCTTAGACTTGGCATGACTTTGTTTAGATTTCATTACTTTTTAGAGATGAACAAGGAGCTCCATCGAGACTTGGCATTTTTTTTACAGAATGTTTTGGTGGCATTAGATTGTTTTTAATTAATTGATTCATTCTCAAGTGCGTACAAACAGTTTTTTTCTGGCAGTCACAATTCAAACGTAGAATTGCAAATCCTGCAATTCTAAATATCAGTCAATATTTCATGTAATAATTCTTAGTACACAATTACGTATAATAATCGTGATGTGATCTATCATAGCGCGAACTCTCATCCATGTAGAACGCGTGTCATTTGTAGTTAGTGTTTGCGACACCTGACTGTCGAAACGGCTGTGGCATTTGGGATGAGTCAAGTGCAAATGTCAAGCTTTCACGATACCGCGTCGAAGCACATTTCATTTGTTATAGATCTTATATTTAAATAAAGCGAATGGAGGGTATATATGATTTTTATTGGTAATTAAGATTCTAGTCTGGGTAGTTGTTAGCTCCATTATTATAGTGTACGTAATATATTGCATGTTGATAACGGCCAAATAATAAAGACTGGTTTACACGGTGCAATTTAATTGCCTATGGCATCAATTAAGTTGAAGCAACAATAAAAGTTGCATTGTCTGAACACCATTTAGACGATGCAAGTCATCTGTTGCATCAATTTTATTGTATGCCATAGGCAATTAAATTGCACCGTGTAAATCAGTCTCTCTCGCGTATAATTGTTGTATATGTAACATATACTAGATTAAAAGCATGTTGTAGTTAACGAATGCAAGAATGCAACTTATAAATGATAATGATTTTATAATTGAAAACTTTACACCTCTCACCTTTATAATAAGAAGTTAATCTTAAATCCCATGATGGTGCTTGAACGGTACTTTCTCGTATACTTGTACAGTTTGTATATGATGCGAGTGACCGTAGACAGGTTAGTAGACAACCTGTGGTGCCTACTTGTGCACTGTTACATAAGATAACATCATTCGTAAAACCAGTTATACTGAACTAGATATGGGTACAATGGATGCGTAGCAGGTTTCTAAAGTGCATCTTGAATTGGTGAGTTTTTGTAGTCCACAGTAGATACGGTTTTTTTGGAAGAACTCGGTGACTAAAATTTATTTTGGTAAATACATATTCTGGTAGTCTATATATTTGAACTACCATTACAGTTAGTTTGTGGAATATATGGCAACTTTAAGCGTTAATTATACATTATTTCCCTAGATATTAATTTGTAAGCTTTTAGCTTTTTGAAGAATACATAGGTAAATAAAATATGTTAAATGGCTCTAAGTGATTGAAGTCATCGTAGTCTCTCACAATATCTTTGTAGACCAAAATCCTTCCTAGAAAGCCTTCCACACACATACACACACTTTGATATCACGCATTGGGTAGAAGCTTTTGAAACCTATGCATAAAATGCTTAGGGGTTGTAGGTATTACTACAATCATTTCAACAGAAACACATAAGGAGAAAAACCATGTTTATTTTGTCACATAAATACGATCTTAAGCAAAATACATACCTACATACTACTTACTATTTAATTCAAATCAAAGGAGACATGAAAACTAATTGTCCTTTGCCGCACGTCGTGACTGTGATGAGGAAGCTAAGGCACTCAGCAAGATGCTCTACTATGGTCCCACAACATTCAACTAGGCTGCCGTTGAAAACCAGCGCTGTAGTATTTCGCTAATTATGTATGTGATAGCATGACAAACACTACAGCGTTACACTTAATATAGGTATTATTAAGTCAAACCCAATACATAAACACAACTTAGTTTAAATGACGAACGACTAATTTAAATTTCCTAGAGCCACTTCAAAGTGTAATATAGTTTTGAGAATAATTTTAAAATTCTCTTCAATTTAAGTGACTTCATAGTGTACGTCTGACAACCGTCACACATCTGACAATCGTTATACTTAAAATTGCGAAACATTAACATACAGAACATAAGTTCGGCCTTGCTTATATTTAATGTTAACATTAGTTACAGTAATCCTCTCTAATTAAATACTTGACACGCGTTCAAAGGAATCGAATAACCTTTCGATAACGTTCTGCATATGAGTTTTAGTTTCAGATTTAATGCAGTCTTGGACTTTAAGTCTGAAATCGCCAATCCGTATTGAGCAAACGTGGTGACTACGCTCAATTCTTCTCTGTATGAGAAGGCCTGTGCCCAGCAGAGGGACGGTAAAAAGGTTGATGATGATGATATATAGGATATTGCAATAAATTATAATTGTTATGGTTTAAAAAAAATCCACTCCGCTTTTATAATAGTGTTTTCAGCCAAAAAAATGGAATTCCGGTTAAAAGTAATATTAGTCCGGAATCTAAAAAAAAATCAGTATCTTCAGGATATTGATTCATCATCCTCATCATCTTAGTCATCATCGTTATCAGAATCTTATCCAAAATATAAATATCTTGAAATAGC
Organism: Sesamia inferens; assembly: GCA_037179545.1. Taxonomy (NCBI): domain Eukaryota; kingdom Metazoa; phylum Arthropoda; class Insecta; order Lepidoptera; family Noctuidae; genus Sesamia; species Sesamia inferens. The sequence goes on from CM073927.1 coordinate 32,717,877, forward strand.
GATCTTTCATTTACCATTAAATGGCATTTGAACAGATGCTATGATATGAAGCTGCAATAAATAATTGAAGGTTGCTTTTAGAAACCAGATTTACATCCACAAAATTGAATTAATAAAATTACTACAGCAATAACTTTTTATGTATAATATTACCTTCAATCGCACCAATGTCTGAAACATAAAACATTATAACCTCTGAGATCACATTAATTCCAAAAATTAAAAAGAAATCTAACGTATGAGATTTAATTAGCCAATGACAAATGTAATTGAAGTTGACATTGGATTTAAAAGTAACAATTGGATTATTTATGATCTACAATAAAGTAAAGCTCCAGAAGTTTCATTTTACGCAAAATTAGGCTTAATCTTTAAAGTTTTAATTATTAATAATACATTTACTTTCGTTAGATGCAGAATTGAAGCAGTACTCGAGTCTTTGTACCTCGTGTGTAATTCATCTAATAGTCAAGCGAATTATGTCTTTGGCAAAGCATAGCGTGACCTTAGATCACTAAGCTCAAATATTTTCGGAAACACAGTTTTAACTCTAAACCTCCACCGCTTGGCTTCAATCGAAGATTCTGGAAAATCAAGATACCTCTTTATTTCCTCCAGAATGATTACCTACCTAAGTATGATGCCCTAAGTATTAATATGAAAGAAGAGATATGAGTGCGTGAGAACCATTCAAGGTAAAGTTCTGTGTTTTGCCTATCTCCATGGGAAGAAAGCGTGAGTTTCTGTACATGGTTTACACAATCTCGAAATGCATTACACGTGACTTTTGCACGTTCCCAGAGTTTTTGTTTTATGAATTATAAACTAGTGCTTGACCACCATCCCGCCTGATGGTAGGCAGTGATGCAATTGTTGATGGTAAAGCACGCTAGTTTATTAAGAGCCTATTCACTCTAGCCTTGAAGAGACTTAAATTGTAGTCCGAAGTAAAACACCGCTGCTGGGAAATTGTTCTAGTTCCTCGATGTACACAGTATAGAAGACGAGGCGAAACGTTTCGTTCGGATCATTGTGGTGTCTACAACGTAAGGGTAGAAACTCGCCGTACGACGGGTCGTCCGATGGTGGAACGGAGATTGGGAATTAAATCATGCAATTCCCTCGCACACTCACCGAAATGCATCCTAGTGAGTCTTCTGATCTATTTGTTGCATGATTTGAACCTGTCAAAGTAGCTTAAAATCACCTTTGTGAACATCTCAGATGGTAATACAATCAGTTACTGTTCAGACTCATTGCTATCGCTTTATCTTGTAATTGTATTACCTTGAGATTAGCGTTGATTATATCATTAACATCACGTTGGAGATTATTGATTTGCGGTTGATTGAGCTCGTACACAGTCATGCGCATATAAGTAAATATGTTATCCTTCACGTCCGTTTAGTCTAGTCAAAAATTCTTGATAGCAAAACAGCATCACGACTGTTGTCCCCAATCACATTTCAGCAGCTTTGTAATCATTACGTCGGCGTTGGTTGTCGCTGAAAACAAGCTCTGGGGTTAGGTCTTGCATAGGGTCGCATGTTTCTTCAACCACTTCAGCCTATTGCCATTGCCTGATACAGGTCCGACTCCAGGTTCTACCAAAAATAAAGTGAAAGAAAATTTTGTCATTTGTTGTCTTTTTTTAAGTAAAACACTTGAATCAAAGCTCGTTCATCACCTTGAAACAAAAGGCCGAGCTATAGGTACTTACTTAGCTTGCGGAAACATCGACGTCACCAAATATATTGCATCTAAACTTGGAATTTGGTTAATAATTATGTTGAATGTTTTATTTATGAACCCTTTATTTATGATCAGGTTGTTGATTCAAGGTTGCAGTAATTTTATGGCTGGGTTTTTTTCTGTGTGGATGATTGTATTAAAAAGTAACATTAGTAATCTCATCAATCACTCCATTAGACGTTGGTATGGATTGAAAAAAATATAAATTGGTCTAATTATAATTGGCTATTTTAACGCTCGGCTCAACGCTGAAAATTGAAAATTCAGCAACGGACCTCATTGTATCGCCTAGTGTAAGTAAAAACAGGCATTTAGACCGATACCCTTGTACCTACACAAACTAAACGAAATTTAATTTCAGTGCGTGTTTTACTTACCATTTTGTTAAGAATAAGACAAATATCATATCGATTATCAGTTTGGTCCTGTCAAATTAAGATTCCATAGTTTCCAAAGGCTCCATAGACATTTTAGACGTGATTAAAAGCATGGGGAAATTTAGTCGCCATGTTTTTACAAAATCATGTCAGGTGCTGACTAATTTGACAAGACTCTTCTTAATGAAATATAAGAAAAGGTATGCACTGAGTTTAAATTTATTTGAGTCTGTGAACAAGGAACTGCGTAATTAAATGAGTCAATTTATAAATTTTAACTTTTTTTTTGAGGTTTGTCAAATAAGTTGATTTATAATAGACCTAAACATAATAAAATTACGTGCTTCATCGAAATAATCTCAGTTAATTCGTGACTGTCTAATAAAGTTCTCATAAAAACTATCAATTTCATTCTAATAACTTAATTGATTACTTGTTTGAACTCGAATCGACCCATTATTTAATAAAAACTCTTTAAGACAATAAACATGTTTTATAAAAATTTTATAGGAGGACCCAATTAAAAATAACATTTACGGCCTCTGCTAATAGTTCCGGGTCAGATTGGAAACATATTTTTAATATCTCTTAGGTGTTGTTGCATTAGAATGAAACCGTTTCTAATTTAATAAAATGCGGGTTCAAAGGGCAACGCTTGGAGGAGACCTAAATCCAGCTGAGGACGATTTTCTGCTGTTTTTTTTTAACGACAATAATAAGGTAACAAGTGCTAAGTCTGACTGACTTCAATCTAACCTTAGTTACCTTAAGTTGTTATTAATACCATTATTATCCATACTAACTCCCCATTCTGCTTTCTATTGAAACCACTTTATATAATACGACATAATGCAACCGGTCGTCGATCGCAACTGCTAATGTCACGGACTGCGACCAATTGCCAGGAGTAGACATCTAACAGAGGTCAAGCTTCATCGAATCGATAGCTACTGGATAGGTACAGAGAAAATAATTGTAAAAGATGTTAATTGAAGGTGTTGGTGGTGTTGGTGGAGGAAAGGTGTTGATTGAACTAGCTGTACGTAATTGGGATTCATGGTTAGGTACAGAGAAAATAAGCGTAAAAGGAGTTATTTGAACTAGCTGTACATAATGATCAAATTCGGACTCATGGTTAGGTTTTCTTGAAAAGAAAATCCGAAATTATAAAATTTGGTCACACAATTTGAGTGACGCATTTCTAGCAGGATACGTAATTCTGGTCGGTTACGTATTTCTGGTCCTATAATTACGGGTTACTTTACATATCTGTGAATTATATCACTTTCTACAATGAGCACCATCCACTGAGCGTTTGAGTAAAGTCTCTGTTGCATGTCTACTCATAATCCGTTGCGTTACCGATTACAAGAAGATGGTTCTAAATAGATTCCGCATACATATGTCGGTAATATATTTGGTAACTAATAGATACTTTGACAAGTTGGACGTATACTTTTGCAAGATTATGTACAATAAATGTTTTCAGTGAAAAGGACGGTACAATAGCCCTTTAATCATATAGGCCCGACAGTGCCTGACCGTGATTGCGAAATTAACAGAATGGTTAACTTACAAGTTATGATTAGTTATCCATCATCATAAGAATGAACTAATAGTCAAATGTCGCTGATCAAAATGTCTACGTCGGCTTCTTTAAGAGGCGCGCCGTTAGCAGTAATAATAAAATTAGTACTTCAAAGCTTTCCCTGAAATTCAGCGTCGTGATCTCCACTTACTCCTTCTTAAGTCTTAAGTTTTGTGCAATTACTCAATACTCAAATAAAAGGGGGTGTCTTAAAATTGTATGTGATCAACCTGTATGTCAGCAAGCACGTCGAACCGCTGGTCCTGGCCGTCCTTCGTGGATATTTGACAGCCGTTAAGGATAGTCAGAAGCCCGAAAGACTGATAACCAGATTTACTAAAGGGTATCCTATCACCCAGTAAATGGATAGTGAAGGCCAATAGACAGTTGTTCTATTTAAAATACTGGTCAACATAGTTGGGAAAAGGCCAGACATCTTGTGAAACTGTAAAACTAAACTTAATCTTAACCACTTCTAATGTTAATAAACCTTGCGTACGGGTAAAATGTTATCAGATGGAAGGAAGACGCTTATCTGTTAAGTAACACCCGTATAAAGATACTCTCGGGTTTCGGAAGAAGAATCAGAACAAATGAGAATCAATAATTCCTGGTCAGCATCATTCACTTTTAGTCTAATATCGCAAATAAGCATGGTTCAAACACGGCCTTTTACCGATTTATCGACACCGTTTATTTGAACCGCTGTTTTAAGAATTTTTTTTCACTAGGTAGGTATGGTTTATGATCTCATAAATCTATACTAATATATAAAGCTGAAGAGTTTGTTTGTTTGTTTGAACGCGCTAATCTCAGGAACTACTGGTCCGATTTGAAAAATTCTTTTTCCTTTGGATAGCCCATTGATCCAGGAAGGCTTTGGGCTATATAACATCACGCTGTGATCAATAGGAGCGGAGCATAACTAACTCCACGTGGACGAAGTCGCTGGCGGCCGCTAGTAAATGATAAATGGATACTTGACACATTGGCACTTCGCAAATCATCATATATTTTACTATAATGCATGCATGAATGTATACGGGAAGTAACTTTGAACCTCAACTGAGCAGAATTAATTCATATAATTAAATATTATATCCTTTTGATTTAGTATATAATTGATATTTTAGAAGTTCTGTTAAATAAATGCCCATTATTTAAAAGTATCAAGCAAGTCACGCATGTTTTTTTAACCGACTTCTTTGACCGTTTCTTTTTTACCGTATATGAACTTTACACCTAGATGGGTTGTAACTGTCATTAGGGATCTGATGATGAAGACAAACGACTGATTTGCATAATAAACGATTTCATTTCATTTCAAAGGACAGTTCAGGGAACTCCTCAATGGTTTATAATGTTACTTTGCATTTGCACCCATATGGGTTATAATGAACGTCTGCAGTAGATTTAATGATGAAGACCATAGACAGTCGAGAGAATTCCTCAACGATTTACAGCATTGAAGTTTAACTTAGGACATCCACTACCTACTAGTCATGTTGATGCAACAACCAATGAAAACCTAGGGGCTGCATTTAAGTTGAGCAATCGCGTCATCTCTATGAATCATCTTATACATTCAGTTTGGTCCCATATTAATTTTATAAAAATTAGTTCAAGAGGTAGTTTGGTATTTATACTAAAATTACGAAAATTATGGATAAAAAGTTCAAGTAATCAAAATTGCGTCCTTTGCTTGTTAGCCTATTCCCAACTATGTTGGCGGCAGCGTCCAATCTGAGTGGATGAACTGCATCATCGTGAACAGTGTTTTTCATAACTAAGTTTAAATAAATACTTGTTTCGAAAAGAAAAAACGATCTACTTCAAAAAAAAATACTACAAAGTAAAAAATAACTATTTTAGAAAGTCGGTGGCAAAAACCAATATACAAAATCAAGGACAGAATGACCATGACATGTATTAAGTTTTGCCACCGAACTTAATTATTTTTCTGTACTGTTTTTTTGGAAGTCGATTGTTTATTATTTTGTCAGAAAGTTTTTATTTTACACTTTTTATACCTTCACAGTACATTGTAAGCAGGTCTTAGCACTACTACACAATAAAGTTTTATTATTGTCCTAATCACACACATGCACATGCCTTCACTCACACGTGTGCAGGTGCCCAAGCAATAGCACACCTGTTGAAAGTGTTCGCTGTAACTATCTGCAGTAGAGGGAAACTTTTGCAATAGCACGCTTTAATAGAATTTGTGCAAAAGTTAGAGGTCAATTAGTTTGCGTCGGAGCGAGTTATAGTGATGGAATGACGCGGGCTCATTGAAGACGCGTGGATAAGTTATTTAATTATATTATTAGATAACATTTTATTAATATTTACTGAATATTTAAAAGAATGAACAGGAAAATGAGGAGCTTTTGTTAGCGTGTTGAATGTATTTCCTTGGAGTAGTGCAATGTAGTAGTTAGAGAGAGTAGTTATCTGTGGAAAAAAAAATAGATGCATATTGTCTGAGTAGGTACTAGTCTAGGGTGAGGAGCAGGTAGGAGAGAGTGGTGGCTCATTGGTAAAGGCCGGACTTACGAGGTGTAGGCGTAGGTCAATAGTAGACATACAAATACAATAAGACATAGAATAATAAAACGAAAGATCATAACTATATTGCATACTTCTATAGTCCAGAATATGAACCATTCGTTAATGGTTCAGGTACTAGTAATTGAAGCTTTGATACACAGCACACGCACAGACAGGGATTAAGGCTCAAAAAAGATGTTTATGGGCAATATTCAACCTTAAAGCTACAGATAGTTGCGACCCATATTTTATGCCCGCCGCCCTGGGGTGGGCGACGGGGTATGTCAGACTTTTACTGACTAAAACCACCCCGGTGTGTCATCTATCACGAGCGCGCGTGGGGCCGCGGGAGTCTAAATTCTTCCACGGCCCCACACCCTCGTGCTGGCCCGGTCTGTCCGGGCCTCGTCTCCTGCACGGGGTAGTGGGGTGTTAAACTACCCCGTGCATCGCCTCAAAGGCGCGCGCCGACACTCGCGCGCGCCTCCGCCTCGGGGTCCATCAATGGGGGGCGGGGACTTCCCCATGTCCCTCGCCGCTGGACCCATTCATGGGGGGCGGAAGAGGGCGTTATCCGCCCTTCCTCGGCGCCCGGTGCGTCTTCTGCGGCCCGGGAAGGGAGTTGATATCTCCCTCTCCCGTTCCGCAGCTTCCTTCTGCGACATCACGTCCTCGCAGAAGGACACCACCGCGTCCCACGACTCTGAGCTGCCGACCATCCTCCGCACTACTTCCGGCAGCGTCAGGTCGCCTCCTACTTCATTCGTGAGGACACGGCGCTGCTCCTCCCAAGCTACACACTCGGAGAGCGTGTGCTGCGCCGTGTCCTCCCCGCATTGGACGCAGTGGTGGCACCGAGCGTACGGCTCCCTGCCTAAGCGACGCAGGTACTTGCCGAAGCAGCCATGCCCCGACAGTACCTGCGTCACCCTGAACGACAGGGAGCCGTGCCTCCTCCCGAGCCAGTCGTCGAGTACTGGCCGGATCGCCTCGACGGTAGCGAGGCCGGCGGTAGGGCGCATAAGCCTCTGCCGCCAGTCCGCCACCAGGACCTGACGGAGCTCCTCTCGGCGCAGCTCGATCTGCTGCTGCACCGGACTGGAGCCCCGTGTCCGCTCTTCCTCGCGCCATCGGTACAACGACGCGAGTACTTTCGCCTCTAGGTCCCAGGGCGGGGATCCGGCCAGGACGCAAGCCGCCTCGTAGGATATCGTGCGATACCCGCGGACGACCCTGACGGCCATCGCCCTCTGCGGCTTGCGCAGAATGGCGAGTGTTCCGGCCGTCAGGTCCATCGCCCACACAGGGGCCCCATACAGGGCCATGGACCGCACGATTCCCACGTACAACCGCCTAACATTGCATCACCTCGCTCAACTGCCGTCTTCTTTCCTATTCGCTCAGTTTTTCAGAGTGAATAGGCTCTTAATAAACTAGCGCGCTTTACCATCAACGATCGCATACCATCAGGCGGGATTGCGGTCAAGCGGTAGTTTATAATTATTAAAAAACAAAAAACGAAAAGTTAGACCATCCCGGCAATATTTCCTCACTATAGTTTCCTTCGCCGTTTTGAGAGCAGTTGTGATGAAATAATTGACAGAAAGTAAGCGTCTGATGGGGTTTAAACCTATAACCCATAACCTGTGGTACCGTAGTTCTTTCGTCATCACTGCACTTAAAACGATAACATCGTGATCGGGATGTCCTAATACCAAAAAAAATAAACTAAAAAATCTGGCCAACGCACACTGGGCATGCGTGATGGATTACGGTCCACTTCTTCTCACTGACAGGCGGCCTTTGTCCCAGCAGTGGAACCATCAGGCTGATTATACTAGTCTAGGCTGCATTTCTCGTCTACATTAGATGCCACATCTTTTCTACTTCCTTAATTTTATCAATTTGTTTTAGCTGTATAAGGATTTGAGTTACGAAATAAGCTACGCCACGTTTGATATGACCTTTCTTCCATATTAATTTTAGCAACTAGAATGGTATTTTGATAATAGTTTTATGCTTCTTCTCATATGTTCCGTGATCTTTTACCATATAGGGAAGAACACAGCTCGGACCGGTTACTAATAGATGGCCGGCGGGTATATTTAGAGAATTAATGGGTTGAACAAGAACCAATTATGATAATTAGTTAGGTATTACACGTGTTAGTAGATTATAATATGATATTATAATTATAGCGGTGGCCCGGGTCAGTGTTTCGCTACGTAAAGATGAATGACATCAATATTTGGAGTCTAAAAGACTGTATTATAAAAACTTATTGTTGTTTTAGAAATGTTGTCACTGCTGATACCCAGGCGTGGTGGTGAGAGGAAGTGGGCCATAATACAACACGCGGGCCTCGTGCGGTTCGGTGGAAATCAAATGTTTAGTTCTTGAACGTTTTCTAACATTGATTTTCTTCACCGTCTTAAGAGAAGTGGTGATGAAATTAATTATACAAGTAAAGGGTCTGCCTGGGTGAAGTACAGCTTTTATGTCAGGCCTGTGGTATCTGCCCGAACTTAAGACTTGTAGGTCGTGAATCGTGGGCCATCACTGCCCAATAGTACTTGGCATTTTAATATTCAATGTCACACCTATGAAAAAAATCCTTATCAACATTTTATGATGATGACAGGCGAAAAGGTCGTTGTAAATTAAACAAAAAATAAAGCAATAAACGATTAATTAAACCAACACAAAACAAATCGTAAAATGTTTCTATAAAATCTGAATCCAAGAAGAATAAAAATCTAAATGTCGTTTGGATCAGCTCCCTAATTGCTTAACTAACTATTACTAATAATGGAAATAATTTTGAAGCATATTGTTAATTCATTGCGCCATATATTCGAAAAATGTGTCTGCTCAACAGCATAAATAACTCAATGGACAAAATGTAACCCATTGCTACTAACAGTGTGTCGCGCAATTACCGTGCTGCTAGCATTCTGTAATAATCTCACCGTGTTAGTGTGAAGTGTGTATCTCTATATTTCAGCTGTCAATAGCGCCAATCATTAGCACAAGCTGATCTATTCTATGTCTCAGCTGTCGATAATGGTAATTCCTGGTATCAGGTAGAATTGAAAGCTCACTTCACCTGAGTTATTCACGGTGAGATTATTAGATATAGAATACATTAACTATTGTGCACCTTTGCGGTTATTTCTGCCAAAACGTCCACTGCTGGACTTAGTCCTCCCCCAAGGATCTCCACGACGGCCGGCGACCTTCACCAGGTCGTCGGTCCACCTTGTCGGGGGCCTTCCCACGCTGCGTGGTCGCCATTTAACAACCAGTCGGCCCCATTGGGAATCGGTCCTACGGGCAATATGCCCGGCCCATTGCCACTTAAGTGTTGCATATCTTCGGGCTATGTCGGTTACTCTCGTTCTTTTGCGGATCTCCTCATTTATGATTTGATCACGCAGGGAAACCCCAAGCATAGTCCTCTCCATTGCCCTTTGAGAGACCTTGAGCTTTCTTATAAGGCCCATTGTTAGCAACCACGCCTCAGTTCCATAAGTCACCACGGGTAACAAACACTGGTCGAAGATTTTTGTCTTAAGACACTGCGGTATTTCAGACGAGAAGATTCTACGTAGCTTTCCGGAAGCAGTCCAGCCGAGTTGGATTCCACGATTCGAAGATGCAATGAAAATGTAATAAGAGTTTCCAAACAGAGGTTACAATTGCATTTTGCATATACAATTATAAGGTCGATAGGCAGTATAAAAGTTTCTATGATGATGATATATCATCATCTCAGCGTTAATCCCAGTCGCATCTGTAGCTTTTCAGCTTCGGAGTCTGGGGTTCACTTTACCAGTCTAACTGCTGATTTTGGCTAAACTTCGATATTTTCCGTGAAGCGACTGCCGTCTGACCTCCACAACCCGAAGGCGATATCTAAGCGTTGCAATTAGATCAATCGTTAGACTTTTGAGGGCTCCAACAATCCGTAACGATTGCCATTAGATGTTCGTATGGCAACCCTGACCAACGACTTAACGTGCTTTCCGAGGCACGACCAGACCAGGGATCGAACCTGCACCTCCTTTCGCAACGGAGGCTGTCAAAAGTTTCTATAATATGTGGTGTCCTATTTACAGCCTTGAAATATAATAGGATACATATTATATACAAGGTGTATCTGACATCGTAAAGCAAACTTCGCGAAAAGGTTAGACCGCATGCCACTTATAAAATTATGATAGTCATTTATGTCGTTATGAACGGTTACAGAATACACAGTTTTAAAAAAAAGGTGTCGGCTCGGCATTTGAACGTTGCAAGCGTGCCGCCGTGCGGATTTGTAGGTAAGCCGTTGATCCCTGATGTGAACTCTATTAAATCAGCTGATAAGATAGTTTTTCGAGTTTTGTTTTCATTGCGGTTTTTTGGTAATTAGCGATTTAATTAATGTTTACTTTAAAATCTTATTTGGTTATAAAAGTATAGCAATTATGAACGGTCTAAAGTGAAAAAAACTACATATTTAAAGAAAAATTCCACCACTGGGGGGTTCAGAATCATCTACTAGTTACATGGTACTCGTTTGTGCGTCGTTGTCAGATACACTCTTTATATCAACAATGAATGAATGGTGGATTTGAAAAAATCTGTACGCGGTTGATAACTTGATTCTTCGGGAAAGCTTTAAGCTTTAGGATACTACAGGCTGTTTAAAATCATGCTACGGACATTAGGAGCCGAAAGAAACAACAAAAAAAAAATCGGTTCAATCGCTGAGCGTTATTGAACTAATGGGCGATGCGAGGTTGTGATAGTGGGTCGGATAGACAAGACATGTCAGGCTAAGTAAATAAAACGGGCACTGGTATCATTTCAATCCACACCACAAAAAAAAAACCACTAAATGTCATGATCATAAAATATTTTATATCTGCCCAATCAGCCAATTTTATACTGAAACCACTTTATGAGCCTATGGTTATCTACCTACGCAGAAAATCTGCGAACATATATTTATAATGCCCAAAATGGGTTAATTCCAATAGTTTCAAATCATTCAATTAAAATATTCAAATATTTTTTTTAAGAAACCTGTTTCTTTTTTAATTAATTAAAATGTAGCCTACAAGACTAACTAGCAATTTTAATGTACCTACCTTTTTTAACTACGTGGTAATTAATTTTAACTACAATATTCTTGATTGTAGGTACTTTACACAAGCCCATTCCACTTTCTCAGTTTTTTTTTTTGTTTTATATTTTATGTCATTATTTTACCCGTCTTTTCTGATAACAAAGGAATTTTTATTATTATTATTTCGTTCATCTGGTGATATTATAGGAAGTTATCTCTAGTTGGTTATCCTGATAGGGAGGGGTGATGACATACGATTGAATAGAAATACCTAACAGTAATGTATGAAGTAAGTATGTAGTAAAATGGTTCAAAATGTCATCCTCTGTCTACATAGACAGAGGATGACATTTTAAACCATTTAATAATACGAAATATGGCATAAAAAATCAATTTGGATTTTGGGTTTGGCTTTGACCTTAGTTGTTCGGCCGTATTTGGTAATATGACTGCAGCTTTATTGAGCTGCAGTCATATTACCAAAGAGTTTATATTTCTGATGAAAAGGATTAATTCACCAAACTGTGAGGTTTGCGCAACGCCGGAGGATGTTTCAAACTTATTGACGGAAAGTGATAGACTGCAGTCTGAATGAGAAAAATTGTTTTAACAGTTGGGACTAAATAGATATGATGTTGGTACTTTCCATCACATATTGTCCACACCTACTACAGAGGCCGTCTATATAGTATTTTTATTATGGTAATGTGTGTTATTACGACCTGAATGCAGATCTACTCAATAAATTTGACCGACTTCTAAATAACTGCATTCGATTCGTATTTAATCTTCGTAAGTACGATCATGTATCTTCTCACCGGTCCATCTTGATATAGCCATTTCAAGATGGACCGGTGAGAAGATACAAGATACATAGGCTCTTAGAGCTCTGCGCTGCCTTATGGGTAGCCACCCATAAGGCAGCGCAGACCTCTAAGAGCCTTGACGACCTTGTTTTCACTCCTACACAAACCCTGTTCCCCTTCTTATCTTACTTCTCATTTTCAATATGTATGCTCTGCGCATAATAGGAATCTTCGTTCTTTCAATAAATGATGTCCTTCTCACTGTTCTGGTTTTCTTAAGTCTTCATTTCTTGTCCAGGCGGTTTTCCTTTGGAATGATTTTCCTCAGAATATCAGGACGTTGACCAGTCGGTACCATTCCTATTCATTTATCTTCTTTTTTGCTTATATGGTTAAATCGCAAACTCAGCCCAGGAATTGTTTTGTACAATTTTTCTAAAACAGTTGATTGAACTGTTTTTCGAAAATTGTCATAAAGTTTAAAATAATTTTCCTAAAAAGTCTTTATAAATTTCTACTTGTGAGATTTTTTCCATATTTTTTAAACAAATATGTCCCTCTTACTTTTGAACCCTAACTGGTTCAAAAGTTAGAGGGACGTATTTGTTTTTACTGTTCGAGTGATTTTTTCCTAAAATAGTAATATTATCCAAAAAATATTTTAGTAAACCAATATTCGTTTTTGAATACCTATCCATATAATATATCACACGTAGTTCACCTTTTTAGTGCTGACGGTCACTGAGGTTATCCGTGGACGGACGGACGGACAGATAGACAGACGTGGCGGACTATAAGGGTTCCTAATTGAATACCCTAAAATTTAATACTAATACTACTAAAAATTCTTGTTGAGACCCTAAAAAAGTACATTTCACGTAGTCAAAATCACGAAAAGAAGTTATTTCCTAATAATATAATGTTTCATTAAGAGTTTAATTCATGCCCACACACGTTTGCTCACAACTGGTGATTTGCATTAAAATGTTAACATAAAAGTTTCTAAATAACATGAATATTTTTTCACAATTCTTTCTAAATTTTCCTTTAGTTTTACGTAATGCAAGTTTTTAATTTAGTTCGACAGTGCTCCTAGGTACTTATGATACTGTGCTAACCAAACATTTCTTTTTCTTCTAAGAAATTTTCAAATGCAGATCTGTGATATTACTAACTTATTAACGAAATTGGTGAATTAAAAGAACTGACTACCGAGGGGAACTGATTCGGGATATGCGGACTCGTAAAGAGGACTCTTCAGAATAATCTTTTGCTCGCAATCGGCAGCATGGTTGTCAAGTAATTTCACGATAACAGGTTCATGTTACCGTGACAAAAAGTATCTTACGTGTTTCCCCAGAATGCCTTCTAATCTTGCACAATTTTCAAGAACGTTCAGTTTTTGTAATGTGTGGATATAAGTTTCTGAGCAGCAAGATTTTTTTTATTGATTTTAATCTCTGTAATCCTGCCTTGTACTAAATATTATTAATATTTCGATTTAACTGTATTGACCCCGAAGTTATAACCCAATTTATTAAAGTCTAAATTATGCATTGTGTTGTCTATTTCAAATTATGTACTGAATTTCATTCCATTTGGCATGGTATATTGATTTGATTAAATGTTTTAATAAATATAAATTAATGAACGTATAATCTTTAACTTGTGTATTCTGTGCAAATGAATAACTATTCTATGCCGAAGTAGGCCAGTCACCCAGGAGATGACTTTATAGTGCACATCGGTGTGCGTACACAAGTGTTACTCTCATACTCTTCCCGAGACGCGGCGGTCCACTACACCTACTTCCGAACCTCGCACTGCTACTGAAAAATGTCTGACTGAAAAACCCCAATAATCGACCTACCAATCTATTTTTTGGGCATGATACCATCAAATGACCTCTCTCGGTCTGGGCGGAGTAGAAAGTCATTTCCGACTTTTACTGACTAAAACTCATCCGAGTTCCTTCATTTGCTTGTGAACCAGGAGTATCTATTTTAAACTATCGGCGGTCTTTGCAGGCAACGGTCTGTTTTTTGAGGCGTGCGTGGAACACAGCGCACCCCGACATTGGTCGAGTTTAACTACGGATCAAAAGATCGGCCCTTAGTGATGTAAAGCGTGAAGGAAAATTAAAGTAAGGAAATACTTTAAATGTGATGAATAATTCAAGCCGTGTGATGCCTGGGAGAGCGACAGGTGGTTAAAATGCCAATATTTGCAGCCATATACCGGTTGTACGTGTTAACATAGAAAATTATCTCAATGTAGACGCGAGTCTGTCGGTACAGTCTCCACGAGTTTCAAATTTAAGTATTATAACAAAATTACGTAACTAATATTGGGAAGGAATATAGGAGAAAGATATACAGAACAAGTCATATTTTGATGTAAACAAATGTTAATGTTCATTTTCTCGGTCTTATGGCCTACCGCCATAAGATCGGCTGCCGGCAGAAGTTACCACCCACCAGACAAAGTCTTGCCGCCAAGCGATTCGTCGTGTTCCGGCGTGATGTCTGGTGAAGCCGTACGGAGGACGGGTCTGAGCAGTTGTGTTGTAAAGCTTGCCGGGTACGATGCGCCAAATGATGTTGTGTCGGGAGTTTGATCATGGTCCATCCAGATCAATTTCCCTCTGGCGTGGCATCATTGGCCGTGTTGTTGGGTTTATAAATTTGCATCACCTCGCTCAACTGCCGTCTTTCTTCCTATTCACTAAGTTTTTTAAGTGAATGGGTTTAATAAACTAGCTCGCTTTATCATCAACGATTGCATGACTGCTTACCATCAGGTGGGATTGCAGTCAAGCGCTAGTTTATAATTATTAAAAAAAAAAAAAACATAGGAAAAGATAAAGATAAAGATCATTTATTTGTAAAAACATGCGTTTACATTACTGATTTAACAGACATGCAAGGTACTGAAAAATATATGCTGTGAGCGTCCATGTTTTGCCAATCACGGCGTACAAATGTTTTAGGTATAAGGATTACATTTTACATAATTGGTTATACATATAGTCGTTTTAAATCTCACAGTAAAATACAAAACAAACAAATAATAATATTGATGTCAAGAGAATTTATAGTACAAATATATTACAGTCAAGAAAAAATTATGTCAATTTACCAATTTACAAATTATGTCAAATTGTCAATTACCTAAAGTCAAAAATAAATTATATTTCAGTATAGTCAATAGTGTCAAATAGGTATCTAAGTTACAGTAGGTAATTAAATAAAAGTTATATATTAGTAGTCGGAACAGAAAAGTCTTTTTCATTCAAAAAATCTTGCAGATTGTAATATGTTTTACTAATTAAAAAATTTCTCAACTTATTTTTGAAACAAACCAAGGGCAGTTCTCTCCAACTTTTAGGTAATTTATTAAATATGGATGGAGCCATACAAAAAACACTTTTGCGCATGAGGGCTGTTCTCGGAGGTAGAGAGCATATCCTACTATTGTCGCGCCTATTACGTGGTACTATTTCATTTAATCGTTTAAATCGTTTTGAATTTGTTTTAACAAAAATAGCTACCTCTAAAATGTACAGACATGGCAAAGTAAGTATTTTATATTTTTTAAAGTAGGGCACACAACTATCAGTAGGTTTAATTTTGAATATTGAACGCACGCATCTCTTTTGGGCCTTGAACACCGTGTCTTTTTCCGTTGAGTTGCCCCAAAAAATGATACCATAGCGTAAATGTGACTCTGTTAAACCATAGTAGGCTGTAAGTAATGCCTCCACACCTATTATAGACGACAATGTGTGCAGGGCATAGGCAGATTGGCTGAGTTTTTTACACAAGATTTCGGTATGGATTTTCCAATTTAGTTTTCAATATGGAGCCCTAGAAATTTTGTTGTTTCGACTTCTTCTATAGGCTGGTCATCATAATGTATATTCAAGTGACTCTTACTATTAATCCGTTGGCTAAAATGTATTAATTTAGTTTTAGTCAGGTTAATTTTTAAATTGTTGTTATCTAGCCAGTTTACCATTTGATTTATGGAATTATTTATGTCACTTTCATAAGTCTCAACACTTTTATAAGGTATCGTTATAGTGCTATCATCAGCAAATAGTGTCAGAGGTTGGGCGATGCCTTTCGGTAGATCATTAATATATAATATAAATAAAAGAGGCCCTAGAACACTACCTTGCGGCACACCAAATGAGACTGTACGTTCTGAGGATTGAAATACAATTTCATTTTTACTATTCATATTAATGTGATTTATATTTGTTATCTGAGTTCGTTTAAGTAAGTAAGATTTAATTAGATTGTTGACATTTCCTCTAATTCCATACGCTTCAAGTTTTTTTGAGAGTGTAGCATAATGCACATAGTCAAAGGCTTGCGTCATGTCACAAAATACGCCACAGATCGGTTTCCTTTTATCTACGTTAAATGTTATATTGTACAAAAAATCATAAATGGCCATATTAATAGTTTTGCCTATTCTAAATCCTTTCTGTTCCTCGCATATAATATTATGTCTTTCTATAAATGAATTTAATTCCTTATAAATGTATTTCTCAAATATTTTAGAAATTATAGGAATCAGTGATATAGGCCGATAGTTCTGCATTAACTCCCTGTCCTCTTTCTTAAATAGTGGCTTAACAATAGACACCTTTAGAGCATCAGGGTAAACGCCGGCGCTAATGGCAAGATTGATGACATGACTCAAGTGTCCACAGATTTCATTCGCAACCTGTTTTAATATATAAGTAGCAATACCATCATATCCCACACTGCTCGTATTATTCAAGGAAATTATTATTTTTTTAATATCGTCTGGTATACTAGGGGCCATAAACATACTCTTGTTATTAAAATCTAATGGACACACTCCAGATCTGCACTCGTCATTCAGTTTTGGTTGTATTTTATCAATAAAAAAATCATTAAACGCTTCTGCAATAGTCTTGGGATGAGATATAACGCAGCTACCTATTTTAATTTTATTTATGTTATACTTAGGTACGTTATACTTTGCACGGTTGATTATTTGCCACGCAGTTTTCGATTTGTTTTTAGAGGTTTTTATATTGTGGTTGTTTTGTGCTTTTTGTGTTAAGTGAATAGTTTTTTTGTACGTTTTAGAGTAATTACATAATATGGCTTTATTAATTTTGCTACGATTTAGTCTAAACTGCCATAGGAGTTTCCTTTTCTTTTTACTGCACAGTTTGATCCCTTTTGACAACCACTTATTTTTTCTTAATGTATTTATTTTAACCACTTTTAATGGAAAACACAGATCATATAATAGCTTGAAAATTTCAATGAAATAATTATAAGCTACATTCGGGTCCTCCGTATCATATATTTCTGAAAAGGTAAGATTCGTTAGATAATTTTTAAATTTTACTATATTTTCCGTACTGTAGTCCCTTCTCGTAGTGTTACAATATAATATAATAGTGTTGTGTAAAAATATTGTGAAATGTCAAGGGTCGGTCAGTCGGAATGCTATGAATGAGCATCCTATGGCAAATCAATGGGGAAACTACATGAACTCAAACCCATGGCCGTCCCCTCCATGTCTCCTAATTTCATTTTGGTCTTCTAAAACAGTATTTCTCAACCTTTTTCATGGCACAGCCATCTTAGTATCAAAAGATATTTCGTGAATGTCGGTCTATCACTTTGGTACCTTTTAAGTAAACAGAATTATCACAATCAATTCCTAAACCTTTATAGTATCGTCCCACAATTTTAAAGAATTGGCGACCCCCTTAATCAATATCACGATCCATACATTGAAAAATACTGCTTTTAGAGCAGTGTCATTCCCCAAAAATTGCTCTAAGTAAGGCAAAAAAAATATCTAATCCGACTCGCAGTTCCGGAGATTACCGCGTATAAACAAACAAGGTTTACAGCTTTATTAATAGCTTACATAGATAGCTATCGATTTTAAAGAAGAGAAATAAAATATGCTATTTGTAATTACATACGTTGTGGACTACAACGTTGTGGTTGGTCAAGGTGGTTCAGCCCGATGTAAAAATAGTGGAACGTGGGTGAGGTCTTCCACTTTATAGATTAATAATTAAAATTGATGATCCAATATCTAATTAATTAAATTGCTATTTGTAGTGAACACTGGTTATCGGTGTAAAAGATGAGAGACAATTTAGATCGTTACGAAAATGTAAAACGTATTTTAAAAAGGAAAAATGGAATCCTTGTATCACTAAGTTGTCCGTCTGTCTGACCACCTGTCAAAAACCTTATTGTCAGAAACGCTAGAAGTTGTCAAATTGAAATTAATATCAAACACTCAATCTCTTGAAGTAGTGCAGATAACAAACTTCGAAATCAACACAATACAATGAATAATGTGGCCGTTTATGCTGATGTTGACACTCTCAAAGGATTCAAAACTTATAGAGTAGGTACTTCCTATTGAACTAGAGTCATGAAACTTGGCAGAATGTATATAAATTAATGTCGTAATAGCACAAATAAAGGAAAAAAATCTCAAACCGTAAATTTGTTTCATACCTAGCACTATACTAGCATTTGACCGGTTTTTTTAAACTACATACCTAGTGCTAGTCAGTAGGCCACATTTTGTTAAAAAAAAAATGCAAAATACATTTACATTTTGTAATAGGTAACACCATTGATGAACGCATATTTTACCATAAATTGAAGTTAATTAGTTTAAAATAAATTATCTTAATTTGGAAACATAAATCAAATGGTATTGTATTGCCGTCTAGAAAATGTCAAGTATTATTATCATAAACATGAGTACTAGTTGATTTGATAGTCATTAATTAAATCTATATAAAAATCTTGTATACATATTGTCCTCAGGAACTGACGCGAAGAAGTGCAGTATAGTAAAGAGATCTCGTAAAAATATTTTTTTTTAAAGTTGCCCGCCTCTAGGAATTTTCCTGTAACAACTAATTGTAGGCCATACAAATATTTGTTCCGTGCGGGAATTGAACGCGCGACACGCAGCGCAGCAGTCAATAGCTTAACCACTGCGCTAACTGTTATTGTAGAATTGTGTCTGTAGTGGGTGAGGGCATTATGTCTATGTGCATGTGGATCTAATTGTGTCTGTAGTGGGTGAGGGCATTATGTCTATGTGCATGTGGATCTAATTGTGTCTGTAGTGGGTGAGGGCATTATGTCTATGTGCATGTGGATCTAATTGTGTCTGTAGTGGGTGAGGGCATTATGTCTATGTGCATGTGGATCTAATTGTGTCTGTAGTGGGTGAGGGCATTATGTCTATGTGCATGTGGATCTAATTGTGTCTGTAGTGGGTGAGGGCATTATGTCTATGTGCATGTGGATCTAATTGTGTCTGTAGTGGGTGAGGGCATTATGTCTATGTGCATGTGGATCTAATTGTGTCTGTAGTGGGTGAGGGCATTATGTCTATGTGCATGTGGATCTAATTATGAGAGTTTGTGTTTATTAAAAAATATGAGTGGGAAGTAAACATTATTTAATGTTCTTGTAGTTTTATGGTCCATTTCCAGCTGGAAATAGACCATAAAACTACAAGAAAATGAACAGAACACAACACATGAAGAAACTGGCAGCTACCAGTTTCATCATCTTCTTCCAAAGTGTGCTATATTCCCCACATTTTGTTAATAATGTGTAAATCCCATGTTACAGGGGGCGAGCGTAATCCACCAATCAGACTCAGGCTGCTATTGAGAAATTCCAGATGAAAATAACCCAACAACAGTTTGACTGACCCAGGAATATAACCCGCTTCGTAATCAGGTGTTGCCAGTAAAAGTCTAAGCAGCGGTATAGCTAAAAACAAGAGCTTTAATGTTTGTGTGATACCTTCCTCTCCCCCGCACTAAGCTCTAAACATATCATAGCATAATGTTAAATGCTACACACTCAAGGATGAGCAGAGAGGTCAGGAAGCCCCGTGAAATATTAATATAATTACCATTATTAATACAAGTCTGTTAATATCCGTTTACCATCGCAGTGAACCACTGACACTATTTCTTTGAACTCAACCTTGAACTTAAAGCAGATATTATAAAAATGAGTAGATAATATCTTCATGGATTTAATACGATTGTATTAGTTTTAAAGATGGTACAGGGAGTTTCTGTGTTGTCCAAGGATTCATAAATTATACGCGTGCCCTTGATCCAAATCCATTTGACTGTTGTGTTTGAAAAGGTAATAGACATACACAGTCATTTTCGCATATATTATTTAACATGGGTACCTATAATATTATTTATGCTCAACCGGCTGTCTTGAATCCCCAAAAGAGGAACATTTTCATTTGCATTTAAAACAACAATAACTTAATAACAAACATTCCAAACCTACCAAGGGGAGCCCCCTTGGTAGGTTTGGAATCCCATTTACTGATAGATTCCAATAAATATAACAACAAAATAATTATCGAAAAAAGATCTTGTTCCTATGTGCACCAAAATACCTAATACTTACTTACTTACCTACATATTTAAAATACAAGAAAAAGGTGTGAATGAAACGATGATTCTCATAACTAAATGATTCAC
Organism: Sesamia inferens; assembly: GCA_037179545.1. Classification (NCBI taxonomy): domain Eukaryota; kingdom Metazoa; phylum Arthropoda; class Insecta; order Lepidoptera; family Noctuidae; genus Sesamia; species Sesamia inferens. The sequence continues at coordinate 32,738,623 of CM073927.1, forward strand.
TATAAGTATGATATCATAAGCCTTGAAAACTTCACACCAAGTAGTGAAACAGTAACTTTCTCCAGGACAACACCGGCTAACCTTGAGGGTTTACCCTTAATACTCATTCTCACAATATAAAGGTATTTCTGAGAATATAAACATGTAAAAAACCTTTTTGTAAGAGATGACCTAGAGTTACTAAAGATGGTGTAAAATAAACTTACGTAGACATTATGAAAGAGCTTGCGAGTGACAAGTTATGATGGAGTGACGAAAAGTTGATAATTTAAAGAAAAATACACGCTCCTCTTTATACAGATCCTTTGTTTTTATAAGATCGGTGGAAGTTACCTTTATGTATTCATTTGTTTTTGTTTATAAAACACTTAGCCTATGTATCGTTCCGATATGTTAAAATAATGTTACGAATGCACCTTATGTCGAGGGCATAAGGTTCAATATCGCGTGACATGCAGTGCGTAACTTTTAAGCTCTGTAACTCGAGATCTAGACATTATCTAGGGGTAATATAAAAACGCATTCCTAGACTTAAGGTGGCCTATCGAATGGTACAGGTTTCATCAATTTTGTCAACTAAGTGACGACATCGAAATTTCTAGAAGCCCGTTTCCGGGAATTACCGTAGGTACTTACCGAATGTACTCGAAGTTATGCGCTATTATTATTACGTCTAGACGACTCTGGAATGTTCGATCAGCTGGACTATATATAGCGCCGTGACGCCGGCGCCGAGTCAGTCTACACTTGACTACCGATACGAAAACAGCGACACTTAAGAAGCGATCTTTGAGAATACCTACTGCGACAACTGTAACGAGAACTGTGAGTACTACGTGAAGTAACATTTGTAGTGTTATTGTGTGTTTACAACACGGACTTCGTGGACGTAAGTGAAGACTTCGGTGCAACGTCAGCAACATTCTACTTGTCATTGCCTACAATCGACTGTACCTTCGTTGCCAATAAATTTCGAAACCCTTAACCGGCGTTTTAGTACCCCTAGCCCGTAACAATTGGTGTCAGAAGTGGGATGCCGGTCACGCCAAGGGAAGACGAAAGAGTTCGCACGCGACGACAAGCAGCGATGGATTTGGCGCGTCAAGAGGAAAAATCGCTCAGTGCCCCTGCACCCGTAGAAGATGCGGCCGTCGTACCACCGACGAATGTGAGTGCGGCTAGTACCACCACTATTCCCGGAACCAGCGGATGCGATTTATCGGCATTACTGGCTCACTTGACGGCGCAAATAAGGCTGAGTATAGCAGAATCCCAGGCAGAAACCCAGGCACAGATAAAACAATCCCAGGCAGAAACCCAGGCGCAAATAAAAAGCATAGTAGCAGAATCCCAGGCAGAAACCCAGGTACAAATAAAACAAACCCAGGCACAAATAAAGGAATCCCAGCAGCTGGTATTAGAATTAAACGAAAAATGGGAAAACACCAAAGAAGAGGTCAACGAACTTAGAGTAAAAACAGCACAACAAGATGCACGTATGGACCAGCAAGATACGCGCATAGACCAGCAAGACGCTCGAATAGACAAACATGATGTGCGTTTTGATAAACTAGACAGTACCATCATGGAGTGTGAGAAAGAAATACAGTTTCTCCATAAAGCTGTGCAGAAAGGAGGTATTAAAGGTGTGGTACCTGTACCCAATGCTTTGCCGACGTTCCAAGTACCTCATTTTGACGGAACAACGTCATGGGTGGCCTTCCGTCTACAGTTTGAAAAGGTTGCAAAAGGCAATAATTGGGACGATGATCAAGCTCTAACTGCCCTTATGCTTGCTTTGCGTGGTGATGCCGTACGAATTCTCGAGAACATTTCCGGCGATTGCAATACCCTAGCCTGTCTGTTAGAAGCGTTGGAGACTAGATATGGAGAGAAACACCTCGAACATGTCTACAGGGCCCAACTCCGCGACCGCACACAGAAGAGCAGTGAGGGTCTGCAACAGTGGGCAACGGAAATAGAACGTATGGTCCGGAAGGCGTATGCATCAACACCGGGATTGATTGACGCTACTACTCTGCGATACTTCACTGATGGGATTCGAGATGCAGAAGTCAGGGCTGCAGTACGCCTGGGTCACCATCAGACCCTGAAGGCAGCCTTGATGCACGCTCTGGAGGTGGAAGCAGTACGCCAAGATGGTCAACAACACGACCGTATTCGTGAAGTAACCGCACAAATAAAAGCCCGACGAGGACCAACTTGTTATGAGTGCGGCGAAAAGGGGCACATTCGAATTGATTGTCCCAGGAAGGCTAAGGGAAGAAGTACTTCTTGGGTACGTAGAGACGCGGAGGTGTTGCTGTGGCGCAAGCGCGACGCCAAGGTCGAGCCCAAGCGCCCGAGCGAGCGCGTCGATTGGCGCGAGCGGAGCGATCGGAATGAGCGCCGCGAGCGTCCCGCTGAACGAGAGCGGGAACGCGTCAAGGACCGGGAACGCGAACGTTTCGGCAAGCGAGAACAAGAGCGAGAGCGGTCGTGCGGAAGGTCGTGGAGTGAGCCAGACGCAAGGCGGGACAAGGAAGTCGAGGACGAGCTACGGAAGAAGAAGCGTCTCGAGAAAAAGGCAAGACAAAAGGACCGCCGCCGCCAGATTACTTCAATTAGTAAGGACCGATGTGAAGAACGCGTTCAGGAAAAGAAAGAGAACGTGCGGATCATCCAGGTGAACGCTTTGGATGAGGAATGGAGTAATCAAGCATTGGAAGACGCACAAAAGGAAGACAGTGACCTGAGGGCAGTAATTGAATGGAAGCAGCGTGGCCAGAGGCCCCCTTGGAGTGAAATATCAGCGCTTAGTCCAACAGCAAAAAGTTACTGGGCTCAATGGGACAGCCTGATAATTGATAATGGAGTTCTGAAGAGGAAATGGGAATCACCTAGTGGACAGGAGGTCGCCTTACAGATAGTTGTCCCCTGTGAGAAGGTCGCGTCGGTGCTAAGACAGGTGCACGACGGAGTATCCGGAGGACATCTAGGAGTAAAGAAAACTCTGGAGAAGGTGAGAAAAAGGTTCTATTGGGTGCATTGCCGCGAAGACGTAGAGGACTGGTGTAGGAAATGTGTAGCCTGCTCCTCAGTAAAGGGACCGCAAACAAGGGCCAGAGGTCGGCTGAAGGTGTACAATGTTGGGGCACCATGGGAAAGAGTTGCTGTCGATATAGCTGGGCCATTCCCTATCACTGAAGAAGGGAATAGGTATATCATCGTCATGCAAGACTATTTTAGCAAATGGCCAGAAGCTTTTGCAGTACCCAACCAAGAAGCTCATACCGTTGCCAAAAAGCTAGTTCACGAGGTGTTCTGTCGATTTGGCGTCCCCTTGGAGTTGCACTCTGACCAGGGTAGAAACTTCGAGTCTTCACTATTTCAAGAGGTTTGCCAACTACTCGGGATACATAAGACTCGTACAACACCATATCACCCTCAGTCAGATGGAATGGTCGAAAGATTCAACCAGACGCTAGAGAATCATTTGGCCAAAGTAGTGGAAGAACACCAGAGGGATTGGGACCAATATATTCCACTCTTCTTAATGTCATACCGCTCTGCAACACATGACAGCACAAATTGTACACCGGCGAAAGTCAACTTCGGCCGAGAGATTAGACTACCCATAGATGCACTTACCGGAACACCCCCCGATACCCCTATCCTAGCTGTCGACTATGTGGCCGACCTGCGGCGTAAGCTCGATAGAATACATGAGCTAGTGAGAGAGAGCGGTCTGAAAACCAGCGAGAAAATGAAGATCCGATACGACCGCAAGGCTAACGTGCCCGGCTTTGAAGAGGGAACTTTGGTATGGTTACATAATCCCATTAGGAGAAAAGGAAAGAGTCCGAAATTTCAAGCCAAATGGGAGGGTCCGTACACGATAATGACCAGGATAAACGATGTCACCTACCGGATAAGGAAAGGACCTAGAGGGAAACTGAAGATCGTACACGTAGACCGCCTAGCTCGCTATTATGGATCAAATCATGCTCGGGACGAGCACGACTAAGAAGGGGGCAATGTTACGAATGCACCTTATGTCGAGGGCATAAGGTTCAATATCGCGTGACATGCAGTGCGTAACTTTTAAGCTCTGTAACTCGAGATCTAGACATTATCTAGGGGTAATATAAAAACGCATTCCTAGACTTAAGGTGGCCTATCGAATGGTACAGGTTTCATCAATTTTGTCAACTAAGTGACGACATCGAAATTTCTAGAAGCCCGTTTCCGGGAATTACCGTAGGTACTTACCGAATGTACTCGAAGTTATGCGCTATTATTATTACGTCTAGACGACTCTGGAATGTTCGATCAGCTGGACTATATATAGCGCCGTGACGCCGGCGCCGAGTCAGTCTACACTTGACTACCGATACGAAAACAGCGACACTTAAGAAGCGATCTTTGAGAATACCTACTGCGACAACTGTAACGAGAACTGTGAGTACTACGTGAAGTAACATTTGTAGTGTTATTGTGTGTTTACAACACGGACTTCGTGGACGTAAGTGAAGACTTCGGTGCAACGTCAGCAACATTCTACTTGTCATTGCCTACAATCGACTGTACCTTCGTTGCCAATAAATTTCGAAACCCTTAACCGGCGTTTTAGTACCCCTAGCCCGTAACAATAAGAACAAACTTGACGAATCAAATTAAGAGTAGTTAAATTTTTGAGTATATTAAGAGTAAATTTTTGTTAATGGTAGGTATTGACAACAAATTACTGTAACATAAATATAACATCACATTGCTGACAGTTCAAGAGTATCAGTCCATTCATGTTAATGGTGGTACGACACATCTTATAACACATGCTGCCACTAGAATGTATATTGTTAACCTGGCAAAATCAGAAGTGAAGAGATCCGCAGAAGAACCAAAGTCACCGGCATAGCTTTTCGAGTCGCTAAAATTAAGTTTCAGTGGGCGGGGTACATTGCTCGTAGCACCGATGTCTGATGGGGCAGTAAGGTTCTGGAGTGGCGGCCACGTACTGGTAGACGCAGCGTAGGGAGGTCCCCAACAAGGTGGACTGATGACCTGATGGAAGTCGATGGATGCGGGCAGCACAAGATCGTTCACCATGGAAAGCCTTTGGGTAGGCTTTTGTCCAGCAGTGGACCTTCGTAGGCTGAAGAAGAAAAAGCTGTCAAAGTATAAGATATAACGATTGCCATTGTAACCGTCTAAATTGTTGAACTCCGTTGGTTTTGAGATAAGCTGTACATCATTATCAACCTTTTTTATCGTCACACTGTTGGGCATAGGTGTCCTCTCATACAGAAAAGGATTGAGCGTAATCACCACGCTTGCTCAATGCGGGTTGGCGATTTCAGATTTCCAAGTCTCCTCAAGATGTTTTCCTTCACTTTGTAATCAGTCATTGGTGTCCAAGATATACTTAGAAAGAGATGAGCTGTACGATATCTGACAAATGCGTTCTACATGGTCTGGTTTAGATTATGTCTGAACTATAAAATAAACTGTGACCTCTGTTTCTGTCTCTTCTCAGATTAGTCAGGTAATAAACGCCGAAAACGATTTTTTATGATTTAACCGTGTTACGTAATCGGGGAGTGGTATCGATCTTTTGGGAATGCGATTAAATCTTCTTTACGGCGTTTAAGTTAAAAGGGTCAGCAGCCATTTAACTGTTGGTTACGACTTGATATTTAAAACTCGAAATATTTTATCGTTATTACATTGTCAAGAGGTTGAGCAATTAATTTGGTGATAATTTTAATTACTTTAGCTTATTTGAGTTTTTCATCTATTCTACAGGAGTGAAATATTAAGTAGGTATTACAGTAAGTTGTAATTATGATGTGAACATGAACTAATGCTGCTGAGAGAATATGTCATAGATGTTGTGAAGATTAATCAAAGATCTACAAAATTATATTTTGTATAGATTAGAATATTGGGCCACAAAAGGGACGAATGAAAGGTAATTGTATGCAGCTAAGATAAGAATACTTAGAAGGATGTGTGTATTACATGAATGGATAAACAAGAAAAGAGTATATAAGAGGAAATTCAAAAGTGGCAAAAGTTGTGTGGAAGAAAGCGCTGCTGTGCATGAGGTCTTAATTTCGATTTCAAAGTGTCTGTCAATGTGTTATTGTCTGAAATTATAATAATTTCCATTTTGATTACTAAGTGCTATTACCAAATCAAAGCTAAGGCTTGTTATGGATCGTGTACAGAATACAAATCAACACCGGAATGATATCATCGAACACACAAAAATAACACCATCCAAGAAAACCTCTGGTTCCGATTGAGAACGTTACCGCGTAGTTTAGAGCAAGGTCGGACAACACTAATATGGAAATAAGATTATAGAACCACAAAGTATTACTCCTAAACATTAATAGACGAACACGTTAGGAGATTACATTAGAGAAACAGGAGACAATCTCACACCACAGGATGCTAAAGATCGCGCGTAATGGAGGAAATCGAGTAAAAAAACGGACCCCGGGCTCCAACGCGAAAGCCGCGGGTGCAACCGAGATAAACGCTAAGAGGATGATGATGATTGGAGAAACAGGAGAATTAAACGCTTTATGTGGGTCAGTTGGTCGTTGGTTTGACCACCCGTCTTATCAAGGTAGATACACAAATATCTATATAATACATAAATAAATATATAGATACTGAACATAAATAAAATAAATAAATATAGACGGACAAATCACACAGATTAAGCTAGCCCCAAAGTAAGTTTGAGACTTGTGTTATGGGATAGTAACTCAAAGATACTATATTTTATAAGAGATACATATATAGATAAACATTCAAGACCCAAGCCAATCAGGAAAAGATCGTTTTCTATCATGACCTGGCTGGGGATCGAACCCGGGGCCACCACGTCACAGGCAGGCGTGTTGACCGCTGCGCCACGGAGACCGACAAACGAGTAAACAAATAAATTAGCGAAAAGTGCTTGTAGAACAAGACCATAACGACATCAAGACTGATTAAAAGGTGAAGGAAAACAGATTGAGGAAACCTGGACCTTAAGTCTGAAATCGCCAACCCGCATTAAGCAAGCGTGGTGACTACGCTCCAACCTTTTCTCTGTATGAAAGGAGACTTGTGCCCAGCAGTGGGACGATAAGAAGGTTGATGATGATGAAACACTAATATTTAGCTGAAATCATTTAAGATTAAACCGTCCCCAAGACAGTAGGGAAATATGTATGCTGATGATGATGAAATGATGTGGGTCAATTGGCTTATCGCAGGTTACGAAACTTTTACTAGAATATGCTGTTGTATCAGAAGGTACAATGAAATGAAATCGTTTATTGAGCAAGTAGGATCATCGATCACTTTTACACGCCACATGATTTTGTAAACTAGTTGTCCCGGCATTTCCTAACTCACTACCTCTGAGAAGAAATAGCCGAAACAAACTCAGGGAACAACGTCTTTTTTCAAGTCCAGACATTAAAAATGAAAATGTTTACAATAATTTACCTTATAATTACGCATATTGTTTCATAACAATGCTTAACAGAGCGAGCAGCTCAGTCCCAAACTTTTATGTCTTCTAAATAATCTGTGATTTTATAATACCCCTTTTTGCAAAGTTTGGCCTTTATATAGTTTTTAAATCGTTTAATGGGTAAGTTTCGAAGGTCCAAACAAGTTGGGGACCTCACATAAACCTTTGATGATTGACACACAGTCGTTGCTGCTGGGTATAAAGGAAAGATGAAGTTATGCTCGGCAGTATTAGTATACAACATTATTTTTTAATTATACGAAACCTGAATTTAGTTTGTTCAGAATAAGCAACTGAATCGAGTCCAATCATTTTTACACCATGTTATATTTTTTCCCAAATACATAAAGAAATTGTTGCAGTGTGGTTACCGAGCGCACAAGTTCAGTTTACGGTAGATCATAGTTCTTGGTTTCTTCATGTCTGCGCAACTGCTGAGGCCATAGGTCAATGCACCGCCTGAGTGGAACGTTGACCATATTTTTGTTAGGACAATCAGATAAGTTAAAAAAACTCATAACTTTGTGGTTTTTCATGATATCTTTTTGAAATTTTTTCATAGTTTCTTTACATAAAAATATTTTACACGGTTTCGGGTTTCCCATATACACAAAATAATATTGTATATATACGCGACGAAGCCTGATGTTGAGCTGTACTCTAATTGCGTAACCCTCTCAACATCATCACCTCAGCGTTAATCCCAATCGCATCCGAAGCTTTTTCAGCTTTGGAGTCTCAGGTCCGCTTTACCAGTCTAACTGCTGATTTTGGCTAAACTTCGATATTTTCCGTGAAGCGACTTCTGTCCGACCTCCACAACCCGAAGGCGATATCGAAGCATTGCAGTTAGACCAATTGTTAGACTTTTGAGGGCTCCAACAACCCGTAACGACTGACATTAGATGTTCGTATGGCAACCGTGATCAGCGGCTTAACGTGCTTTCCGAGGCACGACCAGACCAGTGCAAATATTCATATTCATGTATACAAATATTTGTACTGCGCGGTGATTGAAGAGAACACGGAGGCTGTCTCTGAGGTCCGCTTTACAGTCTAACTGCTGATTTTGGCTTAACTTCGATATTTATTTTCCGTGAATCGACTAACTTCTAACCTCCACAAACAATTGCGTAAAATACTATTACTGTGAATTTGAATCTTTTTAAATCATATTGCTAGTTCATTCCTTCATATGTTCCAAAAATATGTCGACTCTCACAACGTAAATAACACAATGAAAGTTAATGAATTGTCGAAGTGAAAACCATTGCTACTGATATAATATACATATATGTGCTATATCAGTAGGTACATTGTAGGAGATAATTATTAGGATAGCACAGTAACAATACAATTTGTACCGTTCAAACAGTGCTTTAAAGATGCGAGTAATTTGCTGCGTCAGTTCCATAGGCAAAAAATTTCCAGTGAGTACAATGCGGCAGCCAGTTTTATGAACTGATTACCTTTTATTAGTTACTACATACTTCAAATATAAAAACCGGTGTAGTGTATATAAGACACCAGTATATTATTCATATTTATTTATATTATTGTCAGTTTGTAGTTCATGTCAACTCGTTTGTCATTTCACACGTCCCACAATACACGGGGTTTCGTACTATTATGTATAGTAAAAAACCAAACGGCACCTATTTGTTGTTAAAACCGCAACAGTTTTTTTTAACGTTGCCCCTCACTAGGCATTACTGCTGTATCGTGGGTGCCTTCACAAACTTTAAAATTCACATACACAAACAGCCAGACCCGGAATAACTATCTGTAGGCCATACAAATATTTGTTGTGTCTGGGTTTGAACCCGCAACACACAGCGCAATAGTCGATTACTCAGTCACTACACCAATCATGTCGGTAAATCATCTGTGAAAATTTCAACTATGTAGCTATCATGGTTCATGAGATAGAGCCTAGTGATATACAGACTGTGGAGTCTTAGTATTCAATAAATAAATCATCATCATCAATCTTGTTGTCGTCTCGATGCTGGGCACAGGTTTCTTCTCATACAGAGAAGAATTGAGCGTAATCACCACGCTTGCTCAATGTGGTCTGGCGATTTCAGATTTAAAGTCCAGGTTTCCTCAAGATGTTTTCCATCACCTTGCAATCAGTCGTTGGTGTCCAAGATATACGTAGAGAGTACATATATCTTAAAAAAGTTACATTAGTATTTGTCTGACCAGGAATCGAATCCGCACACTCATAATTGAGAGGCTGGTGTTTTAACGAGTAGGCCAATAAATAAAGTTTATTTCAAGTATCAAGACTCATCCAAATAAATATCAGGGTCTCGTTTTTACTTTGCTTTGTACTGAACCCTAAAAATTACCGTCCGAATCTTTACACAGCAGACTTAACTTATAATGTGACTTTGATTCTGTATTGATTTCAAATGATCTAATAGATCTTCATAATGATTTAATTATTCATATGTGTACATATAAATATTAAGAGTATATTATCATATGTTAACAAACACAATATTAATGTAATGAATCCAACCTTACGTTTGATGAATGAAGCCTGTTGTAATTCGCATTACAGATAAAAGCAAAACAAATCGTTTTTTATTAATTAAAGTTTTAAAGGTTACCTCTGATTGATCATTTGGAATTACGAGGCGATATCAAAAGTTTTTTTTATATCATTGTTTGATGCGAAAAATGAATAATATTATAAAAAAATATTTTATGACACATTCCCACTAATATTATAAATGCGAAAGTCTGTCTGTTACGCTTTCACGTCTAAACCACTGAACTGATTTTATTGAAATTTGGTGCAAAGATAGCGTTGACATTGAGAAATAACATAGGATAGTTTTGATACCGGAATTTTGAAGAGTTCTCTTGGAAACGTGATATGACCGAACTCCACGCAGGCGAAGCCTAGGGCGGAAAGCTACTTGTTCATAATTGACTCGAGTTACACATTTTAATTCTTATTTAAATCATTACCATCTCAGTGTTAATCCAAGTGACATCCGAAGCTTTTTCAGCGTTGGAGTCTGGGGTTCGCTTTACTAGTTTAGCTGATGATTTACTAAACTTCGATATTTTCTGTGAAGCGACTGCCGTCCGACCTCAACAACCCGAAGGCCTAATCGAAGCATTGCAGTTAGACCAATTGTTGGACTTTTGAGGGCTCCAACAACCCGTAACGACTGCCATTAGGTTTTCGTGTTGTAAGTACTTTCCGAGACACGATCAGATCATTTTAATACTTATTTAAATATTGTCTGTAAAAGATCGCTCTTAGCGATAAGACCGCCCATTGTGTCATCCTTTGTAAAATCTTTTTATTTATGTTTTGTAATCTATATGGTCTACATAATAAAGAGTAATCTATTCTATTATTGTTTGGTTTTACTTCAAAGCATTAAAAATAACTGAATCTGAGCAGAGCGCTGTCGTAATGGGCATAATCATAAAAAAATATGATAATGATGAACTGCAAGAATTTAAATTCTTCCAATAATTTACATTCTTGGAACCCATCAAAGTTTACGAATACTCGTATTTATAGCTGACATGACACTATAACATCACAAGTTCACGTGGCAGTCTAGTGATGGGCAGGAATAATTTATTTATAAAATGTGTTGTTGATGAATTTGAATGGAAATTAATGTGTAAATTATAGATGTCGATATTTTCTATATACGAGTCAATAGTTGGAAGGTTGTTGTTTTTACTCTCATGGTCAACGGTAATGTGATAACGCATTGCTTGCGAAATCTTTACTTAAAAATACATAATATTAACTTAAAAGGTATTAGAGTATTGTATAGGTAGCTAACAATGAGGACTTAGCTGTTCTTCTTCTGAAGATTCAATTTCTCCCTTAACCACCACCAAATCGATCGCTTCTCGGAATTCTGGGCTCTTGGCTAATGATTTTATGGAAACCTCAATTGCGTTTTTATTTTTAGAATTGATTTATAATATAATAGAATAATCCCTAAAACCGTCGCCCTGAAACTTCTGAATTTATATCATAAAAATAAAAGCTCATTTTTATTTATTTGACCTATTTTGACCTCATTATAGGTATCTCAATTATTGATTCACTAAAGTGCTTTATATGATTTATAATAGTACATTGCATTAGTTATAGTACTTAATTATTTTGATTTTTTTATTCAAAACATAGAAAACCTATGGAGATGTTGTCACATCTCACATACTTTGTAACTGTATAAATATATTTACAAATAAGAAAATATATAATAAATAAAACTTACATATTTATAGCATCTGGTGATTCCTGATCTTTAGAACTGTCAGTGAATTATAAATCTAGGAAACAACGCCATCTGACAAAAAAAAATATACATACAATAACATGTTTCAATCAAGCCATTAGAACCATGTGGTTGCTCGTAATGTACTGCATACAATACATATTATGAGTACATATTACATTCCGTTAAGAACTACATAACGATACAATTACTATTGGAGTATTGTTTAGTTCCTGTGTTTTTGTATTGCACACCATTTTAGTATTCAATTAAAATTTATTAGGCGAGGGCAGAACAAAGTATAGGTATAGTATAATTAGGATTCCGAACAAAAAGGAGAGGTTTTAAATTTTTTTCGAATACCACTTAACAACAAATTTACTATTGTTTAGTTTTTGTGTGGATATCATTTTAGTATATTATCAGTTAAAAGTTATTTTTATTCGTGTACCTTCCATTGGGTATAAATATTTATTTATAGATAAAAATATATTATAAAATCGGCCAAGTGCGAGTTGGACTCGTGTACGATGGATTCCGTACCATAAATTATACAAAAAAGAATTTATTAGTATTTATTTATAGCAGCAATAGAAAAAAAAAAATAACTGTTTAGCTACCACGGTGCATGATTTACAACCTGGTGACAGACAGACATTGGAGACTTAGTACTAGGTTCCCGTTTTTACGTTTTGGGTACGGAATCCTAAAAAAATCAAAGCTATACTGCAAATGTTTTGTTTTTTTTTATACCTCCAGCTCCATTGAACTTAGGGACGTGTTCAAGCTTAAATGTAATTAGGACACACACGGGAAGTAAAAAATAAAATAAATGTCTCACTGTGTGTGGTGTCTTTCGATGTGTGTGCGTATGTGGTGTGGTATGATGTGTGTGCGTGTGTGTGTGTGGTATGTTCCATTGCTAATGTTACTGTGGCAAATATTTTCTTTTTATTTAATTAAATTTCTTGTTCTCCATTTTATGCCGCGTGAAAGGACATGGCCACAGTAGATCTATCACAAAGGACTAAGGTATTTAATAATCTAAGGAAAATACAATCTAATACAACAATAGCTTAATAAATATATTCCTCACTGAAATCAAGTCCTAAAACGGACCGGAGCCTCTTCTAATGACTGTAAGACCAGTATGTTCTGGTTAATCGTATCCATAGTTTAATGCAAACGATATACCACTGCATACACCTGGCTACTGTACCAGTATGCTATAGTATTTATTCTTACATACAACAATGTTGTACGAAGCCCAGGTCCGTTCGTGTGAGGACTACTGCAGCCACATTTGGGTTGGTTCTGCAAAATGTCACCTGGCCACTTTGGATTTAGTAGAGAGGCGTGCGAAGAGGCTGATTGGCGACCCAGATTTACCTCAAAACGGTCTCCAAAGCCTAGAGCACGGGGATGCATTTTGGTGAGTGTACGACGGAATTGCATGATTTATATTTATTTTTTCTCCTCGGTGGTAGGCCATAACATCGGCCGCCGGCAGAAGTTACCACCCACCAGACAAAGTCTTACCGCCAAGCGATTTGTCGTGTTCCGGCATGATGTCTGGTGAAGCCGTACGGAGGACGGGTCTGAGCAGTTGTATTGCGATGTGTCAAATGTTGTTGTGCTGGGAGTCGAGGAGGGTCTTCAGATTAATCTCCCTTTGGCGCAGCATCGTTGGTCGTGTTGTTGGGTTTAACATTGCAGATTACGATTATACGATACGCACCACTACGATTCGGACGAAACGTTTCGCTTCCTCTTTTATACCGCGTACATCGAAGGACTGGAACAATTTGCCAGCGGCAGTGTTTGCGTCGGACTACAATTTGAGTGTCTTCAAGGCTAGAGTGATAGGCTCTTAATAAACTAGTGAGCTTTATCATCAACGATTGCGTCACTGCTTACCATCAGGCAGGATTGGGGTGGAAAAAAAAAACATAATGATACTTCGGGAATCTTTTGGTAGTACGTTTCTGTAGTCCTATACTGTTGTAGTTCACTTTGAAGGCGTACCCGGTGTCCTCAACAACCGCGATTGTTGCGCACAAAAATGCGATTACGTGATTGTTTAAACAGAGTGGTGCTGACAATACGACATATTCATAGGATTAATCCTAATCCATAAAATTTCAAACAACTTGTAATTTTTGCACAAAAATAGATATGTGATACAGATACAGAGTCACTAATACTCTACATAAGTGTATGTTATTACCACATTTCAACATAATGTTTTAATTAGTGTATTGTAAGGACTGGTATTGCTGTTTGAGTTATTATTATTTATTTATTTATTTATTTTATTATTTATGTACACACAATAAAATACATAAAGATACAACAAAATGAAGATCTGAGTACAAAGGTACTGCTTATTTCTTAAGAAATTTCTTCCAGCAGACCTGCGAAAGGAGAAGTAAAACAGAAATGTAGACAATAGTGTGTAAGAACAAGGAGGAAATAAAATATGATAACTATTAAAGTAATAATATTAAATATACCTAAACATATAAACCTAAAATAAGTATATAAGCCAAACCAATAAACCAAAAATAAGTACATATACTACTTAAATAAATACATAATACTAAAATATAAAAATATGTATAAATAATAAACAAATTCTCACAATATAGAGGAAAGGTAATGCTCTTTTAATCGACGCTTAAAATTAGAAATAGTGTTTAAATCACGAATGTTAGGCGGGAGTGAGTTCCACAATCTTACAGCATGTACAGAGAAGGAATAGGAATAGTAAATCGTTTTATGAGGATGAGATTTAAGGATGGATCTTAGGTGTGATCTACAGGGTGCGTCGCTAGAGCGCGCGTAAAAAAAAACGCTCACGCAGGTAGGAAGGATAAGACGGGTTGTGTAAGATGTTGAAAAGGAGACATAAAATCCTAGTATTCCTGCGAAGGCGAATTGGGAGCCACTTGAGTTCCTTGCGAAGGTGGTATTATTATTATTATTATGGTATTATTTTATTTTTTGTTTCGTTTGAATAAGTTACTTAGTATTAAATTTATTATGGTGTATGTTTTCTCTAGGTATAAGTAGATACATATATAATGTATTAAAATACCGTGTTATCGCATTGGGTCTTAACAACCTGTAATGTTAACAGAGAGAAGATTAATATACAGTATGTTAAGAAAACCCTGTCCGACCCATAAGGATAATAAAGTTTAGGTAAACACATGACCAAATATAATATAAAATTTTACGTAATCATCATAGTACCAATACAAATGAATTTTGAAATAATTTTTTTTCCCGTGAATTAATTCCAACTTCCCCGAAATTTGGTAACTTTTAAAAAAGTGACAACACCGGTATTATTATGAGCGAATATCGATGCGACCACGTGCCGCGTGCCCTGCCGCCCGCGCTCCGCGGAAGGGTGGTTAACGCAGATTAATTAAGTTACCACTTTTTGCGAAATAATATTTATTTTTTTAGGGGGATTTTTTTTTAATTTAGCCCGGTTTTGTATCCATTAGTAGAATCAGTTATAGATACCTAACAACACCTTCACGGGTCGGATAGGGTTTTCTTAACATACTGTATAAATAAATCTTAATGAGGACATCTTTTGTTAAACTTATTTGTACACCTAATAGTTTTATTTTCCAATTATTATCTCATTTTAAACCACAGCTGTTCAGCTGATGTCTCATGACCTTGAGTTATTTACCAGTCATCCGTTGAAAGCTGCGAGTGGTGATGAATCAGCAACATTGTCGCAAGAAGATGAGTGCCTTTGTCGGCGCGTATAACACCTGCATTTATGCTGTTGCAGAGGTAGGGCACCTGCGGGCGTGGAGCTTAACTTTAAAAAAAAATATTTTATTAACTTTTATACTTATCAATATTAAAAAAAAAAAACATAAAATATTTATTTGTAAGCTGGTTAAGTTAGTGCTAACAATATCTTTATATTTCGATTAATATAGACAATTTTTGTGCAAACACACTTGAATCCTCATCTACGGTAGTGGGCTAGAAGTTTTAAAACCCTACCTGGAACAGTTTTCCTTGCTTAATTCAACCTGGGCCCGGAGTCTGTTTAAAGATTTTTTCGATTACTGTGGAAAGTGGCCTGATATTCTTGCAGTTGTCTCACAAATTCTTATAATTAACCAATGATAACCAGTTATCGTGCTTTAGTAAAATTTATTAGGTACTTTAAAAAAAGTCGTGGGACTGACCGACGGAAGAGAAAACTTTTTTTAATCTAGTGTTAGACCACAATCCCGCCTGATGGTGAGGTAAAGTGCGCTAGTTTATTAAGAGCATATTCACTCAAAGAAACTGAGTTAATAGGAAGGAAGGCAGGCAGTTGATCGAGATGGTGCAATGTTACACCCAACAATACGACCAACGATGTTGCGCCAAAGGAAGATTGATCTGGAGACCCTCCACGATCAAACTCCGGACTCAACAACATTTGGTGCATCGTACCCGGCATCGCATCACAACTTCTCAGACTCGTTATTCGTACGGCTTCACCAGATATCGTGCCGGAACACGAATCGCTTGACGGCAAGACTGTCTGGTGGTTGGTAACTTCTGCCGGCAACCGAAGTTATGGCCTGCCACCGAGAAAAACAAAATCAAAGTAAAAACTGAAATCATTATAAAACACAGAATATACAATAGGTAAAAAACAAAAAACGATCACGGTGTCGGATCGGTCATGCTCACCCTAATTTAATGCTTTTTCCGCATCCAACAAAAGTGCTCAAGGGCGCTATAGAAATTCACACTTCAAAAATGCTTTTCTTTAATTTACATACATTAAATCTTTTAAGTGAAACAAAAGCAACATTACATTAAAACTTAAAGATGACTAAAATGTTGAAATGAGATTAAAATGTTGGCAATTTACTCAAGCACCGCGGTATCGATGTCAATATACGCACAGTATAGCTACCAGTAGGCCTAGTATGAGTTTTCAATACGAAACTCGATCCACCGATATCGAGCGCGTTTGACGCTCTCATTGGTTGAGAGTTCTTACGACCTTGAAGCGGGCCAATCGCTGAGTCAAACGCGCTCGAAATCGACGATAGAGTTTCGTAATGAAAACTCGTACTAGGCCTACATGAGTTTTTTATTATGAGGACTCCATCGTCGATATCGACCGCGTTTGACTCATCGATCGGCACGCTTGTTGGTTGTAAGAACTCGTCGATGCGTAGTCGATCGAATCTGGGAATGAAAACTCATGGTAGTTACACTGTACCTGCCGTTGCCAGCCGTAATCGAGTCGATGGTCTGCAACGAAAATGTACTTCACCCTTTCCATTCCAAGAAAAGTGACTTATGTCCCATCAGTAGGCACGTTATATGCTGTTGTCAAAACAGGTTCTTCGGTACATTGACATTGGCAAGAACAAACTCGGCCGCATCACAAGTTTATTGTTGTGTCACGTAACACTAGTGGTCGCCCGCGGCGATGCTCCTAGCCATGATATATTATGGAGTAAGTGATGTTACTTGCTATGACATTCTTTTGTTTAGTGCTTGCTTTCTCTTAGCAGGTAACACTATGATGTTGTGTAGCGGCTAGCTTTTATGTAATGATTTGTTCATCTGATGTGAAGTGGTCACCGCCTTTTATGGACATCTATTGTACATCTAGATGTTTGACGTCGTGTTGCAAAATATGAACTATTTTGTAGGATATTGCTAATCCATTATTTCATATGTTCGAAAAATTTATTCAACCAAAAAGATTAATAAAGCATTGGATGTTGTTGAAATGCCAATTAGAAAGTTATTGCTATTTCCCACAGAATCAGCATAAGTCTTCACTCCAGGGACTGAAATAGTGCTCAAATACTACAGTGATGCAAAATGGAAGATGGGTTATGTATCTATGAAATAATATACCTAAATAGAACAACAAAGATTATCCTTTAGAGCCGATAACATCTTGATAGTATAATGACATCAGATCGGGAGGCTGGCAGAATGTCAGGTGCGATCGTGAACTTTAAAATATTTAAGTATCCGTAAAATTGATTTAGGTACATATATTGTTTCAAGGTATCCATATTTTTTTTCTTAGTAGGATTTAAGTGGTTTTCCTTAGAGGGAAACGGTCTAGGAAGTCTAAAATTAGATCCAAAATACTGTGGAAATGAAAGGTTAGGTTCTAATAAATCATTTCGTAAGATTTAAAGGTATATTATATTGTTATTAAAGTTCAATTAAAACTTTTACATGTTCTGTAAAAGTTTTCAGGCTTTTGTATATTCATTTTTGTCACCGACTTCCGAAATTAGTTATTTGTCACTTTGTAGTTTTTTTTGTGGAAGTCGGTTGTTTTTTTTTGTAAAAAAGTTTTTATTTGGAGTCGGTTTCTATTTTTTTTTGTAAATGTTTTTATTTAATGATTTTCAGTGTCTTAGTCGAAATTCGAAAATTACTATTTTCATCTCATTTCAATAATGGCAGCACTCATGTTAGAATAAGTTCTCATCAATACGAAAAAAATCCCTATCTCAAAAACTACTGAACGGATTTTGATAAAACTTATAGAATTTCCTGAGTTGAACAATACATAGTGAAGAAATAAGAATTATTTAAATCGGACTTGTAGTTCCGGAAATACGCAGGCACAAACATAAAAACATACATACACTTGAAATTTGGCCTACATACATACGGGTCCAATTGACAACCTCCTTTTTTAAGTTGGTTAAAAAAATTACATAGAAGTGAAAACTGATGTCGTTAAAAACACAGAATACAATACAATAAATAAAAAAAAACTAAAATCAATCACGGTGTCGGGTCGGTCCTCTCACGTGAATCCAATGTTTTTTCCTCATCCAGCGAAAGTGTTTAAGTAAGTTGTTTTCACTTCAAAAACTACATCTCGGTGTTTTCTGAAGCCATACAATACTGAAATAAAATTAAGACAAATTAACACAAAATGGAATTCATGAGCTTTGCAAGTTCACAAAGATGATTAGAATGTTGTTTTTAAATAACACTTGTCTAATTAATTAACCCATTGAATAGTTTTATTGAATGATATTCAAACGTTAATTAATTACTGAAGAAATCGATGTTATAACTTGGAATTTAACTTAAAAGATAAATTCTTGTGAAGGAATTTGGCATGAGTTATGTATATTCTTAGTTTAGTCTAAGTAAAGTAAGTATATAAGTTCTAACTTTCCCTTAGTTACTAAAAAACTTAATAATTAGCCTATAATTTTCCCCTTGCATGAATACATGTCGCCTATCTACGCAGGTACAGTACTGCTTGGTAGATATTACATATCATTTTTGTTTTCTTTGTTTCTAGGATATCCTTACGATGAACTGAAATCTTTTATTAAGCAAGTAGGATCACCCATTACTTTGACACGTCATGTTTTTTTTTTTAACTAGATGAAGCCGGCATTTCCTAACTGACTACCTCTGAGAAGAAATAGCCGAAACAAACTCACGGATCATCGTCTTTTTCAAGTCCAGACATTAAAAATGAGAATGTTTACAATAATTTACCTTATAATTACGCATATTGCTTAATAACAATGCTTAACAGAGCGAGCAGCTCAGTTCCAAGCTTTTTTATCTTCTAAATAATCTGTGATTTTATAATACCCCTTTTTGCAAAGTTTGGCCTTTATATAGTTTTTAAATCGTTTAATGGGTAAGTTTCGAATGTCCATGGGAAGCTTGTTGTAAAAGTGTATACATGGACCCATGAACGAGTTGCCTACTCTGTGGAGACGAGTGTGATGTACAGCAAAATTGTGTTTGTTCCTGGTATTTATATTATGAGTATCGCTTATTTTCTTAAAATTCCGATATATTTTTATGTACATACATAAGATTTTCAAATATATACTGTGATGTTTTCCTTCACCTTTTTTAGAGCACTGATGATAATTTACAAGTTAAAGTACCCACCTGGTTTCGAATCTCTTCACTCACTCACTTGGTTACAAATACACGAAAACAAAGCTGGCTTACCTCCTATTACGTAAGCATGAATCACACTTTGTGGCGAAACACAATGTGTGGAAAAGGGCTCTGACATAAACGTAAATGATAAATGCTACTTAGTATCATAAAATGGATAAAAATCATGATTGCACAGATTGTAAAGGACTTTTGATAATCTATACTAATATATAAAGCTGAAGAGTTTGTTTGTTTGAACGGGCTAATCTCAGGAACTACTGGTCCGATTTGAAAAAATCTTTTTGCGTTAGATAGCCCATTAATCCTGGAAGTCTTGGAAGGTGCAGCTAGTTATAATATAAACTTCAAAATCGGGACACCCTTCAGTATATCGCGACCTGCACCTTGTCATAATAACTGCGTGTTTATGTGTCATAGTAAATTATGATAATGCCTGTACCTGTTGCCCTGCAGGACACAGGTGGAACATCCACTTGTAATACGCTTAGTTAATTGCGAGAGTGCCCTTTCCAAAATCATAGCGTGACTAAATTCCTAACGCTACAGGCGAGACTTCGGAGCCAAATTCTGCAAATTGTTTCCTTGAAATATTACAATAAAGTGGAATGCAGCCAATAATTGTGTACACGAACATAAGTACTTATTGACAGGCTGTTAACCTATGACCTTCGCAGAAGAAGTTTAGTTGTTCAGTTTCTATGCTTACTAGATAGTTTCTATTTCTGCCGCAGACCTCGGATGCTGAGTACAACTCTGCTGAACTAAAGTGGAACTGGGCTGGCCATATCTACCGCAACAATACGTAAAAGCCACCATTGAGTAGATCTCCAATAGCAGACTTCTTATTACAGAAGTAGCCCATAATCACAGTAGGCCGGGAAAATTGGAAAGAGGGAAGGAAGTGCTTTGCCCCACAGTGGGACAACGCAGAATAATAATAATAACTAAGCCCAAGCATCATGGTTGCGTTCTATGTAATGGGTTAGGTTTCTTCACTTAGTCCTTCCAATAGACCCTGACAACCCTGACAGCACAAGAACCTGCAATCTTCGAATTAGGCGTTTTTCCTGCTGCGTTTTTTATACGCGCTCTGCATTTTCTACGCATAGCAGGCTCATATGCTGAAAATTCAGTGGGTGATAAAATCTCGACAACAAAACAAAACAAAACGAGGAGATTTTTCAGTTCAATATACTACAGAGTAAAATATACTGCCGCGAGTTATTAAGTCAGATTAAATTTGACGTACTCCATGATGTTCTGCAGCACTATACTAATAAACTATACGTCCCCCATTCCACAAACCTGTCTCGGGATCCAGTTCGTCTATCCCCAGAATTAACGGCTCTTTGATAATTGTGACGAGTCAATTGATATTTTTTTCCACAACTATTCGAAAATTCAAGTGCCAAGTCCAAAAAATACCCTTTATAATTGAGTTTTTTTTTATTTAAAATATGTTGTTATGAGAGTTATTTCTGGAGTACTTTTAATTTATATTCAACTAGACCTGAAGTGTGAGGTATCAGATGTAAGTTAGTTTTATATTATAATGTACGTGATTATCTGTCTGCCATCCTCAGTTATGTTAGGCTCGGATTCCCATCTAACTGGATGCAGCTAATTACAAGTATGTTAGGAAGCGACTGCCGATCTGGCCACCATAACCAAGTTACAAGAAGCAAGTTACACGAAGTTAATGAAATTCTGACTGCACTTATTTTTCTCTCGCACGGGACAAATAATTGTATGACCTACAAGTAGTTGTTTCATGTCTGGCTGTTTGTATAAGTGCACTCACGATACGAGAGAAATTTTTAGTGTGGGGAAGCGTTTTTTTTTTTTAATCAAAAAGACGATACATGGTCAGTAATTAATACTCGTTTTTCAATTAATATATATTTGACAGTCATCACCATCATCTCAGCATTAAACTCAGTTGCATCGGAAGCTTTTACAGTTTTTGAGTCTAGGGATCATATGTGATCCCTAAACTCAAAAACTGTAAAAGCTCAAAAACTGTAAGGGCAGTATTTTAGAATAAATCACATTCAAGAACAGATGATCGCTGTGTGAGCGCGTGGCGACAACATTCAAGTCTCACTAATACTGATTTCCGAAACAAAATCCTACTTATTTTATTATTGATTTGTGTTTTACAATTAATAGTGTAGTTGCCTCCATAATATAACCAGGATGCAAACCGACACCTTGTCATCATCATCATCATCATGTTAGCGTTAATACCAGTCGCATCCGAAGCTTTTTTAGCTTTGGGGTCTGGGGTCCGTTTTAGTGTAACAGCTCATTTTTGGCTAAACTTAGAATCGAATCGAACCAACAGCTTGTGTGTAGGCTCAAATATTTTCTTATAACAACAGCTCTACCAATGACAGTCCTGTCAAAATCAAACCTTTTGTAGAATAGAACGAAGAAACAGAAAAAAAGTACCATATATATATTTATATGTCCATGCGTTCAGTTTAAAGCTGTCATTTTGACATTAAAAACATACACTCCAATTTAATTTATTTGTAAAGATTAAAAATAAATAAATTAGACGAGAGTTAAACAATAAAATTTTCCACAGTAAATCATGTAGGTTTCACTGAACATAATTTTGAAATACCTACTGATAGAAGAGTTACAAAGCAAGAAGACATATAGATGCGCTTGCGATCATCCGATACCCACAATTCATGTATCAGGAGAAAATGAGACTATCTCTGCATGCCTATCCGAGTCTTGGGATAGTGATATATTACTATAGCTGCCTAAGAGTCACATTAGCTACCGTAAATAAAAGTAATAATAGCAATCTTTATTATAACAAATACGAGTATGCAATATTCATGATATGCAACAGTTGATGCACAATTTAACATGGAATATCTACACAAATCTGCATATATACAGATCATGCCACCCTGCTCCCAAAACTAAAGTATTTCAGTATCTTAGGAGACAGAAAAATCAGTTTTAAAGCAGTTGGCATATTTTTGTAAATTTATTGCGTGTTTGATATAAGTTATAAAAATGTTGAACATATGTTTATATGATAAATGTTAAATGAATACAATTTGTGAAAATAATTGAGTAGCTACTCATGCTTGTACACCGATTTAAAAATTTAGGAATCTCATTATAATTTCAAACAATAGTCTTCAGGTAATCGATATATATGTAGATGTATTGTTACTATTACTATGTAGATATATCTATATATATATATATATATATATATATATATATATATATATATATATATATATATATATATATCTTTCTTTTTAAGTTATGTATATGGTAAATATTGCACATATGAAAGTGGGAATTTTCCAGTGTGGCCCAATATGTGATCATTTAAGACAATCTTTGGATTGTTGGAATATTTCACCAAAGATAATGTTCTAATTTAAGTAAAAAGAACCGTCTGTTTCTGTAGCAAAAGGATGTTCTACAGAAACAGACAATATCTATCAATTATATATTAGATATTACCATTTACTTAGCTTATTGAAGTTTCAATAAAATATTTACTACATTAATATACCATATTATTGAGACTATGTAGGTCGCCATGTGATATCAATATGAGCCATCTAAGCAAGCCGGACATGTCACAAAGAACCTTTACCTAAGCATCGGTGGCCGAAGAAGATTCTAAGTTCAAATGTCAAAGCGCGTCCTTGCCGCGCAACGATGCGCCGGCGACTATAAATAGCCAGACGGGCAACACAGAGGCATCAGTCGCTCGATTGCCTTTCAATCATCAACAGTTCCAGGACAAATAAAACAAAAACCTTTCAAAAATGAAATCGGTACGTTTGAATTTGCAAAACGAAAAGTGTTTTTCGAATCTCGTGTGCACCAACAATAGTAATTCAGTTTCCTTTAGATCGATCATTATCAAGTTTTGATGATAGCTGGTGTTCTAGATGGTCTCTAACAGTAGCGTCTTCTGCCAACAGTTCATCGTACTCGCCCTCTTCGTCGCCGCCGCCGTCGCCGCCCCTGCTAGCCCAGACGCTGATGCCCAGGTCCTCCGGTATGAGAGCGACAACATTGGAGTCGAAGGATTCCAATACGGGTAAGTTTTGAAAAAGTCCCTACTGGATTGTATTTTTTGCTAAAGAAGTTATAATTTCAAATTAAAAGTTCAGAACCTCATAAAAACTATTGGTTATAATATGTCCTTATATATACTAATACGATTTTGTTCCTGATTCACAGATTTGAGACCTCCAATGGCATCGCCCACCAGGAGCAGGGTCAACTGAAGAACGTTGGCTCCGAGAACGAGGCTCTTGAGGTCCGCGGCTCCTACTCCTACACCGGCCCCGATGGTGTCGTTTACCAGGTCACCTACGTCGCCAATGAGGACGGATTCCAGCCCCAGGGTGCTCATCTCCCCGTTGCCCCTTAATTCTACTTCACTAACCCCAATATCTAGTCCAAAAAATACTCATCCTTAACCTTATCCCCATCCTTTGTTACTTATCCACTCCAAGCGATCTGTGATATGGTCCTGAACGATTTTGTTAATAAAACAATTTATGTTATAGTAATTTATAAGTTCGTTTCATTACCTGTACCAAGAATTACGACACAATGAAATTCTTAAAAGTTAAACAACGAAATTATTAAAGTTTCAAAATTTTAATAGATTGAAGGATTGCTAAATTGTTGAAATAAAATTTAAACTAGCCTTTTCATAATAATCTGAGATGACTCGTGTCATCATTTAAAAACGCAAGCGTTTTTAAATATTTTTGGTCTTAAGGTCATTAAACTTGATTACGAGATTTAGAAAAACGTTAGAGAATTGAAAAACTTTAACTTAAACAACTGAAACAAACACCTAAATATGAAAACACAAATTAACACAAAAAAATATTAAGATAGATGAAAATGATTGATTGCAGTTTGAAATCAAACCAATCAAATATAAATGACCACATTAGTGTCCAATTAAATGCAGAGGAGCCCAAATATGTAAAGATTCCACAATGGCTTGCTTAGAAATTATGTTAATTTACGAGCTGCACGACCTTTGGTATATGATGGCTCGTTTCGGTTTGATGTCATCTTATTATAATTTAAAGTTACTATCCTTGGAATCTTAAAATGATTATGTTCGGCGTAAAGTAAAGCGCAGATGCAGCAATGTATTACTTATAAGGTGTATTGGTATTTAACAAGTGACCGGGTGTTATGACCTTACAAGTTTATTGGTTTAGGAGTTAAGCGTGTGTGCTACATGCTTTTTAGTTCCTCCGTAGTGTTGAAACTTGAATGGGTAGTGAAAGTATTTCAGAAACAGGTTTGATATGAAGATTGGTGCGATGATGATGAAAGACTATTTTATCACCGAGTGATTCACACCGTTTCTTCAACATTCAGTTTCAACTTTCAGTCTCTGGGTGAACTTTAACCCAGATCGACCAAGCAAAAGAAAGAAGAGACATTTGAGAAAATATATCGCAAATAAATTAGAACGAAAACAAGAAAATAAAATACAAGTAATAATTTTTAATCCGTCATAATTAACACTTTAACAACGGGCTTGTAAAAAGGTAAACAAAGTTTTAACACCATTATTTAAATTTAAATAATCTTATATACTATAAAAAGGTCGTTTTATAGTTTGTGTAACCGTTTAGTTATTTTAAAAATGGATTGATTGGATGCGGTGCTCATCATTATTTAGATAATGTATTCCGGAAGGCCAATATGAAATATAAATATTATTAACTTGAATATATTAAACCCTAATATATGTATGTTATAGACGCTTTACTTTGTATAAATGATTTCATCACCACTGCTCTCAAAATGGTGAAGGATAACTTGGTGAAGAACTGACGCGAAATGTCCTTAGAACCAATATTTTCCCAGCAGTGGGGAAAATATGTATATAAATATATATATTTATAATTATAAACTAGTGTTTGATCGCAATCCCGCCTGAGGGTAAGCAGTGATGCAATCGTTGATGGTAAAGGTCGCTAGTTTATTAAGAGCCTATTCACTCAAAAAAACTGAGTGATTAGGAATTGGAAGGAAGATGACAGATGAGTGAGATGATGCAATGTTAAACACAACAACACGACCACACCCAACAACCGACAACGTACCCGGCACACATCGCAACACAACTGCTTAGACCCGTCCTGCGTACGGCTTCACCAGACATCATGCCGGAACACGACGAATCTCTTAGCGGCAAGACTTTGTCTGGTGGGTGGTAGCTTCTGCCGGCAGCCGATGTTATGGCCTACCAGCGAGAGATGCCTATGAGAGAGTGTAATGTAATTTAAATATTCAAACTTACTCGCATGCAGGTCAGTATAAGCATTTCATTACTGTTAGATGCTGTTCTGATCATCTTCAACAACATCATGATCATTACTCATCCATAAATCAGCGCACATCCACAGCCCACAACTATAACGCTAAGTTTCAAGGACACGGTAGTTTTTCTAATCTCGACTTAACGACTGCAAGATTACATTTAAATTCAGGCAGTACTGTAGGCAACTAAAAGACCTAAGCCTCTTTCCTGGCCCCAATACCTGCTAAGATACTGGTTGCTGCCTGAGCCCATCCAGGAGTACCCCTGCTTGTAGAATAACTGCTGCAGTCTGAGTGCATCCAGAGGTATCTTTTCGAGCTGTCGGGACGCGGAGCTGCTGCTGCTCCGTCATGGAAGTCCTGTTTTGGCTAGCTGGGCCTCTTCATGATCCTCTAATCCAACTATTTTCATATCATTCTCATATCTATCTATTACAGTATTACACAACTACTCATCACTTACACCACTACTCTTCACATCTCATTCCTCCACTCTCTTGTTGTATTTTTTAAACTACTAATAATTTCTTGTCTTTCATTTTTAGTTTAGTTTGTGTTGTTATACAATAAGTGCGGCAGAGAGTGCAGTGTCCCTGCGCACCCTTTTGTACATACACTTTGATATCTCCTGCGCCACAGACTTGAGAATGTATACATTTTTACAATAGACTTCCAGAGGTGGTTCAAGATCTGAGCCTGAATAAATTCAAATCCTTCATTAAACGTAAGTTGTGTCAGAAAGCATTTTATAGTGATATAAGTATATAGAAGTACAAGCGGGAAACTATAGGAATATCCTTTTAAATAAACAATATTGGGACCAAACTATGAGCACCGTTACGAGGGATTCAACCGCAAACGGTTAGAAAATCAATTACCGACGAGGTAATAAACTAATATAGAATACAAATAGCTAAATAGTGAACAGCTGGGGAAAGCATAAACTTTTTTAGTTTAAGTTATGAGTGTTATGACACTTAATCGCGCAATCGTATCAGTAAAATTCAAGCGATCCTTCGATGTTTACGCATATACATTCACAACGTATACTTATAGCGCCACCACAGAGGCATTCATTCAGTCGCTCGAGTGCCTTTCAATCATCAACAGTTCCAGGCCAAATAAAAAAACCTCTCAAAATGAAATCGGTATGTTTGAATTTGCGAAACGAAAAGTGTTTTTCTAACTTCGAATGCAACAACTAAAATAATTCAGGATCCTTGCGATCGATCATCATCAAGTTTCAGTGATATCTGGTCTCTAACAGTAGTGTCTTTTGCCAACAGTTCATCATACTCGCCCTCTTCGTCGCCGCCGCCGTCGCCGCCCCCGCTAGCCCAGACGCTGATGCCCAGGTCCTCCGCTATGATAGCGACAACATTGGAGTCGAAGGATTCAGCTTCGGGTAAGTTTTGAAAAATGCCTACTAGACTGAAGTATTGCTGATGATGAGATGTTCAGGACAATACGTTATAGTATGTCAATAAGACCCAGATCATCTCATTATTGATATTTTTAAAACCTCATAAAAACTATTAATTATAATATTTCCTTATAATAAGATTTTGTTCATAATTCACAGGTATGAGACCTCCAACGGCATCTCCCACCAGGAGCAGGGTCAGCTGAAGAATGTTGGCTCCGAGAACGAGGCTCTAGAGGTCCGTGGCTCCTACTCCTACACCGGCCCCGATGGTGTCGTCTACCAGGTCACCTACCTCTCCAACGAGAATGGATTCCAGCCCCAGGGTGCTCATCTCCCCGTTGCCCCTTAATTCCACTCCACTAACCCTAATATCTAGTCCAAAAAATACTCATAATTATCCTGATCCCCATTCCTTGTTACTTATCCACTTCAAGCTATCTGTGATATGATCCTGAACGTTTTTTTTTTTAATAAAACAATTTATGTTATAGTAATTTACAAGTTTGTTTAATTATTTCACTGAAAGGACTGCTATCTCCTAAATAATATATATATAAATGTATATATATTCGCGAGAACAAACAAGATAGAATGCCTAGTAAATATTATAACCTGTTATTCCAATACAACCTGTATAAAGACCAAATTGGATTATGGGATTTGTTAAGGCATAGCATAATAATACACGAACTAAAGCAACTCTAGAAACAAAACAAGTGTAAGATGTGGCGCTCCATTAAAATGGGAATTTTGAGCCAATCATTTTCAGGGAACTGCCCATCGCCATTCGAAGAACAGCGAGATGTTATTATTCAGTTCAATACTTTATAGCGACAAGTGGGCTGTAAAAATATTGCCACTATTAATTTATATAAACCTAAAGATGATAATGATTTTTGCCTTATGCCAGCATAAGTAAAAAAGCGCTCGTTCCTCGGCTACACTCATCTCTCAAATCCCAAAGCAATTATTTAAGATAAAATATTTGCAGGCACTTATGAATTATTAAGGAATCGGTCAATCAGAAAGTCGTTACTAGTTGCCCATTCCAAAGCGTAGTAGGTTAGCATGAAGAAGAACGAGTAGGAAACGATTTTTTATTTTAATTACATTGTGTTTTAATCAACAATATATTTAAGGTATTAAATTTGATAAGGATTAATGCTGTATTGGTTAAAATCGCTTCAAAAATTAGCCGGAATTTGTCGTAAAAAGTAAGTGACAAAAATATTATTGTGGGATATCCATAAGAGATAGACATATACCAACGCGGATTTTTTTGTCATTTACTTTTTACGACAAATACCGGCAAATTTTTGAAGCAATTTTAACCAATACAGCATTAATCCTTATCCTTTTCAATCTGTAAAGTATTTAGTACCATATTTTAGTAAATTTAAGTATTTACGACATCACATTAGAAACCACAAAAATAATAATACTCTCCACAATTTATTGGATGATATTATACATATAAACCTTCCACTTTAATCACTCTATGTATTAATAATAATCGTATCAAAATCCGTTGCGGAGTTTTAAAGGTTTAATCATACAATGGGACATAGGGAAAGAGAAAGTGACTTTGTTTTATAGTATGTAGTGATATTATTCTTCTTCAGCCTATGGATGTTCACTGCTGGACAAAGGCCTCCCCCAAGGCTTTCCACGCTGACCGGTCTTGTGCTGCTTGCATCCATCGACTTCCCGCGACCTTCACCAGGTCATCGGTCCACCTTGTGGGGCCTCCCTACGCTGCGTCTTCCAGTACGTGGCCGCCACTCAAGATCCTTACTGCCCCATCGGCCATCGGTTCTACGAGCAATGTGCCCTGCCCACTGCCACTTAAGTTTAGCGACTCGCAGAGCTATGTCGGTGACTTTGGTTCTTCTGCGAATCTCCTCATTTCTGATTCGAAACTCTGCGCATAGCTCTTTTTATTGCCCTTTGTGTGACTCTGAGCCTTCGTATAAGGCCCATTGTGAACGACCACGTTTCAGTTCTGTAAGTCATCATTGGCAACACACTGGTCAAAGACTGTAGTCTTGAGACACTGTGGTATCTTGGACGATGAGAAGATGTATCGTAGCTTCCCGAACGCTGCCCAGTCGAGCTGGACTCGACGAGACACCTCTTTCTCGAAGTCAGACCTACCTAGTTGGACTGTTTGTACCAGGTATATATAGCCGTCAAATACTTCGAGTGCAGAGCAACCAACTAGAATTGGAGTGGGTGCGACATGATAGTTCGACATGATCTTCATCTTATCCATGTTCATCTTTAGACCCACTTGTTGGGAAGCTCTGCTAGGTCATTGAGCATTTTACCCAAGTCTTCCAGGGTCTCAGCCATGACCACGATATCATCTGCTATTACATATATATTATTTAAGCTAGCGATTTAATTTTTATTTGTGAGATAGCAGTCCTATCAGTCATATAATGAAACCAACTTGTAAATTATTATAAAATACATTGTTTTATTAACAAAAACGTTCAGGATCATATCACAGATCGCTTGGAGTGGATATGTTACAAAGGATGGCGATAAGGACTGTTTATCGATACCTAATTACAAAATAAAGTCTTTTATAAACGTTGGTGAGCAGAAATATTTTTCAAACACATGAAGCTCTGGATTAGCAATATCAAAATAATTTTGAATGTGTTTAATATACATAATATAAATAACTTTGAATGTGATTAATATACATAATTAGGGTGGGTATCGAAGCAGACACAATCAATCCATAGCATGATCAGATCAGCAGATCATAGGCAATCAGTTTAGACTTCAAATGTGTCACAAGTAGAGCACATTTCCTTCACAACACAGCACAGGACTATTTACCACAATGGAACTCCTTTTTCTGTCCCTTGTGGCGCTAGCTTTGATTAACTTTGATGTAGGTGAGTGTTCTGAAGGTAGACTGCTATCAGCTAATGGATTATCTCACACACGCTCCTTGATCTTTCAAACCATACCTGAACCCCTTTGACATTCTTTTTATTTTTTTAAAAAGCCGTCCTTTGAAGGTTTTGTATTAGTGCCTTTGTATGTTACGGTGTCTGTAAATTATTTTTTTGTTTCTATTGATAGCGTGTTTGTCATGAATACTGTGTACTATATTAAGGATTTAGGGCGTTTCAATGAAATTGAAATAATAAAATCAAAAACGTTTATTCATTATTCTATCCGCAAGAGATCCAACAAAACAAAACAATCAGTCATCAACAACATAAGTCTCTTGCACGATCGCTCAGTTTAGACTAGATTTGAGTAAGTTTGGGTATTGTCTTAGGCAACGGGGAGATGAGCACCCTGGGGCTGGAATCCGTTCTCGTCAGCGACGTAAGAGACCTGATAGACGACGCCATCGGAACCGGTGTAGGCGTAGGAGCCTTGGACCTGAAGAGCCTCGTTCTCGGAGCCAACGTTCTTCAGCTGACCCTGCTCCTGGTGGGAGATGCCGTTGGAGGTCTCATACCTGTGAATCATGAACAAAGTCTTATTATAAGGAAATATAATTAATAGTTTTTATGAGGTTTTAAAAATATCAATAATGAGATGATCTGGGTGTTATTGACATATTATAACGTATTGTCCTGAACATCTCATCATCAGCAATACTTCAGTCTAGTAGGCATTTTTCAAAACTTACCCGAAGCTGAATCCTTCGACTCCAATGTTGTCGCTATCATAGCGGAGGACCTTGGCATCAGCGTCTGGGCTAGCGGGGGCGGCGACGGCGGCGGCGACGAAGAGGGCGAGTACGATGAACTGTTGGCAAAAGGCACTAAAGTTAGAAACCAGCCAGAACACCAGCTATCACCAAAACTTGATGATGTTCGATCGGAAGGATCCTGAATTATTTTAGTTGTTGCACTTGAGATTCGAAAAACACTTTTCGTTTTGCAAATTCAAACGTACCGATTTCATTTCTGAAAGGTTTTTTTTTTGTCCTGGAACTGTTGATGATTGAAAGGCACTCGAGCGACTGAATGAATACCTCTGTGGTGGCGCTATAAGTATACGTTGTCAATTATGTAAATTTCATTTTTATTATGGATAAACTAATTTGATTCATATTATTGGTAGGTAGATTGATGTAAATAAACTGGTTTGCAGATTCAGTTTCTGCAGACAATTTTATTATAAACGAGTGTATCTCAGAATAAAAGCTAAGCTGATTTTATTTTATCTATTTGTTTTATTTATATTTCTTATTAATTTTTTTCTATTATATAAGTCTAACTGTTCCAATTTTTAAATAAGTGTAAAATAACTCTATCTTTCCAATTTATCGTACTTGCTTTCGTATTTTTTTTTGGGTGTGTTCTAGAGATATTTTTTTTCGAAGCAAATTGATAAGTAAATTACTCAACTCTTGCGCTTTATGTAGTATTATTGTTGTGTCCTATAGTTTTTGACGCGCTAACTACATTTCTGTAGTTATTGTCCTATTGCAGGTATGCTGGACAACATTTTTTTAATGAAATTAGCGTCAACTCTGTATTTACTTTCTGCTCTGTTTTATATATGTACATGTGCATAAATAATAAAATAGATAAATAATAATTGATATTGAGCTCCTTGCAACTTTATACACCTTCATATTAGTACCTATAAATAGAGACCAACAACACTTGCGATTACCCCAAGGTATTTCAACTTGACCGCTTTATATTCATTAACTAAAAAAGAAGCGAATACTCTCATTGGTTCATTAAGACGATCGACTATAATGGTATAATTGTCGATTAGCTTACATAAGATGCGAGAGCCGCCATACTTGGGAAGTTGGGAGGCCTATACAAGAATAGATGCGTAGCGGCCTTAATAGTAAATTGCTTAAATGTGAGCCGAGTTGACATGATTTCTTTCTTAAAGTATTGTGTTATCAATATGGATCCTAGGCGGAGTCAGTAGATTGAGAAAGTTTACCAAAGTTCTAAAATTAAATCAGCATATTTTGAAATTATTGAAAACAAAGCAAATTCGTTTTAATTTGGTTTGTTTGGCATTAATGAGATAATATGCAAGTTATATAGTATAGTTGATATTATTGATTGTTTACTGAAATTTATATTTTGTTGAGATTTCGCTTCAGCATATCGGTGTTGATGAAGCTGTAGGGTAAATGTGTAACACATTATCAGTAGCAATATATTTCATTTTGACAGTTCAACAACGTTCATTACGGTATTTACGTTGTTGGGCATAGACAGTTTTAGGATATCAACATCAATAGATTAGCAATATGCTTCAAAATGATTCCAATTGATAGTAATAGTGTGTTACGCGATGAGTATGCTGTTTAATGATGTTTTTGTTTATAAATGATCGTAAACTTAATAGCAGCATTGTTATACAACATGCCGCCAGCTTTTTAGGCTTTTTCCTGCTGATAGCGATGCAGATGAATAGCTTTAGCCTTTTTATTATCTCATCTCCTTTTAACATACATATTATGTATTCATCATTATCTTAGCGTTTAGTCCCGGGGGCACCCGCGGTTATCGCGTTGGATCCAGGGGTCCGTTTTCCTGCTCATTCTCCTCCATTTCGCACGATCTTTAGCATCCTGTGGTGTGAGATTTACTCGGTGGTAGGCCATAACATCGGCCGCCGGCGGAAGTTACCACCCACCAGACAAAGCCTTGCCGCCAAGCGATTTGTCGTGTTCCGGCTTGATGTCTGGTCTTCCCTTCACACAGCACAACTGCTCAGACCCGTCCTCCGTACGGGAAGCCGTACGGAGGACGGGTCTGAGCAGTTGTGCTGCGATGTGTGCCGGGTACGATGCGCCAAATGTTGTTGTGTCGGGAGTTTGGTCGTGGAGGGTATACAGATTAATCTCCCTTTGGCGCAGCATCGTTGGTCGTGTTGTTGGGTTTAACATTGCATCACCTCGCTCGACTGCCGTCTTCCTTTCTATTCGCTCAGTTTTTTCTGAGTGAATAGGCTCTTAATAAACTAGCGTGCTTTACCATCAATCGATCGCATCACTGCTTACCATCAGGCGGGATTGCGGTTAAGCGCTAGTTTATAATTATTAAATAAAAAAAAGAGATTGTTGGCACGCATGTCATCTCTTATTACGTCAAGCCAGCATTTCTTTGGTTTACCCCGCGCCATGGTAAAACATTTTTTACCCACGTAACATGACGGTTTTCGTAAGACGTGACCGTACCAGCGTAGGCGACCCTTCAGTAGTTTGTCTGCTATATTTCATTAAATACTAATACTATATATTACTATTATATATGTATACGTACGTAAATGATTACTATTTCAAGGCTGTTAGTGTTTAAATTATATATAAAAAAAACTTGAAAACAATATAAAGTCTTAGTAATGATATAACCTGATTTACCAATACATAGTCAACAAGTAACAAATTGGATTCTGGCAAACATGGCCAGCATACTGCCAGTACAAACTGCAAATGGTTCACCAGTACAGAATAGACGAACGACTGGTGAATCATTTGTAGTTATCAATAAAACTTGTGTATCGAACCCGATTACATGTTAGCTTACTCCATATTGAAGAAGTGTAATTAAAGAATCCGCTGTGGGTATTTCAAAGTTATAATTATCAATTTAAACCATAGCTAAATTGATGGTGACCAAAACACTTTAGAAACAGGTTTTGCTTTTTATTCTGCTACATCCACTTCGGTCACAAGAAGTCATGGTAACTTTTTAAAACAGAAAATGTAAATGTAGCATATGATATGTTCTTGGAAGATTACCGTATGATGTATGAGCTTTCTTTCCTTTTAAATTTGTTACTATACGACTATATACAAATGTTAAATGGGTTTATCGAGGAAAACGTGTTTGTAGTAAAAATCAACGTCACCTTTTATGGCGATACAGACTTAGGCCAAGTAATGAAAATAAAATTAAATATAAACAGTACTCAAAAAAAATTTAGGAAAATTATCAAGTTAACACAGAAGTCACAAAATAACTATTTCATAGAAACCTTGTGAAAAAAAAACACACACTTGTGATCAAGTACCCCATATTAGACTACATGATAAAACAATTACAGATCCCCAAAAAATTGCTAATATATTCAATGACTATTTTATTGATCAAGTTCAATAGTCACCTCAAGCGTCATTTGAAAATAGAAATATTACGAATAACCTAAACTCGATGTTCATAGCACCAATTCTACCCTAAAATGTTATAAGAGTAATAAAATCTTTAAAAAACAAAAATAGCGTTGGGTATGACGGCATATCAACGAAAGTTGTAAAGTTTGCGGCGAACAATGTAGCTGTATATCTTAGCCACATTATCAATCTAAGCATCAACTCTGGTGTGTTCCCTAATTGTTTAAAAATTGTTATAGTAACGCCAATTTACAAGAAAAACAAAAAAGAAGAAATAGCTAATTAGATACCAGTAGCCTTAATTCCGATATTGTCCAAGGTAGTAGAAAGAAGTTAATTTACGAATTACTTAGCAACTTCTTATCGAAATATGATATTCTGTGTTAAAAGGAAAGGAAAAAGCACCAATGCGGTTATTTTAGATCTATACCATATGGTTATAAAAAACGTAGATAGTAAAGTGCCTATTTGCGCAATCTTCACAGATATGTCAAAGGCTTTCGATTGTGTCGATCATGACATTCTACGAAACAAACTAAGTGTTTACGGAATAAGGGAAAATGTACTCAAACTTATTAAATACACACATCAAAAGTGTCTAGGGATCAACATATATTTTTGCAATAACTTTTCTCCTGATTGATATTAATTAAAATTTTCTTTTAGGATTCATCAAATAAAGTGTTTTCGTTTGTCACAGTAACGATAAACCAAGTCACCTTTGCATTAATAAAGAAATTTGCCATTTTCCTAATAAAGGGATATTTGACATTTGAACCACTAACACAAAAGTTCGAAAAAAAGACTGAAATAACAGTTTTCTCTAAAATTTTATTGGGTAACTTAAACAATTAATAATCCGTGTTTCTACCGCGAACACTAACAACACAAGAACATCGGTTTGGCATAATCAAAATGAGTTCATCCAAATCACGCTGTGGAATGGCCGCCCATGTTCGTTGCAACAACAAAAAAAGGTCTTCTTGCGACTGGATACCCTCCATATTCGGCAGAGCTCTTCTCTGTAGCATATCCCATGCATGTTCAATCGGGTTCAAGTCTGGCGACTGAGCAGGCCAGGGCAGGACATTGATGTTAGCTGCGGCGAGAGTCTGTCTTACAACTCTTGCGGTGTGCGGTCGTGCATTATCATGCATTAACTGAAATGAGGGACCGATTTGCACTTGTAGAGGAACGATGACGTCTGATACAATCGTCTCAGCATAAATTTGAGCGTTGAGGTTGCCTCTGATCCAAATCAACTCAGTTCTTCCGCCGATCCAAATACCCGCCCATACCATGATGGTTCCACCACTATAAGGATGGACTTCCTGGCAGGATTTTAATCGCTGTTGGCGTCCAGGGGTTCTCCAGTGTCGTATACGTCTTGTATCCGGTCTCATACCAAAACGAGACTCATCAGAAAAGCACACGAAACGCCATTGTTCTTCTGCCCAATATCTGTGTTCAAGAGCCCATTGATATCGAATCCTACGATTGTGCATTGCTATGGGTGGTACCCGTAGCGGTCTTCGGGAATGAAGGTTCACTTCATGCAAGCGGTTTCTGACTGTTTGGTCGCTAATTAAGTTCCCTGAAGAGTGATGAAACCTCACGGCTAACATCATGGCGGTTATTGTTGGAGCTCTTCGAGTTAAGATTTGAATGTATCGGTCTTGTCTCCGTGTGGTGCAGCGATACCGTCCTCCATGGCGCTCAGCCACGGTACCAGTGCTTCGGTAACGTGTCCAAAGTCGACTGATAACACTCTGACTTGTATTCAGAGCTAAAGCCACAGTACGTTGCCGGGAACCAGCTTCTATCATTCCCACGGCTCTGAGCATTTCTTCCCTGCTTAAATGACGTCGCCGCTCCATAATAACGTTGGTTTTAATCAGTAGTAGGGAAACAGTAGCACTAATAATGTCTTCAATGCGTTGTATGTTTTTATAGGGAAAATATTGACAGCTGATTTTCATCTTTTACTCGAATTTGATTCACAGTTCCTGATTCAAATTATGAAATGCACCAAAAAGGATCCATATAAATTTATAAAATCATAAATTTATTACAAAGCCACATCTCAATCTCAAGAAATCCGCATAAAAATGCTTGATCCCTAGACACTTTTGATGTGTGTAATATCTTAGCAATCGTAAACAGTACACGGAATTAACTAGAATATGGCCTAAGACGAAATTTGAAATAAAGTACCGATCCGAAGTACGAACAATAAAATACGGTGTACCACAGGGTAGCGTCCTTGGACCACTCCTTTTCTTAATCTATATCAACGGTTTGCCACGTTGAAAATCCTATGGTATTGTTTGCCGATGACAGCACTGCGTTGCTAAAATGTAAAAATCTTGATAAAACAACTTGCTGATTAACTTGCAAAAAATCAACATAATACACATCACTTCACAAAGAAGTATTTGTAGAGTACAATAACACAAAAAAGTTCCAAGCTAAAGTAGCAAAATTCTTCGGGATTTACATTGACAGACAACTAAATTGGCAACCACAAGCAGAGGAAATCTGCAAAAGGGTGAACACAGCGGCATATGTCCTTTCAAAGTTGTCCAAAAAAGTCGATATTAAAACATTATTAGCAGCTTATCATGGTATACTGATGCAACCACATCAGTTCTACGGTTTGGAATATATATTCAGGGCACAAAAACTTTGCATTAGAGCAATGTGTGGTTTGCAGACCAGAGACAGTTGCGAATCAAAGTTTAAGTCCCTAAAACTGCTTACATTTTCATTATTGTTTATTCTGGAAATGGCCATATTTGTAAAGACCCATAAAAAACTTTTGCTTACGATGTCGGAAACTAGAAAGCGACCAATTAGAAAAAAAATATTACGAATTGAGTCCTGCTACACTGCGTTATTGAGGAAAAGTGTCATTTGTATGGGTCCCACTATATATAATAAATTGCCGGATGTAATAAAAAATTATACAATTAAGATTTTTAAAAGAATTTAGTGGCCTTCCTAATAGGAAAATGTTATTATTCTGTAATAGACTATTTAAATGACGATGACATTTGAATTGTGCACTTTAATGTATCTAATTTAATAAACTAACATACGAAATTGTTAAATTTTAGTTTTTTTCATATTTGACATGCCTAATGTTTTTTTTGTGACATAACCTTATGACTAAATTGTTTTAATTGACAGAATTGTAATGACGTATATAATTTCATTTCTTTTTTTCCAGGATTCATTGATAAATAATAATCAATGAATCCAGGAAATAAAGAAATTAAAAAAAGAAAAAAATACTTTTTTCGTTTTTGTTTGTTGTTATGCTTTTAATGTTTTTCTATCAATTACTTCTAGTAAATTTTAAAACTTATGTAAGATAATTCTAACCGAGAACTATTATTTATTTTATTATTCTCATTGTTGTTTGCTTGCCTAATATTAGGTAGATTGTACGAGGCTCGCTCTATTTTTGTAACATCCTATTTAATGTACCTACAATCTTAGGAAATATTTTTTTTACTTACTTACTTACTTTTATATTTATAGATACTTTGACCCATAAGGTACATAGAATGGCACGTGCGGTACTGGCGCAAAAAAAAAAATATATATAAAAATCTCAAAAACTGTTTGAAAATAATTTTCACAATGGTTTTTTTTTTAATTTTTGGATATACATACATAAATCAAATCTTTGAAGTAGGCAAGCTCATAATAATGAGCAAATTGACCTTAATCTATGTAAATAATATCTATAAAAAATAATTTATTCATAATAAAAACTAGATATTATATAAATAACGTCGTATTTAATTCATCCTAGTTCAATTACAAAAAAAAAAAAAAAAAACAAAAAATACGAACACACATGACGCACGTGATGTACGCGTGTGTGGTGCAAAATAAATTATTCATATGCGTTTTTTTTATTATTCAAAAACTACGTACTAAACTAAACTAAAATTACTAAAATCCTATAATATACCGTGAAAAAATCCTCTGTATTATATAACAATATAGCAATGCTCTGCCTCTGGCCAAGGTCAAAGCCAGCCATAGGGTCATGGAAGTGTCAACCAGTCGTTTGGAGTTTTCATTGAACAAATCATGAGCATTCGGACCGGTACGTGGGATTCAATAGCAAACGACTAAAAAGATAAATTACTGATGAGGTTATTATAGAATATAAATAGCTAATTATTGAACAGCTGGGGAAACTAAGCTTTTAAAGACCAATATCATGTTTTCCCGATTCTCTAACACAATACTAAGTGTTCCTAACCATATTTCATACATGACGGCCACAATAACAAATGCTGAGACGAGGTCGCTAACAATGGGCCTTATAAGAAAGCTCAATGTTTTTCAAAGGGCAATAGAGTGGGTTATGCTTCACTGTGGGACAAATCAGGATTGAGGAAATCCGCAGAAGAACGAGTGTAACGCCATAGCCGAAGAATTGAAATGAAATGAAATCGCAACAGTGAAGTCGCAGTGGGTCGGGCACATTTCCCGTAGGACCGATGCCCGAACGGGCCGACGGGTTCCCGAGTGGCGACCATGCACAGGAAGACGCAGCGTGAGTAGGTCCCCGACAAGGTGAACTGACGACCTGGTAAAGGTCGCGGGAGGCGCAAAATCGGTCGTCGTGGAGATCCTTGGGGGGAGGTATATATCCAGCAGTGAGTGATAATGATGATGTATACGTAGGCACAGATGCACTCTCTCTTCATAGTCCGAAACTCTCTAATAAACATAATACATATTATGAATTCATTTATTTTAGAAAATATTGATCCTTTCGACATCCAGAATTACAAGAATTACTTCTCCAGCGGACGTAAACTCCACAAAATATTACACCAAAATTATTCTGCACGGGTGACGTCACGAATTCCCCGTGAATGCATCACTAGCATAAACTCGGAGATGCATGACGCAATAATATTATGTATTTTATATTGTAAGAATATACGATTAATTTGTACAAATGTGTAATTGCATGATGTGTCCGGCATGTTGATGTGGTGGTAGAGAGTAAACCGCGACGTAAAGACCACGGCCACATTGATTGGCTGATTGATGTTACAATCGCATTCTATTATTGGAAATAAATAAAAAAAATGACGCGGCTGTAAATGTTCTGCGTACAATTTTGGTCAAGATTTAAATAATTTATGTATGTTCTCCAGATTCTTCCTCCTCTTGTCCTGTAATCTCCAACCTGCATTGACCAAGCGTGGTGGTTACGCTGAATCCTTCTCTGTATGAGAGGAGACCTGTGCCCAGCAGTGGGACGGTAAAAAAGGTTAATGATGTTCTCCTGTTTATTCGTACTGGTGACCTAATTAATATAAGGATGTATTTTATTTTACTTTACTAATGTTTATTCGGGAATCTTCTGATCTCAGCAAAATCCTAGTCATCACCGACAGATGATGACTAGACATATCCTTTTACAACCTATATTGAAGTCGGCTTTCAGTCTAACCAGTATTTTATAGAAAGCTAATAACTGGAATTAAATATTTTGTAATATGATACTACGACACTTGGTACGACTGATTGTCAGATGTTCGGGCTTCAGACTACTTTTTTTTATAATTATAACTAGTGCTTGACTGCAATCCCGCAGCAGTGATGCAATTGCTGATGGTAAAGCAAGCTAGTTTAATAAGAGCTTATTCGCTCAAAAAGCCGGCAGTTGAGCGAGGTGATGCAATGTTAAATCCAACAATATGACCAACGATGCCGCAACAGAAGGAGATTGATCTGGAGACCCTCCACGATCAAATTCCCGACACAACAACATTTGGTGCATCGTACCCGGCACACATCGCAACACAACTGCTCAAACCCGTCTTCCGTACGGCTTCACCAGACATCATGCCGGAACACGACGAATCGCTTGGCTTAAAGACTGTCTGGCGGGTGGTAACTTCTGCCAGCAGCCGATGTTATGGCCTACCGTCGAGTGAAACGACTTGTAACGACTGTTAATGATACACGAAGCAAAACTGAGATTAACAGCTTGATGTCCTGATATATCTTAGTATATTCTCGAGAAATATCATTGATCCTTCGTTCCGCCCCGGCACAACATAGATCGATAAATTAGACACAATGGGTGTACAAAATCAACGAAAAAAACAAAATCAATTTAAATTGTTCACTTTTAATAGATTGACACATTACATCACGACTACAAAACCGGTGATAAATATATCACAAAGCTGTAATTAACAGTCCGTGATTACGATTTATGGCGACGTGATGGTAATTAGCTAATTTTATTAAAAAATCGCACGAAATCCATATTGAACAAAAGTGTTAATTTTGATCAATAATTCATCAAATGGTTTTCGCAAATATCAACCTTTTGCGGAATGTGGTAACCCATTGAACTTCACCTTGTTACGACACCCGACCGCATGACACCTGACCGCCCACTTATGTTACACTGTAAACCCCGCGCTTACAAGTAAGCGGGCAGCGGGCCGGGTGGTAACCGCTTGGTAAGTGTATCTTGTTATGAAAAGTATCTTTTTTTCATTGTTTTACAAAAACAACGTGAGCTTTATAAAGAAATTGGGTATATTTCTTTACAAAGCTAAGTAGGTAG
Organism: Sesamia inferens; assembly: GCA_037179545.1. Taxonomy (NCBI): domain Eukaryota; kingdom Metazoa; phylum Arthropoda; class Insecta; order Lepidoptera; family Noctuidae; genus Sesamia; species Sesamia inferens. The sequence continues at coordinate 32,779,918 of CM073927.1, forward strand.
AAACATTTATGTAAAAAGTTTGAATCACTACATATTTTATTAACTACTAAGCCTATAATTTGAATATACATATTTCGTGTGTCACACCAGTAACGGAGACGGCCGTGAGCCACTTGCTTGCACTCCATGACATGACATGACATGAAAATGTTAAACGAAATATAATCCATCGGATCAGTTAATTGGCAAAATAGGTACCCTACATACCCAATTTACTGCAAAATGCAATAAAAAATAAAAAAGCAGGTTTTACAGAACTGCACAAAATAGATTTATTGACGTTACTATTCGAAAAATGTTGAAATGACACCACAATTTTATTTATTATACCAAGTTTAAATTGACTTGTGTAAAAAAAAAACCGGTATATATTTTAATGTTGGTATTAACCAAATATATTATTTTGTTCACCTCAGTAGGTTATAAACACTACCTTTTATACCTGTAATTTTTTAGGGTTTCGACTGAGAGGGTAAAGACGGGGCCTTATTACTAAGACTTTACTGTTACCATTCTGTAGGTACTGAACCAGTACTAGTTACTGTACCAGTTTGAGTCAAAAGTGCATTACCGCTTTTGAACTTTATTGCACTAACAATAAGTGCTCTCAAAAACAGTGAAGAAAAGCATCGCGAGGAAACCGGCATGTCCTCGAGCCAAAAACTTTGAAAACATGTGACATCTACCAAACAGCACTGGGCAAGCGCGTTAGATTACGGCCCACTCCCTCTCATTGACAGAGGCATGTGTCCCAACAGCAACAACATAGGCTGATAATGTTATGTTACGTATGTATAACAAGAAATAGTACAATTTTATTTTGATTTACTATTGCACTTATTTAGTTTACATAAATCGCTTCCGTACACCGCGTACAGTGCCACATGGACTTCTAATCAAAATGTAGATATACTTGCATCAGCGAGACTAAAGCAAGCAAAGTTCGTAAGAAGTAAGACGATTATATTATATTGTAAATACTCTTCACAAATGTACACATGACGACATAGGAACAAGTTTTTTTGAGAAGACTTACTATAGAATAATAATGAAGCAGTCCGAATGTAGATGTAGAATAAACTCAATCCCGTTGATTCTAAGGTCTACTCTCCCTGGCAAACTCGATGTCCAGCTAATCTCTTGAAGGCCCGACTTTAGACGTGTTTATGCAAGTTCAAGCCAGTACGAGACAGAAGAAACTCTTTCTACTTGTTCTTTAAGGTCAAAGAACGAGCAAGTGTATGATGTAACTGTCAGCGGATATAATCGATCACCTTAAGAAAATCCTATGCAGTAAGTTTCCGTATGTATTACAGTTGGAATAAGCCCTTTAAATCGATTAGGTAACCGCGTCTTTTAACTATTCGATTGTGAATTGTATAAATGCCATTCGAACTCTGCCTACCTTGTTAGGAAGAAATGCCATGTATGATACATGAAAAAGTGCCAGCGCAAACCGTGCGTTTTGTTGCTGCGCCTTTTCGCGGTGGTTTATATGTATCTGCGTCAGAGCTGTTACAATAAACGTATTTAAAGGCAATTTTCTTTTAGTATTCGAGAGATGCAGTCGTGCTTTCATCTTCTGCTCAAAAACACGAGTGACACTCGTAATCGCGGCGAGAGCAACATCGACAACGAGTGTCAACAACATGCCATGTGTGTACTCAAATATATATAAAAGTGGCATGCCTATGTCGTTGACGTATTCCGCTCGTGGGTATGCACATTTTCTTATCGCTTACAGCAATACTGACGCTGATCTGTCACGTTCGACATGAATTGTAAGTCTAGTCATTGAGACAAGTAGCGAGACCGTATAACTCCTCTAGCCTGTGGATACGACTCTGTAACTCGACATCAGGTAGTACAGCAGCGCTAAGAACAAAATATATAAACCTTTTCGGCCGCTACCAGCTAGTCATCTAGTTGGCGAGCTTTCCTAATCGCTGGTCGCATATTGTGCGCCATGACTTATGTATAATTGACTCAACCAGACGCATAAAATTTTGTTTTGCTAAACCACTTTGTAGTGATGTCCAAGCAATCGAATAACTATTGATTAATCGATTCCGTGTAAGGTCGATCCCATAAATTTTTATTCAATTATATTTGGATATGAATTTAATAATACCCATACAATGCTTGAAGTTAAGATCAAGATCGTCTCCAAAAACAGAGTGAACTATGTTTTGTGAACTAAATGAATCGTAAAACTAAATTGATTAAAATAAATACTTTATTTTGGTAGGTAGGTTACCTATGAAAACAAATGTTTAATATTAAAGATTTTTATAAAAAAAATCTTAAATAAAAACCTTGTTACCTGATTCCTGTCCAGTTTCAATTCGTTTCCGAGGACCAACTGTGACAGACCTTATTAGTTAGATTCTACTAACTGCCTGTGGTGACAGACAGTATTAGATTCCATCTCATGAACAGTGGTATCTAGACAGTTGAAATTTTCCCCACAAGAACACATATCCTAACTGTAACAACACTTACTAAAATATAATATAAACAACATTATTTTTTGTTATGCGAAACCCAAAACACGTGTCCAGTATTTTTAAAGATATCATGAAAAATCACAAAGTTATGAGCTTGTTATCCTACTTGACTGCCCCAATAAAAATATGGTCCATTCTCCGATTGCGCGGGCGTGCATTACTGTGATGTAAGCTGCATGGGGCGCCCGGTAACCACACTGCAACAATTTCTAAATGTATGTGGAAAAAATATAACATGGTGTAAAAATTATTGGACTTCATTCAGTTGCTTATTCTGAACAAATTATATTCAGGTTTCGCATAAACAAAAAATGACGCTGTATATTAAAGTTATTGTACGGGACCCTTCGTATGCTAGAACGCACAAGGCCTATATTTTTCCTCGTATAAACAAAATAACATTTATATGATTACCAAATGATACCAAATCTATGAAAATCTGAATGACAAGTTAAAACCAAGCCAGTCACTAATGTGGCTTGGTGAACCTGAAAAGGAATTATAATTAGTACTCATCATTTTACAAAATACAATACAAAATTTTTATCAAGTCAAGTGATGGGTTCACGTGACTCGATAAAAATTAGTACCGTATAATATGTATGACGTCTTCAGCCAGTTTTTTAATCAAAGTCAGCCAGATTAGTTTTCGATATAAATTATATACTTAAGTAGGTCAATATTTGAAATTCTTCCGTTCACAGAAATCACAAATTATACCTGTCCAAAATGATGCTAATCGAGGTTATTGCCAATGAGATCACTTGTATTACAAATATACCTACATGAATTACGGTATTCAGTCTGGCTTGCGTTATACCAACAACTTTGTTGGGGTAGGCTCCAAATCTAACGGGAACACTAGCAGCTGAATACAATATGGAGCGTCGTGGTGGTATAGTGATTGAAACATTAACCTCTCAAATATGAGTGTGCCGGTTCGATTCCAGTTCAGGCAAGTATCAATGTAAGATTTTCTAAAGTAAGTACTTTCTAAGTATATCTACTAATGACTGATTACAAGGGAAATTAAAACATCTTGAGGAAACCTGGACCTTAACTTTGAAACCACCCGCATTGAGCAAGCGTGGTGATTACGCTCTATCCTTCTCTGTATGAGAGGAGACATGTGCCCAACAGTGGGACGATAAAAAAGTTGATGGTGATATGAAGCGACTGCCTATTTCTAGCAGTGGCCGTCTTTCGGCTGAAATGATGATGATGACTGCCTATCCGAACCCAGTTCCTAAGTAACACCATACCCTTGATCAGACTAATTGTCAGATATTTAAGGCCCTTGGCACACAGATAGTTTATTAATCAAGAATAACACACACCACCAGATCGAAACTTATGCTTGTGACAACTTCTTTGTTAATCACTAAACATTTTCAGTCTTTACTAAATATTCTCCGAGTGCTTACTTGATTCTTCTTATTTTCACTTTCCTGTCCTGTGCTGTAACTGTTACTGTCTCTTGTGCTAATCTAATATTGTCTGTGGAAACTTTTAATTGGCCTTCTTTCACTAATTATCTTCTACCTGTATACTCGTATATGTTAGGTAGTTTCCTTAAAATGTAAAAATAAAATAAAATAAACCACGGCGCTAAAATGTATGGATAGATATTTCTTACTCTTTCATGCAAAAAGTCCTAAATTTTGGCACACAGAGAGATTATAAAGACGAATAATAGTTACATATGATCCTTTTTATCAAGATATTCCCATGGGTTTGAAACAATAATAATATTATCAATATGAAAGATTATATGGATCGAAGCATGGTTACATGTTTGTTAGCTTTCACGCAAAAACTATTAAACAGATTTAGGTAATTATATAGGTCATTTGGCATGAGAAATTGTAACATTATTTTTATTTATTTTTTTTAATTATAAATTATTGCTTGACCGCAATCCCGCCTGCTGGGAAGCAGTGATGCAATCGTTGACGGTAAACTTATTAACACTATTCACTCTAGCCTTGAAGACACTTAAATTGTAGTCCGACGGAGATACCGCCGCTGGCAAATTGGAATAGGTTGAAAAATAAAGATCTCTCATAAAAAGATTAACCTAAACTCGTAATTCTATAGGCAAGTCAAACTAAACACCACGTTTTCTACATGAAAATATATACTAGGTACATATATTCATAGTATCGTGTTAATTGCAAAAAAAAAAAAAGTAAGAACGGCGCAATGTTCAGTGTTATAAGCATGACAGAGTTGAACTTCACAGCTGTTCTGACTCTGAATGCACTATAATTAGGTACGCGACTTTTGATAGTATACCTCGCACGTTACGAAGCACGACGACACACCTACTGCATGTCATCGATTATTTTTAGAGAGAACAAAGTGTCGATAAACACCTAACAACATCTTCGTCATCATCAGTCTGCAGCAGTTCACTGCTGGACCTCTCCTATTATACGCCATAAAACTCGATTTTCGGTCAATTGCTGCCAATCACTTAGTTAAATGACTAAGTGCAACACCAGTCATTTCACAATTCGAATATACAACATTATTTTTTGTTTATGCGAAACCCGAAACACGTGTCCAGTATTTTTAAGTAAAGAATCTTTGTACAAAATTTCCATAAGACATCATGAAAAAACACAAAGTTATGAGCTTGATATCTCACTTGCTTGTCCCAACAAAAATATGGTCAACGAACCGCTTGCCCACCCGCTCCTGAAGCGGTTCGGCGCGGGGAGCCCTGTCTCACTGTGCTCCTAGTACTATGATCTGCGGTCAGCTGTGTGCGCTCGCAACAATTTCTAAATGTATTTGGGAAAAAATATAACATGGTGTAAAACTGATTAGAATCGATTCAGTTGCTTTTTCTGAACAAACTATATTCAGGTTGCGTATAAAGGAAAAATAACGTTGAATATAATGTTGTTAATTTGAACAGTACTAATGTGACGTATAATGACAACCGAAGTGATTACCATTACGTTTACTATGATACTTATTCACGCGATTTTTGCACTTACCGTAATTAACCATTAAAATCGATAGAATATTATAGCATAATATTTATCCCAATCATCATCATCTCAGCCTTTATCCCGGTTGCATCCGCGGCTTTCGAATTGGAGCCCGGGGTCCGCTTTCCTGCACATTCTCCTCCATTTCGCGCGATCTTTAGCATCCTGTGGTAAGAGCTTGTTGGCACGCATGTCATCTCTTACAACGTCAAGCCAGCTTTTCTTTGGTCTACCTCGTTTGTTTCGGCGCCTATTTATCTCAATACACTCAAATTAATCGGTCAACAATATTTCTGATCGTCTCATGAACTCCATATAAAGAAGTATCTATGTATCTGCGAGTATCTCAGAGATGTTGATTGTTGCTACAAGATGTTATTAGATTTGAACTTTACCGCCATACTTGTCTTGTTTACCGATAGTTTAGCTAGTTTAAACAATAGATGTGACCTGGCAAAGGTGGGAGGTGAAGATCTGTATCAGGACTCGAGGTGACATTCTGATCTAGGCAGAGATTTTGTCTAGATTAAGCTGGAAGTAGTAACAGATGATTAAGGATAATTGAATATTATTTAGAACCTAATGTAGATAAATATTTTTCTATAGATTTGTGTAATCAATTGGATTAGACATTACAATTCATTAAAAAAAAAAACCATGTGATTTATATGAAAGAAATACATAATGTTTCTTAGATATTTCAGTAAACAAATCCACATTACTATAATTTCACTGTATGTCTGTCTTCAAAGAGTTAAAACCAGACTTTAAGTATTATGAATGAACTGAACCGCACTCGACAGACAAAAACAGAAACGGACAAAGAGACCACGCATACAAAACAAAGTAATTACAACCGTTCACGAATAAGAAATAGATATCGAACAAAAAGTGGAATTTTTACTACAAATACCGTTCTTAATAGTAAAAGAAAAACAGACATAACTAACGGTATCTCGTACGAGCTACAGTTTTTTACGGTTACGTAAAAAACCGTAGCTCGTACGAGATGCGACCATTAGAGAATTACATAAATTGTGTCTCTAAATAGAAGTACTTAATTATCAATAGGTTACAAGTTTTAAACATAGGTGGGACAGGTTTTTTTAGTATTGTCTTTGACATTAAAATGAAGAAATATTAAAATATTACGATTTATATGAGAGCAGAGGCCATCACCATTTAATTATCACCAACGAGACGGGAGCGTTTGTGAAACGAATATACTTTTCGTGTGGCACTACACTCGATTTGACATTTAAACAATCATTTCATACAGTTCGGTCAACGGATTTTTACTTCTATTGCGTTAGGAACATGTGAAACGTCAGCTATACTAAATATTTAGTTGGTATTGTAGGCTTTTAACTATCCTGTATCGTGGGTGCATTTCTCTTACATACACAAACAGCCAAAACCGGTACAACTACTTGTAGCCCATACAATCATATGTTCTTACAGCAGTTGATGGGTCAGTCTTAGTGCCAACTTTGTTTGTTTATTTCGCAGTAAGAATCATCCAACCAACCATATGCTTAGAGTAAACCATAAATCCACATGACTTACTTAACAAACTAAACATAATACCGTAAGTTCTATTCAGTTAGATATGTTACTTAATAGTTGTATATATCACTCTATTGGTTTAGGTAATAAACTAAAGATAAACAAAAAAAAAACACAGGTTAACCGACTAATAGTAATACCTATTTGGTTATTTTGTTACATCACAGTTGCACTTTTCAATTTAGTATCATTATGAACAAAACGATTCTAAATTAAAGAGTATGACGAAATTAACCTATGACGTAGCATGACATCGAAGTCACTGGTATTACGTTTTGTCGGTTAACTCAGTCGCGTGTTTGTTTTGTTTACCGTTAGTTTACTGCATAAACCGATGATGGTTTGTAAGAAACAAACATAAGTACAAAAAATCAAATCGTTTCCCTTTATAATTTTTTTTTTTATACATTAAATAAATTTATTTAATATCATACAAATTTATCTTAATACAGATTAATCTATAAATTAAAAATAAAAATATGTACAAGTATATGTATAAAAATAATTAGAAAGTTTATTATAAAATTAATTATTACTTTATAATTTAGTTAAAATTGGAAAAATATTTTTTTTTTTTTTATAAAGTCCAAAGAAAATATTATATCGTTCCCGTCACGTAGTCTCTAAAACCTTCCACCATAATAATGTATCGTTAAAGCCAGTTTCTTGAGTCGTTAAATAATTTTATGAATATCATCTCCTTTTCGATCAAACGACAGAGAAAGTGAATGTCAAGGCTGTCTAAGTAAATCTCAAATAGCCGCTTCTGGATACCTACATTTATATTGTTTTTTCTTGTGCAATTATAGATTTTATGGATACATTCAGTTACTAGCAACGCCCCGCGGGTTCACCCGTATAAGTATTTACTCCGCGCCAATATCGGGATAAACACACTCTTACTATCTATTCGAATCATTTTGAAGCATATTGCTAATCCATCGCTCCATATGTACGAAAAATTTGTCTGCTCAACAACGTAAACCACGCAATGAATGTTGTTGAACTGTCAATATGAAACACATAGCTACTGATAGTGTGTTACGCAATTACCGTGCCGGCTCTAAACTATGTCATATATTATACTAGCGACCCGGCCCGGCTTCACACAGGTGCAATTACCGTGCCGGTTCTAAACTATGTCATATATTATACTAGCGACCCGGCCCGGCTTCACACAGGTGCAATTACCGTGCCGGTTCTAAACTATGTCATATATTATACTAGCGACCCGGCCCGGCTTCACACAGGTGCAATTACCGTGCCGGTTCTAAACTATGTCATATATTATACTAGCGACCCGGCCCGGCTTCACACAGGTGCAATTACCGTGCCGGTTCTAAACTATGTCATATATTATACTAGCGACCCGGCCCGGCTTCACACAGGTGCAATTACCGTGCCGGTTCTAAACTATGTCATATATTATACTAGCGACCCGGCCCGGCTTCACACAGGTGCAATTACCGTGCCGGTTCTAAACTATGTCATATATTATACTAGCGACCCGGCCCGGCTTCACACAGGTGCAATTACCGTGCCGGTTCTAAACTATGTCATATATTATACTAGCGACCCGGCCCGGCTTCACACAGGTGCAATTACCGTGCCGGTTCTAAACTATGTCATATATTATACTAGCGACCCGGCCCGGCTTCACACAGGTGCAATTACCGTGCCGGTTCTAAACTATGTCATATATTATACTAGCGACCTGCCTCGGCTTCACACAGGTGCAATTACCGTGCCGGTTCTAAACTATGTCATATATTATACTAGCGACCCGGCCCGGCTTCACACAGGTGCAATTACCGTGCCGGTTCTAAACTATGTCATATATTATACTAGCGACCCGGCCCGGCTTCACACAGGTGCAATTACCGTGCCGGTTCTAAACTATGTCATATATTATACTAGCGACCCGGCCCGGCTTCACACAGGTGCAATTACCGTGCCGGTTCTAAACTATGTCATATATTATACTAGCGACCCGGCCCGGCTTCACACAGGTGCAATTACCGTGCCGGTTCTAAACTATGTCATATATTATACTAGCGACCCGGCCCGGCTTCACACAGGTGCAATTACCGTGCCGGTTCTAAACTATGTCATATATTATACTAGCGACCCGGCCCGGCTTCACACAGGTGCAATTACCGTGCCGGTTCTAAACTATGTCATATATTATACTAGCGACCCGGCCCGGCTTCACACAGGTGCAATTACCGTGCCGGTTCTAAACTATGTCATATATTATACTAGCGACCCGGCCCGGCTTCACACAGGTGCAATTACCGTGCCGGTTCTAAACTATGTCATATATTATACTAGCGACCCGGCCCGGCTTCACACAGGTGCAATTACCGTGCCGGTTCTAAACTATGTCATATATTATACTAGCGACCCGGCCCGGCTTCACACAGGTGCAATTACCGTGCCGGTTCTAAACTATGTCATATATTATACTAGCGACCCGGCCCGGCTTCACACAGGTGCAATTACCGTGCCGGTTCTAAACTATGTCATATATTATACTAGCGACCCGGCCCGGCTTCACACAGGTGCAATTACCGTGCCGGTTCTAAACTATGTCATATATTATACTAGCGACCCGGCCCGGCTTCACACAGGTGCAATTACCGTGCCGGTTCTAAACTATGTCATATATTATACTAGCGACCCGGCCCGGCTTCGCACAGGTGCAATGCTGATACTAAATACTCTACAGAAAAACTGTGAACATTGTATAAAAAACCGCCGCGAACGCCGCGCTAAAAACTCGACACTCCGCAATTTTTAAATGCATGATGTCTGGTGAAGCCGTACGGAGGACGGGTCTGAGCAGTTGTGTTGCGATGTGTGCCGAGTACGATGCGTCTAATGTTGTTGTGTTGGGAGTTTGGTCGTGGAGGGTCTTCACATCAATCTCCCTTTGGTGCAGCATCGTTGGTCGTGTTGTTGGGTTTAACATTGCATCACCTCGTTCAACTGCCGTCTTGCTTCGTATTCGCTCGGTTTTTCTGAGTGAATAGGCTCTTAATAAACTAGCACGCTTTACCATCAACGATCGCATCACTGCTTACCATCAGGCGGGATTGCGGTCAAGCGCTAGTTTATAATTATTAAAAAAAAAAAAAAATCTATGCTGTAAAGGGCGATGTAGATCTATACTAAACCAACAATGTATTTAAGGTATTAAATTGGATAAGGATTAATTCTGTACCTATTGGTTAAAATCGCTTCGAAAATTAGCCACTATTTGTCGTAAAAAGTAAATGACAAAAATTTTTATTGTGGGATATCCATAAGAGATAGATATGACAATGTGTAGAATATTTAGTAAGTACATTATTTTGATAAGTCTCGTAAGGTTCCACCTGCGTTTCACTACAAACGCGGAAAAAATGTAATTATTTACGACATTACATTAGAAACCTCAAAAATATTAATATTTCTCCACAATTTATTGGATATTATTGTACATATAAACCTTCCTCTTTAATAACTTTATTTATAAAAAAAAAACCGCATCAAAATCAGATTGGAATTTTAAAGATTTAATCATATAAAGGGACAAGGGGAATAGCAGTATAGTGACTTTGTTTTATAACATGTAGTGATTTAAATTTTGACATTTCACGCGCCAAGCACACAGCACAGTCAAACAGACTCTTTTTTTATTAATTTATAAACCAGCGCTTGACCGCAATCCAGCATGATGGTAAGCAGTGACGCAATCGCTGATGGTAAAGCGCACTAGTTTATTAAGAGCCTATTCACTCTAGCCTTGAAGACACTCAAATTGTAGTCCGACGGAAACACCGCCGCAGGCAAATTGTTCCAGTCCCTCAATGTACGCGGTATAAAGGAGGAGGCGAAACGCTTCGTCCGGATCGTAGAGGTGTTAACAACATAAGGGTGGAAACTCGCCGTACGACGGGTCGTCCGATGGTGGAACGGAGATAGGGGAATTAAATCGTGCAATTCCCTCGCACACTCCCCAAAATTTATCCTATAGAACACCGAAAGGCTGGCTACTCTACGCCTGTGGTCTAGGCTTTGGAGACCAACTCTAGTTAAATCAGGGTCACCAATCAGCCTCTTCGCACGCCTCTCCACTGAATCCAAAGTGGCCAGGTGACACTTAGCAGCACCAGCCCAAATGTGGCTGCAGTACTCCACACACGAACGGACTTGTGCTTTGTACAACATTAGAAGCTGCCCTGGTGTGAAGTACTGCCGGACCTTTGCGATAACGTCAAGTTTTCTGGCAGCCACCTTGGCTTTGGACTCAATGAACCGCCTTCTTTTACAAAATATCGCCTTTATATCATAACCACAATCAGACTATAATGTTCCCGCTCCTGGGACACCACCCTCCTCTCGGTAAAAAAGAGTGGGCCGTAATCTACCACGCGGGCCCAGTACGTGTTGATAGATGTCACATGTCTTCGAAGTTTTGTCTCTAGGATATGCAGGTTTCTTCACATGTTTTCCTTCACCGTTTTGAAAGCAGTGGTGATGAATTAATTTATACAAAGTTTAGCGCCTGAATATAAGATGACTGAAAACTGAACTTTAAGTCTGAAATCGCCAACCTGCATTGAGCAAGCGCAGTGATTACGCTCAATTCTTCTCTGTATGAGAGTAGGCCTGTGCCCAACAGTGGGACGACAAATAGGTTGATGATGAAAGCGCCTGATTCGAATCTACGAGCTACAACATGCAAGTCGCGGTTGTACCACTAGGCCACCACTGCTCACTGCTATTATAATATTAGTCTAATTACACAATAATCTATGCTTGTTCGAGCTTTGCATGAGATCTAAGTAGTTCAGCACAGGATTTTTCCCGAATTGCAAGGAGACTGTTTTAGAACAATGCGGAAACTATGCACATCACTGTTGCACAGAGCTCGGGCTAGTTCGAGCAGAGTCTGAGGGCAATCCCGTCGAGGTTTCAATCCCTGAACCTGCACCTGCCACCAGCTTGTTAGTTTGTTACGCAAGTGCAACTAACAGTAATTGTAACAGTAGCAATGACTTTCATCACATCACAATGAGTTATTGTCGTAGTGCAGAAGCGTGATGTACAGACGACAGCACATAAAGCTACTACAATCCGTCAGATTTCTTTATTATATTTTCAACGTTATCTCTAAAGTATTAAGGCTCAAGGTTGACTGGGAATATCTGACAGTTTGGGGTAGCTTGATCTGCTGTCATCCGTACCTGCACATCATGCACGTGCCCCAATAACAGAATTGAGATAATGAAACAATTTAAAATAGTGTCCATAACCTGTTCGTTTCTACTAGAAGCTACTCCCTGCTTTTTGGAATGTTCAATAACGTTCATCTTTTTGGCTGAACGATTCCTTGAAAATTCATCAAATGCTGAAAGTTTGGGTTTGAATTCCGCGACTGGTGGTGGTGCATGGTTCCAAATCTATAATTGAAGTCTTTTTCTATGGAGAAGGCAGGTCAGAAACGTCACAGTTACTCTTTTAAAAATGTAAATTTTATATTCAAGTATAATAAAAAAAGAAGAGCTTATTGAGCATCAAAAAAAAATTTAACGTAACGTCGACAATACTAACGACAAAATCAACATTTCAGGTTTTTGGATTCATTATAATATTTACGTTCCATAATTATTCAGAAAAAGATAATCCACTAAATGACGGAGGCTAGATAAAGTTCAAATCATTAAGCAAAATCTAACATTTAAATCTATGAAAAGTAGTCACACCACGTTTAGGTATATAAATGTGTAAAATTTCGAGAGCGGTCACAGTCACCGGACCATCCTCTTCTCCTCCACAACGACCCACATCCACCTCCCAAAACCAAAAATGAAATCCGTAAGTGTGCATTGAACTTTATTATTATCTGGTTTAGATTTCATTTACTTCATTTTTATTTAAATTACACATAATTATCGCATTTAAAGTAACGAATGATTCAATTACAATTCGAGTTGAATTTTAATCATCATTTGAAATTTTTATCAGTTGGAATCATTTCGAAGCTTATTGCTGGTCCATTGGTCCGTATGTTGTCTAATCAGCAATGTAAAGAACTCGCAATGAATTTTGTTCAACTTTCAAAATTAAACCTATTGCTACTGATAGCGCTACGTAATTACCCCACTACATATCATGAATCAAATATAATTCTCATATCGTTTCTATTATGAACAATGCAAATATTTTAGTGTACTTAGACTTGTATTATTATACTTAGACTTATAAATATTTGCAAATTACCTCGCTCCATTCTATAAATGTACACTCAAGTGGAATTCTCCGGGTCAAGCAGCGTAAGCGTAAGAGTGGTACAAACTTGCAAAACATCAATATCTGCGACCGCAAAACGATTATAATTATTCGATCATGTTTAAAAGGACATAATGTATAATTTCAATCTCATAGCATTCCATGATTCATTTGATATTATTACTAATAGTTTTAACGGAAGTATCATTAATACCCATCGGTGAATTTGCAATCGAGACATTGTTGCATACAATTCAGTATTGTACCTCATTTTAAGAATCCGTCCTAAGCTAAAGCTCCTTTCGGTATTCAACAACTGTGCGATCTGTTTCATTATCATTTAGATGATCTTACGGATTGCTATTTGAATCACAAGTAGCTCGGCAACCTTGACATTTGTGGCTCCTTTTAATTATGTCGCTACATATAAATGTCTAGTTAGTAAGAATCCGATAGATCATCAATGTTTTTTATACTAAAATTTCGATGAGATGTGAATCTACTATTTCCTCATTGATTTGAAAAAAATAATTTGACTTCTTGTCTGGCATACAAATGTAGGCTACCGCATTTTTTAGTGATGCCATCTATTTAAAATCATAATTAAAAAAATATATATATTACACTATAATTTAAATGTTTACGTGAAGTATATTGCTAATTAAAAATTAAGTAAATATAATTTGAATGTAATGTAATCTAGACAGGTTACTCGAAGTTCTTCTCATACCAACATTGAATAGTATGTATCATGCTTGCATATCCCATAACAGTTCATAAGGTGATTTCCGAATAGTTGGATAAATCGAAGGTTTTACCAATTGTTCGTTTGTGCAGTTCATTGTTCTCGCCCTGTTCGTCGCCGTCGCCCTGGCCGGCCCGGCCGACAAGGACGCTGTCGTTACGAACTACAATAACGACAACATTGGAGTTGAAGGATTCAAGTACAAGTAAGTTCACTACTACGACGATTGTTACTAGTTTATTTTTACAACCTATGGAGTTGTAGTGTAAAATAATATTTGATCAAAGTACAGTCAGAATAATCTGTAAATATATGATTTCGGTAAAAGACAGGACAATCACAATAACAAGGATCAAAAGGAAACAATAATACGAGCCAGTTAGCTAAAATGTACCTACTATGTAATTTGTGAAGGTATAGTTTATTGACATATTATTATTAATATAAACCGGACTTCTAAGACAAGCGACAGGGCTTATACCCTGTTGCTTGTCTTATAGAGTCCAAACTAGCAACGACAATAATGCCTAAGAGCAGGTTACCCACAGGGGCAGGTGTTTATCCTTTTAAAATTCCAGAACCTTATAAACACTAGTTATGTTCACTTATACCGTTTATGTCATGACCCACAGCTATGACACCTCCAACGGTATCTCCCAGCAAGAGCAGGGACAGCTGAAGAATGTTGGCTCCGAGAACGAGGCTATTGAGGTCCAAGGCTCCTATTCTTACCCTGGTCCCGATGGCGTTCTCTATCAGGTCTCTTACATCGCTAACGAGAACGGATTCCAGCCCCAGGGTGCTCATCTGCCCGTTGCCTAAGCCGACACCCAAACTTACTCAAATCTAGTCTAAATTGAGCGATCGTGCAAGAGACCTATGTTGTTAATGACTGATTGTTTTGTTTTGTTGGATCTCTTGCGGATAGAATAATGAATATATGTTTTTTGGTTTTATTATTGCACTTTCTTTGAAATCCCTAAATCCATAACATATTACACAATATTAATGATAAACACACTATCAAGAGAAACAACAAACTAATTTACAGACACTGTAACATACAAAGACTTTCAAAGGATCGCTGTTCAAAGAAAGAAAAAGAATGTCAAAGGGTTTCAGGTATAGTCTGAAAGAACAAGGAGCGTGTGTGAGACAATCCATTAGCTGATAGCAGTCTACCTTCAGAGCACTCACCTACATCAAAGTTAATCAAAGCTAGCCCCACAAAGGACCGAAAAAGGAGTTCCATTGTGGTAAATAGTCCTGTGCTGTGTTGTGAAGGAAATGTGCTCTACTTGCGACACATTTGAAATCTAAACTGATTGCCTATTATCTGCTGATCTGATCATGCTATGGATTGATTGTGTCTACTTCGACACCTACCCTAATATTTTTTTTATATAATTAATAAATATAATTATGTATGTTAATTAAAATCCAAATTATTTTGAAGGATATTACTAATCCACATTGCTTCATATGTGCGAAAAATTGTTGTCTACTCCAAGGTATATAAATAGTAAATGGTTTTATATTGTAAGTAGTGTGTACGGGAGACAGCAGGTTAAGCTACCCGAAACTGTCAAAAAATCCCATCAACTTTGAGCCTTAATTCTTTACAGATAAAGTTAAAAATCTAATAAGGAAATCTGACAGATTGTAGTAGCGTGATGTGCTGTCATCTTTACAAATAGTTTTACACGTCAATCATATTTCAAAAACTAGGTGAGGCCGGTATTTCGTATCCATCTTGTCTAAGAAGAGAGGCCAAAATAAACTCAGACAGCAAACCAACAGTACCAAAGATAGAACGTTTGGGTAGGCCAAATATTAGTAGGCAAAATTTCTCTCGGTGGTAGGCCACAACATCGGCCAGACAACACCAGACAAAACCTTGCCGCCAAGCGATTTGTCGTGTTCCGGCATGATGTCTGGTGAAGCCATACGGAGGACGGGTCTGAGCAGTTGTGTTGCGATGAGTGCCGGGTACAATGCGCCTAATGTTGTTGTGTTGGGAGTTTGGTCATGGAGGGTCTTCAGATCAATCTCCCTTTGGCGCAGCATCTTTGGTCGTGTTGTTGTTGCTCAACTGCCGTCTCTCTTCCTATTCGCTCAGTTTTTTTGAGTGAATAAGCTCTTAATAAACTAGCGCGCTTTACCATCAACGATCGCATCACTGCTTACCATCAGGTGGGATTGCGGTCAAGCGCTAGTTTATAATTATTAAAAAAAAATAATAATAATTACTCAAATCGCCAGACAATAACAGAACAGTGAAAAAAAAAAAAACTAAAATAATGAACTTATTCGTTAATTCTTAAGCAGTTAAATCCCAAGCTTTTTTGTTCTCGACATAATCTTAGCAACTTAAAGCAGCTGAATGTTGATGAAGTATCAAAATTAAGACCATTCGTTCTGATAATATGTTATGAATTACCCCCTGAAAGTATTGCTGAGGAAAATTTCAATACAACAGCAAAAAAAAAAAACAGTATAAATGGTAAGTAAAAAATACAAAAAAAAAAAATAGTTCTAAACTATTAAATCCTCATAAATGTGATGTCCACTTAGATTTTAAATGTGTCACCGACCGAGTGCGTGTACTGAGCATACCCCAATAATTCACAATAAAATAAAATGTAAGTACAATTCCAAGCAGAGCACGTTTCCCATCGTTCGCAGATAACTAGACGTGCTAGCGAGATTACGCGCGGGCTCAAAGACGTTTTGATTCCGAGGTGTTAATGCACCGCTGTATTACTGCCAGGCTTACCTATGTGAGAGATTGAAGATAGAATAACTTTACAATGTAAACATTTATATGTGGGATACTTTGGATGTTCAGGCTTTAACTCGCATTTACGTATTTAAACAGATTTTCGCATTGTTATATTGGACTTTTTTTTAAGAACACGTCATATTTTTCAACCGTGTTGTAGCTCGAAAAAGTTGCGATATTGGGTACTCGCTACTCGAGTGTTTCGGGTTTCGTACTTTAAAAGAAAATCAATCTTTTTATCGTCCCACTGCTGGGCACAGTTGTCCTCTCATACAGAGAAAGATTGAGCATAATCACCACGCTTGCTCAATGCAGGTTGGCGATTTCAGACTTGAAGTTCAGGTTTCCTCAAGCGTTTTCCTTCACCTTGTAATCAGTCATTGGTGTTCAAGATATACTTAAAAAGTACATATAACTTAGAAACGTTCCATTTTTACTTGCTTGACCTGGAATCGGACCCGTACCCTTACGCTTGAAAGGCTGGTGTTTTAACCACTAGGCCACCACGACTTCCTTTATTTCTTTCCTCTATTGTGCACATACTCAAACTAATACCTGTAGGCAGCATGAGCATTCCATTACTGTAAGGCACTGTTTTGATTATCTTACATGACACCAGGACTCATCCACAATCAGCTCACAGACACAGCCCCCTACTTTAACATTCATTTTTGACGACTTAGTGAAATCTCAGAGGTGAAACCGTACTTCGTACTTACGTAAACACATTTCTTTTTTTTATAATATCACTTACGACTTTGTTAAGAATTAATCACAACATGTATGCATGAAACTACCACCATCGCTGCCTTGTTTCGCAAGACCTCCCGAACATCGAGCGCTACCGAGAAATATCATACCGTGGGGTCCAACCTGTGATTCACAGATTGCGTTATATCGTTCGATTTAATTTAGTTATAATGTAGACTCAAGAGCTTCATTTTTTGTTCTAACATCGAACAGATTGTCGCGTCTATAATAAATTATAACATAATTAATTGTAACGTTAATTACTTAATTAAACACATAAGTAAATTCGTTTCGGTTTCATTCTGCATCCTCAACGGCAGCCCTACGTTATTACTTCATTTTATCAAAATCAAAAAAATCAAAATCAAAGCATTTATTTCAAATAAACCAGTTACAGGCACTTTTGAATTGTCAGAAGGTCGGTCAGTCAGTAAGGTGAAGCTAGTCGCCCATTCCAAAGAGTAGGTACCTATGGAGAAGAACGGGCAAGAAACTCCATGGACACTCTTTTAAATTATCAAGCTGTTGATACAAATATTTGATTACATCATTCATTTTGAAATCAATCGTGTGAGAACGATGCAGAAATATATTGTACGCTGAGAGCGTCCATTATGGAAAAAAAAAAAAAACAACAATTCAGAAATTAAAATACGCCGTAGCAGCTAAGAGATGACCAGTCCCCTCTGACGGCGTTCGTTCACGAACATGACGTATGGATCAGCATCATTCAGCTCAACCATATTGAAGGGAACCTAATGATCCAACACACACGCCACCACCAGCGAGACATTTGAGTGAGCATGACATACTCTCAACAGCCATAGCACTATCAAGTCAATAAAAGACTAACCCAACAAATAGATGCTTTACAGCAAGTAGATCGTGCTCACACGTGTTCCATGCAATTATACAATACTAAGAAATTGAATCTACACAATGCAAAGACAGTTTTGTCCAAGGTTCAGCAGCTCCAACGGTGTTCCCGAATGCTAAGTTTAGCTCCTGTATAGTTGCACCAGTGCCGAATACCCCTGTCAGCGATGCAATTCCGTAACGTACAATATGCTTGGCTACATAGTGTGTACTGGCTTTAAGTTAAAAAAAAAAAACAAACCATTGCAAATTTAACTACAAGAGGAAAAATCAAAGAACAATCAGTGTAAGCATAGAAATCGGACGCAGCTCAAGCCCAAGCCTTTTTGTCGTCAATATAATCTTTAACACTATAAAATGCTTTCTGACACAACTTACGTTTAATAAAAGATTTGAATTTATTCAGGCTCAGATCTTGAACCACCTCTGGAAGTCTATAACAATAACAATAGTCTATCAACAATATTTGTATATAATAAATGTTGTTATGATAGTCTTTGACAATGCTGTTTATTACTTCACCAGGACAACCATTCTTTCAAATTATTGATGGCGTCCCTCAGTTGGGGAGTGTGGGAATTTTACCTCACTAAAATGAACCCAGTGATCACCATCAGCAGATAAGAGTGGCCTCTGTCTCCTTAAATGGCAAACTCCCGGACCACCCTGTTAAACGCTGCCGCATATGACCACTATGCCCACTTTCTCCCCTGAGGCGACTCGATAGGCAAACGGAGTCCTCACTCAATGTGCCTGCGACCGCAAAGATCCGTCCAACCTTGGTTGGTATACTTACTAACCAACTGCGTTGCAACTCAGTGGTTTCGGCATATTTCTTTTTTTTTGTTTTGGCAGGAGTGGGAAATCCTTTCGGACTGCCTCATTAGTGAGCCAGTCTGGGCAGTGCTGGACTCTTGCCGGCTAAAACCACGCTCCTGCCCCAAGACTCGATTCTCCTTTATCTTCTGCCGATGTTTGGCAGTATCTTCAATGTCATCGTTGCACGACGGGTGTACAGTCCTTTGGGTTGAGTGAGCTTGACAATTAGTGTTCTTGTTGTCCTCCTTCTCCGAACAGAATCAAATCTTTTCCGATCCGATTGGCAGCCTCCTTCTCGACAATCACGGTATCACAGTTTCACAGAACCTTCTAATTGTTTGTCTCTGCCCGAGTAGTTGGAGCCTACTCGTCAATACTGAGCCACTGCTGCTATCCATCGTATATACATACATCTAGATAATTCAAGCCTCCAAACAAAACGCAGAACGCACGCACTGTACTTAAACAAGCATCAGTGTGTGACAAATACTTTTTGTAAGTCGAGCGGCGGCGTCGCCATGTGTGGCTGATAGTGAGGCGTTAATATTACAGGTGGATTTGATCTATTGCTTCTACGTGACTGGTGGAGCGAGTGACGAGATGGAGCGGGTTGAGGTACACGGTGTTCGGTTTTAGGAATAAACTTTGGGGAAATAGTCTCGGTCATTATAATTTTTCCTTCGATCTCGTTTTATGCGGGGTTGAAATACAAAAGTTTAATTTCATTGTGACATCATATGCCACAAGGCATGCTATATGCTGCGTCAGGATTGCGGTTTGGTTAAAAAAGAAACCGTGGCCCTGGCCGTAGCACAGGCAAATGAAGACACACGGGTGTGTTTTAGTCAGTAAAAGTCTGACACGCTCCACTCCGCCCAGAGTGGGAGAATTCATTTGATGATTTCCCATCCCAACAAAAAATAAAAGCATACTACACGTCAATAAGATTACTTATATCACAATTATGTTATTCTGTAATCAATGCCTAGCCTTTTTCTTTACATAAGGATGTATGTAAGTGAATACTAATATTTAAATAGAGCGACTGCTTATCATGATAAGTTGCTGTTGGACACGATACACCTTAGTATGAGAGAGTAGTGGAGAGAGTTAATAGTCTCGACATGTAATGTTTACCCATCTAAGAACTGAGCGTGGCAAGCGTAGCTTAACGTAGGTTAAGCTACGCTTGCATCTTGATTGTAGAATCGACTTGTGCGGGTAGTATAACTTAGCCTCAATAGGCTCTATGAAATAATACTATGTAGTAGCCGATTAGGATGAATTAATATAGTATTAGTAGATCCTAATAACACTACTCACGGTACCGTCGAGTATGTATTCACCTAAAATTTTGCTTCTGCATAAATATTGCCTATTGAATTATAATTATACTTAATCTCTGATAAATATTGACGATATGTAATTTTCATGAATATGCACCATCATATCCATATGACTTATGCACCATCTGTTTCGATCAATCGCGCTGTTTTATCTGCTCAAATGTTCACAGAAGTAACGCTCCAAGGTTTTCCCTTGAAATTAAAACCATATCTTGTAATTTGTACCACACCCCGCCAACGCGTTCTTCCGACTCAACGTGTTCTTCTAACACGCGATATATTTGTTAAACACTCTGTATATCGGGCACGGTTCACCCTGTATATTGGGCACGGACGCATGATTTATGAATTTCAATAACTTTACACTTTTACCTAACTTGGGTCAGTATTTATTTTCTTTCTTTCCTTCTTACCTCTCAACTGTTCGGTTCGGGTTATGGTAACATGCCTTCCGTATTATTGAAGTGCCCTTTTCTTTAGGGGAAGATATCTTCTTAGCATGTCGTTAGCAAGGGAAAGGATATTGGAGGGACTAATGTGGAAGTGAAAGCAGTTTAACAATAAATACTAAAAAATATATTTTATCAAACAATATTTTTTTTAATTTTATATAAATCATGGACCTTTCGTGAGCGACTCCGACTTATATTTCTAATGAAATGGAGTGTTATTAAAAATTTTAGTAACCAAATAATACATGGCGGTGGCAGACCTTTATATCATAAAATAAATATTTGAACGATTATCTCTTATCAGCCAGAAAACATAGAAATGAGAT
This sequence comes from Sesamia inferens, assembly GCA_037179545.1. Lineage (NCBI taxonomy): Eukaryota > Metazoa > Arthropoda > Insecta > Lepidoptera > Noctuidae > Sesamia > Sesamia inferens. The sequence goes on from CM073927.1 coordinate 32,801,362, forward strand.
CGCTGACGACGACGTATTGGTTCTTAAGAACGGTTTGCACTGCATCCGATCCCAATCGAATCAAAATAAATCCAAATTAGAATGTTTTAAATTCTGACAAACAGTGTTCGAATCGAGTGCGTAGTCCTTCATAAAATAATAAGTTGGCTATAACGGACTGCTTTTTAATAAATATAACAAGACAAATATGTAGAACAGTTTTGTCTGGTGAAGTCGTAGGGAGGACGGGTTTGAGTAGTTGTGTTGCGATGTGTGCCGGGTATCTACGATGCATCAAAAGTTGTTGTGTCGGGAGTTTGATTGTGGAGGATCTCCAGATGAATTTCCTTCTAGCGCAGCATCGTTGGTCGTGTTGTTGGGTGTAACATTGCACCACATCGCTCAACTGCCGTCGTCTATCCTGTTCACGCATTTTTTTTTGTGAATAGGCTCTTAATAAACTACCGCGCTTTACCATCAACGACGGGATTGCAATCAAGAACTAGTTTATAATTATTAAAAATACATGCCATCTGAATTCAATTCGGTTAAGATATTGTGTAGAACCGTTCTAAAGACTAGTTAATGCCCTTATTGACTACTCATAAAATATATACCCCGCAGTAAAACACTAATAATTTTCCTTATAAAATTCTCTTTTGACCAAGTTTCTTCAAAATGTCTACCTCAAAACACATCATTCCTACATTATCTGGGAAGCACATTTTTTACGACTGCTCCCAACTTTTTCTGTTAAACGACGAAGTTTCAATTTTCCTGTCATTAAAGGCCTCTTAACACCGGTGCGTGCAAAAAGTGTGCGAAAGGGATGCAAGAACAATCAAAAATAGGTTTCGATTCGAGGGGAGATGACGAGTGGAGTAACGAAAAGAGAATTTGTTTATGAAGCATGTGTTTGAATATGGATGCCGTAAAATATTGTGCTGGTGTCTGAATGATAATACTAAAAGATATGTATATGGTACATTTAAGGTCCTGGGTTCAATTCCTAGGTGAAGTCTTATTGGGTTTTATCAGATTTTTCTCAGTAGCAGACCATAATTTGTATCCTAATGAGGACAATAGTATCGTCCTCTATTACCTATATCAGTATTGGTACATAATTGGCGAAATGTGGGTAGTCATTTGTTTTTTTATTTGTAATAAAGTTTTTATTATATAAAATTTTACGTAATCATCATAGTACCAATACAAATGTATTTAGAAATAATTTTTTTTCCCGCGAATTAATTCCAACTTCCCAGAAATTTGATAATTTTTAAAAAAGTGACGACACTGGTATTATTATGAGCGAATAGCGATGCGACCATGTGCCGCGTGCCCTGCCGCCCGCCGACCGCGGAAGGGTGCTTAACGCACATGTATTAAGTTACCTCTTTTTGCGAAATCATATTTATTTTTTTAGGGGGATTTTTTTTAAGTTGAGCCCGGTTTTGTATCCATTATTAGAATCAGTTATTGATACCTAACAATACCTTTACGGATCGGACAGGGTTTTCTTTACATTTTGTATAATACTATTGTTATTAAATTAAATTTTAAAATTATTTTAACTTTTTAGTTTGATATTCTTTAAAAGCATGTTTATTTAGTTTTTTAAACTATATTTGCGATCGGTCAGACTGAAAACTGACCCCAACGTATTTGGAAATAAGCTAGTCAGATGATGAGACGTGAAAAGCAAATTACGCACCTTCGTTTATTTGAAATTTCTCCCGTAATTTTGGTTTATACCAAACTACTGAACCGGTCTTTAAATTCCATATCGGCTTATAAATCACGAAGTTCTGACAAAACAAACAAAACAATACAGTCGAAATGAGAACTTCCTCCTTTTGTTGAAGTCGGTTAAAAGTAGTCGGCAGCTGCACGTTGTGACTGTGAAAAGAAGACTTCCACTCAGTGTGATGCTAAGACAGACCCACAGCATAGCGCTGATATCCAGTGATCATCTGAAAGAGTACAAATGTAGGACATTTAAACAAAACTATAGTACATTTAAACTACATTTAAAGTAGTAGCTGAAGTAAAGCTGCTACTTTTCATGCTCCTAACGGAATAGAAATAAATACTTAAATTTATTTTAAAACGCTCCATAAATATAATAAAAAACGATAATAATAATAAAAAAAAACTACATACAAATTGAAAATATTTAAGTAATTTATTACAAAGTCCTGTAATAGATAAAATGAAAATAAAATTTATAACTAAGTAATATAAATACATATTTAAAATATGAATAAAATGAAAGCATAAAATACTATTTTTATTAATAAAGAGCGCCGATATCCTCCCTCTTATTAAATAATACTTTGCTGTGCCCGACAGGGTCCATAATTGATTCGATATTTCAACATTGCAACTATTATGTACACTTTATAGAATGCAATATATTATTGGGCATTGAGTAAGAAGTCAAACTTGATTAAAATACAGTAACAAAGATTAGCTTAAATGGTTTATTTCGAATGGAATGTCAAAAATAAGAAATAAGCTTTTCTTGAGTTTGCGATCAAGAAACGACAAGGGCCAGACAAAAGTTCCAAAATAAAGATACTTTAGAACACACTAAGGTAGAAAAGAATAAAATCGAAACGACAGAACCGAAGCAAATTGAATAAGAAAATTTTTATTTTTACCTACCTTTTGAACAAATAAAAGAAAAAATAGAGAGAAAAGGCCCTTTTATTACACCTCTATTAGGATCGGAATGAGCTTCGAATTGGCTAATAACCGTTCTATCAGGTGAAAGGAATTCACTCTCGCTTCCCTTTTGATATTTAGGGACGCGCCCGCGGGTACCGATACCAATCAATATCGATAATTTGATTTGAGACACGACGAGAGACGATTCAATGTGATTCAGCTCCTGAAATTGTTTTTGTATTTAATAAGTAAATTGTAGTTGTATTGAGTTTAGTTTTATTATAAAGTAACTTGTTGTTTCGTTGACTAATTTTTATTAAATGGTATATCAGCCTAAATCAGCAGTTAGAACTGGTAAAGCGGACCCCAGACTCCAAAAGCTGAAAAAAGCTTTGGATGCGACTGGGATTAACGCTGGGATGATGATGATGATATGCTATGATTAACTATAGTTTTAAATGCCTTACATAACTTATTGTCTTTAAAAAAACAATCAAAAATTATCTTTTAGTTACATGTACTTTTCACTTTTTCTCACATAAATAACAGTGGTATCAATTGTGACCTCTCGAATTAAATGAGGAAAAGATTGGTTTCGGTACCGATTCGAATTTAATGATTCTCTGCCCATCCCTAACATGAGCGTCGTTACCGAAGTCCACCTTGATAGCAGTTTCTGTACTTCGGCAGTTACCAACGCACGCCTTAACGTGAAGATAGTAGTTCTACCAATTTGTTTTTATTTTTGTTAAGAATTTTAAGAGTTTTCTTCCTATTTTGCTACTTTGGAAAAGAATTCCGTGAATTGCGATAGTAAAACTGCTTTTCGTTTTATTTGGTTTGGACAAGTTATAATAATGTACTGATAAAAGTGACTTGGAATTTAAAAAATAATAATTATATGATAACAAAAGAATCCAGAACTCTAAAAAGTTTTTTGAATTTATCTATTTTGATTTCAAAGTTTACATTTCCTCACTTTGAGGTTCATGCATTCGCTTTTGGCCCGTACTGTGTTATTCGCCCGAACCATGCCGGATTCGCACCGCGTCCGGGCCCACCTGCTGTGCCGCCGTCAATTTGCATACAAATTCGCGCTTACACGCTACATCGCAACGTATCGTACGTGGATTTCGTTATTTGGACAAAGGCTTGTTGCTTGTTGTACGGAATAGATTTTATTGGAGGTAAATTATTCATGGTTGTTTGAGGTTACGGAAAATTTGGGAAGGTTCTTAGGTTAGGTGTGAAGGGGAGGAGCTCATTCAAAGAATGTAAGGGTTGGTACATTAGGTACCGTGACCTGTCTCAATACTCAAGAGTTCAAAGTAAAGAGGTTTAGCGTATTATTTACAATACATAATCGGATAATATTATGATTTTAAATCTGGGACACAGATCTGTTCCGAGAGAATTTCGAGCGCATCTTATGTCATTATTCAAATCATCTCTGTCTAGATTCAGATAAACATTACATTATATATCTTAACATTTTAGAGTACCTAAATCTTATTTTGTGACCGCATCAAATGGCATCTTCGTCCGAACCTCTAGCTATTGCGTTGGTGCTGAACCACTGGTATGAAATTGACAGGATTTTAGTCACACATCCTTTGCCTATTAGGTATCATTCTAGGCTACCCCTACATCCTAAAACAAAACCTTAACGCGTACAATAGTAAAATTGGAGGTATATTTGTTAGTCAGGTTGTGCGACCGCGTCCGCCATTACCATATTTCAGGCGGTTGTTGTGTCCAGTGAATCAGTCACCTGCCGGGTGCCGTGGGGCGCGGGCGTGATGTATGGCGCGTGTTATTGCGCCGCTGTTTACTGCGCCGAATAGTTTTGATAGCGGGTTAGATAAACGAGTCTCGATGGAATGAAGTCAATTATTTCATTTGATTTGCGATTTAATATGTTTTTTAAACTGTTTACTGGCTTACAATATGGAATACCCGAATACATCCAACCAAGTATATTAAAATTTGGGTTTGGTGGCATTTGTTTATTTAATATCAATCAAATTGAAATGTTAGATCCACTTGCATTATAAATCACATTTTTTTTTTTTTGTAATTATAAACTAGCGCTTGACCGCAATCCCGCCTGATGGTAAGCAGTGATGCAATCGTTGATGGTAAAGCGAGCTAGTTTATTAAGAGCCTATTCACTCTAGCTTTGAAGACGCTTATATTGTAGTTCGATGGAAACACCGCCGCTGGCGAATTGACCAGTCTCTCGATGTAGATGGTATAAAAGAGGAGACCACAACTCTTTGTTCGGATCATTGTGGTGTCAACAAAGTAATCATCTCACATCCCCATCTCCGTTCCATCGTACGGCGAGTACGGAGATGGGGGAATTAAATCATGCAATTCCCTTACACACGGAGAGTGTAACACGTAGAGTAAACTGCATCCAAACAGACATGCCTTCGAAGTTTTTGACCCTAGGACATGCCAGTTTATTCACGATATTTTCTTTCGCCGTTTTGAGAACAGTGATGATAAAATAATTTACACAAAGTAACGCAACTGATGGGGTTCCACCTACTACTACCTCCTACGACCTACAATTTGTAAGTCGTGACCGATGAGATTCGGTAAAATTATATTGCCATCATAGAACTTGGCTTTTGAAATACACTTAGTTTTTTTAAGGGTAGTAATTCGACTCAGAGCCTCCTTTGATTGTAATGGGCAGCCAAACGCAGGTAAACTTGAAGTTGGGGGCTGGATTTAAACCGTGTCTACATTATGATAATACTCATTACGTTAATCGTACAGGAAAGATAAAGCAACCAGTTAGCGTAGTCCCTATCTCCGTCTACGATCTGCGAGCGGTGGGAACTCTTAATTTATTCGGGTAACATCTCGTCGAGATTAAAAATGTTAATTGTGGAATTATTCGGAACAATTTATTCGGGTACCGGGGGGCGAAGTAGGCACCTTTATGAGGTGAACACAGTGTGGGCTTATAGTAGTTTGGGGGGTAGTAAGACATTTTGTTTATTTTTGTCTAGTGTTACATGTCAGGTAGGTGTATATTTAATGGTCAAAGGGATAAAATGGTATGTAGATATATAAAGAGCATCTTTAAAATGACTAATTACTTATTCTGCAGTCAATAGTTGTCTTATCAGCTTTCAATTGTTAATTTTTATTCTACACCATAAAGTCATATATAAATAAAGATGAAGTAAATGCTGATGTTAAAAACTACTTCTTCTTCTTCAGCCTATGGATGTCCACTGCTGGACAAAGGCCTCCCCCAAGGCTTTCCACGCTGATCGGTCTTGTTCTGCCCGCATCCATCGGCTTCCCGCGACCTTCACCAGGTCATCGGTCCACCTTGTTGGGGGCCTCCCTACGCTGCGTCTTCCAGTACGTGGCCGCCACTCCAGAACCTTACTGCCCCATCGGCCATCGGTTCTACGAGCAATGTGCCCTGCCCACTGCCACTTCAGTTTAGCGACTAGCAGAGCTCCTCATTTCTGATTCGATCACGCAGAGAAACTCCGAGCATAGCTCTTTCCATTGCCCTTTGTGTGACTCTGAGCCTTCGTATGAGGCCCCTTGTGAGCGACCACGTTTCAGTTCCGTAAGCCATCACTGGCAACACACACTGGTCAAAGACTTTAGTCTTGAGACACTGTGGTAACACCAAGATACCTTGGACGACGAGAAGATGTATCGTAGCTTCCCGAACGCTGCCCATCCGAGCTGGATTCGACGAGACACCTCTTTATCGAAGTTGGACCTACCTAGTTGGACTGTTTGTCCCAGGTATACGAGTATGTTCTCGTCAACACTTCGAGTGCAGAGCAACCAACTAGAATTGGAGTGGGTACGACATGAGAGTTCGACATGATCTTCGTCTTATCCATGTTCATCTTTAGACCCACTTGTCGGGAAGCTCTGCTGAGGTCATTGAGCATTTTGCCCAAGTCTTTCAGGGTCTCAGACATGACCACGATATCATCCACCACCACCAAAAAAAAAAAACCACTTACATGGGATTGAAGGAATAGTGAAGTGTATTTTATCGTACAGCTACCGAACACTCTGTACTTCAGATACAAACGTAGAATGATATCTTCATAAATCTGGCGCTGCGAACATAATTAATGCTAACTAATACTACCGTTGGTTCATTTCGCCCTTCATCGTGGCCAGCAGGTACTGAGGTGACGGTTGCTGGGTTTTTTACTGCCGATACTTCAGTATCTACCTGCTGGCTTGCTTAAGTATTTAACTCAGAACGATTGCTATCTGACTTCCACATCTCAGGTATTGGGTATTACGATACCCTTGGTAAGATTGGCAGGAATACTTTCTGACATCTGTCTGAATGTACAGATGGCCACACAGACCATCCACGGCAAGCGTAGCCTTATCTACATCCTAATTGCGTAACATACAATTACTATCAGTTAGAATCATTTCGAAGCGTATTGCTTATTCATTGCTCCATATATTCGCAAACGTGTCTGCTCAACAACGTAAATATCCCAATGAACGTTGTTGAACTGTCAAAATGACACCCATTGATACTGATAACGTGTTATGTAATTACCTGCTGATCGATCTATCTGTGCGGCAGTTTGTGTTTAGCCCGGGCCCCTTACACAGGCAGACTCACTAGTCTAAAATTATTTATAACTCCAACAAAAAAACCCTATAACAAAACATAAGACCCACTTCACGAAAGCTCGCATCATAAAAGTCACTCACACACGATTTATCACAGATAAAAATCAAAATAAACAGACAACTATTTCACAAACATCAGGTGTGCGCCACCTCGGGGAATATTTTAATACAGTGCCCTCCGACCCTTCGCAATCATTTTATTTTCATACTGGGTCTCTTGGCCCCCGAAGGTCTACCTCGTGATTTGCCATTCAAAGCGGGCGACGTGACGGCGCATCAGGTACGGGGATCATTCTACCCACACACTGAACACAGAGTTAATATAATGCTGTTGACAGATAGTGGACTACTATTGGCAGATTCTATTTTTTTTCCTTTCCTTGTTTAGTGACGGAATCTTGGTGTTTGAGGTGATGAGGATTATACATATATTTATTTCACCATGTACACGTATTAATAGATACGAAGAATGTAACATAACTACATACATACAAAGATTATGTTTATTTCTAAAGAAATCTCTTCCAGCATTCCTGTGATAGGAGAGTACATATAAAGAGATGTAGAGAAAGTGTCCAAGATTAAAAGGCAAAACTAAATACCGACATGAAATCAAAACAATTTTTCAAACTAAATATGCACACACATAAAATGTGAGAATACAATTTACTAGTGATTATATTGTTTGTCTACCTCCAGATATATAATATATTCTGGAGGGTAAAATATTTTTGTTTTTGAGGGTCAATAATGCTTTACTTAATGCTATAAAGATATCTGTGGTATTTTTCAATTTTATTTGCTTCAAATTGAATGTAAAATTGAACCAGTTGGAATCTCGTAATTCAAAACATTCAATATCTAGTTGCTGTCTCATCTCGGCACAAATAAATGTCGATCGATCTTTGAACCTTTTTAAAATTGAGATAATTGTTCTTCAGAAATTAAGCGGACCCCGGGATCCTACGCGAAAGCCGCGCATGCAACCGAGATAAACGCTAAGATGATGATGATGATGATGAATTGTTCCTCAGAAATAAAGCTTTTTTTTTTCTAAAAAGTTTGTTCATTTATGGAGTGAGTAACTATGAAGTTTTTGCTAAACACTGTTGGCCTCCTTTATTGTGTAACAGACCATTCATCCATATGTGAATCATTTTGAATACAGTTTCCTTGGTATGTTAGAAAAATGTGTCTGCTGAACAACGTAGACAACGCAATGTATGTTGTTGAACTGTCAAAATGAACCGCATTGCTACTGATAGTGTAAGAAAGCAATGAGATCACCGCTCTATTGGAATCTATTTCGTAATCATCTCAAACATTCTTACACAAAAAGCTCAATTCCTCCCAAATCTGACCACAAGCTCCAAACAAAACACGCACGAAATCAAATCTATACGATTTCAATATAGAGAGAGGGGATCGGATAGAAAAACTTTATATCAAAGGGGTACCTATACGTAGGTACGTCCTACAACCCCGTGTGGTACGTGTCCGGGGTGCTAAGGAACGACCCTTTAATAAATGCCACTATTTTTTTATACCACACACCTTGCGACCGAGGCTCTGTTTATGACTACTTTGTGTACTGAATTTGCAAATGGTTGGATTTCAGATTGATGGTGGAGGATTTCTGGATGTGGGTATTTCAGGGGTATTATTGTTTTATACAGTACTACCTTTTTCTTTTTCACTTCGCAAGTCTAAAACATTAATGATTTATTGATCACATATATTTCAATAACACAGAAATAAATGATCTCATCTTATATATATCTTAATATAATCAATTCTATAATAAATAAATAAATATATACGGAATCACATAGATTGAGCTAGCCCCAAAGTAAGTTCGAGACTTGTGTTATGGGATACTAACTCAACGATACTATATTTATAATAGATACATATATAGATAAACATCCAAGACCCAGGCCAATCACGATAAGATCGTTTTCCATCATGACCTGGCCGGGGATCGAACCCGGGGCCTCCACGTCGCAGGCAGGCGTGAGTTGGTAGTACAATGTTGCAAACATGATTACGAAATTATAATAAGTACCGACTGATGTTTGGTGGGTAAGCAATAAGTACTTTTCAGGTGTATAAAAAAAACTATAAAAGAAAGCCAAGTCTGTAAGACATTTGATTAAATTTTTGCGAAATTATAAAATAAACCTTAAATTACTCTGGGAATTTTGTTAGTTGTAAAATAGTGTCCAAGTTTAATCGACATATTTGAATATTTATATTGTAAAAAAAATATTTACCGACGACAGCCAGACCTTTTGAATACCTAGATGAACAAGATTTATCAATACAAATATTCTCTCAAATGAAAACGTCAAGCGAACAATAAAATCTGATTGAAGACGGCAAACCGCACAGTAGTAAATAATAACAAAACCTTAGGTTTTGAAGAAAACCAATCTCCGACATATATCTTCAAATCTATAAAGTGCTTATAGTTATTGTGTTTCTCAAGGATTTTTGCATTTTAGTTATTCAGTTACCACAACATAAGACCGGTTATCGTGGAAAGCCTTGGGGGAGGCCTTCGTCCAGCAGTGGACCTTTATACGCTGAAGAAGAAGACGTTCCCACATCAGGTAAATGAATATGGCATGAAAAGTTGCACAAGAAGGATATTTATAAAGCAAAGTGAATCAATTAAAGTATACGGTCTTTTACAACACGGACACGTTATAATAGACGGAATACAATGGAAAAAAACAAAACGTAAAAGAAGTATCCAAACAATCGGCAGAGGAATGTGTGCCAAGTTTGTGTTTAGTTTCTCTATGTTGTAGAAATTTCCTGAAAAACTAAAACAATAAGAAAATTTAACCCAACAACCTTCATTGTAAGCACATACGAGTATCTAAAATACACGTTAATGTGTTTTTCTTTTTGTCCTGATCCTAACCGCCGACCCCAAATATATTGGCATAAGGAGAGAAGATTGGTGATGATAGTGGTGACATTGATATCTCTAAAGTGTTAATGAAATTCTTACCTTCTGAATGCGGTAGGAACGATGGAAAACAGGTCGGAGTGGAGGTGCTTGGGGGAAATTTATGTCCAGCACGTATGGCTGAAATCGTATTAATATATCAAGACAAACTTCTATAAAAAAAAAATACTTTGCATATGGCGACGTCAGCGACGGCGGAGCGATGGGGTCGTCATCATGTTCGTCTGTTGGTAAGGGCTCCATTTCGTAGGTGACGTTTTAAATTAAAGCATGAAGTGTAAATATTCGATCCAATGTTGACAATAACAATTTAAATAAGAAAACCGACAGTTTCGCCTCGGAGAAGTGCTCTGGTCCGCGTCTCAATCCGAAGTATCAAGTGACCGTTCGACAGACCCCGCTTTATAAAGGACTCTTTCCACGTGTCGCCATTACAAAATAACGCCACAACGTTTACCCCACTACTATGTAAGTCAAATGAGCATCTTTTATTACAATTATTTCATTATCCACCACATATGTATATAATAAAAAAATCTTTGTATATTTTTCTATTGTTTTTAGGGTTCCGTTGTTTGTTGTTGCTTATTAATAAAATAAATACTCTCAAATATTTCCTTGCTCCAACATAATAGTTGTCATAATGTTTTGGCTCGCCAGCCCCCTGTGTACTTTGAGAGCCACTGGCGCGCATTATAGTGCGTGTATCAGCTATAAAGCTTGTCTAGACAGGTGATTTACGTTCACCTGCGCGCCCTGAAAAAATACGCGGCTTTCGACCTTTAACCAGTTATTTATTATTATTATAGTTTAATGTTTGGGGGTCGAGGTGCTGAAAACGTGAGGCAAGCTTTTAAATTTTTTGTTTTTTTATCACCATTCACTACTAAAAATAAACAAATCTCTCTAAAGAATTCATCCATGTATATTTTAATTTACATTTATTCCAGGACTAATGATTGATTAGTCCTTTAGAGAGATTTGTTTATTTTTAGTAGTAAATGGTGATTTTTATTAGGGGACTTGCTTATAAGGGTATTTATCCAGTTCATTTATTGAGCATAAATGTAGAAAATAATTTATTTTATGGCTTTAAAAAACATCATTCATTATATTTTTAGTGTATGTTTTAATGTAAAAATAAATTTAAAAAATGCAGGAGTATTGTTTTAGTAACACTAATCCTGCATTTTTTCCATTCACTAATTAAAAAAACTATTAGTCGAAATTATTTATAAAAGTTCTAAGAAAACAAGATAATAGATCAAGTTCGACTTTGGCTCTAAATTAACTTGAACGCATCTTTCTTCACTTAATACTTCACTGAACAAAGCTTACCGTTTTATTAGTGAATCAGTTGCGCCATCAAGGTGGGCTTTTAACACAATACTTTGAGCCACAAATCTCGCACACAATACGTACGAATACGTACGGGTTCGTAAGGACCCTACACGAAATCTTTTAAGACGATAGTGTTGCAAATGGGTTCCGTGGAGCTCCTACAACAGCGGAGGTAATGTTGAAGATTGCCAAGTGGCCCATGTAAGTAGTTGCCAGTAAGGGTACAGAAGTCAATATACTAATCGAGTTTGGTGTTTTATGCAAATGTAGACAAGAAATATAATTTTCATACCTATATATTACATTTACTTTTACATGTTACGTTTTGCCAAAGATACTTCACAGACATTAATTCTCTTCTTACGCCACACTCCGCTTTAATATTATAAAATTGAATTTTGATTCTTTTACACTTATACATATTTTTTGAAAAAAAACAGCCAAAGTTCTTGGGCATGGCACAATAGCGGCGGTAAGTCCCCTCTTTGAGGAGTGGCTAGAGAGGCGCCACGGCGCCCTCACCTTCCGCTTGACCCAGGTCCTCACCGGACACGGCTGTTTCTTGTTGTGCCCTGGCCGTCGCACAGGCAAGTGAAGAAATACGGGTGGGTTTTGGTCAGTTAAAATCTGACACACCCTTCCGCTCCAACCAGAGCGGGAGAGGTCATTTGATGATTTCCCATCCCAAACAAAAAGGTTCTTGGCTATTTAAAAAAAAAGTAGGCCGGGACCTGCTTTTGCTTCTTTGCACTAAGAGAGTGTGACAAGGTTTGTATTTTATATTTTACATTAAGCAAAATTTATAAAAGCACCCCTGTGTTTCGTGGCCGCTCAATGAGGTGTAACGACTAGGATTAGCTCTGAGGTAGACACTAATACAACATACTTGTCCATTTGAATCGACACACATAGATTTCCGAATATACAACGTTATTGTTTGTTTATGCGAAAGCCGACACACGTGTCCAGTATTTTTAAGTAAAGAATCATGTACAAAATTTCAAAAAAATATCATGAAAGAGCATAAAATTATGAGCTTGTTATCTTGCTTGGTTGCCCCAATTAAATACGGTCAATATTGATGAAATTTAGCTCAAATGCTTGGCCATGTTATGATAATTATAAAAAGCGAATTAAAATTCATAAGTGCATTGGAATCATTAGAGCGGGGAATATGTTAAGAAATGACTACTTCTATCATGCTTAGTCTTCCAGGCATACAAATGTAAAGATTAGAAAAACAAGAAAAAGTGGAATGAATTATACAAACAGTCAAAACTGGAGAAGTTAATTTAAAAAAACACAATTTATTTTCATACAATTCTACTAAAATACAATATAATTAATACAGTTTAATAGTCCGTAAGTAATTTTATTACGTAGAAATTCTCGTAAATGATAATTTGACACAGATTCTTCTACGGAAATAAAACGGATAGGTATTAATACCTAGTGTCGACACAAATGGAACTCACCTCCAATGAATCTTGGGAGCCACGTTCGGACAACGCTATTAGGGGTTGAAGAGATCCGCCACCGAGCGACCGATCACATTGACTTCACCTCACCTTAATAGATACTAGTTTAACTTTAGACTGATGCTGGAGTCTACCTTCTGTCAATTAACTACAGTGGCTTTGAATTGATTGGAGTTAAAGTTTCAGACGAAAGTTGGAAAGCATAGTTTATTGATAAGTATTTGTTATGAAGCGAAGTTTTATACAAATTATAATAATAATATAAATGTGAAAGTAAGTTTGTTTGTTATCTTTTCAGGTCTATACTGCTGAACATATAACAAAGTGGCGTGGAAAGAGTTTTCTTTTCGTATCGATGGAACGTTGCTTTAACTATTTTATATTGTGTAGGCTAGGGTTTTTTCACTCATGGTAAGCAGCGTTGCAATCGTTGATGGTAAAGCGCACTAGTTTATTATGAGCTTATCCGTTCTTGCCTAGAAGATACTTAAATTGTAGTCTGAGGGAAATTGTGCCAGTCTTTAGATGTACGCGGTATAAAATACGAGGCAAAACGCTTTGTGGAGACCGTAGTGGTGTCAACAACTTAAGGGTGGATGCCAATGTTGAGAGATCAGAGCCCTAGTTGCATAATACACTCATCATCATCTCAGCATTAGTCCCAGTCCCATCCGAAGCTTTTTCTTGCTTTGGAGTCTGGGGTAGTACTTTACCAGGCTAAGTGCTGATTTAGCTAAACTTCGATATTTTCCTTGAAGCGACTCCCGTCTGACCTCTACAATCCGAAGGCGATATCGAAGAATTGCAGTTAAAAAAAATTCTTAGACTTCTGAGGGCTCCAAAAACCCGTAACGACTACCACTAAATGTTCGTATGGCAACCGGGATCAACGGCTTAACGTGCTTTCCGAGACACGACCAGACCAGTGCAAATTTTCATATTCATGCATACAAATATTTGCATTGCGCGGGGATCGAACCCACGGAGGCTGAGTTGCATAATACACTATCTAACTCAATTTAAATCATTTCGAAGGATATTGCTAAAGTATCACCTCATTTTCAAGAACCCTCAACTTATGACATCAAGATTTACGGTTCATCCCAAAATACAATTATTTTATGAGTCCGTGCCTTAGTCAGAGAACCACATCACAAAGATATCCTCAAAAATAAAAGCTAGAGGTGTACCAAGAATTTATGTAACTTAAAGATATAGGAAAACGATCAGGTCTGCGTGTCCGAGGTGCGATTGCCATTAACGTGCGCCGTAAACGAACCGGTCCGGTCGGCCGGCCCGAGATACCGGACCCGAGGATTATACCGACTGACGGGCACACCGGGTGGAGAAGGAAAACGGGTTTTATTTATCTTTTTTCTTTCTTTGAGGGTTCTTTGTCTTTTGTAAGTATTGGATTAATGAGGTAGACTGTGGAGCTACCTCACTTAGAACACAACGGTACTGTTATGATTGTTTAATTTACAGACACGTTTATTTTTACCGTCCCGTATCTAAAGGGCAAAACATGATCTTATTACTTAAACGCCATTTTCTTTCTGTCTGTCTCTCACCAGCCTGTATCTGGGGAACCGTGGTAGTTAGACAGTTAAAATCTTCAGAAGATAAGTTTTAGTTACCGATGTTGAAATGATAAATGAAAAAAACTGAATTAAATATATATACATATGTGGGGGAAAACGCCAGTAAGGCGGGGACGAAGTTCCGGATAGTTGAGGTGTATTCTCATCCCACGAGCATCCATCAAGGGCGGTATTTCGAGAAAACGTTGAACAATAATTATAGTGTTATGTTCGATTCTTATTATTATAACTGTACAGACACTTAGATCACTTTAATATTGACGGATTACAATGATAATCTCGGATTAAAACAAATAAGTGCCACTGGGGAGTATGACCAACCCACTCGATCGAAGCTTGAGCAAAGAATTAAGAATGCCCACGTTAACGTTCACTCGCTATGTCAAACGCAACTCCAGTTGGTGTTACCATTCGCTCCATGGTGTTACCCGCTCTTAATAAAAAAACATAATTTATCCGAATACCGATCGATTACACGGCTTCAAAAAAATAGTAGAGTAATTTACGGTCAATTGACACTGATACGATAAAACAGATCACAATATTCAAAATTAACCAATCACGCGCCGTTACGGCCATCCTGCGACTTCACACGTCCTCGGGTGTGTGGGTTTCATCTGCAAATCAAAGACATAGTGAATTATAATACACTCCGTTCGACTGACGTCCGTCCGTCCGACTCCTAAAGTCGCTCCCTTTGTTCACGCTATACAATAACTCGTAATGATTACAAATTTTAAGTTCAAGTACAAAGAAAACAATAAGAACGAAATGTTTTGTAAAAGGAACACATAACATCGAGTCCTACAAAACATGTCACAAACGTCAGTCAAAGCCACATAGTCTAATCATTGCCACACAGGCCAGGTTTTGCCACATAGGCCAGGCTTTGCCACACAGGCCAGTCTTTGCCACACAGGTTAGTCTTAGCCACACAGGCTAGTCATTGCCACACAGGCTAGTCATTGCCACACAGGCTAGTCATTGCCACACAGGCTATTCATTGCCACACAGGCTATTGCCACACAGGCTAGTGCCACAAAGGTTTTTGCCACACAGGCTAGTGCCACATAGACTATTACCACACAGGCTATTGCCATACCAGCTATTGCCACACAGGCTATTGCCACACAGGCTAGTGCCACACAGACTGTTGCCACACAGACTATTGCCACAGGCTAGTGCCACACAGGCTAGTGCCATACAGGCTATTGCCACACAGGCTTTTGTTAAACAGTTAGTAATTTATTACTCACCTACCGTTGAGCCGTTACCGGCACATTCTGACTCTATTGTGGGTATTTCCAAGCACACATTAAAGTTAGAATCACGTAACGTTTAATTACAATGACTATTAGAAATCCAAACAGACTTAATTATTTTATCAACTCAAACACAAAAGGATCCTCCAAGCCTTATAATTATCAAATCAAAATTATAATCATAATTATCAAAAAGAAAACACATCATCACCCGGCTACCACAGTAGCTAGCGACAGCTCATTATTGACTTGACCATATCGTCATCATCTCATGTTATACGACCAACTCTAGAGTACGCGACTCCCCGGTCAATACATGACTGTACAAGTAATAGTCTCCTTTGAGATCCTGGTCCCCACCACACCACAATCGCATCACCATCGTACCCTGAACGACTCCTCACTGAGTTGCTGTTACGACTACAGACTAGTGCATTCAGTGCGACCATATCTACTCGAGTCCCCGCCACACCACTAGCTGCCTATCGCGCCCTGCATAATCCTTCACTGGGTTGCATTCACGACTACAGACTAGTGCGTGCAGTGCGACCAAATAGCCATGATATGTGTTCCATTTGCTGGCGGAGGCACACTCCTCCCCATCTTCTATTTTATGAAAATGTAACTCAGCAAGTACCTTACTTGGAGAAATCTTTCGTACGCGATCGTGGGGGTCGTGTTACCAGTCAAAGATAACAATAAGTAACAATCGCCATCAAGTAATTAAACGTATTTTAAATAGTCCCTTGTACTTCAGGTCTAATTTCGTCTGATTTCTCTTTTCATTCTCAATTAACACTAAATCACTGACATTAAACTTCAATACTTTAGCTTGATTTCTATCAAATCTAGATTTTTTCGAAATAGCACTTTTTTCTATGTTCAAAACCGCTTGTTTTCTTGCCTCGATCAATTGCATCACACTCCGCTGCTGGATCTCCAACACTCCGCTAGCGAGGCTCAGATCTTACTCTCCAACACTGCGCCAGAGAGGCTCTGATCCTACTTCTGATGACGGGGAAGACCGCCAGGAAGACGGGGCCGAAGTTCCGGATAGTTGAGGTGTCTTCTCATTCGCATGAGCATCCATCGTGGGTGGTATTTCGAGAAAACATTGAACAATAACTACAGTGTGATGTTCGATTCTTATTATTTTAACTGTACAGACACTAATATTAAGGGATTACAATGATAATCTGAGGTTAAAACAGGTAAGAGCCACTGGGTTTAAGTATGACCAACCCACTCGATAAAAGCTTGAGCAAAGAATTAAGAATGCCCGCGCTAACGATCACTCTCTATGTCAAACGCAACTCCAGTCGGTGTTACCATTCGCTCCATGGTGTTACCTGCTCTTAGTAAAAAAATCATAATTTATCCGAATACCAATCGCTTAATCGATTTCAAAAAAATAGTAGAGTAATTTACGGTAAATTGATACTGATACGTTAAAACAGTTCACAATATTCATAATTAACCAGTCACGCGCCGTTATATATGTATATATAGATATACATAATGTTATGACACCCTTCGTGCACATGGCTGACTCGAAACATCTGACTAGAATATAAGGCAATGATTGTTCAACTTTCTGTAAACTTTTTGAACAGGTTCTGGTGCAGTAAACGAGACACAATACAAGTTTTATTTTACATTGTACTTGTCAGTTTTTTATTGTAGTGTGTTCTTGGAAATGTTAAATGAAATGAAATCGTTTATTAAGCAAGTAGGATCACCGATCACTTTTACACGTCATATGTTTTTTTTTCTTCTTTTTTTTTTTTTTTTTTTAACTAGATGAAGCCGGCATTTCCTAACTGACTACCTCTGAGAAGAAATAGCCGAAACAAACTCAGGGATCATCGTCTTTTTTAAAGTCCAGACATTAAAAATGAAAATGTTTACAATAATTTACGTTATAATTACGCATATTGCTTAATAACAATGCTTAAATAACAGTACTAACTACACTACTAACAGTAGTAACTGTATGAAAGCTGAACTTGTCATAATTCACTAATCGCCGGTTTTTCGATCTCAAAAAACATTGATAAAAGTAGTAAACACTGGTAAAATGTGCCCTTTACTATCAAAGATTGCATCACTGCTTGCCATCAGGCGGGATTGTGGTCACGCACTAGTTTGTAATACTTTTAAAAACGTATGTAATTATATAATATCATTGCTAGTAGACAAATAATTAACCTTTGGTCAAAACAATAATCCTTTGTGACCATTAGAAAAACTGAAAATAGAAATGCACATTTTGTAAAAAAATATACATATAATATATATTTGTATGAAATAACTATCACATCTTAAAATAGTTCCTCGAATAAACTTATCAGATGGCTGGAAAATAAGTTCTAAACAAAATGCAATCTGATTTAGACTGACACCGAAACGTTTGAACATTCTGGTCTTTTGTGTCTTTTAAAGTTAAAATATATGACAGTTTCTACTATAGTAATGTTACTGAATTTGGGAGTAATTACAGTTCAAAAAGGTAGGTACAGTAAGGGTCAAAAGTGGTAAACTTTTGAACTTTATTGCTCTAACAATTAGTGTCAGAAGTGCTACTCCACTTTTGGACCCTTACTGTACATTGTAATTTAACAATATAGTAACAAATCTGTAAAAAATGCCACTAACAAGAAAATATCTGTAAGAAAGCCATATTTGCTCCCAGTACATCACAAATTCTTTCGCTACCTTATTTTATGGGGATTATACGATCATCCTCCACCTTGTCAACGTTACACATACACAGGTTGGACATTGTTACCGATACCCAGACATTCTTACCTTCAGAATCACCTCTATTATTTTAGCACTAAAGTTGTGAATTGCGTGATCCGGCTGCATAGTAATTTTGCACGTTTAGGGTAGAGTGGGGAAAATTGACTTACCCTAGATAAAGATGGTAATGGCTACTGTTTTTTTTTTTCTGACAAAATTACTTTCGGCCGGTAACAGTTTTCTTGTTTACCTTTATTTTGTTTTTCTTTTTTTATGACGTCTGCGCTCGTCGTTGTGCGGACAGTAAAGTGGTTATCGAGACAATTGGTCGCTAATAAAGAAGGGTAAAAGATAGTAAAAGATTGATTGTTTTGATGTGTTGTCTTATTGATTTGTATTGCTTTTGTTGTTTTAATGTCAACGGGAATAATTGAATGGCATTTCATAACATGCAGAACATGCCATCGACATAGTATAAAATTAAGATAGGTCTCGTCAAATAAGGTTTTCAGCAGTGCTTGATTAAATTATGATAACACTTTATTTTTTTAAATTAATTTACTTCAACTTTGGTAGAATTGGTGAGTATGTAATAAAGCATGAAAAATCGAAAAAAAAAAAATAAGTCATTGGTTGTTTTGTTCATGTAATAACTTACTACACTGAATCTAATTGCAGGCCTCTCACCTTAACTAGAAATACTAAAATTGCTCTTTAAGCATTAATTAAGATTACTTTATTACTTATTATGAGAGCAGCGGCGGCCTAGTGATAACTGCCGCGACTGACGAGTTGTAGGGCGTAGGTTCGAACCCCATCAAGCGCTTTACTTGGTGTAAATTATTTCGTCGTCACTGCTCTCAAAACGGTGAATGAAAACATTGTGAGGAAATCAGCATGTCCTAGGGGCAAGAGCTTCGAGGACATGTGACATCTACCTACCAGCACTGGGCCAGCGTAGTAGATTACGGCCCGCTCCCTCTCTTCGAGAGGAGGCCCGTGTCCCAACAGTGGGAATAATATAATCTGATAATGATGATGAATGTTATGTAAAATTACTCAATAGGGTATTTGACTATAAAAAACTAATTAGTCCGTCAGTCAGATTTCCAAAAAATACTAGACACGTATTTTTTCTTTTTTCATATAAACAAAAAATGAAGACGACACAGTGCGTTGAAAACTCGTGTGACGTCACTGCACGCTACACTTTTTAGCGGCCAGTGACGTCACCAGCCACCACTCCTGATCTTTGATGCCTTTTATATTTGTAATTTTTTATTGTTTTGATAAAACAAAAAATACGTGTCTAGTATTTTTTTGGAAATCTGAATGACGGACTAATTATTTTTTTAGTCAAATACCCTATTATATATATATACATACATAAAATAACAATTTGTAACAAAATTGAAAATACCTACAATTTTACATTCTCAAGTACTGTGACGCCAACATTTTCATTTGGGTGCGTCCTCGGCGCACCGCCACCGGTACGACGGTACGATTGCAGCAGGAACCTTGCCAAAGTAACCTGTCAGGCCGCCTGCCACGTACCTACTCTGTTCAGATTTATTTTGTATAGGAAATTACTGTTTTAGTTCAAAACTAAGTCTGCCTTTGAATTGTTAGAGTGCCGAATAATGGTGAATTGTGGTGGAACTGTAATGGTATTGCGGAAGAAATGGTTTTCTGTTATTGAATTTATAGATTTTCACTATTCACAAATCATAAATAGTTCGGGTAGTTTCAGTGAGCTAGTTTCTGTGATTTTTCCGTTTATAGTATTTGAAACTGTCCAATAATATTTTTAGTCAGAAAAGGCTTACAATACTTGTTATATTTGCCTATAAGAATACAAACAAACGAATATATCAATAAGTAAAAAAAGAAAAAAATATGAGACTGAAACCAATACCACTGTTAATGTCAATGCAGAGGTCTACCAATTATCCCCATGTAACTCCTCACTCGAAACTTTAACTCTAATATCGCTACCAAAAAATAAACAAAATGACTGTCCTGCAAGCCCACTTAAAGTCATCCAAAGCCATTCATAGGCCATATTGAGTTTTATATCCTACAGTACCTGTTGTATGGCGGACGGGACATTGAATGTAATATTGTGGATGAGAGGACGGCTCCTCTGCCAAATAGCCTCGACCATTGCCAAATTAGATCATAAAGGTTAATATGTGAGGGGATGAGCACGTAGCTACCGGCTTATATTTATTTTGTTAGGTTCTGTGGCTTTAATGTAGTTTTATGATCGTTAGGTCAGGACGCCGCGCCGGCAGTGTATGATTTGGATTGAGGTTTTGTGTTGTGTTGGCTGAGGGAACTGCACTTGCAACTGTCCTCAACACAAAAGTGCATTGATGAAAAATAGTGTACTTTGTATGGCGCCACGCGTTTACAATCACCTACCAAAAGAAATATTAGAAAGCATAAGCTATAATATATTTAAACTTAAAGTTAAATAAAATTCTCGTGGAAAAAGCCTATTACTGTGTAAACGAATTTATAAATGACATGCAATCTAATAGGTAATGAGAGATGACATTATTGTATTTGGTTATTGAATTGACTTGTTTTTAATTAGTGGTTATTTATTGTTTGACATATTCATAAATTTTCAATTGACCTGCCCATTACGAAATTTACTGACATTTATTATTTTTATGACTTCTTTTTCCGTTTTTTTTAATTTATTTTGTTTCGAATGAATTAATGAAATTTAGATGATTATAGTCATTGTACAATAAGTAGAGACAAACACTAATTAAAATTGCATGCCGTCAGGCGGATTATGGAGATACCAAACTATTTTATGTATCGATGTTTCTAATACCCATTTTCGCAATAAATGAGTTTGAGTTTGAACTTCCAATACAGCTGAGAGTATCAATTTTAATGTGTTAGATGTTGAAATATTAAAAATATGTAGCACTAGCTATTCAACAGTAAATTATCGAAATAATTTCAGCATTGGGAAGAAACGACAACTAATGTGTTGGTATCCAATTGTAAATCGACAAAATTTCGTTGTCTGTCAGTTTTAAATAAAAACTTTGTAATCGAACGATGCTCAAAATACAACTGATTTTCTGTAAAGTTTTGGTTCAGTTTTTTGCACCATTAGTATCACACATAGATAGGAATAAAGTCTTCGTTTGAACGTATATATACCTAAAACTGGGCACACACACATGTCCTTCATTATCATCAGCATTATCATCATCATTGGGAGTCTTCTCCCATACATGCTACGAAGATTTTATTCATTTCTATTTTAGACTTCTGACAGGATTGATCCTTTTTGTGCCATGTTTTCTTGCACGCTTATCGGCATAACACACTATCGATAACAAATTCAGTAATTTTAAAGCAAATTGCTAATGCACTGCTGTATTTATATATATTCAAAATATTAAGTGAAGATGAAAGCCATTAAATGATATTATGCCATGCTAATATTTTCCTGCATTTCATTATTCTTACTATATACTCTAACCTCATTGGGTGCTGCGCCGTAACTCACTCCTACGTGTAGTAACGGTTCGCTTATTGTGACTAAGCACGTAGGTGCTACCTTATCTTCGAAGAATTTGGCTCCAGCTTCCATGCCCCTGCATCGCAGAAGAAAATACTGTGTTTTGGTGTACGATAATTTTTTTAAGTGTACTAAATGTTAGAGGGGTTAAGAAAAATTAACGCTTGAAATGGTTTTTAAATTGCAAATCTTTATTTTTTATACATTTAGTAGACTAGAATAGTCTAGTCTACTAAATGTATAAAAAATAAAGACATAACAGCCTTCATGGCGTAGTGGTAGCGAATGTGGCCGCTGCACAAGGAGGCGCGGGTTCGATCCCCGCGCAGTGCAAATATTTATATGCATTAATATGAATATTTGCACTGGTCTGGTCGTGCCTCGGAAAGCACGTTAAGCCGTTGGTCCTGGTCGCCATACGAACATCTAATGGCAGTCGTTACGGGTTGTTGGTGCCCTCAAAAGTTCTACAATTGGTCTAACTGCAATGCTTCGATATCGCCTTCGGGTTGTGGAGGTCAGACGGCAGTCGCTTCATGGAAAATATCGAAGTTTAGCCAAAAAATGAGCAGTGAGCAGTCTAACTGCTCATTTTTTGGCTAAACTTTTCAGGCTTTTTTGGCGAAGCTTTTCAGCTTTGGAGTCTAGGGTCCGCTTTACCAGTGTAAAGCGGACCCTAGACTCCAAAGCTGAAAAGCTTCGGATACGACTGGGATTAACGCTGAGATGAAGATGAAGAGTAGACTAGACTATAGTATTTTTTGTACATTTAGTAGTTTACGAAATTAAGAGGGGTTAACAAAAATTCGCATTTAAAATTAAAATTCTGTAATTTTTTGAAAAAGAACAATATGCATGTAACACAAAAACAAACAACATATTATAAACACTAGCTGTGCCCCGCGGTTTTACGTAAGAGTCGATCCCGTTCGAATATCTCGATAAAATGTATCATATGTGTTATTCCTGGTTATAAAGCATCTATGTGCCAAATTTCATCCAAATACATTCAGTAGCTTAGGCGTGAAAGTAAAACAAACAAAAAAACTCACCTTCACATTGTTTATTTATGTACACACATTATTATTAGTTAAAACAAAAATATCTGTATAAACATATTTACACAAGGAAAATAAAAATTAAGATTAATTTAGTTCATTGGGAATCAAAAAATTCGTCATTGCTGTCAGTGTGATTAGTGCACAAAATGCTGGCAGCATTACAATGTCGGATGGCAATGCTGATTATTTGGGTTAAAAATAGACCAGGACTTTGGTCACGTGAAGAGTCAGCTTCTTTCACATTTATAACATTAAAAACCGGCCAAGTGCGTGTCGGACTCAAGCATAAAGGGTTCCGTACCATTGATTTATGAAATTAAAGGATTTAAGTTATTGTTGAAAGATTACGTGGTAATAAGCGGTTTTCGATTTACGAGGTATTAAAAAAAAAAAACTACTTACTAGATCTCGTTCAAAACAATTTTCGTTGGTAGTTTTTATAGTAATGTACAGCATATGTTTTTTGATTTTCTTATTTTAGGAGTTAGAGGGAGGGGAATAGGGAAGGGAGGGGGGGGGGACTTTTTCCACTTTGGAAGCGTCCGTCACGCAAACTATTCGGTTTAGAAAAAAAAAGTTTAGAAACCTCGATATCATTTTTGAAGACTATCCATTACACGTATGTGATGGATGAAAAAAAAAAATTGAGTTTCAGTTCTAAGTATGGGGAGCTCCATATATTTATTATATTTTTTTTTATTTTTGCATCAAAATCTTAATGCGGTTCACAGAATACATCTACCTACCAAGTCTCAACAGTATATATATTATATTGACGACAAAAAGGCTTGGGCTTGAGCTGCGTCCGATTTCTATGCTTACACTGATTGTTCTTTGATTTTTCCTCTCGTAGTTTAAATTTGCAATTGTTTGTTTTTTTTTAACTCAAAGCCAGTACACACTATGTAGCCAGGCATATTATATGTTACGGAATTGCATCGCTGACAGGGGTATTCGGCACTGGTGCAGCGACACAGGAGCTAAACTTAGCATTTGGGAACACCGTTGGAGCTGCTGAACCTTGGACAAAACTGTCTTTGCATTGTGTAGATTCAATTTCTTAGTATTGTATAATTGCATGGAACACGTGTGAGCACGATCTACTTGCTGTAAAGCATCTATTTGTTGGGTTAGTCGTTTATTGACTTGATAGTGCTATGGCTGTTGAGAGTATGTCATGCTCACTCAAATGTCTCGCTGGTGGTGGCGCGTGTGTTGGGTCATTAGGTTCCCTTCAATATGGTTGAGCTGAATGATGCTGATCCATACGTCATGTTCGTGAACGGACGCCGTCAGAGGGGACTGGTCATCTCTTAGCTGCTACGGCGTATTTTAATTTCTGAATTGTTGTTTTTTTTTTCCGTAATGGAGCGTCCATTAGCTCCGTCTCAGCGTACAATATGTTTCTGCATCGTTCTCACACGATTGATTTCAAAATGAATGATGTAATCAAATATTTGTATAAATAGCTTGATAATTTAAAAGAGTGTCCATGGACAACCTACTCTTTGGAATGGGCGACTAGCTTCACCTTACTGACTGACCGACCTTCTGACAATTCAAAAGTGCCTGTAACTGGTTTATTTGAAATAAATGCTTTGATTTTGATTTTGATTTTGTATAGCTCTTACAGTTTCGGAAAAAAGTGGCTGTGACATACGGACAGACAGGTTTCCGTTTCCGATTAGGGTTCCGTTTTTTGCCATTTCGCTACGGAACCCTTAAAAGAATTTCATGAAAAAAAAAATATCACAATATTTGGTGCAAACGCTACATTGATCAAAGTTCTGTTATCAATCCCATATTTATTCAATTAGTTACATATCCCAGAGTTGAATATCATAATTGTATTTAATTCTAAACGTATTTAACACATGTTTGTCTCTGTGATCTTCTAACTATTCGTAATCAAATAGAACGATGTGTTAGCTTAATTTATCGCTAAGTGCATTAAATTATGTTTACTTGTATTTTCGTTAGGTGTTTCATGTAAGTTGCTCACAAGTGCTTGAAAGACCGAACGAAAGAGGAATAGTACAATACACAAAGTTGCCTATAATTCATCATCATTCATTTCAATCATGAAAGTGACAACGATATTTTAAAACAATATTTAGTCAAGTAAACAGAATGGTGTACAAGGACAGTACGAGACAATCCAGCTGAAATACATACATATATCTCCAAGTGAAATTTCTTTATTTTGGAGGCAGGATGGCCACGCTGAAACCAACTAACTGCGTTCGAAGATTGTTGAAATGTGGATAAGAAGTATCCTAACATAATAATGATGTGAGTAGAAACATCGATCCATTGGGTTAGCTTAATATACAAATTAGTGCCAAACTTGTCATAAATATTTAAGTTGTTTACATAATCATTTACAATTTGGATTGTATGACCTGGAAAATAATCATTAATATTTTTATTGACAGCTTTTCAAACGCGAAAGTTAGAAAGCTGTCTGCTTTACTGTACTTACTTTGTACTTTTTAAAATAAAGTATCTTGAGCACAACTTTCTTTTGATGCACTTGTTACATACTAAAGGTGTTTTTGTATCTATCATATATACATTGCATTTTACTGAATGTCCAGCTCGACATAATCCAAGTAGTACACCTATCTTACGCAGGGAACTTTGCCAAAGTAACCTGCCACAGTGGCGCTGCATACGTGGTGACGTAGCTACCGTCTGTAGTAGATGCGATGCGATGTGTCTCTACTATCTAGGAGGAAGAATCAGAAAACTATTTGTTCTAGGAATAATTTATAGAGTAAAGACTTTCATAGTCCTGATTTGACAGTCCCTTATGTTACTTAACATATGAAATTCACAAAAAGGCATCATCATCATTATCATTTTAGTTGAAAGACATAGACACATTCACACACACACACACACACACACACACACACACACACACACACACACACACACACACACACACACACATCGCTTAGATCAAACAGATGATTTACGTGATTTAAAATGCACCCAAATAATATAAACAATTCTAAGTTTGTGACTATTTTACAATGTTATCCTAATATAATTATGCCAAAGTAGTCTTTTTAGACCCCTCGAACTCTGAGTAAATCACCGTGCAAAAACAAACATCTCTACAAGCAAACAAAACAGCTGACACCATGAAACAACAAACGCAGATGAAGATTTATCACCAATTACATAGAAAGGATCATGTAAAAATACCTAAGAGAAGAAAACTTACAAAGTATAGTATAGTCTTGAACAAAGTTACGCGAAAACAATCTAATGTACTGCCAGTAATATATTACCACATTTATGATTATTACTAATCGCTTAAATTGTGATGATTTTATGTGATTTTAAATTAGCGACCTATGGCCAATTACTATTGATAATACTACAGCTGAATAGTTGCGGTGGTCTAGTGGTTAAAACACCAGCCTCTCAAGCATGGGTCTGCGGGTTCGATTCCAGGTCAGGCAAGTACCAGTGTAACTTTTCTAAGTTATATGTACTTTCTAAGTATATCTTGGACACCAATGACTGATTACAAGGTGAAGAAAAACATCTTGGGGAAACGTAAACATTAAGTCTGAAATTGCCAACCCGCATTGAGCAGATGTGGTGATTACGCTCAATCTTTCTCTGTATGAGAGGAGACCTGTGCCTAGCAGTGGGATGATATAAAGGTTGATGATGATAATACTACACCTGAATACTAGTATTTTGCATAATACAGCGACAGGCTATGTAACATAATATAGCGACAGGCTATGTAACATAATATAGCGACAGGCTATGTAACATAATATAGCGACAGGCTATGTAACATAATATAGCGACAGGCTATGTAACATAATATAGCGACAGGCTATGTAACATAATATAGCGGCAGGCTATGTAACATAATATAGCGACAGGCTATGTAACATAATATAGCGACAGGCTATGTAACATAATATAGCGACAGGCTATGTAACATAATATAGCGACAGGCTATGTAACATAATATAGCGACAGGCTATGTAACATAATATAGCGACAGGCTATGTAACATAATATAGCGACAGGCTATGTAACATAATATAGCGGCAGGCTATGTAACATAATATAGCGACAGGCTATGTAACATAATATAGCGACAGGCTATGTAACATAATATAGCGACAGGCTATGTAACATAATATAGCGACAGGCTATGTAACATAATATAGCGACAGGCTATGTAACATAATATAGCGACAGGCTATGTAACATAATATAGCGACAGGCTATGTAACATAATATAGCGACAGGCTATGTAACATAATATAGCGACAGGCTATGTAACATAATATAGCGGCAGGCTATGTAACATAATATAGCGACAGGCTATGTAACATAATATAGCGACAGGCTATGTAACATAATATAGCGACAGGCTATGTAACATAATATAGCGACAGGCTATGTAACATAATATAGCGACAGGCTATGTAACATAATATAGCGACAGGCTATGTAACATAATATAGCGACAGGCTATGTAACATAATATAGCGACAGGCTATGTAACATAATATAGCGACAGGCTATGTAACATAATATAGCGACAGGCTATGTAACATAATATAGCGACAGGCTATGTAACATAATATAGCGACAGGCTATGTAACATAATATAGCGACAGGCTATGTAACATAATATAGCGACAGGCTATGTAACATAATATAGCGACAGGCTATGTAACATAATATAGCGACAGGCTATGTAACCTGCACAACTCTTTTACTGGGTTTTACGATTTCCCATTGGTATGACTGATTGTCAGAATTTCGGGTCTTGTACGACTTTCATATCGACTATCAACTATATAATAATGTCAGCCAAAACCCTCAGCTTGACGCACTATCCGAGGTTCGAAAGGGTGTTTTTATGTATAGATGGTTACTCATCCAATTTTTTTTCTTTCGAGGTGGAAAATCCTCATGGATGTCCACCGCCCTGGGGCGTTCGACGGGGTCTGTCAGACTCTTACTGACCCTGGACCCATTTAGGGGGGGCTGGAAGAGGGTATTATGTGCCGGGTGAGTGGACGGATCTTCCTCTCCCTTTCCGCAGCCTCCATTTGTGTGACGACTGTTACGCAGAAGGAAACCACCGCATCCCAAGGACACTTCGAACCATCGACTCGATTACAGCCGACAGCAACAGCCTACCTACTTCACTACCTACTTGACTGCCTACTTTAGAGATGAGGGCACGGGGCGGCTCCTCCGAAGCAGCACACTCTGCCAACGTATGCCGCGCCGTGTCCACCTGGCAGTCGACACAGTGGTGACACCGGGCGTTCGGCTTCCTGTTTATACGACACAGGTACTGCCTCATCCATGGGCCAACCACTGCAAGCGTTATTTAACCTGAGCGGCACGTGCGGCGGTTATTTACATAGCCACAAAATGTGTATATTGTTGGACACGTATTTAAAGGGCTGTTTTATGATGTTTAAATAAGTTGATGAATCCATTCTACACAACTCACCCAAATGCGTATTTAAATCAATCGATTTTAAAATCGTTCAGAAGGAAGATAAGTCAAAAGCACATTGGTCACATACGAAAAGGGAGCTTTTTCTTTATAGGAGCAAGAAAATTGTAGAAAGAGGTACTTTTATTGTCATTTCATTAAACACACAAACGCCATGTACAGAACAACGCATCCGTACAGAATAGCATAAGTAAGAGATAAGCATTTCCACGTAATTGGCTGAATTAAGCGCGGGCGGCGCGACGTGCAGCGCCGGAATTTAATTTAAATGTTGGCGCGTTAAAAAGTGGCGGCAAACGTTGTTACCTGTCGTGTAAGCACGTCACGGAGTGTCACGTGACGCGGGCTGACGTGACAGCGGCGTGTTTTAGAGTGTTATTTTGAAAGAAAATATGTGCGGTTTTAAAGTGTTTTGTTTACATTTTTTTTGTAATTATTAGGGAAATTGTTGAGTTGTTAGTAGGCTTTAAAAATAATTTTTTAAATCTACTTCGGATACAAAGTAGGTAATGATTATTCAGTAAGATTATGAATTTAAGAGTTAATTTTTTTCACAAACAAACAAGTTGCAAAATTTTTACAGCATTTTTAATTTCTTTAGCCCTTTCTTTAACCGTATAATAAAGTTTATCAAAACAATTTACTAACGACTCCATTGCAAAAATTCAAAAATTCAAATAACAAGATTTACAAAAATACCTCCTTCAAAGAGTCGATTAAAATTAAGAGTATTTCAACCCCTCCCTCCAGCTGGTTACGTCGTAATTTTTATTTTCAACAATTCATCACGTCGCTGTTTCTTGGGGGTTGTCACGCCGCGTGACAGGTGACGCCCGTCGCGAGCGGTTTTTTGCAAATTAATAAATTGTATTTTTTCGTTTAGACTACTTTGTGAAGGGGTCTTAGCGTTTAGCGTGAATAATGTTTCACGTCCTTTTAGGTAAATGTTTAACTTACTTTATAGGGTTTTTAGATTACTTTTGTGTTTGAATATCTTGTTGACATAACTGTAAACCCGGAGTGATGCTTTTCATAGAGTTGTTTACAGACCACTATAATACGGACGAGGCATTTCGCCTCCTCATTTATACCGCGCACTGGATCAATTTACCAGTGGCGGTGTTTCCGTCGGACTACAATTTAAGCGTCTTCAAGGCTAGAGTGAATAGGCTCTTAATAAACTGGCGCGCTTTACCATCAACGATTGCGTCACTGCTTACATTGCAGGCGGCATTGCGGCCAAGCACTAGTTTATATTTAATAAAAAAAAAACTTTTCGTTTTTCAGCTAGGACACCAATGGAACCCTTTTACAAAGCTGTTATTTGCTTTTACATCACAATGGTATTATATTCAAGAGAAAAATTAGAGTGTCACCCAGATTATACAACTCATTAGTTAAACAGAATGAACTGCACTTCAATTATATTTTTGAAAGTATTAACAGGAGGTATAATACCTGTCATATCATATCTGTCTCGATGTGGGTGCGACTATGACATAGTAATGTGGGAAGCCAGAGATGCTCAATCTCTTGAAATGAACGCTCCATAAACACGTTTTCAGGCGTTAGCACCGGGTACTTGCAGACAAGCGGCAGACGCTGCATAATTCAGGTGTTAGCAAGTGCCTCACGTAGACGTCGCGATAATTAGATGAAGCTCATTACCAACCCTCCTGCGGCCCGGTATTGGCGGCTCCTGCTTGTGGCGCTGGCTTTTTGTTACTATTGATTAGGTGTTTTTGTGCTGAGAGAAGGTAGTGTAATCCACTTCTATTTGTAAGGGAAGTGGAATTAGTTAGTTACTGTTATAAATTGAAGTTACTAGTAACTAGCTTATATTTAAAAGATCACATGGAAACACTGTCAGATCAACAATGACACAAAATTTCCTAAACTTTAGTAAAGTTTACTACTTAAGTATGAAATATATCAAATATATAATACGATACAGTTAACTTCAAATGGCCGATTGTTTGTTTTTATGCCTGAAATACACAACTGTAATCAGGTTCCAACGATGGCAGCTAAGGAATTTTGAGTAGTAAAGAAAATAGTGCGAACAATCTGCCCATGTATTGTGTGTCGTTATGTCTGTGCTGAATAAATGTATTTTCTTTCTTTCTTTCCACTGACGGCCGACAGGAACTATGAAAATAAGTTAATAAAATATCCCACACAAAACATTCCTACCTTCACTAACCCTTGTCCTCTCCCCCGTTACCTCCAGCCCATGCGATCAGATGGCACAATAAATCAGTCTACCTGCACAGCCACTTGTCCTGCACGTAAATCTTTGCTGACCCCGCTCTCATAAATATTGAACTATTGAGTCGGGTCAGCTTGGCATCGTAATGATAGTGCGATGGGTCGCATTAACTACTACAGACTTTGTCATTGTGTGAAGAAGATATAAAGAGGCTAGTTTTTATTTAAACGTAGTTAAAAATAAACAAACTTAACTGTTTTTATCTTAGCGTCATCAGGGTGTTATAAAAAACATTTCCTCTTGAAAGTTAAGGTGCTCATTTTCCTAGCAAAAAGCTTCATTAGAAGCTAAACTAACTTTTTGGAAAAACCATCTTCCTTTTACTGCACTTATTCCAAATTTAATTCTGTAGGTATTCATCTCAGTATCAGGTTTCTAAACATATCAGAGTTCTCAACGTACTCTACTGTTTCCTTGGTTTCCCGTAATAATGAACACTCAAAACTTTCCTCACAACAGTTAAACTTATTTTTCCTTTTCCTGACCAGCGATTGCCACACTACTTTTCAGTTACTGGTGCCATTTTCAGACTTCGTCTAAAATAATAAGTATAGTTTCTTAATTAATCGATTCGTCTACAAAATCACGGGTTTTTTACTAATATCGTTTGTGTCGAGCTGTGACAAACACTTTGAAAATCCCACAATAAATAACAGGTGAATGCAAATGAATTGGCTCTGCTTAAAAGTCTAGACTAGCGAGCTGTTATGTGTGACACACACGGCATGATAATGTCTGCGGAGCTCGTCGTAGAGATTAAATGATAAATGATCTTATTTGTTTAATTAGGTTTCACTTTTATAGGTGAATCATAATATTATGAAAACTAGATGAGGTTGGAGTTTGACTACTATGAGAGGAAAAAGCCGAAACAAATGCAAAGGTGCTAAGAAAAATGAGAGTCTCTTTTAAAGTACAGAACTATAGACAACCTTTTTATTCTATCAGCTTGCAATGACAGAAAAATTAACTTTCATTAACCTAATACGTTTCAGGAAGATAATATAACTGTTAAATGCATCTTCTTATAATTTTGTTTAAGGCAAAATGGGAAAAGGAGGGGAGGAAGGGAGTCTAGAGTAAGGTCTGCCAATTGCAACACTTAAGTGGCAGTGGGCCGGGCACATTGCCCGTAGGACCGATTTCCAATGGAGGCGACGGGTTGTTAAATGGCGACCACGCAGCGTGGGAAGGCCCCCGACAAGGTGGACCGACGACTTGATGAAGGTCGCGGGAATCGGCGATGCGGGATGCGCAGGACTCAGGGGAAGCCTATGTCCAGCAGTGGTCGTCTTTCGGCTGAAATTATGATGATGACATTGATTTTACCTACTTCAATTTTCCTAGTTTATCATTTGTTTGGTTATCATAACCCAGTATAGTAATACATAAATATGTAAACTAGCGCCCTTCATTATAATAATAATCAAAAGTATTCATAGAGTGTTAGTAATATAATAAACAAACAACTGTTTGTGGAACTGGTTGTTTGTCCCAAATAAATAAACTTATTATCTAGTACTTGTTAGTACCCATCGCCCTGTTGAATATGGCAATCGACCCATCCATTTTGACATCGCTTACGTAAGTCACCACAAAATTTAAAAAAAAATGCCAGTTTTCCCCATAGGTCTATTCCTGACTGGAATCACAATCACAATAACAATTTCAATTCATCAAGCTACCAAAAATTCTCACGATTTATGATGAGCATGATATCACTGCCCACCTCTCGATCGATAATTCGTGATAATAGCAACATAGAGGTATACTTAGTAGTCCAGACCGCGGTGTGATACACGTCCGGTGATGTATACTGCATATTAATGAGAGTACTAGACTGCGGACGTTATTTAACTAAAGCTTAATAGGAGGATGGGGAAACCTTAAATAATTTATAACCACATGGTGTGATTAGCGGCAAATAAAATATAGACAGATGTCGTTAATAGAGATGGATAATCTATAGCCATGAATGGAGATTGATACCTACAAGGAAACTGTTATCACGAATTCAGCTCATGATTATAAATTCCATTCAGAATAAGATTCAATAGTAAAATATATCCTTCTTACAGTCCTTTCAATCGATTTTGACTTCTTTTGTGTTTGTGGCATGACAAACGGCAGCTGCAGGAAATAGTTGGTATTTCTTTTTTTTTTTATATATGGACAAATAACACAGATTGAGCTAGCCCCAAAGTAAGTTCGAAACTTGTATTATGGGATACTAACTCAACGATACTATATTTATAATAGATACATATATAGATAAACATCCAAGACCCAGGCCAATCAGGAAAAAATCGTTTTCTATCATGACCTGGCCGGGGATCGAACCCGGGGCCTCCACGTCGCAGGCAGGCGTGTTGACCGCTGCGCCATGGAGACCGACATCAAAATCGGCCGAACGGACTGCAAAAAAGTCTTAACGTTGGAAAAATTCATTAGTTATGAAAATATAATCTGCCATATTATAGAAAAGTACATATTTTCTAAATAATCTATATAATTTTTTTGCGAAAACGTAAATTTTCAAGAGAAGCGTTTAAAAATTTGATATCAAACTTGATTCGGGGCGTGAATTTTGTACTGAATGATTGCGTATTGATATCCCTGCTACCCTGTAAAAGTAAAAGTACCTAGTATGCCTGCAAAAAGATTGGTGAGCTTCTTTATTAGCAAACAACAACACAGAAGCAGCTAGTTGTGTTTGATTTTCCTTAGTCTCATTTTACAATACTGACGATTTAAGAGTCGGTGCTTAAGGGGGGTGAGTAGTATGCACTGCGTAAGGTTGCCCGCAGAATTCTTTATTTACATTTTATTCAATTTTCAGATCAGTTTCAAGTTTTATGGTGATAACAATAAGATTCGCATTCGTAACAAATATGTAAACCAACTCCTAAAGTTATTAACCTCAAAAATTATGATTTACATGAAATAGTCATTTCAATCAAGGCCGATGGAGCAGTAAGGTTCAGGAGTGGCAGCCATGTACCGGAAGACGCAGCGTAGGTAGGCCCCAACAGGGTGGACCGATGACCTGGTCGCGGGAAGACGTCTATAGGCTTAAGAAGAAGAAGTAATTTCATAGAGTCATCATAATTTTCTAACTATTTTACATGGTGCTGCTGCCTATCTGACTTTCACAACCCAGTAACTGAGTTATACGATACCCTATAGTAAGATTGGCTGTCAGACTTTCGTGCTTTTGATGCTTAACGACTGTCAAGAATCCGTGAACGCCAGTTTGGACCAATGGCCTAGAGTGCTTTCCAAGGCACTGAAGGATTTTTGGTATTTAGAGATGTTTACCCATCCATGAACTAACCGCGACAAGCGCCACTTAACCTGATCGATTGGCACGTACGACTGTTATTACTTAGTCACAATAATTAACACGCAACGAAGTATAGCATACCTAAAAATGTAAAAACGTAAGAAAATTAAAATTTAACACTCCCGCCTTAAGTTCCTACGTATAGTAAAGACAACGATTATACAAATAGTTTGGTAGATACGTTAACCTCAAGCGCCTCTAACCCACAGTTTCAATCCGAACTACTCGCCTAACCACTAAACCGTTCTGCAAGGGTTAAAATAATTACCAAAGACGTAATAAGGGCAAATAGTTGGTAGGGTGAAGCGCCCCATTACTGGCAGGTACTAATCGAAAAAGTTCGGGCGCAGGTTATTGACTCAGCGGAACTTTTCCAATAGCCGGTATCTGGTGTGTTTACCCTAGTGTGAGGTGATTCCTTTATTGTTTTGTGAGTGGGTAATTAACCGTGGGTTTAGCAGAGTTTGTTGTAATCATGTGACTGGAGTTATGTCTATATGTAATGATTTTTTGTAGATATAACAGCTGGTTGAAGAGTTTCTTTTTTTTAATAATCTAGTGTTTAACTACGATCCCGCCTGATGGTAAGCAGTGATGCAAGCGTAAATGGTTAAGGGGTTTATTAGGTATGAGTTCATATAAGTATAGTTTATTTTAATAAAGTTTTCATAGTCATTATATTGATAACAAAGTATTTGTACTTGAAGTTCAACACAATACTCCAACGGCATTGGTAGTTAAATAAAAGTAAAGAAAAAAAAAAACACGCAACTTGGTTAATCGACTAAAAGTAATTTTGTCACTTTAGTTGCCATTGTACGTCACAGGGGTACTCTTTAATTAAGCAACGGTAAAATAGCATTTTGTTGATAGAGTACAATAGCTGTTAGCACTACCTATAGATATTTTCCGTCCAAATTGCACTGGAATAGGTTAGCAAACCCACAAACTTCCAAGAAATATCACCTAGACAAAACCAATTACCCTTTGCCAAACTCGTTACTTCCAGAAGACCTAGGTTATAATTTAGTGCAAAAGTCTGCCTAGGAGACCTAAATCATACCTGCGACAAGTAACGGCTTTCCTGCCAAGTCGTCTGCGAAAAGATAGTAATAAATTGGTTCTGTGAGTAAAGGTGACCGCACGACCTTTGGGAGTCAATGGCGCATGGCGGCGCCGTGATAGCGACCCACCTGACATAAAAGCTATAGAAGAAAGTTTCACTGGACTTAAGATATTTCTGATTTGGGGAGTTCGAAGGGAGGCCCCAAAAAGTTGTAAATGTCGCAGCCAAATGGTATAAAAATCCGTCCAACCATCTAGCCTTTTAACTGAACGGCAGCTGTTCATCTGAAGGCCTGCATTATCCTAGTCCTAGTTAGACAGTAAGGAGTGTCTGGCTGAGCTCGCAAAAAATTAAATATTCTCTTACTTTTTATTACTACTAACATAGGCTTAAGATTTTTGTAGTACTAACCGAATATGGATACCTACTGTCCGAAATAAATTATTATTATTAGATATTATTTTTAATCATTTATTCGTTTAGGTTGGAACTGGAACCAATCACGTGAGAACCGAGTTGATCGCAGTAAAGTTATTGCGTAAAGTTACTGGCTAAGTAGTCAGGGCACCCCGACCAAGGTCAGAACTGTTTATAAATGCGTACGAGCCGAACAGAGTGCAGTGAGTCGGGACGAGCACTAATTCTAAAGGCCAGGCGTTTGACTAAACGACAAATTGATCCAGTTGGCCGCGACATTTGTGTACAGACGACAGCACATGAAGCTACTACAATCTGTCAGATTACCTTATTAGATTGGTTGATTGGGAATATCTGACAATTTGGGGTAGTCTATTTATATACAATCTTTCTTCCTTTCATCATTATCATCATCAAACTTTTTATCGTCCCACTGCTGGGCACAGGTCTTCTGTCATACAGAGAAGTGTTGAGCATAATCACCACGCTTGCTCAATGCGGGTTGGCGATTTCAAACTTAAAATCCGGGTTTCCTCAGTTTCCTCATAATCAGTAATTGGTGTCCAAGATATACCTAACTATATAAAGTATATATAACTTAGAAAAGTTATATTGGTACTTGCCTGACCTGGAATCGAACCCTCACACTCATACTTAAGAGGCTGGTGGTTTAACCACTAGGGCACCACGACTTCTTGCATTAAATTGTCAAATTGTAGCTACCCAATGTTTAAAATGCACTAAATTTAAAACATTCTTACCGCACAAATTGTTGACAACCGAACGAATTCTCGTCAATGTGAACATGTGTATTTTTGAGGCTGATTGTACCTACTTAGGTTAATGAAAACATATTGTGAAATACCCGCTCCTCGTGGTCGCATGCTGGACATTTTCATTCAAAACCAACTTTTCCCGATCAAACCATCATAAAACAGCGTAACAATTAGCTCCTAAAACATTACGCTCATAGTCAAGGATAGCTTAAATATTATGGCTACATTACGAATCTCCGTCGGCGAGGTCCTGAATACTATTTCCAGGTCGTAGAAAGGGTTATTTGGTTTCTACTTGAAATTTCTCAGTAAAAGCCCGTAGTCTAGATTTATTATGATGACACTAGACGGTAGGCTTTCCCCCTATACCTACAATAACTGGGGAAATATTTGTGTACTACAGTTACACCTCTAGCCAACCTCACAGGGTACGGCGTGATGTTATGAGTTACTTTGAAAAGGTTGGCATCAAATTATTCCTAATACGTAGTTTATCGTGACGAAATAACTCAAGGAAATCTATTTTAGTCAAATAGTCGTAACTTGTAAATGTCACTCAATAAAGTTCTGATAATAATATAAACAGCATAATAAATTGATGCTCTTCGGAATGGCAAGGATTTAATTAACAGAAATAGACAGGGTCTCCTATTACAATAGTGTCATCATGGTCTATTAATGATCTCGTAATGGTCGATGTTGACAAGTTTCGTATTCTACTAACTTGTCAACTGACACTCCATTAAACAAAATGGCGTAAAACGATAATCTCATTCATAATGACAATTTAATGACTAACATTTTTTTTATATAATTATAAACTAGTGCTTGGCCGTAATCCCGCCTGATGGTAAGTAGTGATGCAATCGTTGATGGTAAATCGTGTTAGTTTATTAAGAGCGTATTCACTCAAAAAAAAACTGAGTGATTAGGAAGAGAGGCGGCAGTTGAGAGAGGTGATGCAATTTTAAACCCAACAACACGACCGATGTTGCGGCAAAGGGAGATTGATCTGGAGACCCGCCACGATAAAACTCCCGACACAACAACATTTGGTGCACCGTCGGTTCCCGGCACACATCACAGCACAACTGCTCAGACCCGTCCTCCGTACGGCTTCACCAGACATGAACGGAGCCGGAACACGACGGATCGCTTGGCGGCAAGACTTTATCTGGTGGGTGGTAACTTCTGCCGGCAGCCGATGTTATGGCCTACCACCGATAAATAAATAATGTAATCTACTAACATTTGGCAGTTCTTTTGATCAGTGGCAGTTCTTTTGATCCAGACAAAGTCTTGCCGCCAAGCGATTTGTCGTGTTCCGGCATGATGTCTGGTGAAGCCGTACGGAGGACGGGTCTGAGCAGTTGTGTTGCGATGTGTGCCGAGTACGATGCGCCTAATGTTGTTGTGTTGGGAGTTTGGTCGTGGAGGGTCTTCACATCAATCTCCCTTTGGCGCAGCATCGTTGGTCGTGTTGTTGGGTTTAACATTGCATCACCTCGCTCAACTGCCGTCTTCCTTCGTATTCGCTCGGTTTTTCTGAGTGAATAGGCTCTTAATAAACTAGCACGCTTTACCATCAACGATCGCATCACTGCTTACCATCAGGCGGGATTGCGGTCAAGCGCTAGTTTATAATTATTAAAAAAAAAAAAAAAAAAAGTGATCTTTAATAATGATCATTGTCATCATTTGCCTGCGTTTTCCCACTATGTTCCCACTGTGTCCCTCCAGTCTGAACGCATTCGTTCAGACTGGAAGCTGAATACCAGTATTTAACATGTAGCTGCTCAGACATACCACAACTTAGTTACTTATGTGATTATGATTGAACCCTATGAATGAAAAGTTAATTAAAATGAACACTTGAA
This sequence comes from Sesamia inferens, assembly GCA_037179545.1. Taxonomy (NCBI): domain Eukaryota; kingdom Metazoa; phylum Arthropoda; class Insecta; order Lepidoptera; family Noctuidae; genus Sesamia; species Sesamia inferens. Next base: position 32,839,945 of record CM073927.1, read on the forward strand.
AGACAAATCAAAATGTAATCGAAATTCGAAGTGGTTATGGTTTTAGGAGAAAGAAAATTTCGAAGGCACGTCTACCAAAATGCACTGGCCCTGCCTGGTAGATGACGGCCTTCTCCCGCTCATAAAGACCAGCAGTGCAATTCTGGAACCATCTCACCGTGAACACTCATAACTATTACATAATACTGTCCTAGTATGGGGCCGACAATTCATAACAAAATACCCAATGAAATAAAAAATGAGACTATTCCACTTTTAAAAAAGAGATTGTCGAATTTATTGATTAATAAATGTTACTATTCAATAGTGTATTTGACTAAAAAAAATAATTAGTCGGTCAGTTAGATTTCCAAAAAACTAGACACGTATTTTTTCTTTTTTCCTGTGCGTGTAAAAATGTGTGACGTCACTGCACGCTACACTTTTTAGCGAGCAGTGACGTCATCAGCCACTACTCCTGATCTTTGATGCCTTTTATATTTGTAAATTTTTGTTGATTTGATAAAACAAAATATACGTATCCAATATTTTTCTATAATCTGAATGACGGACTAAATAGAACCAATTTTTTTTTTACCCAGGAAACATCCCTATTGACGAATTCATAAATAATGAGAATATGTAATCCTGACAGAACTATATTTTTATTGATATTTCATTTTTATTATTATTATTTTTTTCTATTTTATTTTCATTGTAATTTTATTTCACCTGACATGATATTTTTGATGACATTTTTTTAAAATAAATTAATGACATTATTTTTGTAACTTATCGATAATAATTTAAAATCTTTTTTGCGTGCCTAATTTAAGGTAGTAAAGGACCGTTGCATAACTGAACATCATCATTGTGTACCTACTAAAAATGCAAATAAAATTTTACTATTATTTATTTATTAACACCTGGGTGAAATGAGCGTAGAATGAACTGTCCTTCCACGTATTGCTAAAAAATTTACACTATTGACAGTTCATCCTAAGCTCGCCTCACACAACTTTTCCGATTACATTTTTACAGAATCGATTGGCAGGTATGATAGGCTGATTATGTTCTGATTAGTCCACCGATCATAAGATAGAATAGCCTACTCGAAAAAGTCAAATGTTCGTGTTACAATATTTTTGCAAAAATTAAATCAAAACACAGACTTTACAAAAACCTCACAAATGTATTAACATTAATATGACGCAGGAACCCAAAGTTCATACAAGAGACATCCCTATAACTCACACGCCAACGCTTAGGGTCATCACTTTATTTTGGAATCCCACGTGAGGCCAGACTCTTACACAAACATAATATTTGAAGCTGGTGTTTTATATTATAAGGCTTCTGTAGTCGTTTTAAGGTATAAAAGGAAAGAATTTAATAAATTTGTCTAGCATCACTTTCCACCAAATTATACATTCAGTTTCAGAGCAGAAAGATAACCCTTATGCTATCGTTTTAAGGTGTTATGTGATAGCACATGAACGTGGTTTGTTGAGGTTATACCAGATGGTCTCATTTGCATTGGACAGGAGAGAAAATTGTCTGTTTGTCACCTTTGGTTGGGTAAGCATGGACGTTTGATATACATGCTGTTTGCTCAAGATATTGTCTGTGCTGCAATAATTAAGAGCTTCTTGTGGACATCCATATTTATTAGAAAGTAGGATTTCATACAATATTTACTTATGTAAATAGATGCGTTCTAATTACTTCATCTTATCAATATTCTGATTTAAAGGTTAGTGTAAGTGTTTTTAAAATAAAAAAGCAAAATAAAATAAAGTCGCCACATTTGACTATATCTAATTGTTGTTAGGTATATGCAGACACGAAGTTAGCTAATTATGACGGAATAAATTAAGATGTAATTAAATTTAGTGATTTTAGAATTATGACAGGACTTTGCTTGATATTAAAGACTTTTGAATGAGTGCTTTTAGCATATCACATTTCACCTCTAAACTTACCCATCCTGTATACAGAAAACTCGACACAAAAAATCACTGTCCCACACGGACCTCAAAAATATGGACATTGATCGTAACTCACACATGCGAGCTGACTCATCACTCTTTCAACTAGGTGGAGGGCACCTCAGCCGGACTGTCAGGGGACATCTGCTATGCAAGCAAGATCACTCGGCTACGGGGGACAAAACGTTGGGTTTTCTGAAGGACATACTTCGCAGGGTATGGTATGTAGGTTTGAGTTGTACAAAGATGTGATTTGAAAGGGAAATCTTATGACGTATGAGGAAGGTGATGGCACCTATCTTATGGGTTCGATGTCCGTCTTGACACAAACATTTTGTAGAAAAAATGCTAGATGAATCTTTTTCAGGTCTTAATGGTCAGTAAGTGATAACTATGTAGTACTGGGTACTGTATTCAATATTTTCTTACATTAAATTATATACAAGCCTTAATTAATTATATATCTAATTGTAATTTGATGATTTTTATGAAATATACTAATTATGCAGGAGATTCACCTATCTCGTTTTTTTCTTGAGTATATTTCTGAAGAGAAAATTTCTTTAGCGACTTCGAGCACTTTTGTTGAACAGGGAAAAAGTATTCGAAAATGTCGATCGTTCTTTGCTTTTTTTTTTTTAAATTTTTTGTGTATTCTGTGTTTTTTATTGATTTTAGTTTGTACTTCTGTTGGTCAAACCCACGAGTGCTATTGTTTATCAAGCTTTAATTCATTTTTTAAGGATTCGATACGCAAAGGGTAATCTGACTGTCTGTCTGTCACCAAGCTGTAGATTAAGAACCGTGATAACCGTGAAACTTTTGCAGATCATGTATTTCTAAAACAAAAAATACAAAAAATAAAAAGTTTTTGTTTTGGTAATGATACGGAACTCTTGGTTTATGCGCTGGTTGACTTACTTACTTGTCCGTTTTTTAAGTTATTGTAGGTATCGGGTTTAGAAAGCACTTCTCAGTTTCAATTTGGCTAATAAATTATTAAACACCAATTTACATTTATTTTAAACTATTTACAACAATTCAATATTCCGCCAATCGCTTCCAATTCCACAATTACTTCGAATCCTACCTCTTCTCAACTCAAACAATCTCAGACACAATCCAATACTTTCATTACAAACTTGATCAAGCAAAAAGCTTCTCCAGAAGGGTTAAGCCGTGAAATATGATGTTTTCTCAGCACACCTACCTACCGTGGTCCAGACACACTCTCATCTGCCGAGAGCTATGGTAGCCATTCACGTGATCGCTCTGTGGACCGCTGGAGTTCGTGCTGACGTGCGGTAGATATACTGAATTGATTTGTTGGAGTTTAACTTTTGTGCTTATTTGGAGGTGGAATATTTTGATTCAGCGTTGGAGTTTTATGGAAGTTTTGAGTGAATGGTTGTGCTTAATATTCGTAGGAACTGCTGTGCGTATATTCTTGATTTAGGACAAATACTTACTTGTTCCATATTATTGTTTTCCATTTGTCACGCATTCATTTCTAAAGTCGAAATTACTTTTTTTGAGTTTCATTTTTCTACCTATTTAAATTGAATATTTTCGCATTAGAGAATTAAAATAAAATATTGTAGGTTTCAGAAAGTTTTAAGATATGTGTATTTAAATGTCTTTCGAATTCGTTTTCCACCTGTCGACACTTCTTTTATATTATTTAAATAAGTATGTATAGGAGGAATAGTAAGGGATGTTCACTGTATCCATTACTTTTCCTCCCATACTGAAAACCTGAAAAAGACCCCGTGAAACTATTAAAATTTCTGTTAACCTCCTGTAAATAATAATGTCATAATAAAAGCAGGGCCCCTTTGTTGGCTGAAGACCAAACGCTCCTAACCTGAACTGAAACTTTGTGATGAGTTCTAACTTATTTGTTCAGACTAAAGGTTAGAAAACTATTCTCCCAGAAAGTTTAAAGTTCATTCAATCAACTCGACCAATCGCAACCCTCTACAAGTCGGAGTTTGTTCTGTTACAAGTTTGTTTTTACTTTAAATAAATCTTACAATCAAAAGGTATGGTACAGATTGTGCTTATTTAATTTTGTACCTTGTATCAATTTAGTGAATCCTATAGACTAAATCTGTACTGAAAAATATGAATTAGGCAATATCACCGTCAACCTTTTTATCGTCCCACTGTTGGGAATAGGTCTCCTCTCATACAGTTACCCAATGCATTTTTAAATAATTCTGTAATAATTACGCTCAGTGCTTTTTGCATGATTTTTGGAAGGCGAAGTTGACAAGGAAAAATCATTCATCCAAGAAGAAGAAAGAAAGTTAGAAAGCTCAAGACTCCTACTGTGCCTCTTTTTTAAAAGCCCAGCAGTGGGACACAATAAGCAGAAAAAAAAAACAAAATCAACGTAACGCCCTCAGACGGTAGAGTGGATATAATTGTAACTGTCCAACCCCTCGGCCCCCGGCCCCCCCACTTACCCACAACATCACGTTAGAACAAACTGCACTTTTTAAATTCTTTGTCGAACATTGTTGGCGATTCTCACAATATTTGCTTTCACCTTTGTGAGTGGTCTCTGTGGACCGGACAGATATTGTTACACCTATTGGGTTTAGTTGTTTGACTTCTCTGTTAGAAGTCTTGTGTTAATATTAGAGAAATAAAATGTTTAAGTTTGTTACAAGAGTTTCGTTGACTTTTGAGAGACTTGAAAGAATGTGCTCGGATTAAAATCGGTATTTTCTTTTAACAAAATTGAATTTAAAATTTCGCATGGTCACGTAATGGCAACTAATAATAAAGGTTGTTTAAATAGAATTACTATTTTAATACGATTAACTGTAAAAACTAATAGCAAGAGTTTAGTCAAGCAATATTTGCTACAATAATTTTACTAGGGGCACAGTTTACAATAAAACATCGGTTCAAACTTACTCATCCCTACCTACACAATAAAGTGTTCAGCAACTCCAAATCCCACCTTGTATCAGGTTAACTAGCTCGGAGTTATGGCGGCAACTAACAATAAAAGCGGTCGTGCAATTCCGCCGGTATTCGGGCCGCGGTTCCGTGGCGATGCAAGTGCGCCCCGGGGACGTATAGCCGACTGTTGGTACATCTACCCTACTAGTGAGAGTTAGTCCGATTTGTATTTTGTTTGTTAGCAGTGAGGTGATTTCCATTAAGTAGGTAATTGTTCATGATTGGGTGTAAAGTGATGTCTGTGCTTATCTCAAATCATATGAAATATAAATAAATAATACCTGTGATAAAGTAGTTATATTGGCACAGATACCATAAAAAAGCTGTAATTATATTTTGTTTTCAGAAAAAAAAAAAACTGTTCAAAAAATACATAACCTTCTGTAATGCTCTACAGTTCTTGGAAATAAATTTCATTTAATACATTTTGAAGGATTTTAGGAATTGATAAATTTACTTTTAATTATACAGTACAGGAAACTTAAAGCCAGCATTAAAGTTCATCCACCTACACCTCTAAAAGTAGCCTAATCAACTGAAACCAGAACAGGAGTAATCTTGGCTCCGGCAGAGTTAACGATAATGAAAGGTGTCCCGATAGTCATAACTAAGTTGAGGCATTAGTGAAGTTCTGCAATGTCGCCACTAGTTCAAACACGCCGCCGCGCCGCGTTTTGTCGAGCGCTCTGTTCTAACGCTTATAATGTAGTGCTACGTTAGATGAGGCTACGTGGCCATTATTGAGTCATTTGAGAAAACGAGATAATCTAAACTAATGATTATAATAATTCAAGATTTGATTGAGTTCGGTACCTAACGGGTAAAATCGGTAGGGTAAATTGCGTAACATACTACGACTAGTAATGGGTTTAATTTTGACAGTTCAACAACGTTACGTTGTTGAGCTGACACATTTTTCGAACATATGGAGGAATGGAATAGCAATACGCTTCCAAATGATTTCAGTTGATAGTAATAGTATGTTACGCAATTGTCACCAGTCTGTCAGGTGAAATTATCCGTCTGTATTTCTGTTGTCCCTGTATCAATGTAATGATTAAATATTCACAACAGTTAGCATATACCATGACTCCGTAGCTTATAATACGAAGAAGAAAAAAAGAACAATAGATTATTCTGCACAAACAACTATTTATTATGTGAAATTGCTATTTATTTATTTATAAATAAACTGTACCTCCTGTACAAGTCTGCTTTGTAAAAAAGCCTGTATACAAACTTGGTTACTTTAAGATTACTCTAAAATTTTATACAGTTTGTTAAGAAAACCCTGTCCGACCCGTGAAGGTGGTGTTAGGTATCGATAACTGATTCTACTAATGAATACAAAACCGAGCTAAACTTAAATAAAAAATCCCCCTAAAAAAATAAATATTATTTCGCAAAAAAGAGGTAACTTAATAAATGTGCGTTAACCACACTTCCGCGGGCGGCGGGCGGCAGGGCACGCGGCACGTGGTCGCATCGCTATTCGCTCATATTAATACTGGTGTTGTCACTTTTTTAAAAATGACCAAATTTCGGGGAAGTTGGAATTAATTCGAGGGAAAAAAAGATTATTTCAAAATTCATTTGTATTGGTACTATGATGATTAGGTACGTAAAATTTTATATTATATTTGGTCATGTGTTTACCTAACCTTTATTATCCTTATAGGCCGGACAGGGTTTTCTTAACATACTGTATGTTCAGTTCTATAAAGTACGTCACGATTCCTATTATGCATTCATGCTACTTAGGTATAGTAGAATATTTAAAAGGTAGGTCAGCATTACCATTAACTATATAACTGGTCAAAAAACTGTTCGTTTTCATGTACAGTCACCAAACGAGATAAGTCACCGATGAAACTTTTCAAATGATATTAATTAATTTCTCATCACCACTGCTCTCAAAGCGAAGGAAAACGTCTCGAGGAAACCGGCTTAACCTAGGCCCAAAAACTTTACGAGTGGGAAAATTATAGGCTGATTTTGTATAAGATCAAATCAATTATCATCATTACTTCTGTCAAAAAACTGGAACTCGTCTAGTTAGCCCCCTAATCGGCGAACACATTTTTGTTAAATGATTGCGACTAGTTGGGATCAGCTGGGATCGTTCGGACCGCCCATTGGTTCGTTCGGTCCAAACGATCCCAACTAGTCGCAATCATTTGACAAAAATGTGTTCGCCAATTAAGGTGCTGCTGTTTGTTTCCTATTAATTAAATTACATTTTATTCGAAATCATTCATCGGGTTCTTACAAAATTTCAAATATATTCAACAACCTTAATTACTTAACTCCATTGTTGACCTCACATATACTCGTAGGTATAACCAATTAAGCATTCCTCTGCCTTTTTAAACAGAAACAAGAACATGAAAGAAACATCGGTAATAACCCTCAATACCATATAAATATCGGAAAGAAACCCAATAGAGTGGCACTGGACAGGCCCCCTTCCCCCCTCTTGCCCCCTCTCGATACCCGGGTACTGCGATAAGGTGGCAGGTGCGGCTTACCCATGATTTATTATTAGAGGTGACTGTGAACTAAACCGATTATGTGGACCAAACTCGTATGTGAGAACGATGGAATCGGGGCCTTTGAATTTTAGTCGAGGACTTTTTCGGAAAATATCATGTGAATCATTACAGTGCTCTTATTGAAATATTTGTGAACTATAAAACGGCGTTTGAATAATATTGACAGGGACAGCGAGCGATAGGGTTGTCTGCATCTTGGTGTGATGGTAAGGGTCTATTTCTTAAGTGGAGTTTCCAATTAAAGCACGAAGTGTAAATATACCCCAAAGTCTTGACATTAAAAATGTTAAATAGGCAAACCGGCAGTCTCGCCTCTTAGAAGTGCCCTGGTCCGCATCTCAATCCGAAGTGACAGTTCGAAAATCCGTACTTCCCAAAACGGCTCTGTCCACGTAACGTTCAAAATAACGTCACTGCGTTTGCCCCACTACGTAACTATATAACTTAAATGAGCTACTTTCATCAAACTTTTTCTAGGTGGTAGGCCATAATATCGGCCGCCGGCAGAAGTTACCACCCACCAGACAAAGTCTTGCCGGCAAACGATTTGTCGTGTTCCGGCATGATGTCTGGTGAAGCCGTACGGAGAACGGGTCTGACCAGTTCTGTTGCGATGTGTGCCGGGTACGATGCGCCAAATGTTGTTGTGTTGGGAGTTTGGTCGTGGAGGGTCTTCTGATCAATTTTCCTAAGGCGCAGCATCGTTGGTCGTGTTGTTGGGTTTAGCGTTGCATCACCTCGCTCAACTGCCGTCTTCCTTCCTATTCGCTCAGTTTTTCTGAATGAATAGGCTCTTAATAAACTAGCGCGCTTTACCATCAACGATTGCATCACTGCTTACCATCAGGCGGGATTGCGATCAAGCGCTAGTTTATAATTATTAAAAAAAAACTGACACCGACGATCCACGACATATATATTATTTTATAATAATTTTCCAGCTGGTCCGGCTAATATGTATTCGGAATAAACTGGCAAATTGTTTAACGTACTTAACACACATTATTAACGAATAAACCAACTAATAAACCTTGTACATCAATTGATTAGGCCACATAGGCTTGCCACCAAGCAAAGTGATGTCTGGTGAAGCCGTACGGCCTGAGCAATTGTGATGCGATTGTGTCGGGCACGATGCGCCAAATGTTATTGTATCGGGAGTTTGCTCGTGGAGTTTCTCTATATCAGTCTTCCTCTGGCCCAACATCGTTGGGTTTAAAATTGCTTCCTTCCTATTCACTCAGTTTTTTTTTGAGTGCATAGGCTCTTAATAAACTAGCGCACTTTACCATCAACGTTTGGATCACTGCTTACCATCAGATGTAATCTAATAAAAAATGATCAGGACATTATTATTTGATGTAACACTGACACTAGAGATGCTTAAACAAGTGATTAAGGTCCACAAAGGCCATTTATTAAGAATTGAATTGAATTGAAATGTTTAAGGTTTTGTGGTTAGTCATTTGCCATTGAATTCCATTTTGAACTCATGGGTTTAGCTTTTATAATAGAAATATTGTAATAAAATAAAAATATAATAAGCTCATTTTACGATAACTAATCTATCTTGGCTGTAGTGTCGCATGCAAAGCACAGGCCTCCCTCTCCCTTCTCTACACAAGTCTATCGTTTGTGAGTTGCCCGTCCTTACGGTCACGGTATAAACTATTACAACTACAAAAACAATAAAATATCATCATCATTTCAGTCAAAAGGCATCCACTTCTGGCCATAGGCCTTCCCTAAGGATCTCAACGACTCGCGATGTCCAGTCGATGAGTTGTTCACTGGTAATGTACATTTGAAGCTGGTGGCATTGCCATATTATATAGCTTGAATACATAATTATTCGAAACTCTTCTTGAAAGGATACACAAAGAAAAGAATAACATTTTTTGGAACAATTTAAAGGTTGTAATGACCAGAACATACATAAAATTCATTCGTAAGAATTTATCTGAATATACATAACAACCCATCCAGCAAATATGGATACTTTAAACACACGATAAAACGTTCATGTAGCGAGGCGTTTCCGAAGCGATGCATCATCGTGAACGTTCCTCAATACAGTCCCGAACGGTGTGTCAATGGTGGAACATCGTGTCATTTTTCATACCGCTGCTCCGGCGAAGAGCTGCTAATAAGATTGGATAAGGCAGATTCAAGAAAAGATTGAATCTTATGAGAACCAATGGGGTTGAGGCATAACACACTAACAATGGCAACGTCTTTAATTTTGGCAGTGCAACCTCATCCATTGCGTTGTTTGCTTTTGAGGTGACGAATTTCTTAAATATATGAAGCAATGGATCAGAAATTTACAATCATTCGGGTTATTATCAGAGAAGAAAGTTTGTGTGTTTTTGTTACTTCTTCATGCTCAAACTGTTGGACTAAATTCGGTGAAAGGCATATTTACTGTTTACAATCAGGATAACGTTTGATGAACGGACTAAATAAATATTTAAGTATTGATGAAATAGAAATAAGAAGACGAACTGTATTATTTAGTTTAGTTAGTGAACATAGGAAGCGATGTCAATATTGTGTATTAAAAATATCACTAAAAACCGGTTAACCTTAAAACAGCACGTAACACATCCAGCCTCTTCCTACATCTTCGCACGTGAACAGCTACGTCACGCCACGTCGTCACGTGACAGGTGACGTGTTTACACGCTTTTTATAGCCCGTCACGTTAACCGCCGCTTAATGCGCGGCGTGACAAATGACCTCGTGTCTCTTCTCATACATACCAGTATTATCTGTAAGCTATTTTCTTTAAACAAACTCTTTGGGACAGATTTTTGAATTGGATCTTGGGCTATGACACGGGTGCATTGGTGAAGGTACACATGTAGATGGCATTATCATATGTAGTTAGCTTAGAGAAGCCTTGTTTTCGGTTAGGAAATCTTCAAAACGACCTTTCCGGCTCTGGGCGGAAGGGCGTATCGGACTTTTACTGAGTAAAACCCATCCGTGTTCCTACACTTGCCTGTGCGCCTGGGCCACGGTATCTCTTTCGAAAAACCCGCGGTCTTTGCAGATACCTATCCGTCTACAGAAGACTTCTCTGTGACGGGGTCACAGAGAAGTCTTCAATTTCATATCATGAATAAAATAAATAAATATGACGACGTCTGCGAAGGCGGAGCGATAGATAGGGTCGTCACAATCTTAGTGTGGTGGTAAGGGTTCCATTTCGTAGGTAAAGTTTTGAATTCAAGCACGAAGTGTAAATATACCCTCCAATCTTGGCAATAACAATTTAAATAGACAAATCACCAGTTTCGCCCCGGAGAAGTGCCTTGGTCCCCGTCTCAAAGCGAAGTCACCGTTCGACAATCCCCACTTTCCAAAATGACTCTTTCTACGTGCCGCCATTACAAAATAACGTCACAGCGTGTGCCCCACTACTACATATATGAAATTAGCAACTATTATTAAAATGATATTGTTATCCACGACAAATACATATTTTATTTTAACTAATGAAGTTAAGAAATCTTCTAACCCGCTCTAGGTCCAGTGGCAGTGTGGGGGATTACGGCGCACTCCCTCTAATAGAGAGGACGACGCCTGTGGCCCAGTTGTGGGGACATTTATGACTGATTATGAAGTTAAAACTTCGTCTCCATTTACTGTGTTTTAAAATTTTTTAGATAGTTAATAAAATCCTTGTAATGTGTCCGATTTAATTGCATCAAACCAGTTGAAATGTTTACATTTTCAATTCGCTATTTGCAAAAGTAAAACATAAATTCTCTATCAATTAAACCACCAAATAAAATCGTCGGCAAAATCAATACGATCAATCAGAATCAACAAAAGGGCCATACGGCCAAACACCGAATCGAAATACATCAGAAAATGACAAATACGCCCAATTCAAAATCGAGGGTGAATGAGCGCTTTCAGTCGAACTGAAAATCGACGTTGAGGTGAAAACAAGTGGAAAATGGGCCGAAAGCTCGCCTGAATTTATTGCAGCCTTTATGGCGAATGGTGACCGATGATTGATTCCTATGCAAGCGTTTGTCTGCCTTTTCCCGACTGTGAAATGGGAACTTTAGGAGCTTGGTTTTGGCATTGGAAAAAATTGCTGGAACTAAAAACAGCATGTGCTCGCCTATGTATTTTTCAATACGTGAAATAAAGTAAGTATAATCTATGTGTGTGTAGATACTGCAATATCTTCAGATTTGTTTTTCAATTAGGAATTTATAGATGCTGTCAGACCGCTAAATGGTTTGATTTTTAGGATTTCATGCTCAAATGGTAAAAACGATACCTTATTAGGTACTAAGATACCATTTTCTGTCTGTCACCAGGCTGTATCTCATAAACCGAGACGGACAGACAGTTTACAATTTATTTTCAAAGAATGTTTTAAGGAAGTTTTGCAGCCATTTGACATAGCTCAGCTATTTATTCAATTATCCATCGTTAAGGTGTTTAGTCAGCTCAGCCATACCATACCTACCTACTACCATATCCTGCTATTACAAAAGGACGGCTCACAGAAAATATAGCCTGCAATTTAAATCCAAACGAAACTCCGTTAAAACAAATGGCGGCAAAAGAAATGTGTCAACAAGCGTGAGTCCATATTGATGATGACAATAAGCGATGCGCTGAAGAGAGCATTCAATTAGAGGGTAAGCATCAGCTCGTGATTAATTGTAGGACTGCTGCCATGGTGCCGAGGCAACGGTACACCCTGTGAGGCTGTGATTGTCGGATAGTGGGACAGAATTGGAGGTAGCGTGAGCGGGATGCGAAAGATGAAAGACGGATAAGTATATAATGCTAAGTATATATGTACATACATACATAGGTACAATACTCGTATTATACTGACCCACTAATGTGAGAAAAATGCATAATAATAACTGTAAATATATTTAAATAACATATTTGTATTTTTATTATTTTCTTAAAATATACATGAAAAAGAAAAAAACTAAAAAACATATTATATGCACCTACTTTTTTTACCTGTATAGCAACATTGCATTTCAATGAACGGTTGTGTGTGCACCAGGACAAAAATGTAAGTACAATCAAAAATATAAGCTGGAAATCTAGTAACTGAGGTAAAGTGTAAAGATCCTTATATTTCAAACAGTGATATATGATGCTACCATTTTACAGTAAATGAAAATTCGTGTAAGGTACAATATGTAACTGTTTGCAGTGTTTCCTGCCCCGCTGCTCGCTTGTACCTCGGCATGATGCTAAAGAATGCTATTTGTGACTGATTGCCAGCGAACGGGTCGAGACATCTATTCACCTGTCCGGGCGGCTCAACGCTTCGGCCCGATACCATGGATCTGTATCGAGATGATAGTTAGAAAGAAATGTTTCGTAAAATAAGAATGTAGTGTGCAAGCTAATACAATAATCTACTGAAGCTTAATGTGCAATGGAAGAAGTAATCTGGCCCTTAAATATAACTGGAAACAATACTTACTCTATGTTTTTATGACGTCTTTTTTTAAATTTATTTCTAATAAACTTACAACTAGGTTCACAATTTGTTTTAGCCGCACAACGAAAACCTCTCAGGGTTTATCTGCCTGTCGGCGAGCCGCTCATAACAATACTATAAATAATTATTATTGTATACAATGCAATGCTAACAATTCAAGCCACTACAACCCGCCAAATTTCCTCAATAGATTCTCAACTTTATCGCCAAAGCATTACGGTACAAGTTTGATTGGGAAAGCTTGACAGATCCAGGTAGCCCGTCCCGCTGGCGTCCGCACCCACATTTTTTTTTAAATAATTATAAACTAGCGCTTGACTGCAATCCCGCCTGATGTTAAGCAGTGATGCAATCGTTGATGGTGACAGGATTATAATAAGATTCCTGATTACATAACAATATGTACCTAGATCATTTATCTCACGGTATCACCAACTCTATACAAATCCTCAAAGTCTGGCAAACAAAAGCATTTATCGCGATAACTCCGAACGGGGCGGGGGCGATTGAAAAACGAAAAGGAAGTGTCTGAAGGTTTAAAAAAAAGAAAAATGGTCGTGAATAGCTTTTAAATGTGGTCCAAGACAAATGGTTCTGTCGGCGCGGCGCGCTCCGTGAGCGATCGTCCGCGAGGCACTTCACGGAAGTGTTTACGTATTGTTCTTTATTGTTTATGGAGCAGGTGAAATTTTCCTTAAGTATTATAATTTGTTTATTCACAAAAATACAGGAACATAATTATTTACCTATATGTCACTACAGATACATTAATACCAACGTGTTATGTAGTCTATCTACATTCAGATGGTGAAAGTTTCATACAGTTATTATATTATCTGTTTAAGTTACTCTTACATAGCAGAAGCTCTTACACAGCTCTTACACGTCAGTGTCTACATTAAACCTCCAGAAATTAAACTGGAACCATCAAAAGCGTATAATCATACCCTATTCAATAACCTTAAAAAGCTGTGATCAATATTAGTCACTGAAAGTTTTACCCTGAAACTAAGTTTCGAAAACTTTTAAATGCAAACTTAGCTAACTTAACCAGGTAAACAGAATCCCGGCCCACTGAACTGGCGCATGAAGTTACTAAGATGCGCCTTACACTCGTGACTATAAATCTACTAAATTTAGTCGCAAGTTCGCAGGTAAGCGCCCCCACACAGTTCAGATATGAAGTTGGTGATGTTAGTTAGCTCGATTATAGTATTATCTTGTTGGGTATAAGTTTTGAAGACGATAGTGCTGACTCGAGAAATGGAAGGTAATTCTATGATATAATATGTAGTGAGTTCTGTTCATTTAACTTGTTCCTAAAGGAGTATGAAGTAGTAGTGAATAGTTTTTGGTAGACTTATTTTTGCTTTGCTGGTATTTTGGCGTGACCAGCTCGCATATGATAAATAATTTCATTGGTGATGTGGTTTCCTGTGTTCATTACTGTACCTACATAGTATTGAATAAAGTCACGTGTTTTTTTTTAATGATCAGGTAGCTGTACTGCTGCGGAGTTTGTTCCGCTACTTCTTCCCAGCTAAAGCACTAGGAAATGGCGAACGGCGGGCTTTTTGGGGGGATTGTCTTATGTAATATTGACGTTCAAAAAGTGCTGATTCTCAGTCTAATTTGAATACATGACTTTTGTTTTTGATTTTGACTCTTTTGAATGATAGCATAACATATGCTACCATTAAAAAAATGGGACCCATTATTGAGAGTCCACTGGCTGTCTGTCTGTCACCGGTATCATGAATCATGATAGCTAGACTGTTGAATTTTTCACGGGTGATGTTAGTTTGTTGCCGCTATAACAGCAAACAATAAATGCAGAATAAAATAGATTTTTTTATTTCGTATAGTCAAGATCGACTTGGACAGGTTTTTTAAATAGAATAATATTAATTGTTATATGAATGTTGGCAATATATAACTGGAGTGTAGAAATAAAACAATGGAATAAGAGGTCTTTATATCGGTTGTAAACTATTTATGATAACAGACAGTGCCTGAAAATCTTTGTAGCATTATAAAATCTCGTAATCCGAACACGGGCAGCGAGTAAACTCGTTAACGGTTTTACTTATTTTTCGTGGAAGTCGCAAGTGTTTGGGGTTTGTTAATTAAAAACCTGTCTGCGCTGACGGGATACTGTTTAATGTTACAGAAAAATGTGAAAAAACTCAAGAAATATGTACCACAGTAATTAGTGGGAAGATGGGTAGCAGAGGTATGTTTGGGTAGGTAGGTGGAATGTATTTAACGAAATTTTGTATCAGACGGAAAGAAGAAGTTATCCTAGGAGTGTTTTTAACATAAATTTGAATCCAAATGTGCAACTAAGGCTTAAGAAAGATTTTCCTTATGGAATAACAAGTTTTTAGTGGGAAAGAGAGAAATAAGAACATAATATTTAATAACGTGAAAGTCATCAGACTGATCGGAATAACTGGAAAACTGCGGATGTTTCAACTTGTAGAAAAGCAGGCAGTTGATAATGAAAAGACATCCAAAGCTGAAATATTTTGGAGACAACGTGGTTGGTTTCCTTGTGTATCTCTGTTTCTCCAGAAACACTTTGACAGGAGATGAAACTGACAAGAGCTTAAAGCCAGCTAACTTCTTAATCCACAAAATTAACCCAACCAAATTCAAAAGTCCTCAAACACTTTCCATCATTTATTTACTTCCAACAGACTTTCTCAATTTTACAAAATTACCCGCGTCTGCACTTTTATTACGACATGAAAAGTAATAAAAGAGGATTAAGGATTCAATAACTCGATCTGATGGAACAGGAACACCACCTGCCCCGGATTTACGAGCAACCCTTTAGCTAGCCGGCATTGAGAACTTTGCAGATCATTTCATGGTACGGTGGCTGCAATTAGGTGCTTTCTGTCCTAGGGTGATGGATCAGTGATTTGGTGGAAGTCAAAGTTGTGAACTATCTCTCGCAGAAAGCCTCTTTCAGTGACAAATAAAAAAGTATTGAATTAGATTAACAGTTTTATTCGTCGATAAAAACTATAAGATTTAAGTATATACTTATATAGGAAACTAAATGCGCGGAATCTAAATAATTTATTAAGATTATTACTTTACATCCCTACGGCAATTTTCAGTGTCGTAATTTTTTTCATAAAACTGCCAACACAGACAGTTGTGATTTAAATATATATATAAAAAAAAAACTAAGTAACGATAATATTCACAAAAAAAAATCTCATAAGTTATGTTACCCTCAGTGAATGGTTTATTCCATCCGATGGCGTATTTATCTACACAAAGAAATAGACTGCAAATGCTTTCATACAGTTAAATGTAATCAAAATTCAGTCCATTCTCGTTATAAACAGGCCAAGACGTGCGCTCCCGAGGGAGGTAATGCGTTTACGCTAAGAAACTGCACTGTAGTGCAAATAAAACGCACACGTAGTCCGCGCACGAACACCTGAGTTAATGGCGCTTTGTTTATTATAATTACACTGCAGGCGAATTAAAAGAGCATTTAAATTTGTCAAGTGCTTTAAAAGAAAGTATTCCGTTTTCCAAAATGGAATACACATGCATGATCAACTTATAATGTTCACTACTGGGGCACAGGCCCCCCTTGGTGAGAGGGAGTCAGTAGAGCGGACCCCTGCGGGTTGGTAGATGTCACCTGTCTTTGACGTTTTCCTTCACCGGTTTTGAGAGCAGTAGTTATGAAATAATTTAAACAAAGTAAAGCGCCTCACGGGCTTCGAACCAGTTAGTCACCGATGCTCTCTAACTCCTTACATTGTAGATGTATATATTGTAGGTATCCACCAACCCGCACTGGACTCCTGGTGGATTATGGCCCACTCCAGCGAGTAGACAATGAGATTTTGTTGAATAAAAATAAATATCGTTATACTTATGTACACCCAAATAAATGTCCAAAATAATGAGACCCTGATTCCGTTTTCATTTTACGGCAATATCTTCACCATACCATTACCACAACGATAAAATAAGTTTGATAAATGTGTAGTGACAATCGTAAAATCCCACAAAATCTTTCGCTTCCCTTAAGCGTTTAGCTCACCTGCCCGGCTGTCCGACGGCCGCATTGTTTGTGAGGGGATAAACGGAAAAAATAACAGCACAGTCCAATCAATCGGGGAAATAAGAAAAAACGATTGGATTCACCTCACGTGCCGACAGCCGGGCAAAAAATAATGTGTGGCCATTTTTTTGCCACTATGTGTATGGTTGTGTGGCGTGACAGGTTTTGCTTTTCGTAGTTACTCTCATTATTTGTTGTCGTTTTTTGCAGCGGTTTTGTGATATTGCGTGACTTTGTTAGAGATTCGAGAAGAAGTTAGAATACTGAAGATTTTGTATGACCGTTAGAATAAAGTTTTCATTACAGTTTAATAATAATTCGACAAAAATCTTTATTATTTCAAGCAGAATATTAACAGTAGTAGTATAGGCTCGTTAATGATTACATGGGACTTGAATATAACTGGCGACACCCAATACTATAGATGCTCCTCTGACTGACGCTTTCGGGTGTACAGAAGTTATATTACGTGTGATTATTATAAGTGAAAGGAGGATTTATGTCAAGTTTGTTGTTATTAGCAAATGCAAAAACCTCACCAGCCCCTCTTTTAAAGATTCCTACTCCATTTACTCTGAATTTCACTTTAACCCGTTAGCAAAATTCATCTCGAGAAATCTACTAAAACCCTTTAAGTTTTTGATATCCAAGCAACCTTGGTTATACCAGCAATTACTTAGCCAAAACTATTTAGGCACTAAGTAAACTCACAGAACCAACACCGAGTTGGCAAGCGCGTCCGAAACTTTCCGCCGATGAAACGAAAACGTAAAACTTTAAGTTATCAGTTTGAGTTTTGAATAGATTTCGATTCGGGTTTGCGTCCAATTTAGGTGTTTTGTTATGGACTCAGACAGAAATATCAATCAAAGATGGAATCGTGTTATCATTAGAGAAGTTTGTTCAAAACCAAACTTATACAGTTAAGTGAAGTTTTATAGAATATTGGTTTTGAATTATCGTCCTGGTTTAAAAGGAAAAGAGAAATGTTCCATTTGCAGCTTGGCTTACCAGCAAAATTGATAAATTGGATAGGATACACTAGTTCTTGCAGTTTACTATTTGCCGCAGCTGATGGTACACTGTTTGTCAAAGAAAATAAGACATTCTCCATTTTCTAAGAATCTAATCCGAAACATCTCTGAAATTACAATTTCGACATGTCTTTGCAATCATCACATAGCTGAAAAAAGATGATACGAATTAGGCACTCGTTAAGTAAAAGATAATAATGTTCTTTTTACAACGAGCACAGGTAGTGTTGATACTCAAATATGAGTTGTGAATATATATTTTATTGTGCTTGATATCGATGTGACCCGTTTGTGTCCTTAAAATTTCTTACCACAAATTTCCAACTACAAATGCTCAGTTTTTATGACTTTATCAATATTTCGACCTTATACTCTACTCAGCTCTAAATATTAAAAGGGCAATCTTCCATATTAATATAGCGAGGTGAGCAAGTTGAGGCAAACAGTAATAACTTGAGAAAGGTTTCATTAAAATATTATCCTTTGAGAAAACTGCCGAGATATCTAGCATAACTGTCAGGTTTTATGGAATTGTGATAATGTAGAGATCTGTAAGGAATTTTATTAATTGGGTAATTGCCAAATGCTGTAGATTTACCATAGATAAAAATCATGTTTATTACAAAAGAGGTTGAAAGAATGCTCTGCAAAGTTAAAATACTAGCAGAATAGGCGATGCCATGCGATGAGATGATGTAAGAAGATTTTTTTAGAATCGCAGGCAAAAGCTAATTTATTAATAATCAAGCAATGTGCTTATTGATATATCTGTATCTGTGTGTAGAGAAAGTATTTTGGTAGTGGCTGCTGCCGTTGGACTGCAGGTTACTACCAAACTGGTGACCCCTCTAAGGAACACGAAGACCATCAGAAACCGTAAGATAACAATTTATAATAATGAGTCAAGAAAAAAAAAAAAACGAGTGTGCTTATGACCACACGACTGAAGTGAAACTTCTTTCGCGACCAGTGGCGAAGGGTGAAATTTTGACAAAGGGAAGCCGGTCCAAAAAAATAAACACTTAAACACTTACCTACTGCAGGATATCTTGGAGGAGGTCTTCAGATAAGAATAATATCAAAAGCCCCACCATCACCATACAAAAAAGGACTGATGATTTGATAACAGTGTCTTTCAAGTATGATAAAAGCGGCTTTGAGAAAAGCCTTTTTCGACGTGCATCTCCATACCACACATGCATGCTTGTTAGTAAGTACTAAGTTAAGTACCTATTGTTAGGAAATAAGAGTCAAGAAAAAATAAAATAAAAAATTACAAAAATAATAAAGTGTTAAAAACCGAACCACACAAACACCGATCCAAAACCAACAAAAATATTAAGCAAAAGTAGTGGCGTGGTTTCTTTGTCTCTTTCTAATAGAGGAGAGGAGAGAACTACAAGCCGCCTGCCAGTAGCCTATATTTATCAAGTTTTACCGACGGTTAGCGAGCATTAGAAAGAGATGGTCTGACACGCTCTGTCTCTTTTCGCCTCATAGTAAAACGTTGACCGAGGTAAGCTGAAATTCGTCGGCTTCCTTCAATGAGAACTACGAAAAGAAGTACGAAAAATTGAAGCGCTGATTAATTTACGACTATAAAATGAAATGTGATACTTAGGGTATTGCTAAAAATTGCGATTGCTATTGTAAATCGCGCCGGCATTTGATTAATAATACTTTGTTAATGAAATAGAATGTAAATACTTTTGTATGAATATGGAACTGATTTTTGAAAGGTAACCCGGTGGGAATCGGCTTGTATGGACTCTTCGCCACTGGTATACACATATCTATATATTAAATTTCTATAAATATTTAAATTTATTTCATGGTTTCATTGGTAAATTAATATTTTTGCATAGATCATCTATTTTTATTGAAAAAAAAAAACTCGTTGTAGACCTTGTAGTACCAAGCTCGCGCCACGCCTCTGTGCTTATATACCCCACTTAACTTCCGTTCGCCTTGCCCGATCACTTTTCGTAACGCTTACGTCACGCGTTCGCCAGCTTACTCCCCAAGTCAAGCGTGCGTAAAGAAGTTTCACTTCAACAAGATGTGGGTACTTACAATGAGCCCGACATTAAGTCGGAAAAGACATTTACACCTCACGACATTTGTCGTGTCGGAGTCAAGGCACCGCCATTTTGGGCTGCAGAACCGTCAGTATGGTTCGCCCAATTGGAAGGCAATTTTGTTTTGGCTGGCATCAAAGACGACGAAACTAAGTTTTACTACGTAACATCGAACCTCGAGCACAGGTATGCAGCGGAAGTAAAAGATATTATTGTTTCACCGCCCGCAAAAGGCAAATACGAGAAATTGAAGAACGAGCTAATTAAGAGACTATCAGCTTCTCGAGAAAAAGAGGTGAAACAGCTACTCATGCACGAGGAATTAGGGGATAGACGACCCTCACAGTTCCTCCGACATTTACAACACCTAGCGGGACCTGACATTCCTGACGATTTCTTACGCACCATTTGGACAAGCCGCCTACCGAGCAGCATACAAACCGTTATTGCTTGCCAACCAACTTCGGAGCTACAAGTGCTGGCAGAATTGGCAGACAAGGTTCACGACATCGTGCCATCATCACCTCAAGTTGCTAGCACTCAAGCAACTTCAACATCAGTCTTAGAAACAATGGCCAAGCAAATTTCTGCGCTTACAAAGCAAGTCCAAGCTCTTGCCACAAGATCAGGTGATAGAGATACGCAAAGATCAAGGTCCAGAACTAGAAACACTGAGCGTCGGCGTAGCAACAGCAGATCTCAATCGAACTACCGCAGATTTCCAAACTGTTGGTATCACTATAAGTTTGGAACCAAGGCTCACAAGTGCGTCAAACCATGCGACTATAACCAATCGGGAAATGCTCAGGGCAGTCGCTAGCGGCGACGAACGTCTGCCCCACACCAACATTACCAGGTCGCCTGTTCGTCACGGATCGGCATTCGAAAATGCAATTCCTCGTTGATACTGGCAGCGATATTTGTGTTTTCCCACGCACCGCACTCCGACAACATCGAACCGGCACCACCGAATACCAACTATTTGCTGTCAACGGCACTCCTATCGCCACTTATGGAAGTGTACATTTGGAGCTGAACCTCGGCTTACGTCGTGCATTCACGTGGTGCTTCACAGTAGCAGACGTCACGAAGGCGATAATAGGCGTCGACTTCCTGTCCCATTTCGGTCTCGTCGTCGACTGCCGCAACCAACGTCTTATAGACAATACTACTACACTCAGTACAGCAGCTGCACCAGTAGCACCGTCGAGCACTATATCTTCAGTGAAGACATTGATCGGCGAGTCCAAATATCATAACTTGTTACGCAGATTCCCAGAAATAACACGACCAGCCGGTGCGCACAGAGTAACGAGCCATAACACAGTCCATCATATCAGGACCACGCCAGGCCCGCCTGTAAACTGCGCATCACGACGACTTGCGCCTGATAAATTAAGGATCGCCAAGCAGGAATTTGAAGCGATGTTGAAGATTGGGACTGCAAGACCATCAGAGAGCCCATGGGCTTCTCCACTACATCTCGCGCCCAAGAAAGAAAACCAGTGGCGACCATGCGGTGACTACCGAATGCTAAACGCTCGCACCGTACCAGCCACTACCAAAGTATGAAGGTCCACTCACTAGCTACTTTTCTCCCAAAATAATACGAAACAAACATCGTAGTTTACTTTCCAGAACTTTCCTCTTGGAAAAGGAAATAAAGTACCGACAAAATAACAAATAATAGTGTGTAACACGGTTGTTTACCTGCTCGCGGTGGAATCGGAAACAAATCACACAGTTCACATGGCACGCGCTACGCCGTAGCGCTCGCGTAGCGGTTCGTATCTTGCGTTTCGTAGAAGCCGACAGTTGGGAACTGTCTACGGGATACGGGCTACGGCCTACGGCGTAGCATGGGAGTAATAGGGAGAATGCTGGGATTTGTCTGAAAGAAAAATGACATTACTATCGAACATAGCTTCTGTTATTCACCACGAAATACTACAAAATAGTAACAATATAATTAATTAAGCTTCTGCTCAGTTCATGGTTTTATTAACCATGAATCAAATCTAGGCATTTAAACTTAAATTTAATATGATAGGTAGGTCGATATAACATAAAATGTACTATTTGCACTTGGTTGCCAACTATTCTATGCAAGCGTACTTTTGAAATGAGTTATTTTAAAAAGGTTAGTTGAATTTATTAAACTGTTAATTTCTAAAGAAAGCTCGCGTTTATTGCTCGGTTCATCAGAAACGCGTCGTTCCAACCGTCAGTGTAACTCTGCCCTTATATAAAAAGTCAGCTCACGTATCTGAGGGCTGAAGGTGGACGAGCCAATAAAAATGTATGGAGGGATTTGTGTGAGAATAAAGTTCGAATTGTGGTGGGCACACACCGCACGTCGACAATTAGTGAATTATTAGTTGAGGAGCTCGATCGGTAGGCAATGTTGTGTCCCTGTTGAGTTTGTATGTGATACATTTAGTATTTTAGTTTTTTTAATCGCTATTTTATCGAATTCAAGGAACTGGTCTATTAGTGAATGAGTTCTTGAAACATCTAGATTCTATGGATAGATAGATATAGAATAGATAGTTAAGAAACAGTTTCTATTGCTTACTAAATAGGTGATTTTACTATATGTTTTTTCTGATTAACTCACTGATCATGAATCAATTGTTAATAATTGTTAATATTAGTGATTTTAAAATAAAAAAATATAAAGCCAATCATCAAGTTTGATATCAAATTTTGAAACAGTCAACTAGTTAGAATTACTAACCCAAACTGAATTCGTTTCTTAATAATCTTTTCTAAATTGTAACCCAAAAAAGCTTACACTTTTTTACACCGTTAAAATAGACAAATAATGAAAGCCCCGGTCCCCAACGTAAATAACCGAAGCGTCCAGAGTCTATACGCATAAGAGATTAACTTTTAACGTTTTTTGTTTTAGTTCATTACGCGGAGCAAAGCCGCGCGATCGGACAGGTGAAACTGTGTCCAATTTAAGGGATTACTACTTAAGCCCCTTGACCCTGTTTAGGTATAAATAAAGGGAGAATTGGAAGGAATATATTTTGTGTTTTTGTGGAGTTTTTTCATACACTAACTAAAGCATTTGTAAATACGACTAGTAGAGTGGCACAGCGAATGACTTCCTGGTCGGCGGTGTGGTCACAGGATCATTTTCACACTATATGTGTACTTGAACTGCAAGAAGATAATTTCAACTTCTCTCTAAATAGGTAGTTGAATTCTTTTTTTTTTTTTTTTTTTTTTTTTTTTGCCGGGGTGGAAATCCTCATAGGATGCCCGCCGCCCTGGGGTGGGCGACGGGGTATGTCAGACTTTTACTGACTAAAACCACCCCGGTGTGTCTTCTATCACGAGCGCGCGTGGGGCCGCGGGAGTCTAAATTCTTCCACGGTCCCACACCCTCGTGCTGGCCCGGTCTGTCCGGGCCTCGTCTCCTGCACGGGGTAGTGGGGTGTTAAACTACCCCGTGCATCGCCTCAAAGGCGCGCGCCGACACTCGCGCGCGCCTCCGCCTCGGGGTCCATCAATGGGGGGCGGGGACTTCCCCATGTCCCTCGCCCCAGGTAGTTGAATTCTAGGGCAAGTCTAGTTGAATCGATTCGAGAAGAAATTAACTTGTGTTAGAAATTAGTTCGAGACGATGATAATGAAGTCAGTCGTGGCTCTCAAGTACGAGTGTGCGAGTTCGATTCCAGGTCAGGCAAGTAGCAAGGTAACCTTTCTAAGTTATATGTACTTTCTAAGTATATCTTGGACAATAATGACTGATTACAAGGTGAAAGAAAATATCTTGACGAAAACTGGACTCAATCCTTCTCTGTATGAGAGGAGAACTGTGTCCCAGCAGTGGGACGATAAAAAGGTTGTTGATGATGATGATGATATTGAACGAGTCAATATTCAATTCTTAGTTCTGAAAACATTCGAAAGTAATCATAGAATATTTCTTAACGTTGACACCATAAATAATAAAAAATGATTCATTAAAGACATTTTACAATGACACATCTATCTTATTGTAAGTAGAATTATAGAATACTCTTCGAGAGTAGGTACTTACTAACTACCACCCTTACCAGTATTTCTATGCAAACATCTAACTAAGGTGCTTGCTTTATGAAACTAAGCTTATGATAAATCCTCCCAGATATCAATCCGTTTTACTGTCAAATTCAAGGAGCTATTCTTCTATTTACCAACTTATTATACTAGCAATACCATCCTTATTCTTATTCATATAAAGTTCGAAATTCCAACAAGAAGTGATTAATAGATTGGTGAGGTGTGTCGATACAATCGTCTATGAATGAAGGTGAATCAATCAATGTCATTCACCTCGATCCCTCATTCCGAAACCCTAATAATCCCCTACCTATGGACGAGCTATCGTTACGTGTGATTAAATTTATGATCAATGAGGTCTTTTTTACTATGTTTAGACTACTCTCACATGCTTAGAAATTGCAAGGATGATGAAAGACTTTTGTGGCAATAAATAAGATGAGGAACGCCTAGCCAATATTTCTTAGCAATGTTTCTGATATATGTTGGGAAACGCCTGGTCAATATATAATACCTATGTTTTGATTACACATTTAGCTATGAAATGTTCCAAATGGACGTTGAAACCCGACGCTGTGTGCGCAATCGCGCTCAATGAGTGAAAACATAAATGGCAGGTAAATACAATGAGTTTCATATCAATTAACGAAATTAAGAAGTGATTGTGCGTTGTTTTTAGTACATCTATAGTCACGACAAGCAAATATTAAAGAATTTTTAACATGCTTTTATTAGCTTCAACTGTATGTACACAAGGTTATTTCTTGTTTATGCGAAACCCGAAACACGTGTCCAATATTTTGAAGTAAAGAATCAGTGTATAACATTAAAAAAAGATATCATTAAACACCACAAAGTTATGGGCTTGTTATCTTACCTGATTGTCCCAACAAAAATGCTCCTGCAGCGGCGCGGCGCGGGATGGCGGTGATTTGACATGTCTCACGCGCCTAGTACTATGATCTCAGCAATGTGTCAGATGTATTGCAAGCTCGCCTACCACACTGTAACAACTTCTAAATTTATTTGGGAAAAAATATAACATGGTCTAAAACTAATTGGAATCGATTCAGTTGCTTATTCTGAACAAATTCTATTGAGGTTACGCATAAAGAAAAATAATGTTGTATTTGTATGTATGTAATGGAATCTTTTAACTTAATTTTTACCTACTTTTATGAGTCTGACTGATTAACATGAAAATTTGCGCAGGAGTCAAGGGTTGATTACAATATAATACTATAAAAAAAAAAAATCAAAGAAAAAGGAACCATTTTCTACAATTCAGTTCGATTGCTATTAAAGCATTCATAGTAGTCCTTTACCGTGGCGCAGCGGTCAACACGCCTGCCTGTGATGTGGAGGCCCCGGGTTCGATCCCCGGCCAGGTGATGATGGAAATACGATCTTTTCCTGATTGGCCTGGGTCTTGGATGTTTATCTGTATATGTGTCTATTATAAATATGGTATCGTTGAGTTAGTATTCCATAACACAAGTCTCGAAATTACTTTGGGGCTAGCTCAATCTGTGTGATTTGTCCGTATATATTTATTGTTTATTTATTTAAACTAAAATTTATTGTCTTTATGTAGCTACAGTTTAAAGAATATTATAATATAGCAATGTAAACATATTGTAATAAAAGCACACCTTCCGCTAACCACAGTTAATTTTTCATTGTTTGGCGGCGTTTTCTAATTCCAAGGGTGTATTGTAAACTCCTTCAACAAAACTTCTCCGGATGAATAATTCATCGCACTTGATGGCAATCGAAGGTACACTGCAGGCGGGCTGTGCGCAAGAGTCCTAAGTTTGAAAGATGTTAAGAAGATTGGTCTGGATGTAAATGCTGTTTGAATATCAATCACGTTGGAGATTAATTGGGAAGGTAGGGTAGATTGCGTCGTGGTTAGTTAAATTTTAAGATTAATTTAAGTACTTGCTATGTACGGTTATTACAAGAGCAATGAAGTTAATTTTCTGGGGATTTAGTTTAGGTTATTTCAACATGAAAATGTCTAAAGGAAAGAGGATCATATGAAGAATACATGTCTCATGGGATAATCTTGAGAATCGACGCACACATAAAGTTGATTTTTATCTTTTTTGTAGCACAATTATTTGACGAGACAATTGCCAGCAATTATTTGCAAAACCTCGATAAAATTTGCTTCAACATTTTATTACCTCTGTAAGAAAATGTCAAAGCAAATTTTATCTGGCTTCTCAGCTATTGAGAACATTACCAGAAAGTATTGTAATGGAATTGATTCCTCTCACTGCCGTGAGGACTGCTCAAGAGGGCGCTGGCCGTCTCTGGCCAATATAAATGTAAATGTTCTTGAGGTACGCTGCCCAAAGTGATAGGTACGCAGAGGCGCAAGTAGGCAAGACGTTGGAAATACCTTTGTGAGGAAAACAAAAGAGACCCGTTCTTATAGTTGGGAATTAAAGATTTGTCTGTTTTGATTTCTTTAAAAGTACATTCTGACCTTATTTAAACCCAACTATAATTATGATATTTTAGGTATATTTGTAAAAAAAAAATGTGACACTTTAGAATGCTCTTAAAACATCGTGGTATTTTGGATGATGGTGCCAAAATAACACGAGATAATTTCATTTCATATCCCACTCCTTTAGTGTTGGATCAGCAGCATACTGCGTAGCCAACAGTCCTGTCTCCAGTTCCTGTAACTTGGCTACTCTTGGGCTACATATTGAGGACGTGCGTTCCAAATCACAAGAGGCTCTCATGCATAAAGAAACTGACCGCAATGGCGCAGCCACCTGCACGTCAACGGCTGAATATTTCATTGAAATTTCACGAGAACAGGTCAATTTTTATTTTAGAGTGTATTGATTTATTCAGGAATATTTCTGAATGTAAAAATTATTGGCTTGATCAAATAATCATAAATCAGGTCGGTTTACTATATAGATATATGTATGTATGTATCGAAATAAATAGGTTTTATATGGAAAAGCTTTGTCAATAACTTCTGAATAAGCTGAAAATGCACAAGGAAGGTTTTATTTTAGTATTATCAAAGTGGTAAGTATCATATAGATGTAAAGATTCATCTTTCAAGCTTTAAGTTTGGAAGATAAGTTAGGAATGAACAAACAGACGAACGGACGGATGGACCAACGTACATGATGATAATATAAGGGTTCCAAGACGTGCACTATGGAACTCTATATAGACAATCGTCTTTTAACTTTTGGCTATGATGATACAACAAGAGAATTCATAAAAATATACCTTAATTAAAAGAATTAATTTAATTTGAATCTTTTAATATTATTTCCTCAAAAAGAAACCGTAACTTTATAAAATACACCGATCAACCAGGTATCTGCATACTTTTACATTAAAATTTGAACTCCAAACAAGAATCCAGGAAGTTCGCCACACAGATGCTGCGCCCCCTGCCGTTAAATTAAATAAGTATACCGTCGCCAGAGACAATGCATAGGTAATGTTGTAGAAAGTTCGCGGTAAGTATAAAAATCATGGAAACAGTCTAAGTTGCGGGGTATGAATAAAGTATTCATTGTAATTGGTAAAAGTTTGTGAGGGTCAGGTGCTAGCGTCGGATCTGCTTGTTTGTGATCACTGCCTGACTGGAAGCTAATTATTTTACTGTGTTATGTTTTTGTGTGTTGTTGTATGAGTCATTTAATTTGAAAAGTTCTGCGGTTAAAACTACAAGCGTCGTTCAGTATAATACATTATGTATTCTCACAGCTTGTATTATTCCCCTGGAACAATTATATGTACACAGAATTTAGTACTTAGTAGTCTATCTGCGTGTTGACCGTTTGCGACCTCCGTGGCGCAGCGGTCAACACGCCTGCCTGCGACGTGGAGGCCCCGGGTTCGATCCCCGGCCAGGTCATGATGAAAAACGAACTTTTCCTGATTGGCCTGGGTCTTGTATGTTTATAAATATAGTATCGTTGAGTTAGTATCCCATAACAAAAGTCTTGAACTTACTTTGGGGCTAGCTCAATCTGTGTGATTTGTGTGTATATATTTATTTATCTATCTTAACTAGTGTATCCTACTACAATATTACAAATGCAAAATCAAGTTTGTTTGTTTATTATGCTTCCACACTAAAACGGCTGAGCAGATATTTATGAAATTTGGCACACAGATAGACCTTGCCTTGGGTAGGGACAAATGCTATTTTTTATCCTGGATCACAGACAAAATCGCGGGCAACAACGATTCATCTATAATTTCACACTTCATAAATGGAAAAAATACTGCGTCTGTCTGTTTGTTACCTTTTAACGGCTTTACAGCTAAACAATGTCTGGGATTAGGACATAAGATATCTTTTATTCCGGTAGTATGTACGTTTCCGTGGGATGATTTTCATAAATAATTACTAACATTTACGCGGACGTAACCACAAACAACAGGTAGTCTATAATAGGAAATATGTATTTAATTCATTAATATACTTGTCGTACATAGGCTATTAGTACATGGGGCGGCACCCACATAGGTACCAATAAAAAAATAAAACAATGAATGAAAAAATGAAGGTAACTCGTTCTTAATATAAAATCTCCACAAAGAACCGTATCATTTCCCGCCCAACCTGACCTACCCTGAGCATCACAAAGATGATTCCGAACTCATTGTGAAATGAATCTTTTAATATCGCAGCTGCGAGTCGGGCTCAAATATTGGCTCAAATATTGGTAGCACACGTAACAAAAGGTTGCGCTTTATTGAAATCCGCAGTTCGGCTTTGGAACGCTCATACCTAATAACGTGATCGGGGTAAAGGAAGGAGATGGCTCGGAGAACAACATGTCGCAAAATAATATCATAGATAACTAATAGATCTAGTTTACTTTCACAGACTGAGTGGTACGGTCCTGTAGCTCAATATTTTTAGTTTAGTAATATTTATTCTCATAGTTATTTCTCTTTTTGTTACGAATGAAATTTTATGTAGGTACCGAAATGACTCATATAGCAGGGTCGCTGAAGAATTTCATCAGTGCATGATTCAGAATCTAGTGGTTTTGAGCTACGCAAGTTATTTGATTCGAAAAACCAAGTTTTGCTATCACATTCAATGGCTGAAGCCAGTAAGAACTAAAATAAAGTGTTCACTTCATGAGGTATTTGGAATTACATATTTAATAAACTTATTGACACTCGACAATTAAAATTTGATGAATTGTCAGTAGTAACATCTCTATAAAACTTTGTTTTACGTAGACATATTTCCACATTTGATACTTTTTGAAAATAGGGAAGCTCTTTCCACTCTAATGTAGCTATCGACTTAGAATGTGAAAAAATAGGTTGGTATCAGGAAATGAAACAAAGGTACAGACTGAGTGTTGCCCTCATTGCGCCTCATTGTCGACTATACTAGCAGGAGGGCTGCAAGGAAGGCTTTAGTAATTATTTTGGTGGACTGTCAGAGGAGTTTCAAAGATCCGAATTTAAGTTTTTTGACTCATATTTATTTAAAAAATAGTATTTAAAATCTATTGTTCGCCACGTGCATTAGGCCTATATTTAAGATAGTTCAGTCACGAGCTTCTGGACTGACCTGCAAATTGGCCCGCACAAACTCCTTAATTCTTCTCCAAGTAAGAAGAGAGGTATTTTACTACCGCTATGAACTTGTCTCTAAATCGTCTAACCCGATGTATATTATCATATATTCACACTCTCCTAAATAAGTTGAACATAAAATTTAGCTAAAACAGTAGGACAGGAAAGCCCGTCACATGTTTATGTGCCGTTCCACACTCTGCCCGGATATTATTGTTACCACGACATTTGCATTGTGCACATTAACCGTGTTTTATGGCTTATGTGTTTAATTTTACATTTTCGCGGAAAATTCTTGTTTTGTAGGATAGTTTCAGAGACTTGTTACTTAAAATAATATATATTGCTTCAACTCATAAGCGAGGAAGATCTAATAATTATACTCGGTTGTCTCAATGGGTGTGCGAAAAATGTTTTACCAAGCTTTGAGCGTTTAACAAGAGGCTCCTAATGCTCGGGTTATATAAACAAAATCCGAATAGGTTTGCTTATCTATGTTAGTATTTTTTATTGATTAAAATGGCCATAAATAGATTGCTAATTTTGCCGGTGATAATAGAGGAGGGTCTGGTATATCAAGCAACGAGGATTTGCTTCATTTTAGTAAAGATACAAGAGTCTTAGTTTACAACATCATGACGTGTGAGTTCTTGCTTATTTGGTCAACAGTCGCTTACGGATAAGTAGAGGATACATAAGCATACTTACGAAGATATTTTATGTTATTGTTATTATAAGCCTGTTTTTTCCCACAGCAGAGTAAGGCCTTCCTTCCCTCTTTCTAATTTTCTGGGTCTACTGTCACAACAGGAGTCCAGCTCGTAACAACACCTCTTTCTGGGTTTGTCGTGCAATCGTTCCCTTCCATTGCAGATCTACCAAGTGGTGACTTTGTATATTGCTGCTCCAACATGCGACATATACGGCCAGCCTAGTTCCACTTTGGTCCAGCGTAAGTGCGGCCAGAGCCTGTTATGGAACAAAGTATGGAATTCTTAAACTTGCGATGAGTTCCGTATCATTATTTAAAAAAACAACAAAATATCTGTTTCTATTATATCCCCAACAGAAATACATCATCTGTGAAAATTATTTAGCTAGCCTGGTGACAGACAGATAGTCAGACAGTCGGACTATAAACTCTTATAAATAGGGTCTCGCTTTTACCCTTTAGGTACTGCACCCTAAAGATTTTTTAGGAAAAAAATAATTTTCATTCATGTAATAAGTTTCCGTGACGTAACTTGCCGGTAAATTGCAGCGCTCTTTCCATAACACTTTCCATCAATTTTTCATAATCCAATAATAACCTAACCGGCCCCAGTAGAAAAGCGCCACAAAACGAATGAATCACTCCATTCGAAGCTAACAAGCGCATTATTGTACGTTTACAGGGCGCCATTACTCTCGCGGCTCTATTAATGACAGCCATCTTGACTGACTTACCTTGCAAGTACCTTTGTGGGGGACAAGTGACAAGCTATTAGCGAGTTTAGGTACCATCTGCCTAACATTTTGAAAGTTGAGGTCATCTTCCAGTCCAACTGGATCCGGCTGAATACTAGTATCCTATATGGAACTGAAACTGTCCAGTTACCGCGTAAATGCCCGTTGGTAAGACCAGATAGATTTCACATATTCGGGCTTCTGACAACCCGTGACGACTGTCAAAAATCCACGAATGACAGCCGAGACCAACGGGTTAATTTGCTTTCCGAGATACCCAAAGATGGTCCCCCATCTACGAACCAACTGCGACAAGCATAGCTTAGCCTAATCGAGCCCCCGTGCGAGTCTCTTGCGAATCGCCTGTCAGCGCAATCTAATGATTTAGATTTAGATTTCTTTAAAAGTAAACATTATCTTAGTTATTTTTTCTGTTCTTTATAAACAAAGAAATACATTATTTTTTAACGTTGCCCACACTAGGAATTTCTTCTGTATCGTGGGTGCGTTTAAAAACATATAAACTCATATATTTAAACGGTCAGACCCGGAACAACTACATGTAGGTCATACAAATATTTATTCCGTGCGGTTATCGAACCCGCGACACGCAGCGCAGCAGTCAATCTTAACCACTGCGCTAACCATGCAGTCAACATGCTGAAAGGATTATACTACTTCAATAGGGTTGCTTGCATATGGTTCAATAGTTTCTTCCTCCATACAGGGAAAAGGGTTCAGTGTATTTTGTTTATTACGTTAGATGGTGGATAGCAAGTTTAATCTGCTGAAGAAGTGACATGACACGATTGATATTAAGAGAGGGCGTAATATTCAGTCCTAGCATAAAATAATACTGTTACTATATCAAGATTCGTGCTGTATTTAATTTTTATAAGCAAGTTAAGGTATGGATATAAGCACAAACATTGAGTAGATAGAAGTAGCAGTTTACTTGTTTAAGTTTTATTATAAATCATTTAAAAGAGTCACAATAAACACAAAATAATAATATATTTATAGCAATATAGATCGTGATTTTCTTTTAACTTGAGCCTCAAGGTAACTCAATAATCAATCAAAGCAATCCCAACCTTATTCTCTTTCCAACAGAACTCAAAATACTAAACCCATTACAAAAGGTTTTCCACTCAGGTTGTTCTAGGGTCCCACTCAATTCGTTACAATTTTTCTTTGTCACAAAGGGACGGATTCGGGTGAAATTAATATTGTGAGTGCATTAAGGCATGCTTATGTTGTTTTTTCTTAATATACGTATGTTTATAAGGAAAATATATTAATGGTTAGGTTTGGTTAACAGCGGGAATAAGGATTGTAGGTCGCTTAATCGACTGCGGGAATATATTGTTACAGTTTGGGTGTATTTTTCTTTTATCTTCATTAAAATTAAAACTAAGTTAAATTTTAGTTCATAGACTCTTCTTCTTTTTATTTCATTAAGAAAAGGACAGAAGATAAATAGTAAATTAGTCAGTTTAACATACTCCATAGAGAGCTTAGACGTGATTAATACATGCATATTAAAAATACATAAATTTAAGTGAGGCTTTGACTAATTTGACAGGACTAGTAAAATATTTATCTTTAACCTTTCTCGATAAATTACAGAGAGAAAGATGCACTTAAGTTTGACAACAAGAGAATCGGAGCCCATGGTCGCAAGTACTATTTTCTTTAAATATGACAAAAAAAAGTTTCCTAAAAATTGGAAATTAATAATAAATATGATTAAACAAAACTGTATGTAGTTACGGCGCGAAAGCGGAACAAACAAAGAAACAAACTCACTTTCCGATTAAATATCAGTAAGGATTTCACTAGTTATGTTCAAGTCGAGTAGAGTAGTAGATGGCGAGCCTATTGTCATGAACTCGGACCAAATTCAGATTCCAGGCCGTTACTGAGAAATTCATAATCGACAAAATTTTTTTTAGGACTTTCTGTCACAAAAATTCTTTAGTCGACCTGGGAACCGAACACAGTACCACTTAACACTGCTAGTGTCAAGTGTTTCAATCATTTAAAAAAAAAACAATGCAGTCAAATACGAGTAGGTATATCAAAAATAATATAAAGTTAAATACCTACATAGCAAGAACTTAATATTTATAACGCTAAAGCCACCCACTTCCTTCGACAAACCCCATTACATCCCTGGGGCTCCAAACCGGTTAATAGTGGTCCCGGATTATCCGGCAGAGTAATACCCGGGTCGGCCTTGCGACGGATACAAATATCTGCGAATATTGGTCAGTGAGTCCGGAAGTCCTAAGGTAAACGCCGTGGGTGCTCCGGTATTGATCGACTGGCATTTTTCTTTTGTGTTTATTAGGGTCCCGTATTCAAAGGGTAAAAACCGGACGCTATTATTAGGACTCTGTCTTTACTTATATGACGAGATCTTACCAAAATACTCATCATCTCAGCGTTCAGTCCCGGTTGCATCGCGGCCTTCGCGTTGGAGGGGCCGCTTTCCTACTGTTTCTCCTCCAGATTTCCTTCCTCCAAATTTTGTCGTCCTCCGTAGCGCAGCGGTCAACACGCCTGCCTGCGACGTGGAGGCCCCAGGTTCGATCCCCGGCCGGGTCATGTTGGAACATGATCTTTTCCAGATTGCCCTGGGTCTTGGATGTTTATCTATATATGTATCTATTATAAATATAGTATCGTTGAGTTAGTATCCCATAACACAATTCTCGAACTTACTTTGGGACTAACTCAATCTGTGTGATTTGTCCCTATATATTTATTTATTTCGCTCGATCTTTAGCAAGATACTGTCTGGACTTTAAAACAATTCGTGCCTGTGTTTTGAGTTTCTTCTAAGAGTAACCAGTAGAGAACCAAACTCATCGTGTTTAAAAAAAGTATTATTATTGCTATTTGCAGCGTAAAAGTATTTTTGTAAGCAATTTATTGATACATATAAATCAACAACTTATTACTGCTTTCAGATGATAATCATGCATTAATTACATTAGATATCAGTCAATACATGTCATTTAGGTATAAGTTTCCATACTTTTATAAGTATCATAAAGTACTCATTTGTTTAATTTTGCAAGTTTTGTACATATTTGATACTAGCTTTCCGCCCGCGGCTTCGCTCGCGTGGAGATCGGTTATATCGCGCTTTTAGATTTTCCCACTGAATATAAAAATACGAGTGTGCTTATGACCACACGACTGAAGTGAAACTTCTTTCGCTCCATCTGTATGTATATATATATATGTGTGTGTACAATATATACATGTATACACATATACATATATTAATTTTCTATAAATATTTAAATTTATTTCATGGTTTCATTGGTAAATTAATATTTTTGCATAGATCTTCTATTTTTTAGTTGGGGAGTGGATTCCCTCGGGGCCAAAAGGTCGGGCTCTTCCTCCTGAATCAGGGGACCCCAAACTCAGGTAGTCCACGACCTCTGGTTCCCGAGATAATCCACGGGGGGTGAGGTAACTAAAGGAGGTCGGGGGGGGATAGGTTTCGTGGGATTGCGGGGGAGGGAGGGGGAGGGGGAGAGGGGGCAGTGGATTCCCTCAGGGCCAAAAGGTCGGGCTCCTCCTCCTGATTCAGGGGACCCCAAACTCGGGTAGTCCACGACCTCTGGTTCCCGAGATAATCCACGGGGGGGTGAGGTAACTAAAGGGGGCGGGGGGGGGGGGATAGATTTCGTGGGGTTGCGGGGGGTAGGGGGGAGGGGGAGAGGGGGGAAGGGGAGAGGGTGGAGTGGATTCCCTCGGGGCCAAAAGGTCGGGCTCCTCCTCCTGATTCAGGGGACCCCAAACTCGGGTAGTCCACGACCTCTGGTTCCCGAGATAATCCTCGGGGGGTGAGGTAATCAATGAGGGGGGTCGGGGGGTGTTCGCAGCGTCATGTTCTCGAAGAAATTCATAGTTCTTAATCAATCAAGGTATTTAGCTTAATAATTGAGCTTATGAGGCTCGAAAGCAATTTGTACTTTGTGTCCAATTATCGTATTGTGACGATATCTTCTTCTATACTTTCAATTATATCAGAAATGTTCAGCAAAAATATATAAAACAATATAAAAGCCAGAACAGAACGAAATTTATAAATTATTTGTGCTCTTAGGTAATCAATTGTTAACAAATCTAAAAAGATCCAAAAAATATATATTGCCTTCGGCGAGATGCGAACTCACAACTTCATACTCGACTCAATTGTTAACAAATCTTAAAAAGATCCAAAAAATATATATTGCCTTCGGCGAGATGCGAACTCACAACTTCATACTCGACATGTCATGCAATATTTACATGAGCCAACTCCTTGGTTGTAGTACAGACGAAATAGGACTATACTTTGCTTCCGTTCGCCTTGCCCGATCATTTTTCGTAACATTTTTCGTAACGCTTTCGCCAGTTTACTCCCCAAGTCAAGCGTGCCTAAAGAAGTTTCACTTCAAAAAGTACCCTATTATTTAATCCGGACTTCTAACTTTACGTCTACAAACTTTCAAAACAATCGGCTTAGTAGTTACGGCGAATTACATTTTCGGCCACGACGGAGGGTGCAAATGGAAACTATAATCACTTATACTACATTTATTATAGTTATGATTACATGGTAACTCCTAAATCTACTTAACCTAAGTGCGAATGCCTCCGAAGTTAGGACGACACTGCTACACTGTACTATCCTACATTATGTCTAACGCTTAATAATTCCCCTGCATCTCGAGATTCCTCTATATATGTGTTTTATCGTGGTGACGTCTAATGGGGTGACTGATGATTTAGCGATTCGCGGCTGGGCACGAGGCGGCGACACGAGGAGACGACTCAGCCGTTGGGATGTTGTAATACTCCGCATAGCTTCAGTTGCATGAAAATAGGTATAATATCCTGATTCGGCTGATTTGGGCCTCGTGACAAGGTGCTGGTCACGTTGAGGGGACATGTGTTGGTACTGATACGTAACATCTCCACCCTCAGAACAGCAACTATTCGAAGACTAACGTCGAGAATATTGCTGGTACATGTCTCTTATCTGTGCTTGATTCTGCATCTTCATTTCGGTGATTTTCAGGATTCTAATTCATTGACGGCATTGTTCCATGGCTTCTTCGGTCAGTGTGAGTTTCGTGGATCGGCATGATTTCTTCAGAGATTGGCTGTAGATGAGTCCTTGGATACAGTTCAGATGTCCTGTCGTTGGTTCATGGTTGACTCCTTCTTCGCAGAGATGATACTCGTTGAACTTCGGGCATTCTGCCTCTATGTACTTGAAGACTTTCCCATTGGTTGCAGTGAAAGGATAGGGAGGAATAAAAGTATACATATGTTTATTGGGGACTATTGCTAACCTATATAGTTGAAACTTATCAGGGGAAATTACTGGGGATTTAAATATAGAAAGAAAGAAAGAAACTTTTTATGATAAATTGAATATAATATGATTAAATATGGTAACTATCTTTTTATCTGTATAGTATAGCCAGGTTTTATAATTGTGTAATATTCTTTTAGATCTGCATCTAATTAATTGATCTGAGCCATATATAGATTTCAATCGATTGGTCATATTAATTAAGTTGTCTATACTTAACATGCTATGATGAGTGCTCGAGGCACATATAAAAGCTAAAGTATCTTCTAGGTATTTCTAGAAATAAATCGTCGGTACTATCACTAATTACACCTAACAGCTGGGCAAATTTTGCGTATCTAATAAGATCAGATGCGGCAGAAGCTTTTTCATCTAAAAGTAACCCTAAAGTACTATTAATTCGCTCTTGATTTGAAACTATTTTTGAAAGTATGTCACTGTATCGAGACATCCAGACTTTATTAAGACTGATATGCTCATTTAACTCCGATAATATCTTATCATCATTGGTTTCTAAAAGTTTAATGGCGTTATTATAAGTTTGGGCATCCGATTGATCTAAGTTACCGGTAATGCTTTTTATTACGGAACCTAAACCGTCTACGAGACCTAGTTTACTACGATTGGGTTCTAGCGTTTTTAATTGAAGCCTAATTTTAGCTAACTTGTAAGATAAGTGGTTAATTTGAAGTTCGTATAAAATAAAGGTACGATTATCTAACTTATTCTGAAAGAGGTCAAGCTGATCCGTTACAGAGTCTAGTCTATTCTCGATGTCAATTAACTCTATGTATTGCAAGAAGGAATGGTAATGTGTGATAAGTCTCGTTTGTCCCTGGTTGAAAGGTAAAAGTCCGGGTCATTCGTCAATAAAGTCTTACATTTGTTAAAACAGTCAATGTAGTCAGAGTCAAAAGTTATCTTACTTGTCTTTTTCAGGCATTTTGTCATTGGCTTTGTAATGCGAGCAAAGTCGGGGATAAATTTCCGATAGTAACCTAGTAATCCTAGAAACTGTTTTATTTCTTTGGTGGTTTTGGGTAGAGGGTACTTTTCTATTGCTGCTATTTTTTCAGGGCTAGGCTTAACGCCTTCGCTAGTGATAATATGTCCTAAGAACGCTGTTTCCAATTTAAGAAACTCGGACTTATCCATTTGAATCTTGAAATTAGATTCTTGCAGCCTCTTAAATACTTTTTCTAAGTTAATCATGTGCTCTTGCAATGACGTACTAAAGATTATGACGTCATCAAGGTACACGAGGCATATTTCGTTCTGTAATCCTCTGAAAACATTGTCCATAACGCGTTGAAAAGTGGACGGGGAGTTCTTTAAACCCATGGGCATGCGTAGAAACTCAAAGTGCTCTACATTGAAAGCTGTCTTAGGAATGCCGTCGGGATGCATTTCGCATTGATAAAATCCTGAGGCAAGGTCCAGGGTACTGAAATACTGGCACTTACCAAGCTTGTCAAGTATGTCATTAATGTTAGGAATGGAGTACTTGTCGTCTATAGTCTTGTCGTTTAATTTACGAAAGTCAACTACTATGCGCCATTTCTGTTTGCCTGATGCGTCGGCTTTCTTAGGAACTACCCAGATAGGTGAGCTCCAAGTTGATTCTGAAGGTCGTATAATACCTTGGTCTAACATCTTAGTAATCTGATCCCTAACTTCTTGTCGATGTACGAAAGGGTAGCGGTAGCTTTTAGTATAAACGGGAAGTTCGTCAGTCGTTCTAATACGGTGTTTAATTTTATTTGTAAAAGTTAAGGGCTCTCTCTCAACATAAAACACGTCAGCATATCGTGCACACAATGTCTCTAAGTTAGTCTTTTCTTCGATATTTAAATGAACTGTACGCAAGCGAGATAGAACCTTTTTAACGCGCTTAAGGTCTTGTTCGGTGCTAGTGTACTCAGTATTAGGTATCTTGGCGTATAAAGGATGGTCAAACGTAATATTTATTTCGTATTTCATCGGGTTTTTGATTTCTACAATGCCTGTGTAATCGGTAACGCGAGTAATGCAATTATAGTGTATTGCTGAGCAATCGAAACATCGCTGTCTCGACTATAAGTAGGAATATTAATTAATTTTATTCAAGATTTACAATAACTAATTATTAACTTGGCTAAGACTTGATTTTATAATTGCAGTTTTAATGATCAATTGCGAAAATTAATTTGAAACGGGATGCGGTGTCAGCGCGATGGAAGTAGGTGTTCGGCGACACTAGGCGTCGAGTCAGCAGGGTGCGGTGGAATGTGGAAACATCCGTTTGACGTAAATAGCTATCATGTCGCTATGCAGCTGATTTGGTGTAGGCAGAACGCGTAATATAATTACGGGAATGGTTTCTTGATAATTAGGTTTTCCACATTGATATAAACGTATGAC
Source organism: Sesamia inferens (assembly GCA_037179545.1). Lineage (NCBI taxonomy): Eukaryota > Metazoa > Arthropoda > Insecta > Lepidoptera > Noctuidae > Sesamia > Sesamia inferens. Next base: position 32,879,028 of record CM073927.1, read on the forward strand.
AGAAATCCGTAATCTGTGTTCCGGTTAGCAATTCTAGACCATCGAAATAATTATGGAATCTATGGATGAACAACTTAACATTTACAGGGTTATTAAATTCACTAAAATGCGGGATAGTAATGGAATGGTTATGCTTACTAGTTACGCGAGCATAGACTAGATATTCTGATCGGGTTTAGGAGAAGTAGATGGTTGTGGGGCGTCTAGGCATTTAGCGTTAAATTGAGAGTTATCCTGTACGTATTGGTAATTTGGGTCGTTTTGATCGTGGTTGTGATACTCAGAATAGTAGTAAGGGTCACATTCGTAATAATAGTCGGGTTGTTCGTAGTAATAGTCAGCGTGATTATAAGCATTGTCATTATCGGTTATCTCGTTATAATTCATTTCATGTGTCTTAGAGTATTTGCTGGGTAGTGAGTTCCCTGACTTAGTCCAGTCATGTCTCAGAAGTCCTAGAGGTTCTGGAGCAAAACGACTAACACCGCTTATCGGTTTCGGACCGGTATACTGCGCTGGAGAGTTACTATTTGGCAATTTAAACACGTTACTTTGCGGATTATAAATCGGCGGGGGTGCGCGAAACATTTGCTGAGTATGCGTAAATTAATTAGGGACACGATGACCTATCTGGTTATGTTAGAATGGCGACCTCCCCTGTTGCTGCTGCATAGGTAAAGGTTTACGCCAGCTGGGACCTGCGTTAGGGAAACTAAAAGCTTTCGGTGTGCAGAGACAGTAGGTAACATTCTAAAGGTTTACTGCGTTGGATTACGTCACTCGGGAATACTCTCGTTACGTTGCTGTAGGTACATAACATTTAATTCCTGTTGTACAAATTCCAATGCCTTTTCAATCGTTTCGGGTCTTATACATCGGGTACGGGATCCTAAAGGTACTTTAAGACCTTTGTCGTACGATTGTTAAGTTAACTTTTTATAAAGGTCGCGCTTTGCTTCTATGGTAGTGGCTAAGGTGTATGCTTCTAATAGTGGGAACCTGTGATTTTATTTAAAATAGCTTTTATGAGGCAAAGATTTGTTAACTCGTAATCCGGGTTATTCTTGACATATTGTAATACGAGCTGCTCGCATATTTTAATAGACCGTGTGACAACATTCGGATTGCCATCAAAATCGGGGACTGTACGCAAAGCTTTATAGATGTATCGGGGTCCAATGTCATTTTGTCGCTATCGAATAATATTCTTTTTATTCTAAGTTATCTGAATCTATTGACCTATTAGAATCCACTTCCCTAGTAATATTTATCAGTCTGAAAGAGACAGATTTCTTCCTACTTTCTTGCGGATGAAAAATCTTGTCTTAATAAATATAATATAGGTAAAAGGAAGGACAAGGTAGCAACACTTGAAGAAGGGTTCAAGGACTTACTTTAAACATGGTTTTCTTCGTTGTATAGATGCCTGGATATGTCTTCAGTTGCGTCAGTTCTATAATTCGGAGGATAATGGCTATAAGAGGCTTTCCTGGGTAGCTTGCTGCTGATCTGCACCTTTTCGCGAATACCTTGGGCCTTGCTCATATTTATCGGTGTCATCTGCTTCTGGTGGCTCTGGAGGAGGAAGACTTCCTGGATGCTGCGCCGTATGATGGGCCTGCGCCGGCGGGGTAGTTAGTCTGCGTACTAAATTATTCAAATTATAATATATTACTATATTTTCTTTTTTATGTCTTTTTTTTTACGTTGGATGATTTTTGATTCCAATTGCGCTATCGATGTGTGGATATCCTCTGCTGTGGCTTCACGTAGATTCTGGATACTCGTACGGTGCTTGATAGCGACCCGGGTAGCTCGCGATCACAAATATCGATATTAGATAATTTTAACGCGCTCGCGAACCGTCCCGCGAGTATCCTACCGACTGCGCCAATTACATTTTTGGCCACGACGGAGGGTGCAAATGGAAACTATAATCACTTATACTACATTTATTATAGTTATGATTACATGGTAACTCCTAAATCTACTTAACCTAAGTGCGAATGCCTCCGAAGTTAGGACGACACTGCTACACTGTACTATCCTACATTATGTCTAACGCTTAATAATTCCCCTGCATCTCGAGATTCCTCTATATATGTGTTTTATCGTGGTGACGTCTAATGGGGTGACTGATGATTTAGCGATTCGCGGCTGGGCACGAGGCGGCGACACGAGGAGACGACTCAGCCGTTGGGATGTTGTAATACTCCGCATAGCTTCAGTTGCATGAAAATAGGTATAATATCCTGATTCGGCTGATTTGGGCCTCGTGACAAGGTGCTGGTCACGTTGAGGGGACATGTGTTGGTACTGATACGTAACAGGCGTGAAAGCGGAACAAACAAACAAACAAACCCACTTTCCGATTTATAATATTAGGATAATTGGTGTACACATACAAATATTCCAGTAATCTCCATTGGGAACTTGATGTTTTTTTAGGACCAAAAGTAGCCTATGTTACTCTCCATCTTTTCAACTAACTGTATGCCAAAAATCAGGTCGATTGATTGCTTAGCTACGGCGTGAAGGAAGGACAAACAAACAAACAAACACACTTTCACATTTATAATATTAGTATGGATTAGGTCCATACCATATGAAATTGGCGTTTTGTCGTACTGGGCACTTTGATCTCAAATATCTCCTCTTTGGTTTAGAATTCCATACACAAATTTACACAGCTATTTACTCACCAATTTGTGTCTCGAAAACCGTATTTCTTTTGTTTTTTTCTCTGCGTCATTGAGTTTATAAAATGGAAAATTTAAAATGTCGCGTTACTTACGAATATGAGTTCCGCCGTGGCACCAGTGCTGCAGAAACGGCTCGAAGCCATGATGTGTATGGCAGTGGTGTCGCTAGAGAAAGCATAGTGGGTTTATGGTTCCAACGTTTTCGTTCTGGAAATTTCAACTTACAGAACTATCCCTGTGGACGGCCGGAGACCAAAGTCGACAATAAAGAATTGAAGGCTATTGTGAAAGTGGATCCATCGCAAACTACGCCCGAGCTAGCTGCAGGCTGTGGTGTTAGTGATAAAACTATTTTAATTCACTTGAAACAAATTAGGAAGATAAGTAGGCTCGAAAGGTGGGTACCTCATGAATTGAGTGAAGCAAACCGACAAACGCGCGTCGACTGCTGCGTTACATTACTGAATCGGCATATTAATGAAGGGATTTTAAATCGAATCATTACCTGTGATAAGAAGTAGATACTCTACAACAATAGGAAGCGCAGATCGCAATGGCTGAACTCCGGTGAACCATCCAATTTCTGCCCTAAGAGAAAATTGACTAGAAAGAAGGTATTGGTCAGCGTTAGGTGGACTAGTGCCGGTGTGGTGCACTACAGCTTCCTTAAATCTGGCCAGACGATTACTGCAGGTCTCTACTGTGAGAAGCTCTACATAATGGTTGATAAACTAGCCGCTAAACAACCGAGACTGGTCAACCCCACTAGGCCAGTGCTGCTTCAGGACAACGCGAGACTACACACTGCACAACAGACTGCTACCAAATTAGAGGAGCTTCAATTGGAATGTTTAAGACATGCACCGTACTCCCCGGACCTTGCTCCAACAGACTACAATTTTTTTAGAAATTTAGATTACTTTTTGCAGGGGAAAAATTTCAACTCCGATGAGGCAGTCCAAACCGCCTTCAAAGATTTTATTGAATCCCGACCTAATGTTTTTTTTTAAGAAAAGGCATAAACGGACTTCCTATGATATGGCAGAAGTACAATGGATCATACTTTGGTCAAATAAATATATTATATACAGAAGGTCAATTTCATTTGTAAGGACCTAATACTTAATGATAAACTCTGTTTTGTGAAGTAACTTTTAACAAACTTATAAATTTACATACACAAACAGCCAGATCCGGAACAACTACTTGTAGATCATACAAATATTTGTTCCGTGCGGGAATCAAACCCGCGACACGCAGTGTAGCACTCAATAGCTTAACCACTACGCTAACCGTGCAGTCCTATTTTAGTGACGGATGTTCTGTAACTCAAGTCCATCGAATACCTCCACACATATTTCTCTTTTAGGTTTGTGCATTTTCTTAACTAGTAACTGTAATATGATTTTGAGACAAAAGTATAATATACTAGCGGCCGCCAGCGACTTCGATCGCTTGGTTTAGTTATGCTCCGCTCCTATTGGTCGTAGCGCGATGTTATATAGCCTAAAGCCTTCCTGGATTAATGGGCTATCTGACGCAAAAAGGATTTTTCAAATCGGATCAGTAGTTCCTGAAATTAGCGCGTTCAAACAAACTCTTCAGCTTTATATATTAGTATTAGTATAGATGACATTTATAATTATGACTTCCTACGCTCCACGGTTTCATCCGAAGTTTCAACGCCGTAGTAATATCGGGATAAAAGGAATTCGTATACATTTATCCTGGTTATAAGAAATCTGTATGCCAAATTTAATTAAAATTGGTCCAGCCATTTGAGCGTGATGAAGCCAAAAGTTCACATTTAAAATGTTGATGTGATTATTCATTGTTTAAACAAAGGCATTTCGTTCAGGTTGATTAAAGCTCTTCCTTTTAGTTGGCAGTTTTGTTTTTATTACATAGCATTTCTTTGGAGTGTTTAGATTGATGCCAAAGAGAGACTATAATAGATCATTACAATGTATATCGAAGCCGACGCTAATGACCACTAAATTAGCTTGCTGTTGTTTTGTAATTAGGCTATTAAGTGTTTGGTCAATATAGACACTCACCAACATATGAGCAGCACTGTGAATGATTGAATATATGATTGACTTGAGAAATACATAGGTAATTATGTATACTTAGTCCAAGTTTGTACCTATTAATTTGTTCCAGTTACGAGAAAAAAATATCATTTGGGATGTGCATAGGAAATACAAATAAGAAAAATAAGACTAACTAGCGGCCGCCAGCGACTTCGTTCGCGTGGTTTAGTTATGCTCCGCTCCTATTGGTCGCAGCTTGATGTTATATAGCCTAAAGCCTTCCTGGATTAATGGGCTATCCAACAGAAAATAATTTTTCAAATCGGACCTGTAGTTCCTAAGATTAGCGCGTTCAAACAAACAAACAAACTCTTCTGCTTTATATTATTAGTATAGATTTTAATGGCTACAATAAAAAACAAAACATAAATGGTTTTTTTTATTTATTTTTATTTCTATTTTACTAAGAAAAGGAATATTTTCTGTTTTTTAGTTCAGTCCTGTAAAATTAGTTAGCGCCTGACATAAATGAACGTATTTTAGTTTCCGTATCTTTTATCAGTAGGCCTAGTATGAGTTTTCAATACGAAACTCGTTCGATCGTATCGAGCGCGTTTGGCGCTCTCATTGGTTGAGAGTTCTTACGACCTTGAAGCGGGCCAATCGCTGAGTCAAACGCGCTCGATACGATCGAACGAGTTTCGTATTGAAAACTCATACTAGGCCTACAGGTCTATCAGAGCGGATAGTTTATTGTTATAATCATCATATTTTCTAGTGAAAACTTGATACCTTCAGGCTATATCATAACAACATCTTACTTTCCGTAATCTATGCGCATATTTTTCATTAAAAAACTGCCGTCACGTAGGACCGAGAGAAACAAAGCTGCAACAAGAGTCCCCTCGTTAGCCAGGTAGTGCTGCGAATAAGTAATTAATTTTATTTGTCGTTTCCCGGTATCCCGGTGTTCCCGGTTATTTGTCCCGGCGCGACGAGACGCAACTTCAAAATTCTTTAACGAAACAAGTATGAAGATGTAAACGTTAATTTTCTTTGTAAATGTTGTTAGGTAATTAATGGAGTTTTATTTATTGTTGCAAGTTGGTGGTGTTGTTAATATTCTATGGTTGATTATGAATGTTGAAATAACTTGTTATTTTTTTTACACGTTGTTCCTCACTAGGAATTTTTTCTGTATCGTAGGTGCGTTTACAAATATATAAAGTACACAGACAGCCATATACAGAATAGTTATCTACTCGTAGGTTTTAACTAATATTTGTTGCGTACGGGAATCGAACCCGCGACACGCAGCGCAGCAGTCAATAGCTTAAGCACTGCGCTAACCATGCAGTATATTACTTCCATTATGTTTACATAATTCATTTCTGAATTTGTTTAGAAGAAAGAAGAGAATGCTTTCTCAATATTATTTTCTACTGTTACTTTTAGTATCTATTTTATGTGTAACATATAGCTTTAAAACACCATTCATTATTCGTTACATAAGTTTTAGTCATTATTATAATTGTCTACAAATAATAACGAACTAATAAACTAATACCTCCATTTAAAACTAGCATCACAAACTAACAGCGACATCTGTCGATACTACTTAACACTACAATACATCATCAAGATAGATAGGGCGGGCTACGCCGTGATCCCGTAATCCCGGCTCACCTGTGGGATTAAGGTGATCCCGGTCCGCGGGGCTATCCTGTTATCCCGTGTCGCGATGCGATACACTTGTCGTTTGATTCGATGATATATTAGTCGACTAAATGATACATACTTAGTTTTCTTGTTTAGAAGAAAAAATATATAACAGTTTGATGTAAAATAATTATATTTCTGTTCGTAAAATGCCTAACGACTAATCAATGAAATAAAATTACATACCTACCGAATTTTACAAAGGTAAATCAGTGATTATGAATAAGTAATTTAAAAACTTGATTTCTTATATCCATTTCGGTGGTAGGCCAAGTTACCACCCACCAGACATATTTTTATGCGGCATGATGTCTGGTGAAGCTGCACGGAGGACGGGTTTGAGCAGTTGTATTGGGACGTGTGCCGGGTACGATGCGCCAAATGTTGTTGTGTCGGGAGTTTGGACGTGGCGCAGCATCGTTGGTCGTGTTATTGGGTTTAATATTGCATCACCTTATCAACTTGCTCAAGTGCCGTTTTTCTTCCTATTCAGTCAGTTCTTTGAGTAAATATGCTCTTAACAAATTAGCGCGCTTTAACATCAACGATTCCATCACTGTTTACCATCAGGCAGGATAGCGGTCAAGCACTAGTTTATAATTATAAAAAAATAAAACTAAGATCTTTTTTACATTCTGTTGAATTTACTTTTAAATTCTACAAGTTAATTTTAAGGCAAAATCTAATTAACTTTCCTTTCGGTTGCAATCCTCACGTGAACTTAAATACTAGTCATTAACTTTAAGAGATCTTCCACAAACTTACGTAATTTCCACCTAGACATCTATTTAAAGTTGAAAAGAATCATTTAACTGAAAGTGCGCCGTGAATTGGCCACTCAAGAAAGTTCCACCTGAAAACTTTCAAGTTGAGAATTTTAATGAAAAAATAATTTCAATTTGTAAAGTCCCGGGTCCCGGCCCCCGGGAACTTTGGTAACATCATTACCTTCGCATATTTGAGGAAGAGACACTTCCAAACATTTGCTTTTATGTTTAATTTATGCTCTAACTTGTGGTATTATGTTTGCGGTTTTGATAATAAAAGGAAAAAAATTAGGGAAACTTTTACGTTGAATTTCACAATAATTACCCAGAAATAAGACATACACGTTCCTTATATTAGATCTCACGAACCTATTACCTACCCGTTGTATTTGAGTCTTTCCACCATGAGCAGAGAGAGAGGTTTTACACCGCCTCTCTCTCTGCCCATGTACAATAATTCGCTGGTGGTGAGCGAAGTAATGGTTTTTATTTATAATTTCATTGATAAACTTTCGGAATCCGAGTACGAAATTCGGTTTTGTATGAATACACAGCCCGTTCATACCATTAAAATGTATTTGATAGCCAAGGCAAATATTGAGAAACACTCTCACACCGGGGCAGGTATTAATCGAAACTTGGACAGCAAGTTGCGCCAAGTTCGTAACTTATGATTATGACATCCACCCGTGCCCGAGAGATGAGACTGTATACTATATCTACTGTACAACGTTATGTACCTAATCTTAAAGAAGCGTGTATTTTTAAATTTGTATATTTACCTTTTATATTACACTAATTAAACTGGTAAAATATATTATCATGTTATTTACTATACTATTTTTAAGCAAAACTTTTTTATATACCAAGATATTGATATTGACCTTTCAAATGCCAGCTTATCATTACTTCTAACTTAATAAATATATAAACTTACACAAACGAAAATAATTAAATAAACTTGTCGTCAACAGCAAGTGATACTTTGGCGTATGACGACGTATCATCATCAAGCTTTTTTCAGCTTTAGAGTCTGGGGACCGCTTTACCAGTCTAACTGGCTAAACTTCGATATTTTCCACGAAACGACTGCCGTCTGACCTCCACAACCGATATCGAAGCATTGCAGTTAGACCAATTCTTGGACTTTTGAGGGCTCCAACAACCCGTAACGACTGCTACTAGATGTTCGTATGGCAACCGGGACTAACGGTTTAAGGTGATTTCCGAGGCACGACCAGACCAGTGCAAATATTCATATCCATGTATACAAATATTTGCACTGTGCAGGGATCGAACCCGGGCCTACTTGCCCAACGGCCGCGTTCGCTACCGCTACGCGACGGAGGCAGTCCACTATGGCGACGTATATACATATATAAATCTTCGTCAAACCTGTAACAAATATTCCCAGACTCACTCTTCTGCAATTATTTCTTCATAATTAAAAAGCTTTGTTTTGCTTAATAATTAAAAAGCTTTATTTCGCATTATGCGACCGCCAACTTGCTAAAAAATCCACGCCAGAAAATGGGGCATATGGTGGTACAGGTGTTAAGCCAAACTTGGTGGACGACGAGGAAGTTTGGCAACTTTTGACAGCCTCCGGCCGCTGACAAATGATCCTCAATAGGTCCAACGGTAGGTAAGTAGGTGCAGCCATAGAAAGGGATTCTGCAGGATATTTAAAATGTTTTTTTTTTTAAATAAACCGGATTTCATACTTTACAATATTGGAAAGTATAAAACTAGTTATATGTTATATCTCGATTTTCTGTTAATACTAACCAGAAGAAAGCTTGGAATATAATCATCTAAATACTTGCTATAGTTCGAAAATTCAATAAGATGATATTATCATTATAGTCAATATAAGATAGACATTAAAAAAATTGTCATAATAATTAATAATCATAATGTCGTTCGGAAGATTTTTTTTTACTCTAATCAAGACAATATAAACATAATTACTCCCAATCTGGTTCACATTTTAACAGACGCCCATTATCCACCTTCACATAAGCTGGGAACCTTACCCGTAAGTCTAAAATCGTGTTTGATCCGCTTGGAACCGCACCGAACCGGAATAATCCGGTCCACCTGATCCGGTACGATCCGGCGGCGACTTGCGGCGGCTTCGTGGCATCACTAAATAAAACAACAGAATAGTTACTTCTAACAAAGCTAGAAAAAATACTAACATACTGTGATTAACCTATGTACACTTAATCAGTGAGTTTAGTATTTTTATATATTTAGAAGGTAGTTGGATAATAATTATAACATAGCTATAAATACTATTAGTACTTTATCAAATTATTATTGGATTAGAGTTTTTTTTTATTATAATTATTTATTTCTTCGTACTTTTTTTCATGTCACATTTGATATTGGCAGAATTGTCGACATCGGCACCATTGCCATAAACAAAATAGTATAGAATACTATAAGTACTAGTGTATAAAAATAATGGAAAACCAAGTATTCCACCAACATTAATAATATTATCCCACTGCCGAGGAACAGGCCACTATTTGGTGAAAGAGAGAATCGAGAGAGATATGTCTTCGATCGGTTTGGTTGTAGAACATGAGAGTATAACCTACAACTCATAAATCCTAGCCGTTACCACCTGGCCATCACTGCATCATTAATGATGCGTATTAATTAAGCACATTAGCGTTGATTATATGATACTATTTGAGATGTGTTACTGTGTGTCAGGGAGCTTGTGGCCCTTCTGTTTTCGTGACCTGTTTGTTGGCAGTGTGTGCTTTGCCTGAGTTTCATGTGAAAATGTGAAAGTTTCCTACCTATTTGGTTAGGATTTAAAAGTTTTCTGAAAAGACGTTTATTAAATAAGACTGGGGGTTCGTGGGAATCGAGCTGTGTTTTGTTTTCAAATTAGGGATGTGGGTTTTATAGCTTTCAATACCAACTTACATAATATTTACAGACTCTAATATTGCACTTTGCATTAGACTGCTTCGTTGGTCTTGTGGTCAGCGTTACTACTACGCATGAAGTCTTGAATTCTAGTCCTGGGTTAGGCAGTGTGTTATTAGATTTTTCTATCTGAAATTAGACGGGATACGTCCCTGATTGAAACATTAAGCTCACTTCCATTTACATGGGAATTACATAAATATAATGAAATATATTTGTACTATAGTTACCTCTGGCCTACCTCTCGAGAATCACGGGTGCAGCTTCTTAAAAATTTCGTCATTGCTCATTTACTAAAACTCTTAGTTCTGCTTGCGCCATTTTGTTCATCAAAAATTCCTCTATCAACAACTACGGCCCTTTGAGTGGGGCCGAAAAAGGGTGGTAAAAATATCCTAAAGGGGTTCGTACCTGGCTAATTCATGCAAACGAATGCAAGCCAATTAATTAAGAGCAGTCTGACTGCGTTCAGAAATCTGCTGCCACGACCAAAACTGAGGCGGCGGAGTAAGGGGGCGCACAGACGACGGCTTCGTTATAGTTGCGTTTTTATGTTTGTTTTGCTTAGAGTAGCATATGTGATATATTTAGTAATTGATTGTAGTAATTGATTTTATCAAGATTTTATAATCTTTTTCGAAGATCGGTTTGAGTTTGAGTTTAAAATGGGACTTTTATCGAATTAGTTCTTTTTTAAGCCTCTTACAACTAAACTTAGTATCTTACCAATGAATCTAATGTCTAGCTAACAATAACTTGGTCTGCGGTAAAACGGCTGTGAATCTTTCGAATAAAGAAATATGAAATAGTGTCATTTCAACACACTAAATTAAGAAATACATATCTACTAATATTTTTGTTTGCTAACCTATTTAAGGAAAATGCCGCACGATGTGACGTGCATCTTGGCTTGGCTTGTCTGAGCTACCCCTTACACGTAATTAATACTGCAATATCTCGTCTCTCAGCAACGAGATTCCGGAGATTAAGGTGTTTCATTATACTGATTTATCATCGCGAGTAAAAAATACGATCCATTTCAGCAGAGGGTTCCCATTCCCCAATTAAAGTTTAACTTAAGACGGCAAAAATTATAATTCTTAAAATCGTCCTTATGGTTTCCTCCGAGAGATGACACCAGGGGATCTTACATAATCATAGTGCCACTGTATCTATATTAAAAGTTACTTGTTATTTCAATTAATTCAACGTATTTCAAAGTATTTCATACCTTTAACTTATAGCTTGTAAATATCTATACAATAACCTCACATTCGATCTTTATACTTAAAGATACCAGTAATTTAATATTCATTTTTACATTTTTACATTCATCTAATAATAAAAATAAATTACAAATCTTGCAATTCATTTATTTTTATTTAAATTTATATGTCAATATTAGTAAAAGATACAATTATACCAGTAATCAACAAGAATCAGTTGGTTATCTATAATAATATACAGAGTGGTGCTGACAATACGACAATAAATGAAAACATGGACAATAATAGTTCATAGGAATAATCCTAAACCATAGAAAAGAACCTAGCATCAAAAATAAAAAAAAATTAAAATTTCAAACAAATTGAACACGAAATACAACATTCTTAAATATTGGTTAACTGACCTCCGATCGACGACGGCGCGGTCTTGTCGCGACTTGCTTTTTTTGGTTGGGACAAACTCTGGTGTTCTCATACCTCTGTCGGTATTTCCGTAAAGTCAAAGCGGCATCACATTTACACTCGCTATAAATTAAAATCATGCCCGTGTACTCAGAGGCTGTGTAATTATAACGCGGCATTTTTATTTACATAAAAGAAAGCACTATGAATAAAACTATTAAAAAAAGCGTCCAATTTCGCACAAAGTATTCATTTAACTAGGTACTTATTATTAAATAAGACAAAATTTTACGTGTCCTCTCACTGAAATAAAACGTCCAATGTCGCACTATTCACTTAACTATTAAATAAGATAAAATGTTGTCACTAAAATAAAGCGTCCAATATCGCAATATACCGTCAATACCTAATGTCAGCAGACAAACACGGCGTCTCGAGCACAAAACAATTACACGTATAGCGTCATAGGATTGCACTTACCACCGACACACTGACCTGTGACCGTGACCTAAACTTCGAGTAATTTCGACAAGAAAGCGATTTAATAAACGAAACTAGATTTATCTCTTTCGCACAAACCAATTTTTCCATTAAGATGAGTGCAAAGAAATGGGACAGTAGCGAGTTAGCAGTAGCGGCAACGCGTCATGCATAATGTAGGTACCAACGCCAGCGCTTAGGTAGTTGATAATTAGTACAATTAATTAAATATTTCGCGTTCGCTTCTCTCGCGCCTTCTATTTCTTAAACCATAATCTTTTTCCTGTTCACTAACAGCAAGAGCATCAGAAAATAGAGCGCGATTAAACTATGCGACCATGCATCACAAGAACGCGCGATAGCAAAAACTAGGATCATCAAGGGAACATCAAGAGTCAAGGCCGAAATGTGTTTGCGGCCCCATAAAAAGAACGATTGGTCATCGCTAGCTGCGGCGGTCATCAACCTGTAAGCGCTTCCTTACGAACATGTACATCATGTAGAAAATGTGAATAATGAAAAATAATTTCCTGTGACTAAAGTAATGGACATATTTATATGATGTTTTATGGGTAGACTGAGAATGTGTTGAGGTACATGATGTTTAATTTATTGTCGTATTGTCGTCACCACTTTGTATAAAGCCGAAGAGTTGAACGCGCTAATATCCGGTACTACTGGCCCGATTTGAAAAAAATATTTTTGCGTTGGATAGCCCATTAATCCAGGAAGTCTTTAGACTTTAGGCCGCTCCTCCGCAACGGGATGTAACATCTCGCTGCGACCAATAGGGGCGGAGTATAACAAAAATTGTTAGTGTACCTATATATTTTGGGGTTAAAATAAATGTTCAAATAACTAACTCCACGCGAACGAAGTCGCGAAATAAATAATCACAAAGTTTAAAAATCACCTCTCTCCTTATCTATATAAGTTAGTTATAATATTGAGTAACACATTTTTTTTCTGCATTGATATATTATACCTATGAATGCAGAGACTCGGTAGGAGTAAAAATGAGTAACACATCGGGACATTAGTTTGCGAAATAAGAGTGAAATTGTGTGTTTAGAGACATCCCGCGCGCTCGGGCCCCGGTCTATAACATTTGTTACCCGCGAAGCGACAGAGGTGGGCCTGCGATGTCGATGTTGTATTGATTTCAAGGAAAGTAAATTAATAAATAAAATATAATTTAGTATTTGGCTTACAGTCATGAAGGTTGAGTGAATAAGACCTCGCCTTTCATGCAGGAGGTTGGGCATGCGCCTTTCATGCAATTATTCAATTAACATGTACTGAGTTTTTCTTAGACTAGCGGCCGCCCGCGACTGCGTTTGCGTGGAGTTAGTCATTTGAACATATTATTTTAACCCCAAAATTACAGCATACATTTTATTTTTTTCTATGCACCGCTTCTATTTGTCGCATCGTGATGTTAAATAGCCTAAAGCCTTCCTGGCTTAGTGGGCTATCCAACGAGAAAATATTTTTTCAAATCGAACCTGTAGTTTCTGAAATTAGCGCATACAAACAAACCAATAAACTCTTCAGCTTTATATATTAGTGTAGATATTACTTATTAAACCGAATATAGAAATATCAATACCAGTATTTAGGTACATATATTAAACCGAATATAGAAATATCAATACCAGTATTTAGGTACATATATTAAACCGAATATAGAAATATCAATACCAGTATTTAGGTACATATATTAAACCGAATATAGAAATATCAATACCAGTATTTAGGTACATATATTAAACCGAATATAGAAATATCAATACCAGTATTTAGGTACATATATTAAACCGAATATAGAAATATCAATACCAGTATTTAGGTACATATATTAAACCGAATATAGAAATATCAATACCAGTATTTAGGTACATATATTTAGTGAATCTTCTTCTTCAACCTATAGAAGTCCACTGCTGGACAAAGGCCTCCCCCAAGGCTTTCCACGATGACCGGTCTTGTGCTGCCCGCATCCATCGGCTTCCCGCGACCTTCACCAGGTCATCGGTCCAGCTTATTTTAGTGAATATGAGTCTGAAATTACCAACCCGTCTTAAATAACAGTATTTATTGATGCTCGTGCCTTCATTACTAGGAGACGTCGTTGTCCCGTGGTAATTAATTTAACCTCTATTTATCATTTAGCTAATAATTATTAAAATAGAACTCCATAAATATTTTATCGATAAAAATCTATCGACATCTGAAAGCAGCCACATGTTGAGTTATGCAGTCTGGCGTCTTGTGAACATCGATGAATTATTGTGCTATTATTTACATTACATCACTAGCTGCTAGCGAATGTATTGAATGCACTCATAGTCTTGAATAATGATATTTATTGGCAGCCTTTGTTTACCTGACAATCGATTCTTTAGAAGATTCATGTTTGGTGGTTACGTTTGCGTTATTTAGCAAGACGAGGTGTATCTCTGTTTTGATATAGTTGCCTTAGTCATAAATTTGGTAATTATGTTGGGCTCATAATGAATGCCAAAGGAATGAAAGCGGGAACTGATAGCTTTGTTGTTTATTTCAAGACACGTTGGGGGCTTCGTATGGAAAGATGGTAACCATTCACACTCCAATTCCGGATAGTGTAACTTAACCTAATCGATTGATGCCCTAGTCTGCTACTGTCAGAATATAAGAATGTCAGCTTTCGTAAACTATTAACAAAAATGCGTAATTATGACTTTCCAGTGGCCAATTACTGATACTTCGCTCCATATTATTGAGTAGTAGTTTTAAGAAAATTATTTCTACTAATGGGTTTTATAATAATGGCAATACGGCAATGTCATTCTATCACCATTCTATTATGAGACGAGTGACCAATGATTGACATAATGAGAACGCCATCGTGTCCGAATGACAAATTTATAAAAATAGCTGACTAAAGCCCCTGTGCGATTGTTATCACTTAGCCAGCAGCCACGACCCCGGTCTAATGGCAGTAGGCTTATTTTGTCATCCTCAGATGAAGCAATGCCAATGCTTTGGCCAGATGTAGCAATGACATGACAGTAAATATTTAAAACTAAAGAAGGATAACTTAATTAATTCAAATTAATCAGCCTATCACGTTCCCACTGTTAGGATGCAGGCCACCCTCAGTGCGTAGGAGTGGGCCCTAATCCACAGCGCGGGTCCAGTGTGAGTTGGTAAACGATTCTTCGATGTTTTTTAGGGCACGATGTTTTCCTTCCAGGGCTCAATATGTGTATAACTAACACAAAACCCTGCTTTAGTTCGAACTTACAACCTATAGCTCGTAAGTCGGGATCGTTACCACTGGGCCATAACTGCTAAAACTAATAATTTTAAAGGAGACAGTTGTATTGAGACTGATAAATAAATGTGGTAGTAATTGTAATTGTATTGGTTGGTGCCACAGATCACCATTGTCAATGCTGTTACTTTTAAACACTAATAAAACGTTGATTAGATATGAATAAAAGTTGGCACACAAATAGTTTAACCACGATTAGCACAGGATAATTTTATTTAATTGTTCCCATGAGATCGACATTCATGCGTAAAACCGTGGACCTCAGCTAGTTATATTGTAATCTTAGTTCACAATTTTGTATTTGACTATTTTTATTTATTTTATTTTAATAATTATAAACTAGCGCTTGACCGCAATCCTGCCTGATGGTAAGCAGTGATGCGATCGTTGATAGTAAATCGCGCTAGTTTATTAAGAGCCTATTCACTCAGAAAAACTGAGCGAATAGGAAGGAAGACGGCAGTTGAGCGAGATGATGCAATGTTAAACCCAACAACATGACCAACGATGCTGCGCCAAAGGGAGATTGATCTGAAGACCCTCCACGACCAAACTCCTAACACAACAACATTTGGCGCATCGTACCCGGCACACATCGCAGCACAACTGCTCAGACCCGTCCTCCGTACGGCTTCACCAGACATCATGCCGGAACACGACAAATCGCTTGGCGGCAAGACTTTATCTGGTGGGTGGTAACTTCTGCCGGCGACCGATGTTATGGCAAAAGTAGTTCTCCTAAGACCACTCTTCTGTAGCTACAGCTGTAAAGATACCTTACTGACTTGTCTCAAAAATTTATGATGTATAAAACGGACTCTTAAATTCATTTCAAAGTGCGTTTCGAGTTTATACGATTGCTAAAGTTATCTTATACGTATGTGCTGATCAAATTACTTCTTATACACAGATAGTGCTCAAAACACCAAACCCCTCTAAAAATCTACTTTATACTTCCAAAAACTCACCCTTTCTTTATCTCACGGTGTAGGTGTTCCGAGATCCTTTTCTGAGATACCCTGAACGAGTCCGTTATCTCTACTGATGATCTTCAGCTCATCCGTCCACGTCACTCAGCTTCCGAATAGCTGTTGTTTACCTTGGTATTGTTATTGTTGTTGTGGTGTTTATGTTTTTACTGCTTATTCGGATATTATAAGGAAGGGAAAGGTTTTTTTATAATAAAATAAATACATTTACGTCAGATACTTATACACTTCAATTTAACAAATTAATAATTCTTTGGTGACGTTGCTAAATTGAAAAGTACAATAGGGATATAGCAGGACAACTGAAGTAACTCATATTTACTATTTAACTATCTAAAACGGACTGGCACCTAATTGCGTGCACACTGTTACCACCAGTTGGAATCATCTTGAAGCTTATTGCTATTCCATTGCTCTATATGTTCGAAAATGTGTCTGTTTAATAAAGTAAATACTGTAATGAATGTTGTTGAACTATCAAAATGAAACCAATTACAACCGATAGTGTGTTACGTAATTAACACCACCACCACCACCACCACCACCTCCATTAATGGTGCTACCTTATGAACGAAATTTCCAGTGGTAGGTAATATAATTGTCATTAAAAGCATGAATATTAAACACTACGGAAAAAATGGGTCAAAAAAAAAAAATTGCAACAGCTTCTTATAAAACTTTATTAACAAGATAATCTGAGTTTATTCGAAAAATAACAATTACCGTTCTATTAAATTAAACGACACATGACTTTATTCTCTAGGTAATAGATAAACAGCCTCAACAACAACACAGAGCAGCCACCATAACAGTATCCGTCCACACTTATCAGCTCAGAAGTACATATAAATACACATAAGTATGCCATGCTCATATCTACAGGCCATTTCTGACGAGGAAACTGTATCAGTCTTTCGCGTCAGCCATTACCTCCGAACTAAACGATCACTGGACCTCATTACTGGCGTCTTAGAGGGGGAGTAGTGGGAAGGAGAGGGGCGAGGGGGGAGCTAAGTGACTCCGAACGGAAATAAAGGTGCACGCGACTGGAGGTAATGTTAATTGAATTTCTGCAGACGCTTGGCGATAGTGATGTTGCGGAGTTATCGATATGTCGATGGATGAGAATTTATCACGAATAGTAGGAAATTATTAAAAAAGATCGGCTTCCGTAACGACAATCACATATTTTAATAATGTAAGAAAAATAGAAATAAGAAATAGATACTTCGTAAACTGAAAAACATAACGACTTTTCTTGTTTTTTACGTTTAATATTGTCTGGACTATATTTCAGTAAAAGTAACCTAGTATAAAATTGTTTAATATTGCCTCACTAAAGCCTCCATTTAATTCTCAAATAATTTAAAATTAAATCGTCTAATTGAAAAATATCGATATTTTTCCACCCCTATTTGACGACCGGCGAGTGATACGCGCGGCGGCCGCGTCGCACGCAAGATTAAACGTCACAAACCTTCAAGATATTTCCACCAGAAACCGAGGACAACACACCTGTGCTGACTCCAAGAACCTTAAATAAAAGATGTAAGAGTGATATTCGTTTACCGGAAGTGCGAAGTTAACTTGGTAAATTAACAGTCACTTGCAGAGAATACTTCAGTAATATTATTTTGTATTGTGTAGCAATTATTGGAGGGAAAATTAAAGTTAAGACTCAATTTCGTCTTGCACATTTGTTTACTTAGGGGACTTGAGGAGGTTTTCTTAAAATTAATTAAATTTCTATATGAAATTGAGAACATCGAGTGCAATCACTTTCTTTTTTTTAAACTGAAATCGCAACTATCTGTACACGGTAGGTGCCTGAAGATGCACGGTGCTGTCGAAGCCGGCCCAGGAAGAAGAGGTGATGAGACGACCTGGACGCGTAGCCTATTATCGTTCAAACTGAATGATTATCTTAGTTTTGAAACGTATTGTGACGGCAAGCATTTGTCTTCTGCTTTCCTTTTAAACGTAAAGCTAAAACTCTATCAATAAGTTCAAATATATCGTAACAACTGAAGTGTTAAAATGGCGCCGACCGTTTTGGCGGCAATTCGTTCCGATTGCCCATCAATTTCCCGCCAAGTAGAGGTGCAGCCTGAAAGGCACGTACGTGAACGTAATGGCAGATTATTACAGGTAATAGGAAAGCACTTCAGTGTATTATGATTTATTACAGTATCGAAATTGATGTGATACGTTGAAAGGAAAAAGTTCAGATCCCGACATAATAACAGGAAATGCTAAGCAAATGAATGATTATGGAGAACAGAACATTTGTTTCTTATTACACTCAGGCTAGATAGGAATTGGGCACGCCACAATAGCGGCGGTAAGTCCCCTCTTTGAGGAGTGGCTAGAGAGGCGCCACGGCGCCCTCACCTTCTGCCTGACGCAGGTCCTCACCGGGCACGGTTGTTTCGGGAGGTTCCTGTTCCGTATAAGGCGGGCGGAAACGCCAGGGTGTCACCATTGTGTGGATCGCCCTGAGAACACGGTGGAGCATACGGTGGAGGTCTGCCCGGCTTGGGTATAGCACCGCCGTGTCCGCGTAGCGGGGTCCACGAAGACCGATGCCTCCTGGGCCAGGGTTGCGGGTTAGTTAAATAAGAAACCGTGGCCCTGGCCATCGCACAAGCAAGTGAAGAAACCCACCCGATTTTAGTCAGTAAAAGTCTGACACGCCCTTCCGCTCCGCCCAGAGCGAGAGAAGTCTTTTGATGATTTACCATCCCAACAAAAAAAAAAAAAAATGTGTGCGTGTACTAGTGTACACATGTAAGAAGTGAAACTTCTTAGAAAAAGATGGCGCGTAACGCGTGTGCCGCGTAAAATAACATTAATAAAGATTAAAACTTAGCGTCCCCAATAGAGGGACGGTCCACGACTAAATACAACACCAAATTTAAAACTAAAGATACAGCCTGTATGTCCCAACAATTGCACGCGCCAGCACCAGGTGAGTTAGTGTGGAATGCGAAATGCGGGATGCGGGATGCGGAATCCCCCGGGGCCAGAATGTTGGGCTCTTCCTCCCGATTCCGAAGAGCCCAAACTCGGCTAGTCTAGGACCTCCGGATCCCGAGATAGGCCGCGGGGGGGTGAGGTGACCTGAGGAGCAAGTGGGGGCGGGGGGAAGGGAGTGTAGAGGAGAGGGGTGGGGAGGCTAGGTTAAGTCTAGGGGGAGGTGGGAGGGGTAGGTGAGGGGGGGTTGTCTAAGTGTTGGGAGGATCCTGTCCACCTGGGGTCACAACATGAGGGGAGAGTGGGAGGGGACAGGACACTGGAATCTCGGAATGTATGTGCTATATGGGTATTGGGGTTCAGGTACTATGGGGTCAAAATGGGGGTCTAGGGGTCCTATCTGAATATAGGTTCCGGCTGCCAGAATTTTTTAAGTCAGTAAAATTTTGTCAGAATTTTGAAATTCCCAGCCGTTTCCGAGATATCCGGGATTTTAGGTAGGGATATGGGGAAGGACTTCGAGGTGGGTAAATATAGTAAAAACTTTAATAAACGAATGGCGCGTAACGGAAAAATGTGACGGTAAATTTTTTTCCAACGCTGATAAAGATGTTTCACTTCAAAAAGGCTGGATAGAAATAGATAAATAGAAATTACTAGCTAACCCGGCGAACTTTGTTCCGCCTTAAAGGCAATAAATATCACATGATCACATTTATTACTTTTTAAATTAGGAACACTGTAAATAAAAAAAAAGTATTTCATGATTTTTTTATTTGTCATTTATTTAGTGTAGCACCTTGTGAAAGAAATGAATTTCTACTCGTGCTTCGTAAATTATCTAGCTATTGATCTCTGCGATGTCGTGGTGGCCTAGTGGTTAAAACACCAGCCTCTCTTGTATGATTGCGCGGGTTCGATTCCAGGTCAGGCAAGTATCGATGTAACTTTTCTAAAGTGATATGTACTCTCTAAGTATAATATCTAGGACACCAATGACTGAACGTGAAAAAATCTTGAGGAAACCTGGACTTTATAACTCGCCACCCCGCATTGAGCAAGCGTGGTGATTACACTCAATCCTTCTCTGCATGAGAGGAGACCTGTCTCCAGCAGTGGGACGATAAAAAGATTGATGATGATGATGATGATCTCTGAGGTTTGTTCGCTGATTTCGCATTGTCAACGGAACAGTTTCACGGACTGCCGCCTCCCTTTGCTCTTGTGAGTGAGAAGCACGAAGTCGAGTCATAGTAAGGCGGCGCTCTGCACGTGCAATTTGTTGCTCTTCTTCAGTGCTTTCATTCAGAATGTTTGGATTTACTCTTGCATTACCGCTTTGTCGAGAAAGATTTGATGGTCTTGGTCACGGCATGATATTTTTATTGATGATAAATGACACAGCAAAACAATATTAGAAATTTTGAAGTTGAAGTTGGCTTTGTGGTTTTTTATTAGAAACTTTAAACCAGCAGAGAGTATTTATATTCTTTGCTTTAAACGATTGCTTCAACCGGTTAGACTTTTTTTTAAATATGCTCAGCTGTCATTTGCTTTTTGTTATACCATTTTTGGTATATGAATTGCTGACTTACATTTTTAATGAGTTGGACCATGTCTTATGTCACGTCACACGGGAACGACGGGGACGGGTTCTTAACTACCTCCCACCAATATTCAGCTAAATCGGTTCAGCCGTTCTTGAGTTATATATAAATAGTGAATAAGCAACTGAATCGATTCCAATAATTTTTACACCATGTTTTATTTTGTCCCAAATACATTTAGAAATTGTTACAGTGTAGTTACCGAGTAGGTCACGCAGCTTACGATACATCATCATAGTATTGTGCGCGCGCAACAGCTGACGCTAGAGGTCAATGCACCGCGCTTGCTCGCCCGCGGATCTTTGACCATATTTATGTTGGGACAACGAAGTAGAATACACGTAGCAAGCTTATTATAACTTTGTGGTTTTTCATTATATCTTTTTGAAATTTTGTACATTATTAACTTAAAAATACTGAACACGTGTTTCCTACTTTGTGGAGGTGCAAGGTACCAGGGTAGCACAAAACTGTAGGAGAAGTCGAAACAATAAACCTCATTCATTCATCATTATCACAAATCATCATAATACATGAAAGAAGTTTTATTGCGCATAGTTTGTAGACGTGCAAGGTACCAGGGTAGCACAAAAGTGTAGGAGAACTCGAAACAATGAAGCTAATTCATTCTCATGGGATCGACGGGAACGGGATAAAAGGTATCCTATGTCCTTTTCCTAGTTTTTAGCTATCCCCTACCAATTTTCAGCCAAATCGATGGAGCCGTTCTTGAGTTATAAGTGGAGTAACTAACACGGCTTTCTTTTATATAATATAGATAGTGAATAAGCAACTGAATCGATTCCAATAATTTTGACACCATGTTATATTTTGTCCCAAATACATATAGAAATTGTTACAGTGTAGTTACCGAGTGCGTCACGCAGCTTACGATACATCATAATAGGTATTGTGCGCGCGCAACAGCTGACGCTAGAGGTCAACGCACCGCGCTCGCTCGCGCGCGGATCTTCGACCATATTTATGTTGGGACAACCAAGTAGAATACTCGTAGCAAGCTTATTATAACTTTGTGGTTTTTCATTATATCTTTTTGAAATTTTGTACCTACATAATATTATCAACTTAAAAATACTGGACACGTGTTTCCTACTTTGTGGAGGTGCAGGGTACCAGGGTAGCACAAAAGTTTAGGAGAAGTCGGAACAATAAACCTCATTCATTCATCATTATCAAATAATCGTAATACATGAAAGAAGGTTTATTGTGCATATTTTTTGACGTGCAAGGTACCAGGGTAGCATAAAAGTGTAGGAGAAATCGAAACAATAAAAAAGCTCATTCATCATTATCAAATCACCATAATACATGAAAGAGGTTTTATTGTGCATAGTTTGTGGACGTGCAAAGTACCAGGGTATCACAAAACTGTAGGAGAAGTCGAAACAATAAACGTCATTCATTCATCATTATCAAATAATCATAATTACATGAAAGAAGGTTTATTGTGCATATTTTTTTGACGTGGAAGTTACCAGGGTATCACAAAACTGTAGGAGAAGTCGAAACAATAAACGTCATTCATTCACCATTATCAATCATAATACATGAAAGAAGGTTTATTGTGCATATTTTTTTGACGTTCAAGGTACCAGGGTAGCATAAAAGCGTGGGAGAAATCGAAACAAAGAAGCTCATTTATTCCCACAGGAACGACGGGGAGCGGCATAGAAAGTATCCTATGTCCTTCTCCCAGTTCTTAGCTACCTCCTTACCAATTTTTAGCCAAATTGGTATAGCCGTTCTTCAGTTATAAATGATGTAACTAACACGACTTTCTTTTATATATATAGATTTACTGTCCAGGTAGCAGTAAGCAAGTTCACAGGTTAATACCAGTGAGTCGATACGACATAAGTGGCTTAAAATAATAACTACAGCCAGGTTATTTATATATGGTATTTCCTAGTAGGCCCCGAACGTCGTTGGAAGACAACACAAACTTTCGGCCACCGTAGGTCCGGCGAGGAATGGACAGATTGTCACCAGGTAAGGACACTAGGTTCGAAGACGCGTTGTGTTCCAAGCGCACCTAAGAGAAATGTCAGCACAATGTGATGGGGTCCACTACTGACGGACTGTTGTCCTGTAGGGCCGCGGGTTGTTTCAGAGAGATACCATGGCCTCTGGCGCACAGGCAAATGAAGGAAGGCGGGTGGGGTTTAGTCTGTAAAACTACGGCACGCCCTTCCCTTCCGCCCGCGGGGAGGACATTTGAAGATTTCCATAAAAAAGTCCCTAACTAAATAGTTAGTCTGTATTTTGTGACTCTGATGGAGTGACTATCTTTGTAGGTCTCCTTAACAATTATAAATATAAATAAATATATACGGACAAATCACACAGATTGAGCCCCAAAGTAAGTTCGAGACTTGTGTTATGGGATACTAACTCAACGATACTATATTTATAATAGATACATATATAGATAAACATCCAAGACCCAGGCCAATCAGGAAAAGATCGTTTTCCATCAAGACCTGGCCGGGGATCGAACCTGGGGCCTCCACGTCGCAGGTAGGCGTGATTACAATTATCGGGCTGAGGATTTTGGAATTCCTCTTTGTTCTACTGGGCACAAGAACAACTGTGAAGTATGTAAGTGAACCTGCGTTAGATTCCCGATTTCGACAAAGTATTGGTAGATTTTTCGTTTAGAATTCTTCAATAGTAGTCTGGAGTCTGGTGATATTCTTTCCCTCCCCTGTTACTGTTTACGCTAGTTTATCGATCGGGTCCGATTCTTAGTTAGTCGAGTCGATAGATGCCCGATCGGTACGGGCTAGCGCAATTAGTATTGTCTATGGCGACGCGCGGCCGCCATTAAGACAACGTGTTGAGACCCCGCCGCGTACGGCGGGCCGTTGCTTGAACTTCTTGACGAAATCCTCGCATGCGTGGCGTGTTTCGGACGAGTGATTTTCGGGAAAAATACCACCGGCCGCGTTTTGTATAGTTTGTCGCGATTGTTGCCCGTGTTTTGAAGTATTTACTTGAACTATAAAACGTAACAGTGACGTCTGTAAATTGAGTTGAATTTGAATCGGAAACGTGGTTTCATTGGCGATCTTTGTCGGGCGTGATTGACACTGCTAAATAACTTCTTACGTTGGTGAGCTTTGGTGCCCTATTAAGGGACCTTGGTGTGTCGACTGGTATGGGACAGTCAGTGTATTGAAAGACTTCGGACGTCATTGTAAGGTCGGCGCGCGCGTCGACCTCGCCGAGACTTCACTCCACGACGAAACACACTGGATCCCAAGGTAAGTCCCGTAGATTTATCAGAGTGTGGTCGGAGATTAATTTACTTGTGGTGTAGACCGACCTTGTTTGTTGAATAAGCCGTGACAAATGCGCGGTAGATGTACGTGCTGTACTGGGGCGCCTACATCTTTTTGGTAGCAGAGCGTGGTTCCTAATTACTAATTTGATTAATTAGAGTATCATTCCAGTATTTTGGTAGCCTTCAGAGGCTAATTTGCAAAAATTTGTTTTTTTTTTGTTGTTGTCGGTACTCCTAAAATTATATCTCTGACCACCTCTATCATTGTGTGGATCCGATATTTTGCAAAGTAAGAAATGTGAAAACAATTTTAGGTAGATTGTTTTTTATTTTTAGTTCATTTCTTTCCGTTCAGAGGAACGGAGTAGGCGAAGGCATGATACGCCATACAGCCAGTTATGTTTACGAGTAATGTTTTGTTATTGTTGACTCGATTATCTTGTGTATTTTTACGAACCAAATAGTTCGTGTTTAAATGTTTCGATTTAGCTCGTAATTCATAGTCGTAATTTTGTTGATTTAGCTCGTAATTCACAGTCGTAATTTTGTTGATTTAACTCGTAATTCACAGTCGTAATTTTGTTGATTTAGCTCGTAATTAACAGTCGTAATTTTGTTCTGTTTGTTGTTGATTTATTACATAATTCACAGTAATAATTTTATTCTGTTTGTTTGTTGATTTATTGTGTAATTGGTAGTAATAATTTTGTTTTGTTAATAAGTTTGGATCTGTGTCGCAGTTAAGTTAGGCCGTTTGCACACTGATATTTGTATGTATACTTTGTAATATTTTTTATTTGTACATGTTAGTGTTTTGTTTGTAACGGTTGCCCTTAGCTTTGGTCCCCACACGGTCTCGCGGAATTTATTGAGTTATTTATGCTTGTTTTTGTTGCTTTCCGCGCGTTCTTTATTAATTGATTTTGTTGATTATTTAATTTGTTGATTTGAATTTGTGGCTTTCATTTGAAATGGCTCCCAATCCGTTTACTAAGACCAAAGCAGAAGTTCAAGCCGCATTGCGTTGGCTCGCGGGTGCCGCTGCCCTGATTGTTCGGCCGGATCGGGTTCAGACATTGTTGACCAATTACGAAGGGTTGCCTGCGCGCATGCAAGGGTTGGAGCGACACGTTGTCGACTTCCATGCCTACGTTTTGGAACACCCTCCAGCGGATGACGCCATAGTGGAGACCTTTAAAAGGGATGTCGACCAGGCGTACGAACTGGCCAACCAAATTACGGAGTCGGCAGAAGGGCTCCTGGCTGCCCGTAGGGGAGAGCCGACTTTGAGCGGGGAGGTTAAACCGACCCCGCCGGTTTTGTTAGGGAGACTGCCCACATTGGAGATTCCCCACTTTGACGGGGATCTCACGGCTTGGATGGGCTTCATCAACCTGTTCGACAGCTTGGTGGATTCCAGGGAAGATTTTTCCCCCAGCCAGAAACTGGCTTATTTGCGCTCCGCCCTCCGCGGAGAAGCCAGTGCAGTGGTCCAGCACCTCATAGTTAGCGATGCTAACTACCAGGTCGCGCGGCAGTTGTTGCTGGACCGCTACCAAAACGTCCGCTTGCTAGCGGACACCCATGTGGCAGCCATTTTGGCCTTACCGAAGGCAACGCGGGTTTCCTCCTTGCGGAAGGATTTGGTCAACCCGCTCTTGACCGCTATCCACTCGTTGCGCCGGCTGGATTTGCCGGTCGACCAGTGGTTCTTTCTTCTTCTGCACATCGTCCTCACGAAATTGCCCGCAGACGTAAAGGGGCGATTTGAGCAAAGGTACGGGGGCAATAGCGCCTCGTATCTCCCCCCCTTCTCGGACTTGCTTCGTTTTTTGGAGGACGAGTGCAGAGTGGTGGACCAGCTGAGCGACCCCACACCGGGAACGAGCACAGGTCGTCCGGTGGCGGCGAGGGCACAACCCCGCCGTCCGACCAAACAATACTCAGCTGTCCGAAGGGACTCCCCCCCCCCGCACCAGGTAAACGGTGCCGGTATTGCCGGGGGGACGGACATGATGTGCGTGCTTGCGCGAAGTTCGGGGGCCTCCGGACTGCGGGACGAAGAGCCCTCGCCAAGCAACGCGCCTGGTGTTACATGTGCCTGGGGGACCACCTCCAGTCAGGGTATCCCCAGGCTAAGGCTTGTCCACATTGCGGCGGGAGACATCACGCTCTCCTGTGCTTGAACCGCAATGGTGGCGGGTCCGAAAGGGACCCAGATTCCCCGCGCACGGGCCCCACGGGCGGGGGCCCCTCGCAGGATGTAGCGGTAGCCGTCGGAGGCTCGGGGAGGCGGGCGGTACGCTGCCCCCCCCCCCCCTTGATGGAATACCCTCGACTGGGGCGTTATGTTCCCCCGTATGCGGCCCACGGTTATTGCCCCACACCTCGGAGTAGAGTTGGAAGGAGTCCCTACATTGCGGAGTGGGACCCTCTCGCCTACTGTCGGCGATCCCCTCCGATCTTGTCGACTCAGTTCAACCGGGGTCCAGGGGGGCAATCACCCCCCTCGGATTTTCATTAATGCCACTGTCGGGCGCAACCCCCCCACCGGAGTTTGTGCTGTTGCCAACAGCCTCCGTGCGTGTTTGGGGCCCCAAAGGTGATTTTGTCACAGTGCGTGCCCTCTTGGATTCAGGGGCCCAGGGTTGCATAATTTCTACTTGGCTCGTCCGACAGTTGAGCTTAAATATTGTGCCGCATAGGGAATCGGTACGGGGCGTTGGAGACCTGCGGATTTCGGATCCGATCGGTCGGGTTTCGTTCTCCTTCTCCCCCCACTCCTCCTCAACGCCGAAAATCGATACTTCGGCGATTGTTTTTGAAACGGTGGTCGGGCCACTTCCGCAAGTGCGAGCCCCACACGCCGCCGTTAAATTGTCGGCTGGATTGGCTCTGGCTGATCCTCACTTCCACCGACCTGGCCCGATCCATTTATTGATCGGTGTGAATGTTTTAGGTCGTTTGCTGCGTGGAAGTAAACGAGTTTTGCAGGCAGCCGGTTTTATAGCCATGTCCACCTCTTTGGGTCATGTAGTGATGGGATCGTTTAGGGACGGCCCAGACCCCCCTTCGGCAGACAGCGACCTCGCTGTTGGTTCTGCCTTGTCAGACATCCTCCAACGCTTTTGGGAGGTGGAGGAGCCTCCGACCGCAAAACGAGTGAACCCGTTGGACGAGGAGTGCGAATTGTTCTATCAGAACAAGACTGGTCGCCTCCGCTCGGGTCGCTTGATCACTCGCTTGCCCTTTTTGACAGTTCGCCCCCTCTTAGGCAGCTCCCGGCCACTGGCCGAAAAGAGGTTGTTGTCTATGGAGCGCCGAATGGCGAGGGACCCCGCATTAAAGCAGAAGTACATGAACTTCATGCGGGAGTATGAGGAACTGGGGCACATGTCGCTTTCGCAGCTGGATTGGCGAAATGAAGAACATTATTTTCTTCCCCACCACGCGGTTTTGAAGACTTCCAACGGGAAGATACGTGTGGTCTTTGATGGCTCAGCACCCACGTCAACCGGAGTGTCGTTGAACCAGTGTTTGCACGCCGGACCGAAGTTGCATCACGATGTGAGTGATGTTTTGACCAACTTCCGTCGACATGCTGTCGTTTTTGTGACCGACATTCGCATGATGTTTCGGCAGACTGTGATTCACCCGGAAGACAGGAGGTACCAGCTTATACTTTGGCGAGAGGATCCCAGGGGTCCAATGCTGGTCTACGAGCTGAACACCAACACCTATGGACTACGATCGAGTCCTTTTGTGGCGATCCGTTCGTTGTGGGAGCTCGCAGAGCGCGTACGGCTGCGCTACCCCCGCGCGTCTGTCCTCATAAAGGAGGATCTGTACGTCGATGACGTTTGTACAGGCGCCTCGAGTGTACGAGAGGCCCTGGTCTTGCGAGATGAGTTGATCGCTCTCCTAGGAGCTGGTGGCTACGAGTTGAGGAAATGGGTGTCCAACTCGCCCGAACTCTTGGCAGATGTACCCAAGGACCACCAGCAGGAGCCTCATCTCTTTGAAAACCCTGATACTCCAGACATGCTGTCTGTTTTGGGAGTACAGTACAAACCAGTCCAAGATTTGTTTACCTACAGATTGGAGCTTCCGAGCCCAAAGGTCTGGACTAAACGCACAGTGCTGTCCACTGTAGCTCGCACCTTTGATCCGAATGGTTGGCTTAGTCCTGTAGTGTTCGCGATGAAGTGTTTCCTACAGGAACTATGGGCAGCGGAAGTGACCTGGGATGAGCCCCTCTCCGGCGGCTTGCTCCGAGACTGGGTGCGGTTTGTCTCATCCCTCCCGGAAGTCAACCGTGTTCGTATCCCTAGGCACATATTGCCTGAGGGACGGTTTTTGCTAGCCTACACGGCTTTTGTGACGCGTCCGAAAGCGGATACGCGGCAGCCGTGTACATTCGAACGGTGGACGCACGAGGTGTTGTCGCTGTTCATCTGGTTACGGCTAAGAGTAAGGTTGCCCCACTTCGGACCCGATGGACCATACCGAAGTTGGAGTTGTCTGGCGCCACTCTATTAGCCCGATTGCTTAACCACGTCGTCGACACCTTGGGTGCTAGTGTCGACTTTAGGTCGATCTTTGCATGGTCTGACAGCCAAGTCGTCCTTTGTTGGCTGACAAGTTCAGTCCATACCCTCGAGGTGTTCGTGGCCAACCGGGTGTCTCAAATTCAGACATCGAAAGCCCAGTTGATTTGGCGCCACGTGCCTGGCGAATTGAACCCCGCAGACTGCGCTTCCCGCGGCTGCGAGGCGCCCGAACTTGTGAATCACCAGCTGTGGTGGGGTCCACCATGGTTGTTACAGCTGGAGGGTTCTTGGCCCCATACCCCCGCAGTGGTCAGGGCATCTACGCCAGGGGTGCATGTTCACGCCACCGAGACTGTAGCGGCTCCAGATCCGGAGTTTTTGCTTGAGCGCTACAGCTCTTTGGATAAATTGCTCGGCGTCACCGCCTGGATACGGCGTTTCATCCACAACTGTCGTAACCCTCGTGGCAAATTTGAGTCTCCGGTCCTCTCACCGCAAGAGCGCAATGACGCTCTGCTGTATTGGGTGCGGATAGTTCAAGAGAGAGAATTTGCATCGGAGTTGAAAACCCTCCGTCAACGCACATCCAATCTGAAGGGACCCTTGGGGCGCTTGAATCCCTTCTTGGATGATCAGGGTTTGATGCGTGTCGGAGGTCGGCTTAGAAATGCTAAGCTCCCCTATGGGGCTCGTCATCCATTGTTGCTCCCCAAGAACGGCCCCTTGGTGAAGTTGTTGATCGCAGACCGCCATGTGAAAAATGCACATGCCGGATGCAATGCTCTTACTGCGATCCTCCAACGTGAATTTTGGATTTTGTCTGCGCGGAGAGTGATCCGATATGTTATCTTCCGTTGTCTCCCGTGCTACCGCTTGCAAGCGGACATCGTGCAGCCCCAAATGGGGGATTTGCCTGCCAATCGAGTCACCGAATCGATGCCCTTTGCTGGAGTTTGTACGGATTTTGCCGGACCATTCATTGTAAAAGCTTCGCGTCTCCGTAACGCTAACACCGAGATGGCTTACTTGTGCGTTTTTGTGTGTTTAGCTACTAAAGCGGTCCACCTCGAGGTGGTTAGTGCTCTCACGACAGAGGCGTTCGTCGCTGCTCTTGGCAGATTTGTTTCGCGTCGCGGACTGCCGTCCTTAATTCGATCCGACTGTGGGACCAACTTTAAGGGTACCGATCGTTATTTGAAGGATGTTTGTGAATTTTTAGATAAGCATAATGTTGAGATCGGATCCACACTCTCCCGCAGAGGGGTACGATGGTAGTACTCACCGCCGTCCTGCCCCCACTGGGGAGGTATATTTGAAGCAACTGTAAAGGCCGCCAAGACTCACCTTCGTCGCGTTATTGGAGATAGTATCCTAACTTTTGAGGAGCTCGCGACCGTATTTTGTAAGGTTGAGGCGGTCCTCAACTCGCGTCCGTTATGCCCTTTGTCATCCGACGCGAATGATTTGGAGGCCCTCACGCCGGGCCATTTCTTAATAGGGAGACCACTTAACGCCCTGCCGGAATATCCTTATTTGGACATTAACTCCGGACGGCTCTCGCGATTTGAATTGCTTCAACAGCTTACGCAGAGTTTTTGGCGCCGTTGGCATCTGGAGTATTTGCACATTTTACAACAGCGCGTTAAGTGGTCAGACAAGACGAACCCACCAAGGGTCGGAGACCTCGTTTTGTTAAAGGACCCAAACCTGCCACCCCTCCGATGGCGTCGTGGACGCATTGTTGAATTGTATCCGGGGTCGGATGGTGTTCCCAGGTTTGCCGAGGTCCTGGTGGGGGACTCTGTCTTGAAGCGCGCGATCGCCACACTCTCTCGCCTGCCCTTAGATTGAATTGTCGGACCGTTTGTTACTGTCCGGGGCGGGGGGATGTTTACGCTAGTTTATCGATCGGGTCCGATTGTTAGTTAGTCGAGTCGATACATGCCCGATCGGTACGGGCTAGCGCAATTAGTATTGTCTATGGCGACGCGCGGCCGCCATTAAGACAACGTGTTGAGACCCCGCCGCGTACGGCAGGCCGTTGCTTGAACTTCTTGACGAAATCCTCGCATGCGTGGCGTGTTTCGGACGAGTGATTTTCGGGAAAAATACCACCGGCCGCGTTTTGTATAGTTTGTCGCGATTGTTGCCCGTGTTTTGAAGTATTTACTTGAACTATAAAACGTAACAGTGACGTCTGTAAATTGAGTTGAATTTGAATCGGAAACGTGGTTTCATTGGCGATCTTTGTCGGGCGTGATTGACACTGCTAAATAACTTCTTACGTTGGTGAGCTTTGGTGCCCTATTAAGGGACCTTGGTGTGTCGACTGGTATGGGACAGTCAGTGTATTGGAAGACTTCGGACGTCATTGTAAGGTCGGCGCGCGCGTCGACCTCGCCGAGACTTCACTCCACGACGAAACACACTGGATCCCAAGGTAAGTCCCGTAGATTTATCAGAGTGTGGTCGGAGATTAATTTACTTGTGGTGTAGACCGACCTTGTTTGTTGAATAAGCCGTGACAAATGCGCGGTAGATGTACGTGCTGTACTGGGGCGCCTACAGTTACATAACTGGCGATATTTGGGTCCACTAGCACTACAGCTGCAACTCTGCGTAACTTACTCCACGGGAAGTAAAACATGTTATGTATATTTTATAAATGCATCAGCCTCTTTTACACCAAAGTAACACTGTGCACGTAGCATGTAGGATTGCATTTCCCCTTCAATATTTTATGTGACAAAAAAGCATCTTCCCCGAAATATCTCCCATAAGTCCAAACACAGCTAAACAAGTCGCAAACTCCGGGATCCCATAAAAGCAAACAGTAACATTAGCTTGGAAACAAGTCAAACACCTGAGCTGTTTGCTAACGGTAAAAGGTGCTATCCGGTTGCCCCCTGGTCCGGCATCGAGTTACTAAACGTTGGAACAATACCAGGACTCTATGACAAATGGGCCGTTCAGGTTTTATTGAAAATGATATAGGTACACGGTATCAATGATTCAGACCTTGTACATAATAGGATATTTTTGACTGAAATAATTACCAAGAAGTCGAGAAGGATTTTATAACTAGTAAAACATGGCTGTTTACTTTGCTCATGCTCTTCTAAAACTCCATTCTCTTTTATATTATGCACACAGTCCATATTTGTGCAAATATGGTTCCAAAGTGCCTAACTTAAAGGGGACTATAATGAAATAAAGCTCAGTGAAACGAGGAATAGATTCTGAATAGTTTCAAATTGCACTTGTTAGTACTCGTGTATAATAAAATGGTCAGTCATCGTGTGAAACTAATGTCTCGGTGTAAGAAGGAAACAAACGTGTGTGTCATACCTCCAGAGGATGGTGTATACAGATGAGTTAATTAGTCTTTAGTTAATTAACACCATCAATCAGGGGCGACATTGATTGAATCGCTCTTGTTTTTCTGTTAAGCTAACATTTAGATTACCCAGTGAATCAGTGGGGCATCACTTTTCCCTGCATAACGTATAGATTTTTTATGCCTAGAATGCTATAGGCATATAAATATATTTTTTTGTTTAATCAGAGGTTTTTTTTTTATAAATTATAAACTAGTGCTTGATCGCATTCCCGCCTGATGGTAAGCAGTGATGCAATCGTTGATGGTAAAGCGCGCTAGTCTATTAAGAGCCTTAAAAACACTCAAATTGTAGTCTGACGGAAACACCGCTGCTGGCATATTGTTCCAGTCCCTCGATGTACGCGGTACAAAAGAAGAGGCGAAACGATTCGTTCGGATCGTTGTGGTGTATACAAAGTAAGATTGGAAACTCGCCATATACTACTACGTAATACTACTTTTAAAACATACTTAGATTTCGAAAGAAAGGCTATGGTAGAGCGTGCAAATGTAGAACTACACTTAGGCAATCTACGAATGGGGCAAAGTCAATCTTGTGGCATTCAACGCCGTCAAAACACAAGCGTGTCTATTCACCGCCAAAAGAAGCCCGTTCACCTTGGTTCCTACTTTTCGGAACATATCCTTGGAGTGCACCGACCGCCTTCAACTTTTGAAAGTCGAGATTTCTTTGAGCCTAAACTTTGGGCGGTTCATTGAGTCAAAGCCGAAATGGCTGCCACTGACTGCACGGTTAGCGCACTGGTTAAGCTATTGACTGCTGCGCTGCGTGTCGCGGGTTCGATTCCCGCACGGAATAAATATTTGTATGACCTACATGTAATTGCTCCGGGTGTTTCTGTATGTGGGTTATATATTTGTAAACGCACCCACGATACAGGAAAAACTCATAGTGTGGGGCAACGTTTATATAAAAAAATTAGTTTAAAATTATAAAAAAAAATGATGAAGGTAAGAAAGGATTATAACAATAACGGCTATCAAAATATCTGTAGCAAACACGAAAGCAAGTTTTATATTACCCATCCTAACTAAAATATGGCAGAGATAGTTCCTAATCAACGCCCAAATAAGTTTTTCATTCGTAGACAACGGTTACGTACACGTATCTACGTAACAGTTGGTATAGTATTAGATATCGTATAGTGAAGGGTTCGCAATTCCCCGACAGAGGTAACAAACTCCAAGGAACTGACCAACCCACTATATATTGCTTAGAAACTATACGAAGCGATATACGAATATGGATCTATGTAAATTTTCTTTAATTCAATCGTGTTGTATTTAAAAAATATTTTTATAGTAACCTTCAATTTTATATTTTTAACCTAATCAAAAAGTCGTTTATTCTAATTAGGATGAGAATCAGTCCTTTTTGAACGCAAAATTTCAAAAGACAGTCTCTCCAAAATGCGAAGGCCGGCTTTCGCCACTTCCTACAGCTTTCGTGGAGAAGAAGTGGCGAAATAAACTCCGCAGCAGTCTGAGTGTTTACAATAATACATGATCATATCAGAAGCATGTATAAGTAACTAACATTACAAGACAAAGAACATTAAATTAAATTATTTAACATATATCAGCTAGCTAAGTCAATCTACCAGCAAATCCAGACAAAAAATACATTAAAATAATAAATGTAAGTAAATATAATATAATAATATATAAAAGTTCATATGGGCCCGACAGCGTGCTCGGTTAAAAAAAAAAAACAATTATAATATACTTTCAATTGAACATAAAAGTATGTTCTTCACTCATAAGCTATTAAAAACAAACTAACCATTAAAATATATCAGAGTCTTATCCTCCTAGTTCTTTTGACCACTTGGTCAGTAATTGGCGCTATCAGAGTGCGGGCCGCGCCACCATAAAGAGAAAGAAGAGTGAAGTGCGCTACCGATCGACTGTGACCTGAGGTCCGACCATACACACTGAAACTCTAGAAAATAGTAATAATAGAAAAGAAGGAGTAGCCACAGGAATATTATTAACTCATAATAATATGATAATTAGGTGCGTAGGTCTCGTCAAACCTGAAACGAGAACGTGCGTATAATATGTTCGTACAAATACGATATGTTGCCTGTGCCAGGGGCGACGGTATCTCTTTCGAATACCTCGCGGATCTGGCAGTCATCGGCCTTGGCACAGTCTGACACTTTGTGCTCAAATCTCTTTGAGGTGCGCCTGAAACACATCGCGCCGTCGAACCGGATCTGGTCCTTCTCGGGTGACAAAGTTCTCTCGGTATGGACCAGTCCCGATCAGCGATGCGTTGATGGTACGATCCTCAGATCATGAAAATCCAGTTAAAGATAATTTATTTTGATTACTACATATAAATGAATAGAAATAAAGTGCCTAATTGCATTTAGAAAGGGTGGCAGGGACGCCGACTTGAAACCTCCTCTCAGAAGTCACGTGACGAATTCATCGTCGATGTTTGTGCCATTCTGTATTATTCTTATTATATCTGGACATACAATACATACTACATGTATAGAAATGTCATACAAATACGTACTGAGGCACGGCTCCCTCGGATTATATCATATGATATTGGAGGAGTTTCGACATAAAATAAAAATAAGTGGTCTAGGAATTGATTCAAAATTATCGATTTTATTTATCAAATTCGAATTAAAACAAATGTATCACCAAACTACGTAAGTCAATAACTGTATGTCAAACGTTACGTCAGGTGGTGTCCTTTTGCATACTTAAGACCCGTTTATGTTTAGATAAAATTTAAAATCCTTCCAATATTGTTTGATAACAGCCTTTCAGTTACACTTCGTACATTAGCAACGCAGTCTCCAGAGATTCCATAACTATAAGCTGCGGAGAAAACAATTCATCTATATGGTTTACTGTCGCATTTATAGTACATACATTTTTGATCAGCTGCCACTCTCATTTGGCTGACCGTACAACACAGAACTCTTTAAATCGCACTACATTTCCTCTCCCTAAAGCCGGTCAAAAAGTAAAAGGCGAACAAAGTGAACGTGTGTGCCATTAGCTGGAAGAAAAACGGTTGTCCCTTCCTTAGGTAGACCGTTGCACCCTACCTTTATAAGAGCGGTCGTGTCGGTTAACCGGACGATTTGTGGGCCCAATTGACTATCAATGAATAGTAGCCACTACTTACCTCGGTGCTCTTTTATGGACCGACATTAGGGTTGATATGGTAGGCTTAGGGTGAGCAGAAGCAATCGTTGTGACTTTGACGAATTAATTTCTTAATGGAGAGCACAGGAAAAAAAATTCTTAAGAAAATCAATGTTATCTGCACAGTAACCAAAGCCAATGAATTATAATGAAATCAGGGGCCTTCTTTCTTAAAAGAGAAACCGGTTTTGTCCTATAAATAAGAAGAGCATAAATAATTGTCGCGGTATAGTCGGGTCTCCATACAGAAGACATGTTCATCTCAGGAATATTTTTTATTGCTGTGAGATCTAGTTACTTTCGAATCGTTTAAGTCAGGCAGACTGAAAATTTGTGCTTATATCGTTAGTGGTAAAAGGTTGGATGGATACAAATCAATTTGGTCTAGTAGTCAATTAAATTGTATTTCATTGGGTTTTTGCGTGATAGAAAAAAGAAGAAAGAAAGAAACAGTGGAATCATGATAATAGGCTCCTGTTTTTACCTCTTGGGAACGTAACCCCAAAATGGGTACAAAATTATGTGCTCTGCATTAGTCTCTGGGGTCATTTTGAAAACAAAATCTAATTTGCAAGCATGTAACAATTTAAAAAAGCTATTTTTAATCATATTGAAATTATGGCAGCCAGTTCTTCAACTATTAGTTGACGTATCGAAATACCAATAGTATTTAAATTTTAACAGTATCATATACAAACTCTCTCTCTCTTGTCTCACTGTCACAAAAGCCAGTTTTCAAACGAGCACCGCATTCAATACTATCATTCCATTTCCCAGGCGAACGAGTAAATAAAATGTGTAATTTAACTCGAGCAGGTTAAAGCATTGAAGACGAGCAGTTTCCCTCGAGTGCCGTGCTCGGTGAGTGCCGCGGTCGGTGAGTGCTCCACTTAATAATATTTTTCACCTTGTTTCGTTTTCCAATTTTCCGCAAGTCACTCTCCGGGGTAACGGGCCGTGTTTTGATTTAGAAATGCTTCACAACGAGATTGCTTAGAGATGACGAGGACGATACGACTGCGGACTCATTCGACTTTACTTTTTGAAAACTGTTAGTGTTCATATATTGGGAAATCATTATCGAAAACTTGAAATTAGAAATATATATTAATTGTTGCCACACACTATGTAGGTTTTTTTTGCGGTAATCGAACCCGCGACACATAGAGCAGCAGTCAATTGCTTAACCACTGCGCCAAAAGTGTAGTCCAGTAAATATTCACTATATAAATTGAAACCATGTTCACGAATACAATTTCTTTGCAGAAAACAGAAGAAAATTATAGCTCTCGTGAGTTTACGTCTTGCTAAGTACCTAATTTCCTTACTAATAATATAAATCGGATAGTGAGTTTGTGTATTTGTTCCGCTTTCACGCCGTAACTACTGAACCAATTGCTTTGAAATTTTGCAGACGTAAAGTTAGAGGTCCGGATTAAATAATAGGGTACTTTTATCCCGGAAAAAATATTATGTTCCCGAGGGAAATCTAAAAAGCGCGATATAACCGAATTCCACGTGGGCGAAACCGCTGGCGGAAAGCTAGTTAAATTATAAGTTGACAAATTCTGTTATTCAGGAACCGGGTGTGTGTCTAATTAATTGTTTATATAAAATATACATCAAATATTTTGTCAGTTTCCGCAAAGGAGTTTCCGCAAAGGATTAGCGCGAGGTGTGCCTGTAGTACTACACCTAAATTATTAAATCAAATTTAGTTACATAAACGAACACCTTTGTTCTGCGGAAGCAGATAAAAGCTAAATAAAGCCATTAGCCAGCTTACGTATTTTCTGAGCCCGAACGAATTCTGCCGGCCTTACGTTTAAAAGAGTGTTACTCAAAAATCGTGTATTGTAAATGAGTTTCTTAATATTGTTTGCTATTGTAGACGTTAGTTACTTTTTACTTAGTTATCATGAAATTATTTACTTTGCAATCTTTTCAAAACTAGTTTCATTTTTGTGAAGTTGCAGTTTATGGGAACATTTATTGACCGTGTATTTTTCTAACTCCTTATTATTTTTTTGGTTATCATTTTAAGCGCCTCAATTACGCAACACATTTTAAAGGTTATCGAAAGTAATATTTCATCTATTGCTTCCTAAGTTTAAAAAGTTCGTCTACTCGAGAAGTTAAAGGACGCAATGTACTTTGCGTCGTCGAAGTTGAATTGTCAAAAACGCAAAGCTAAATTTAGAATGTTAGTTTCATTATGAGTATTTTATATTTCACACATATCTGCTATTATAGTATTTGATAAATCACACAAGTCCAGTACTATAAAGTATTCTGAAAAGTAATCTACAATTTCCACCTTATTCGCCAAAAATGAAAATCAGAATTAATGGAAATTTAATGAATTCCTGCACATTGTTCTTACGAAACTTTTTTTATAATGCCAGTCACATTGAAATTAACTTAAGTATCATTAAAATAAAATTAATATTTGTTTATCTTGAATTGGGCGGACGTGTGCAGCATTGCGCACTTTAACTACAAGTAAAAGTATACAATATGTAAAGAAAACCCTATCCGATCCGTGAAGGTATTGTTAGGTATCGATAACTAATTCTACTAATGCCCACAAAGCCGGGCTAATGTTAAAAAAAATCGCCCTTAGAAAAATAAATATTATTTCGCAAAAGGAGGTAACTTAATATACATATTTGCGGTAGGCAACCCATGCGCAGGCGACGGGGGGCAGGGTACTCGGCACGTGGTCGCTTATAATAATATCGTCACTTTTTAAAAATCACCAAATCCACCCACCGGGGAAGTTGGAATAAATTCGCGGGAAAAAATGATTATTTCTATTGTAGTATTGTTACTATGATCATTACGGAAAATTTTATATTATATTTGATCATGTGTTTACCTAGCCTTTGTTATCGTTATGGGTCGGACAGGGTTTTCTTTACATATGGTATGTACTTTGTACTAATCCCCAAGAGGAAACAGTGGACATCGTTGGATATAATTCCACTAAGAGCATCTCACGCTTACCTTAATATTTTTCCTTTATATTATCTGATATTTCTTAGATATCATTTCATATATTCTTTCGTCATTGTCCCTGTCGTTTCGCTTGACCCCACTTGTACGAATCTAATTTGGTCCCTCTTACAACTTTGGGCCAATATTTGGCTTCAAACGTGAAGTGTTTTTTTTATATGACCTATAGTTTTTACTCTACACTTAAATATAACGAAATCTTTATAAATGTTTCTAATTATTGAACCGGATTACGCAGTTATAATATGTTGCTAATTATATTAAAACGATTTTAATTCATTAATAAATGAGAAATGAATGTACGTATTTATGTGTTTATTCCCAAATATTAACTAAACATATACCACCACCACATATCGTAGAGTATGAGAATAATTTCCATGTTTTTAAAATTTCACTGTCTTCTAAATCTAAACTAAAACAAACGCATCTTAAGAGTGCCAACACAGGCACCAACACTGCTCCAATATTGGCCGTCCAAAATAACCTCATGCTTTCGCGATATGGAGGGCGAAGACGCAGGTAACTGACGGCAAATCTAATTTACCAAATTGAATTACTGTGTCCACCAAGTATGGGATATATTTCAACGGCCATGGCTTTTTGTTGGATAAAATTATTGAATGGGATATGACGTACGAGTTGTTGTTAGTATTTTTCGAGTGCTTAATACTTTTAAAGTAGTGCTGTAATATCCTACAGCGAAAACTAATCTTGAGAAATTAAAGTACAATTAAAAGATAAAGTATGTCTTTCATCCAGATTAGGCTGAGAAACAGCACTTTTACACTCAAATTTACAAAAGACAGTTCCCCAAAACGCCCGCCCTTCACCACCTCCTAGTGTTTTCGCTGGTAAGAAGTGGCGGCACAAACTCCCCAGCAGCACAGCTGCCATTCTGTCCATTCTGCTAAAAAAAACACCCCACTTTTTACAATACTATGCATGTAAATTAACTAAAATTATCAGACGCCGAACATTATTTACAATATGTCAGCTAGCCACGCAAACGATCAAAGCCAAAACAAACAAATAATATTAAACAAAATCATTAAAATTCAAAATGTAAATAAAAACTTGGCACCTAAATACCTCGAGACATAAAGGGTGTGACAGCTATATTAATGCATTACTGGGTTTAAAAAAGAAACCTCATAAGAACTCTAACACTAAGTAAATTCAATCTGTAAATTCTTCATGTTATGTTGAATTGTGTGTGTTTAAAATAAGCTATTAGTTTAAAAAAGAAGATAATTTCATACCAGTATTTTCAATAAGTATAAATTAGGAATAACCTCTTTTTAAGTAGGGGATGTAAAGGCTACACTTAACTATTAAGCCACCATCTAGCTACCACAGGAGGTTCCAGTTAAAGCAGGGGTACTGAACATTTAAAAGTAAGAGAAGCCACGTGAGTGCACTGCAATTTAAATGTAAATGAGTCGCGGGCCGCAGGGAGGCAGCTCTGATAGACTTGTTGGTGGGGACGCGGGGAGATTCGGTAATTGTACATTATATTGTAACATATTTTATTGCTCAAAACACCTGTATCTTTATCGAGTGAGTAAGCAAGAGATGCTGAAGTCACCTGTTCAAAAATCAGAGAAAATAATTATAAAACAAATTGATTATCGAGTTTAATTGTCCAAAGTTGTAAATACTACAAATTGTCGTAGGTTATCAATGTGATTAGCATTTATTAAACCTTACGACAAAAAGAGATATTTTTACTTTGTACAATTGTACAGCATGCCTACAAAATGTGTGTACTGTCAGAGATAAAGTCTATTTATTTATTTTCTTTGATTGTTATAAATATCCTTTGATTTGTGTATAATAAGTACTGTAAAATATAATGAAATCTAAAAAAAATATTAGCTGAATATGTTGACGTACGTGTTGCCGTTTTTTTTTATTTTATTATTTAGGTACACAAAATAAAATACATAAAGATAAGACAAAATTAAGATTCTATTATTATTATCGAGGGTTATTATATCGAGGGCCTTCGACCTGGTCCATTATGACCTGCTCTGGCATAAGCTCACTCACGACTCTACTGGCCCGGCTGACGTTATATCACTGTTTAGTTTTGGGCAGACTCTTATTCTGATATGTAAGGGTTGGACTGTGGGGTAAGACAGAGATCTGAGCTCTCCTCGTATTTTTAATCTGTACATAAATAAGCTGATGGAAGCAGCAGCACCAAAATCAGCTGTCACGTGGATGGTATTTGCGTAAACAATATTAGTTACGCTGATGACATGGTGCTGCTGAGTCTATCTATCGATGCTTTAAGGAAACTTTTTAAAATTTGTGAAAGATATGCAGTGACCCCGGAAACATGCTTCCATTATGGCGCGTTTGCGCTCCTCCTCCAATGGCATCCTGAATGTTTTCAGACTGGTGGGACTCTCCCCTCTTACATAGGTGCATACGAGTCCAGAAGCACTTCAGTTATTTATTACTAACATTAGGCTAAGCTTTACTTTTACTAACATTATAGGGATATTTATTTATTTTATTTGAAATAAAATTTTCGAATTTTAATTCAAATTATACCTTGTCTTCACATACGTTTCGCAATTTTTATTGCAAGAATAGCTTTTAGACTTTTTTTTTTGTATTTATGGTTTGTTGTAAGGTATGCTGTTATTTACAAACGATGACAAATATTTAATAAATAGTAGAAACAAAACTAGGTAGAAACAGATACGAAATTATCTGTATTTGTCCGAATTTAGCTTAAAACGCGACAAGTTTTTCAGAGAACTTTAATTCCAAAGCAAATGCCTGAACCGAAGGCCTCCCGAGACGAAATTAATTGCTTTTATCTGAGGTGAGCACTGAGCACTGAACGGTGGAGGTAGAACATTCCCAATTTTTTGCCCTTACCAGGCGATAATCAAATAATTCCAGTTGTCTGATTGCACATACATACGTCAGCATAGCTACTACTACAATATCTTAAGTTTATTTATCGCCAAAATATTAGGTTCAGGGTTAAGTGGGAAAATTTGATGGTTACGGGGAGCTTTGCAAAAAGGGGTATTATAAAATCACAGATTATTTAGAAGACAAAAAGCTTGGGAATGAGCTGCTCGCTCAGTTAAGCATTGTTATTAAGCAATATGCATAATTATAACGTAAATTATTGTAAACATTTAATGTCTGGACTTGAAAAAAGACGATGATCCCTGAGTTTGTTTCGGCTATTTCTTCTCAGAAATAGTCAGTTAGGAAATGCCGGCTTCATCTAGTTTAAAAAAAAAACTTGACGTG
Organism: Sesamia inferens; assembly: GCA_037179545.1. NCBI lineage: Eukaryota > Metazoa > Arthropoda > Insecta > Lepidoptera > Noctuidae > Sesamia > Sesamia inferens. The sequence continues at coordinate 32,920,916 of CM073927.1, forward strand.
TAAAAGTGATCGGTGATCCTACTTGCTTAATAAACGATTTCATTTTGAACCTGGAGGCTGGAGGTGTCTGTACACCGACACAGTAAGTTTTTGATGGTTACGGTTCCGATTGTTGTTATAACGGCAATATGCAATACATCATCTACGAAAATGTTAATTATCTATCTATCACAGTACCTACATGAGATATAGCTTGATCTTAGACAGACAGTGGGGTCTCAGTAATAAGCTTTCGCTTTTACCCTTTGAATGGAAGTTTCAAAATTTCGGAAACAACATTATCCTTAATATCTTACCTATAGTTAATCCTCCCATAATGTTGTGAGTGCAGGGACACAGGCCTCCTCTCTGTGAGAGAGAGAGTGGGCCGTAATCTACCTCGCGGGCGCACTGCGGGTTGGTAGATAAATCCTTGGTACAGATGTTACCTACTGATCACTTTTTAAAGTGGCTTAAACTACTTACACATACTTGAACTATCTATAATATAAAAAACTGTTTGTCCACCTTCATCAAAACTAGTTTATCTGGCCATCAGACCTTTATCACTGACTCGTATACAGTAGTTCTGGTAATGCCAGATGACATGTGTCCGGCACACGACCCGTTAATCCGAACCGGACGATAGACTGACACCGTTTTTGTTCAAATTCACTTCTGTGTCTGTTTAGTTGGAAGAATGTGATTTATACTTTATTGGTTAGATCGCTGATTGTTTTTTTTTTTTAATGATAAACTAGTGCTTGACCGTAATCCTGCCCGATGATAAGCATAGGAAGGAAGACGGCAGTTGAGTGAGGTGAAGCAATGTTAAACCTGTGAAATTGATCTGAACACCCTACACGACCAAACTCCCGACACAACAACATTTGGCGCATCGTACCTGGCACACATCGCAACACAACTGCTCAGACCCGTCTTCCGTACGGCTTCACCAGACATCATGCCGGAACACGACGAATCGCTTGGCGGCAAGACTTTGTCTGGTGTGTATAAATTATATTCCTACTATTAGTATTATTTACTAGTTTATAATAAATAACCCCTATATGTGACTAACCTGTTTAGAAAATATTAATATGGGTTTCGGTATTATATATTGTAATATATTGTATTATTAGAAATTGATTGTTTTTGTTTTTTATTTATTTTGATTATTTGAATTTCTAAATTTGACAATTTGGGGTTATTATTTTAATCATAAATTGTCGATGATTTTACATTGGCAAGTAATACAAAAAAAAAAAAAAATCCAACATCTTCTAATTTGCACAGGGTCTACGAGGTGGACTGAGCAAGTCAACTCTGCTATTTTATCCGTGTGTGTATAATGTATATAAAACATTGATCAAGTGAGCCATAGTTCTCGGTCACCAATCCACTTCACCCACCAAAACCCATCTAACCTTTGTCTCTTATACCAACCGGGGATTGTCCTTTTTTTGGGATAGGAAATCATCAAATGACCTCTACTGCTCTGGTCGGAGCGGAAGGGCTATGCGCCAGGGCCACTTGGGTGCACTTGCATAGTGCAAACACGGACAATCGTCTGTTCGTATCGTATTTCATTAAAAAAAAAACTCTAACAGGCCTCTGCTTCGGCCCTTCGTACGCCTTACAATAGTCCAGGACCCCAGGGTCCCGAGAAATGTCAAAGACAGAATAATAATTTATTTCAGACAACTATAGTCTAAGTATTAAAACTTCTAGATTTAAATTATTTTATTAATGATTGAAAAACCTTATATACTTTAAACAGACTTGTTATTTGTATTCTGTTTGTTTCGTAGTATCAACCCAAGCTTTTAGATTTGGATCTTCTGTTTTTGGAAGCAGTCTGACCCTTACGGGAGCAGACAGTGGTCCTTCTCCCTGCGCCGTGAATGCTAGCACAGCAAACTGGTAAGTTACGTTCACGTACATGTCACGGAATGTGGCCGTCGTTTCATTGGCTGCAGTCACGATCTCCTTCGGCACTCCGTCCGGAATCTCGTTGATCTTCAATTTCTGGAAACAGACAGATAAACCGTTATAGATATTTATAAAGAATAAAAAAAAAAATCCTAGCGCCTCGTCCCTACTTCGTAAACGTAGATTTCGACTTCATTTTAAATGTTACAAAGTTGCTCTGGAGCTCTACAGTCAGCAATAAAAGTCTATTAACATGATATGATTCGATAATGTACTTTTTGCCATTTTATAATAGAAGCTAAGAGTTACAGAGTCAGAATGTTGTTCTTTATTTAAACATAATTTCGATTTTGATTTTAATAAAATATATTTTTAGTTGGTAATTAAGAATTTGTAAATAAAAACAAAACTCGACTTTTGTTGCTGAGTGTAAAAGTGACAAAAACACGTAACAATTAAATATGACTTTATGGAAAAATAACTTTAATTCCTACACGATAACGTTTATGTCAAAACTACAAACTTTTTAATTAATTAGATACCGTTATATTAAAATTGTTTGACTTGAAAAATCGTATTTTGAAACATCCATACCTGCAAATAGAATATAATATGTAAAACAAAATAATCAACATTCTTACTCAGGTTTTGTGCTAAATTTACTCCATTAGTTGGTGCCATTTTGATAAGAGGTCTTGTATTTCGACAATTAATTTAAAATATAAGATTACGATCATCATTCGTTCTTCATTGAATTTAGAATAAAGAACATTTAGATGCTTGGTCACTTTTGATGAGTGCCCGCACTGCCCGGGCATAACGTCTCACCCAAGTTATTTATTTATTGTATATAGATACAATAATGATGTCACGTGCATACATTTTTTTTCTAATTATTAACTAGTGCAATTGACCGCAATCCCGCCTGATGGTAAGCAGTGATGCAATCGTTGATGGTAAGGTGCGCTAGTTTATCAAGAGGCTATTCATACTAGCCTAGTGTGTTCAACACTTTTTTTTTTTGTTGTGGATGTGATATCATCAAAATATGACCTCTCCTGCTCTGGGAGGAGCGAAAGCGCCTGTTAGTATTTTACTGACTAAAGCGCCTGTTAGTATTTTACTGACTAAAGCGCCTGTTAGTATTTTACTGACTAAAGCGCCTGTTAGTATTTTACTGACTCAAGCGCCTGTTAGTATTTTACTGACTAAAGTGCCTGTTAGTATTTTACTGACTAAAGCGCCTGTTAGTATTTTACTGACTAAAGCGCCTGTTAGTAATTTACTGACTAAAGCGCCTGTTAGTATTTTACTGACTAAATCGTCTGTTAGTATTTTACTGACTAAAGCGCCTGTTAGTATTTTACTGACTAAAGCGCCTGTTAGTATTTTACTGACTAAAGTGCCTGTTAGTATTTTACTGACTAAAGCGCCTGTTAGTATTTTACTGACTAAAGCGCCTGTTAGTATTTTACTGACTAAAGCGCCTGTTAGTATTTTACTGACTAAAGTGCCTGTTAGTATTTTACTGACTAAAGCGCCTGTTAGTATTTTACTGACTAAAGTGCCTGTTAGTATTTTACTGACTAAAGCGCCTGTTAGTATTTTACTGACTAAAGCGCCTGTTAGTATTTTACTGACTAAAGTGCCTGTTAGTATTTTACTGACTAAAGTGCCTGTTAGTATTTTACTGACTAAAGCGCCTGTTAGTATTTTACTGACTAAAGCGCCTGTTAGTATTTTACTGACTAAAGTGCCTGTTAGTATTTTACTGACTAAAGCGCCTGTTGACTAAAGCGCCTGTTAGTATTTTACTGACTAAAGCGCCTGTTAGTATTTTACGGACTAAAGTGCCTGTTAGTATTTTACTGACTAAAGCGCCTGTTAGTATTTTACTGACTAAAGCGCCTGTTAGTATTTTACTGACTAAAGCGCCTGTTAGTATTTTACTGACTAAAGTGCCTGTTAGTATTTTACTGACTAAAGCGCCTGTTAGTATTTTACTGACTAAAGTGCCTGTTAGTATTTTACTGACTAAAGCGCCTGTTAGTATTTTACTGACTAAAGTGCCTGTTAGTATTTTACTGACTAAAGCGCCTGTTAGTATTTTACTGAGTAAAGTGCCTGTTATTATTTTACTGACTAAAGCGCCTGTTGACTAAAGCGCCTGTTAGTATTTTACTGACTAAAGCGCCTGTTAGTATTTTACTGACTAAAGCGCCTGTTAGTATTTTACGGACTAAAGTGCCTGTTAGTATTTTACTGACTAAAGCGCCTGTTAGTATTTTACTGACTAAAGCGCCTGTTAGTATTTTACTGACTAAAGCGCCTGTTAGTATTTTACTGACTAAAGTGCCTGTTAGTATTTTACTGACTAAAGCGCCTGTTAGTATTTTACTGACTAAAGCGCCTGTTAGTATTTTATTGACTAAAGCGCCTGTTAGTATTTTACTGACTAAAGCGCCTGTTAGTATTTTACTGACTAAAGTGCCTGTTAGTATTTTACTGACTAAAGCGCCTGTTAGTATTTTACTGACTAAAGTGCCTGTTAGTATTTTACTGACTAAAGCGCCTGTTAGTATTTTACTGACTAAAGCGCCTGTTAGTATTTTACTGACTAAAGTGCCTGTTAGTATTTTACTGACTAAAGCGCCTGTTAGTATTTTACTGACTAAAGCGCCTGTTAGTAATTTACTGACTAAAGCGCCTGTTAGTATTTTACTGACTAAATCGTCTGTTAGTATTTTACTGACTAAAGCGCCTGTTAGTATTTTACTGACTAAAGCGCCTGTTAGTATTTTACCGACTAAAGCGCCTGTTAGTATTTTACTGACTAAAGCGCCTGTTAGTATTTTACTGACTAAAGCGCCTGTTAGTATTTTACTGACTAAAGTGCCTGTTAGTATTTTACTGACTAAAGCGCCTGTTAGTATTTTACTGACTAAAGCGCCTGTTAGTATTTTACTGACTAAAGCGCCTGTTAGTATTTTACTGACTAAAGTGCCTGTTAGTATTTTACTGACTAAAGCGCCTGTTAGTATTTTACTGACTAAAGTGCCTGTTAGTATTTTACTGACTAAAGCGCCTGTTAGTATTTTACTGACTAAAGTGCCTGTTAGTATTTTACTGACTAAAGCGCCTGTTAGTATTTTACTGACTAAAGCGCCTGTTAGTATTTTACTGACTAAAGCGCCTGTTAGTATTTTACCGACTAAAGCGCCTGTTAGTATTTTACTGACTAAAGCGCCTGTTAGTATTTTACTGACTAAAGCGCCTGTTAGTATTTTACTGACTAAAGCGCCTGTTAGTATTTTACTGACTAAAGCGCCTGTTAGTATTTTACTGACTAAAGCGCCTATTAGTATTTTACTGACTAAAGCGCCTGTTAGTATTTTACTGACTAAAGCGCCTGTTAGTATTTTACTGACTAAAGCGCCTGTTAGTATTTTACTGACTAAAGCGCCTGTTAGTATTTTACTGACTAAAGCGCCTGTTAGTATTTTACTGACTAAAACTTAACCGTGTTCCTTCATTTGTCTGTGCGCCAGGGCTATGGTTTCAACCAACCTGCAACCCTAACTCAAACCTTGAGGATACTTAAATTGTAACAAACAGTGTGCTACGTTAAACCAGACGATTGATTGTTTATGATTTTAGCAAACAAGTGAATATCGTTTCAGAAAACCCTCAACAAACCCAGCCTATCGCAGTTCATTATAGACGAGGCCTCTACCAAGTTGTTTATTACCTGACTATAGACTTGCACTCGGCAGGTAGGTCCTAATTACCCTGTGGAGGTATGAGGAACAGGGTGTAAAGTTCACTCATCCTTCATACAAAAGGGGGTATCCTCCGATCAGACTGGGGTTGTCTGGCGGGCCGCTTTGCCCGCCGGTTGATGTCGTGAGCTTGTACGCGTGCTAGTTGCACAGTAAACTCCGCTTGCGGGATGCAGAATTTGAGTGACGTCACTATGACGTGTTGCTCGCATTTAGCGTTGTAGGGACAGCTACTACCCGACAGCCCCGGGTGGAGGGTAATGTTGTTAGAGAAGGATTCTCAAAAATTTTATAATCAACATACCGGATAGGCTTCTTCTAAGAGACGAACGATTTTATCGCCTTGCTTCTTGTATATTGTCCTCTTGATTTTTTGCACTTCCCATACTTTCAACTGAAATTATATTAAAAACATCATTAATAGCCACCTCTTCTTATATAGTGATGCACTGATCACCACACCAGCTCAACACTGTATGGTGATTTCACGTAATATAACCATTTAAGACTTACATTTAACATATGATATATATATGATATATGTATATCTGTATGTTATATGTATGTTTATACAATATACATATGTATCTTAAATCGCTATACCATCCAGGAAAACTTCGTAAGGATATCAGGTCTGGTTTCCTCATGATGTTTTCCTTAAACGATGTCCAGTATTCACTCAAAAAAAAAAAGAGTGAATAGGAAGGAAGACGGCAGTTGAGCGAGGTGATGGAATGTTAAACCCAACAACACGACCAACACGACCAACCATGCTGCGCCAGAGAGAGATTAATCTGGAGACCCTCCACGCCCAAACACCCGACACAACGACATTTGGCGGACCGTACCCTTCCTCCGTACGGCTTCACCAGACATCATGCTGGAATATAACGAATTGCTTGGTGGCAAGACTGTCTGGCGGGTGGTAACTTCTGCCGGCAGCCGTTGTTATGGCCTACCACCGAGAATACCACGATAGACTCAGGAAGTACTACTCAGTCATATTGGACTTGAAACTACAACCTCGTGCAAGGTAACTCAACCTTTGGGTCACTGGACATGACCAATGTGCTTAAAATATAATTTTACAGGAAAATTACCAATGACACAAAAGTCTAATTATATATTTAACTGGAATGACCTCTACTATGTTACAAAAATACATAGATTTTCCTTATCACATTCTGAGTGTATTGAGGCGCACAAATACTATGTCTTAGGCACGATATTTGTTGCAAATTTTTTAGAGAATTTACTCTATATTACTGGGTGATAATAATATACATGCACGAACTGTGTGTTCATGTCATCAGTGGATTTAATGAATTTTTTAATTTGTGTTCGTAATTATATGTATAAATGTCTAAGTTGTTCAATGAATTTATGTTTGTCAGTATTTCTTTTCATAGTTTATTTATTATTAGTTTTTAACAATTGTCTAAAACTGTTTTACATCTGTCACCACACATCAGGTTCAGTTGAAAACCAGCGTCAGGCACTACTTGTCTGGCATTTTTGCTGAACTGGACCTTTTTGGTGCAGTCACGAGGCACACTTTGCTGCTATTTTTTACACAAGGGTTTAAGGTTTTTTTTTACTTTTTATTTGGCTTTTTTTATTTTATTATTTGGTTTTTTAATATTTTTTTTTTTTGTTGCTACCCGATGTGTGTCTGTGCTAAATGTATTGTATTGTGTGTCGAGTCTGTGCTGAATAAATGTATTTTCTTTCTTCTTTCTTTCTTTCAACTGTGACCACGAGGATCATTTCGTCAACTACATACAAAAAAAAAAACTGCAGTTAAGTCCCTACGCGATCAAAAAGTATCGTTCGCAATCATGTACTGAATCTATAGTAAAGTTGCATATCAATGTCCCACCCAACACCAACGTATTGTAAGTAAAAATATCAAAATATTTGTTCACATGAGATGCTTATACAAAGTGAAATGGAAACTATATAAATACCAAGGGCACGACTTCTTTGAATGATATCAAACTATATTGATAAAGGGTTTTTATTCCAATCTGTACACTTTTAGAAGTTATGAGAAACCTACGGTAGGCTACTAAGATACTAGGCGCGTAGAATTAAGTAAGTGATTTATCGTGATATTGGGGCCGATTCTGTTGTTCACAAACTAAACTAATATTAAATTAAGTGCATCTCTTTCTTTCCATTTCGTTAAGAAAAGGACAGAAGATAACATTACAGTTTAATCCTGTCAAATTAAGATACTCCATAGACAGTTTAGACGCGATTATAAACTTGGCGACTAAAAATACGTCAGGAGCGCACCAATTTGACAGGTCTAAACTGACATTTTATCTTCTGTCCTTGTCTTAATGAAATATTTACCATCAACGATCGCATCACTGCTTACCATCAGGCGGGATTGCGGTCAAGCGCTAGTTTATAATTATTAAAAAAAAATATATAAAGAAAAATATGCAGTGAACTTAAATTTAATTTCGTTTATGAACAAGACAACCGGGCCATCGACAAGTTACGTGATGTGTAACCATGTAGTTATTGAACTACATAGTACCGTTACTTGTTTGTTATTATTTTAAATTTGGTATCAATTCGTAGAGTATTTTATTTTAAAACCCTTTCAATAGCGCTTGATACTATCTTAAGAACTCGAGTCCTTGGTATATGTATAACGTTCCCTTACGCCTTTTTTTTTTAATTGGAAAAATTCGGATATAATAATAATAATAATAAATGGCAACACCAACGTCAACAACAACGATCATTTTGTCTCTTCATATTTATGTAAATAATTAGAACAATAGAAACAGTTTTTATAGTTATATATTCGTGCAATGAAAAACAATGCTATACAAATATTATTTTTATAAAGAATACCTTTAAAGAAAATCAATAACTAGCACAATGTGTGCAAAGAAAAACTGGGACCAATGACACCTGTCATGTCAAATCGAGACAAAATATTGAAGAAATGAAAAAAATACGTTAATATGTTGACACGATCTGCCGCTCTACGTGCACGCCCTCCATCTCCGGACTCGTTGCTCAGCTCCGCCTCGCCGCCGCCGGTCCCCAGCGCCAATGTAAGCGCTGTGACGACCCCGGCCGCGGCAGTTGCGTCGAGCTCGAGCGACGAGTACTTCTCTCCGCCGACGACGCCACCACCTGTTCGCCGACGGGGAGGACGCCGGCCGCCGGACCGCTTAGGACCTCGAGGCCCATCGGCTTCTGACAGGGTCCCAGCTCCCGGCGGAAGTGTGCAGCGCATGAGATGGACACAAGCCATCAATGAAAACGTCATGCGCTCATACTATGGGGCTACAGAGGGAGGAAACAACCTGACCGCGTACCGTGTTCGAATGCTCTCTCTGTTTCAGGTGCTTGAGCCAGCTGTCAATGTGTCGGCGCAACGACTGTCGGATCAGGTGCGGGTCATCCAGCGTAACCATATGCTGGATGATGCGGTGCTTGATCGCCTACGCCTCGAGTCACGGAATAGTCATGTTACGCCTGCTTCGTCATTGGTCGCGGTACAACTTAACAGTGTTTCACCGCGACCCAACCACGTTGATAAGGAGGATGATGATAGGGCTACTTCCGTGAGTCCCCAGTGCAATGAAAAATTGAGGAGCGCTTTGGAGGATGCTTTCTGTGAGTACCGCTCTACTCCGCCTGAACTTAGACCACGTTTACCTCGATTGCCCATGCATAAAAAAAACAAGGCGCTGGTGTGTGCTCTAGACTCTCAGCTGTCCTATTATTTAAAGGACAGCAAAGATCTGACTGATACACACTCAATCTTGTACTGCGGAGCTGTTGCGATATGTCGTGTGGCTCATGTCAAATTCCCAGACAATGACAGAGCCACACGACCAAAATCAGCTGTACCAGCTTGGCAGTGCAGGATTGAGCGTCGTATCGGAGAGACTAGAGCACTCATTGGCAAGCTAACTAGTTTCAGGGAAGGCAATACACGCCCTAGAGTGATGCGCTTTGTGAGGCGGGCGTTCTCGGGGACGGATATTAGTACCCGAGACTATTTGTTCCGCGTCACAGAGCGCATCGACTTTTTTAAGCAGAAATTATATGCATGGGCAAACCGTATTCGTCGGTACAAGCGAAGAGTGGAGCGGTATTCTCAGAATCGCAATTTCCAAAGCGATGAAAGGCGGGTCTATAGAGCTTGGGAGCGATCAGACCAAGGTGTTGCTGACACGTGCCTACCAGATGATGATGCCACGTATTCATTCTGGCGCAATATCTGGTCGGTGCCTGTCAGTCACACCGAAGGTGATTGGACTCGGGTTGTTGAGCGAGCCTGCGATCCAGTACCAGAAATGGGGGCCATTACCATCTGCCCCCAAGATGTAGCTCGTGCAGTCCGTCCGTTGCCTAATTGGAAGTCTCCAGGGCCGGATGGGCTGCACAGCTTTTGGATTAAATGGTTCTCCAGGTCGCACGCTCGTTTGGCATCTCAATTCCAGACCGCCTTAGAGTCTGGTTCGCTACCCCAGTTTCTAACAACAGGAGTAACCCACCTGCTCCATAAATCAGGTAGCACCGCGGAACCGAAAAATTATAGGCCGATCACGTGTTTACCGACGGTCTATAAAGTTCTTACATCCATTTTGAAATCTAAAATTAACACGCATATTGACAGCAACTCCATCATGTCTGCCTCTCAAAATGGATGTAAGAGCGGGTCCCGCGGTACTAAGGAGCTACTCCTCATTGATGTGGCCATTAGCCAACAAGTTCGTCGTTCCCGAAAGGATCTATCGACATGTTGGATAGATTATAAGAAGGCCTATGACTCAGTGCCTCATACATGGCTCATGCGGGTGCTGGAGTTGTATAAAGTAAATGCAACTCTACGCACCTTCCTGATGACGTGTATGAGGACATGGAGGACAGTCCTTCGCTATCCAGGATGTCGAAATATTCAGAGGAATAGCGAACCGATAAGGATCGAGCGAGGAATATTTCAGGGCGATAGTTTGAGTCCACTTTGGTTTTGCTTAGCATTGAATCCTCTAAGCACACTATTGGAGGATTCAGGTCTAGGCTATCGGTTGAGGAGAGGTGGTCAGGTTATATCGCACCTCCTCTACATGGATGACCTGAAACTTTTTGCTCACACCAATTCACAACTGAGGGAGCTACTGAAAATTACTGAAACTTTCAGTAGCTCCATCAGGATGGAATTTGGTGTGGACAAATGTGCGGTCATGCATGTAAAGCGAGGAGAGATTGTGGAATCCGTGGAAACCCAACTCACGAGTTCCATAAACCTTAGAGCCCTCTCCGCATCCGAAACCTATAAGTATTTGGGTATGTCGGAAGCGTTGGGTATCAATGTTACTGACATGAAGCAATCGTTGAAGGAGCGCTTCTTTGGCCGCCTGAAAAAAGTACTTAATAGTCTTCTATCAGGCGGAAACAAGGTGCGCGCTTTCAACGGTTGGGTCATGCCGGTATTGATGTACTCTTTCGGCATACTCAAATGGACTCAAACCGAACTTGACGCCCTGGATCAGAGGGTCCGTAAGCTGCTGACTGCAAATCGATTGCATCACCCACGATCATCGGTTATGAGGCTGTATATCCCGCGAAAATGTGGTGGTCGGGGTTTTTTAAACGCTAAGACCCTCCACAATCGCGAGATATGCAGTCTCAGGGAATATTTTTTAGAAACCGACGTGGGGATGCATCGAGATGTGGTCGCGGTTGACAAGGGCCTCACTTCGCTCTCCTTGGCTAAAGAGAACTGGCATAAACCAGCAGTGCTTGACACCAATGATCGCATGGAGGTATGGAAGAACAAGGAGCTTCACGGACGCTTTTTCAGAGCCCTACACGGGCCTGATGTAGATTTACAAGCGTCCGTGGCCTGGCTACGATTTGGTGACCTCTTTGGGGAAACCGAAGGTTTTGTATGTGCAATTATGGACGAAGTTATGATGACGAACAATTACCGGAGATTTATTGTGAAAGACGGCACAGTTGACATCTGTCGGGCATGTCACCGGCCGGGGGAATCAATAAGGCATATTATCTCCGGGTGTTCTCGTCTAGCTAACGGAGAGTACTTGCATAGACACAACCTTGTAGCCAGGATAATTCATCAGCAACTTGCTCTCAAATACAACCTTGTGGAATCGGAGGTACCGTACTACAGGTATGTGCCCGACCCAGTTCTCGAAAATGGCCATATCACATTGTACTGGGATCGATCCATCATCACTGACAGGACTATTGTTGCCAATAAGCCTGATATAGTGATGGTGGATCGATCAGAGCGGCGTGCAATGATTGTTGACATAACCATCCCGCATGATGAGAACCTCGTGAAAGCCGAGAAAGATAAACAAATCAAGTATCTTGACTTGGCTCACGAGGTTGTCGACATGTGGGAGGTGGATTCAGCAATCATTGTGCCGATAGTCGTGACAGCCAATGGCTTAATAGCCAAGAGCCTCGACCAACACCTCAAGAGGCTCTCGTTAGGCAGCTGGATCAAAGGCTTGATTCAGAAAGCTGTACTTCTGGACACGGCTCGTATTGTCAGGAAGTTCCTCTCTCTGGAGCCCTGACCGCCGGTAGCTTGGACCCTGTTCCCGATACCGGTGGGCTACTATTTTTTATATTTTTATATTTTTAAATGTTTTTTATATATATATTTTATGTAGAAATATTTAAAAATGTAATTTATAAGTGTATGTAAGGAAATAAAGGAATAATAATAATAATAATAATAATTTCGCGGGATATACAGCCTCATAACCGATGATCGTGGGTGATGCAATCGATTTGCAGTCAGCAGCGTACGGACCCTCTGATCCAGGGCGTCAAGTTCGGTTTGAGTCCATTTGAGTATGCCGAAAGAGTACATCAATACCGGCATGACCCAACCGTTGAAAGCGCGCACCTTGTTTCCGCCTGATAGAAGACTATTAAGTACTTTTGGCAACACCAACACCAACGTCAACATCAAGGATTATTTTGTCTCTTCACATTTCTAAATAATTATTACAATAGACGCTGTTTTTATATTTATTTTAATACGTGAAATACCTACAAATCGGAACCTATAAATATACAAGGAAAATATTTTTTTTGAATATGTTTTTAATAAAAATAGCCAAGACAACCTGTGACATCTGTCATACCAAACCAAGAAAAATTATAAAGAATATAATATAATGTGACAATAATATCGAAAATGTTGACAAGATCTGCCGCTCGACGTGCACGCTCACCACCCCCGGACTCGCCGCCCAGCTCCGCCTCGCCGCCGCCGGTCTCCAGCCTCACTGTGAACGCTGTGACGACTCCGGCCGCGGCAGTTGCGTCGAGCTCGAGCGACGAGTATTTCTCTCCGCCGACGTCGCCAACACCTGTACGTCGGCAGGGGAGAGGCCGGCCACCGAAGAGCTTGGGACTTAGGGGCCATCCGGCCCCGAGCCGGGTCCCCGCTGCCGGTGGTTGTGTGCAGCGCATGAGATGGACTCAGACAATGAATGAGAACGTCATGCGCGCATATTACGGGGCTACAGAGGGGGGAACTAACCTCACTGCGTACCGTGAAAGGATGCTGTCTTTGTTTCAGGCACTGGAACCAACTGTCAACGTCTCGGCCCAACGACTGTCGGATCAGGTGCGTGTCATCCAACGCAATCACAGGTTGGACGATATCGCGCTTGATAGGCTGCGCTCAGAGGTACTGAGCAACCAAATCGCCCCGACTCTGACCCAGACCGCGGCACAAGCGTCAATTATTGATGCTGTTCCGCCGCGGTCCAATCGTGTCGAAGAAGAGGACGATAGGGTTGAAACAGTAAGTAGCCAGTATAACGATCGACTGAGGAGCGCACTGGAGGATGCGTTCCGCGACTATAGATCCACTCCGACCAACCTTAGACCCCGGTTACCACGGCTACCTATGCACAAAAAAAATAGGGCGCTGGTGTGTGCTTTGGACTCGCAGCTCAAGAATTTTTTCGAGAGCAGCGAGGATCTCATTGATACACACTCGATCCTGTATTGTGCGGCTGTAGCGGCATGTCGATTAGCCAAAGTCAAGTTTCCAAATTATGACGAAGCTACTCGACCAAAACCAGCCGTACCAGCCTGGCAACGCAGGATCGAGCGTCGTATCGATGGGACCAGGGTACTCATCGGCAAACTATACTGCTTCAGGGAGGGCAATACTAGACCACGAGTGATGCGCTTTGTGAGACAGGCATTCTCGGGGACTGGTATCAGCCCTCGAGAATACATACATAATGTCACAGAGCGCATCGACTTCCTGAAGCAGAAAGTTTTTGCATGGGCGAGCCGTATTCGGCGGTATAAGCGGCGAGTGGATAGATATACGCAGAATCGCATGTTCCAGAGCGATGAGAGGTGGGTATACAGAACTTGGGAGCGACCAGAACAAAACGAGGCTGACGTGTACCGCCCAGATGATGCCACCACAAGTGCATTCTGGCGCGGTATATGGTCGGTATCCGTTTGTCACACTGAGGGTGACTGGATACAGGATATCAAACAGGGGTGTGAAAACTTACCAGAAATGGAGAGTATTTTCATAACATCATCAGACGTAGCCACAGCAGTCCGTTCGTTACCGAACTGGAAATCACCGGGACCGGACGGACTGCATAACTTTTGGTTAAAATGGTTAAGTAGTTCACACACTTGTTTGGCATCTCAATTCCAGTCATCCTTAGATTCTGGTTCGCTACCCCTGTTCTTAACAACTGGAATTACCCACCTGCTCCATAAATCAGGTAGCACCGCGGAACCCAAAAATTATAGACCGATCACTTGTTTACCAACGGTCTATAAAGTTCTTACATCCATTTTGAAAGCTAAAATAAACAAACATCTTGACAGCAACACCATCATGTCTGTCTCTCAAAATGGATGTAGGAGCGGGTCCCGTGGTACTAAGGAGCTACTCCTCATAGACATGGCCATCAGCCAACAGGTTCGCCGATCCCGCAAGGATCTCTCAACCTGCTGGATAGATTATAAGAAGGCCTATGATTCGGTGCCACATACATGGCTTTTGAGGGTGCTGGAGTTGTACAAGGTAAATACAACTCTACGCACTTTCCTTAAGTCGTGTATGGGGCAATGGAAGACAGTCCTTCGCTATCCAGGGAGTCGACAGATCCAGGGGAATGATGAACCTGTATGGATTAAGCGGGGAATATTCCAGGGCGACAGTCTGAGTCCACTATGGTTCTGCTTAGCTCTGAACCCTCTAAGCACACTGCTGGAGGATTCAGGTCTGGGTTATCGATTGAGGAGAGGCGGTCAGGTGATATCTCACCTTCTCTACATGGATGATTTGAAACTCTTTGCCCCCAATAAATTGCATCTGATGAAGCTACTGAATGTAACTGAAACTTTTAGTAGTGGCATCAGAATGGAATTTGGTGTGGACAAATGTGCAGTCATGCATGTAAAGGGGGGGGAGATTATGGAATCCGAGGGAATTACACTCCCAGATTCCATACACCTTAGATCCCTCTCCTCATTCGAGAGCTATAAATATTTGGGTATGTCGGAAGCGTTAGGTATCAACGATGCCGACATGAAGCAATCGTTGAAGGAGCGCTTCTTTGGTCGCCTGAAGAAGGTATTAAAAAGTCTTCTTTCGGGCGGAAATAAGGTGCGCGCCTTCAACGGGTGGGTCATGCCGGTTTTGATGTACTCTTTCGGCATACTTAAATGGACTCAGACCGAACTCGACGCCCTGGATAGAAGGGTCCGTACACTGCTGACAGCATACAGGATGCATCATCCACGATCATCGGTGATGAGACTGTATATTCCGCGGAAGTGCGGGGGTCGAGGCTTTTTAAATGCGAAGATCCTCCACAACCGAGAAGTATGCAGTCTCAGAGAACATTTTTTAAAAACCGTAGTGGGTATGCATCATGATGTGGTCACGGTAGACAAGGGGCTTACCCCGCTATCCATGGCGAAAGAGAACTGGCACAAGCCTATAATACTTACTACTGATGACCGCAAGATGATATGGCAAAGCAAGGAACTTCACGGGCGATTTTATCGGGCTCTTCATGAGCCCGATGTAGACTTCTTAGCCTCCGTATCCTGGCTACGATTCAGTGACCTTTTCGGGGAAACTGAAGGTTTCGTCTGTGCAATTATGGACGAAGTTATCTTAACGAATAACTACCGGAGATATATTATGAAGGACGGGACGATTGACGTGTGTCGGGCATGTCACCATCCGGGTGAGTCCATCAGACATATTATCTCTGGTTGTTCTCGTTTGGCTAATGGCGAGTATTTGCACAGGCATAACCAAGTAGCTAGGATTATCCACCAGCAACTTGCTTTGAAATATAAACTTGTGGATTCTGAGGTACCGTATTATAAGTATGTGCCCGACCCAGTTCTTGAAAATGGCCATGTCACGTTATACTGGGATCGGTCTATCATTACTGACAGGACTATTGTTGCAAATAAGCCTGATATAGTAGTGATAGATCGATTAGCGCGCCTCGCAATGATTGTCGATGTTACCATTCCACATGACGGGAATCTCGTGAAAGCTGAGAAAGAGAAGCAAATTAAATATCTCGACTTGGCGCACGAGATTGTTGACATGTGGAATGTGAACTCGGCTGTCATTGTACCGATTGTCGTATCGGCCAATGGTTTGATAGCCAAGAGCCTCGACCAACATCTATTGAGGCTCTCGTTAGGCAGTTGGATCAAAGGCCTGATTCAAAAGGCAGTACTCCTCGATACGGCCCGCATCGTGAGGAGGTTCCTCTCTCTGGAGCCCTAACCACCGGTAGCTTGGACCCCGCTCCCGCCATCGGTGGAACACTATTTTTTTTTTATATTTTTAAATGTTTTTGTATGTTTTTATATAAATATTTAAAAATGTAGAATAATATGTATGTACAAAAAATAAAGGGAATAATAATAATAATAATAATAATAATAAATTTTATTGTCAGACCATGGTCCATAGAAATAGCATATAAAATAAATTAGCAACAACATGAAGAAGATTCATCCAAAATCAAAATCAAAATTGTGGAAGTTAATATTAACAATAAAATAAAATCAAAATTAAAACAGAATTACTATTAAAGTACAAAATTTAAATTTAACAATAAAATTAAAATAAAATGAAACTGCTTAATCCATGAATCAAACATAAAAAAATAAAATAAAATAAAATGTCAAAGAATTATGAAATACAATAAAATTTAATTTAAATCAAAATTGGAATTAATGTATTAACGTAGGTATGCATTTAAATTAAAACAAACACAGTTAAGATAAAATTAAACTTAAAAAAAAACTATTCAGTCCACGTAACAGTATGACGCTCGATGCATCGTCATCCAGTGCCACATTATTGGGCTGTCCATCCTGCCGGCTATTACAGAGACTAGGCTGTTGGAGCTATCGCGAACTCGCCGCATCAAGGAAGCTATGCGTGTACGGATTAGTGCATAAAAATCAGGCACACCTGCCTCCGCGAACATCCCCGACGCGCTGCAAAATCGCGGTAGCCCCAACATAACCCTGAAGGCGTTATTGTACTGGATACGCAGAGCATTATACGAACTTTTTGTATAATTGACCCATAGGGCACATGTGTACAGAGATTGGCAATATGCTCTAAAAAGCGTAAGTTTGACCTCCCTCGTACAACGCGCAAAATGAAACGGATATGTGAAGAGATCGGCAAAGATCGTCACTCACTGAATACCTGAGGGTGGTTATCGCCGTCGCGGTAGAGCACGGCGAAGGTGGTGGGGCAATCTGGCCGCTCGCCGGGCCAACATGGCCAGAGATAGCACAAGACAGGGTTTGGAAGAAAAAAAGCAGTGGGACACCAAATAGGCTACAAAAAAAACTTACCTTATAACCAATAACAGGATCTTCTGGATCATTACTTATCACTTCAGTCCAATGGATTATCTCATGGGAGGTTATATTATTTGGATCATCCTCAGTGATAAATTTTGTGAACACAGGTATTGGCAAATTTAGCAGTGGAGCCTGCGGTACATCTTCTATTGGTATTCCATGACAGGCAGCTACTAATAACACAACAAATAGAGCCTCCATTTATTAGTTTATTTTTCAATTAACTTTTAAGTGTTGTCAGTTCCGTGTTCACTATCCGAATGAGTCTATAACCAAACATGTTTATAATTTCTTGGTTGTTCGAGATGAGTCACGTTTATATTGTTTATTTACCCTGTAGTTTTTCCTCTATAGTTATTTTAAGATATTTAATTGTGATTGCACATATTTTGTTGAGCGTAAACCTGTTATTAAGACATTAACATACAGTTTTGCCGTGAGATAATCTTGATACATATTGAGTATATTTTTGCTGTCTTTGTTACCTGTGGGTACACATCCTATGCCGTTGCCCTTTAACTCAATGTACTTTTTGCCTTGTGGCTTTTATTTAAGTAGTTACTGTTAATTTACATTTCTAAAGTTAAAATCAACGTTTCTCATTTGTTTGTAACAAGTATGTTATTACAGAAATATTATTATAAACTTCATTAATATATCTAAATCCATGTAACCGCCCTAACTTTTTATTTCATAAAATATCACCACCGATTTTGGAACCCAAAATAGGAATCGCATCGTTGTATCTTTTGAATTGTCGTCTGACAATTCAAAAGTGCCTGTAACTGGTTTATTTGAAATAAATGATTTGATTTGATTTGATTTGTATATATAAAAAAAAATCAAATTAGGAATTATTTAAAATTCAATGAAATAAAATGCCAATGATTTCTAACAACCAGTAACTACTTCCTTGGCCATTAACATCGTGCTTAATCTCGCCAAAGAAAGAAATTAAGGAAACTACCAAAAAAGGACCAATATACATAAAACACGTGATGTCAAACAATAGCTACTTAAATAAATCACCCGGTCCTCCTAGCGCAAATTAAACATTATTCTTCAACGGAATTCCTCCCAGGGACCGGGGACTTTTATTGGAATTTTTGCCAATAGCTCTACGTGCCAATACATACGTTAAACGGTTGTAACTGTTCACACCCCACGGCATTTAGCTTCTTTATGTCAATCGGCACGCACACAGCCACAGATACACACGCGGACGCGGCCACACGCGCACACATACGTGGGACATGCAAATCGCAAAGACGGAACAGGGAATCCAACGTGTATTCTATTTACTGTTGCTTTGTACCATTGTAGGAACGGTTTTGATACATTTTGATAGTGAAAAAAATTAATAAAATGACGTTTATTTCTGTAATTTGAAACTATAGCTTGTTTACTTGTTCTGTACAAATCTCACTGTGAAAATATAGATGAAGTGAACATAAAGTTTTCATTCACATCACACAAGTTTTCACGTTTTAAATATCATAACTCCAGGGTTAAGAGTATCATATTACCTAGTACTGTTACTAGGTAATAGGACCTCCATAACCCAGTGGTTATGGAGGTCAGATAGGCATTCGCTCCATGTAAAGTATGGTATCCTGTGGAATCCGGTTAGACCGGAGGCCGACCCCAGCTTGGTTGGGAAAAAGCTAGACAGATGATGATGACTGGGCTTTAGAATAGTAGTATGATTCATTATAGGTATTTATACTTACTCTTTAAATGGTATTGATGTTTAAGTATTATAGCACCAAAGCTAATATTCCTAAATAGGGCAAATTGATAAATTAAGATACAAAGGTAAAATGCGTTTTTCTAGTCACTCCATAGCGGTCAATACAAGGTATATTCATCTTGTCTTAATTAACCAAGAATTTGATATACACAGTATGTTACGAAAACCCTGTCCGACCCATAAGGATAATAGAGGTTAGGTAAACACATGACCAAATATAATATAAAATTTTACGTATTCGTCATAGTACCAATACAAATGAATTTTGAAATAATCTTTTTTTCCAACGAAATAATTCCAATTTCCCCGAAATTTGGTAATTTTTAAAAAGTGACAACACCGGTATTATTATGAGCGAATAGCGATGCGGCCACGTGCCGCGTGTCCTGCCGCCCGCCCCCCGCGGTCGGCAGGCGAAGGGTGGTCAACGCACATTTAATAAGTTACCTCCTTTTGCGAAATAATATTTATTTTTTTTAGGGGGATTTTTTTTTAAGTAAAGCCCGGTTTTGTATGCATTAGTAGAATCAGTTATCGATACCTAACAACACCTTCACGGGTCGGACAGGGTTTTCGTAACATACTGCATATGTGGATATGAAAAAAATATACATTATTATATATTATTATAGCAAAAAATATAATGTAATAAAAGGTGTAACAACGAGTTTTGATAATCATGTGCATATTATTGTCTACATAGCCAAGTATTAAGATTGTTAGATCGCAGTACAAATCCACTATATCCCAGTATTGTCCCTTTAACACGAAATGGAGGCGTATAACAAAATAAAATACAATACAAAAAGCGTTAAACGTGAACCTATTGATTTTCTGGAATTTTTATTAGGAGCCTACCTCCCGAGGGAACCAAGCAGTTTTATTGTACCACCGCGTACCGGGCTCGCTATTTTAATTTTGTTTATATGGAGATTTGTGAGATGTGTTCGATTCCCGGATTGGAAGTCATCCTGTCTTCTGGTCTGACCATATATATGGGCATTGCAATTTCTATTGCTATTTTGAGGGTCAAGAGCATGATTTGACTCCAAAATCTGCAGAAGCAGAATATTTTAATATGTAGAATACTTCTCCAGAAAATTGGGATTGTAATTTTGTAAAGAGGAAATGGAATTATGGAATTTCGCTGCAGTAGTCCGCAGGCTGAATGGTGATAAAGGCTCGCCCGCTGGTCCATGTTACCTACATGGGATTTAAACATGCTTCCGACATTCGGGTTTACCATAGGAAGGTAAACTACCGAAAAAATCGTATGTTAGAAAAAAACGTAAATAATAATAAAATAAAAAGAAAGAAAAGAGACGGAGAATGTAAGAGAAAAGAGAGATAGGGAAAGAGTGTTTTGTACTATTAAAGTTGATGAATATTTTAGTGCAAAAGGGAGGCCTTTGTCCAGGAGTGGGACATTTTTTTGGAGTAGGAAATCATCAAATGACCTTTCCTACTCTGGGCGGTGCGAAATGGCGTTTCAGACTTTTGCTGAATAAAACGTGGGTTTGAATCTAAATCTTGTAAGTTGCGGTCGATATCAGTAGGCTACCACTGGTCAATACAGTCAGTAGTATTGTGAATAGTCAGGTGTATTTTTTTTTTTTTTACTAAACAGACACCTGTGCTGCTGGGAAGTTTTTTTTCGTCGTTTATTTGTGCCAGTGAAAACACTAGGAAATGGCGAAGGGCGGGTGTATTTGGGGCTTTTTGTGCATGGGAAATCATTAAATGTCCTCTCCCGCTCAGGAGCGGAAGGGAATGTAAACTTTTACTAACTAAAACCCACCGGTGTTCCTTCACTTGCCTGTACACCAGGGCGACATAGCGTCACTTTTGAACAACCGATAGCCCTGGCAGGCGTCGGACTTCGTCTCCGTCACCAATTAGTATGGTGGTCCCCATACTAATTGCGTAACAAACTATTACTGTCAGTTGAAATCATTCTGAAGCCAATTGCTAATCCATTGCTTGATATGTTCGAAAAGTGTGTCTGCTCAACAACGTAAATAGCGCAATGAATGTTGTTGAAATGTCAAAATGAAACGAAATGATAGTCTGTTACGTAAATACCCTTGGTCCTTACCAGAAGAGCTACCTACATTACGCACCGCTAGCAAACCCGCGCTTACGGTGGCCGGGTGTTCGTGGTAGCATCTTCTAAAATCAATTGGAAATATCTAAGTCTAAAATAATGGAAAGGACGGGTTAGAGATCAGCTGACAGTATACTAATAAATTAACTAAGAATACGCCTGTCGATACTTGAAATATAGTTAACAGATTAATTAAATTTTGAAGAGGAGCCAGGAAGTATACAATGTATAATGAGAACTATTGCAAATGGTGCGTGACATGATGCCGTTCATCACGCGGCGGTGCAAATGGACCAAGCAGGATCGAATATAGGTCCAGTTTCACCTTGCGAATATAGAGTTGGATTGAGGTACATCGATATGTTTCTTAATACTAAGATTTAAACACCAAAAAAGGCATTATAAAATCTTAGCCATCAAATAATTTTTAGTGTAATTGTGACATTTCAACCATAGCACAG
Source organism: Sesamia inferens (assembly GCA_037179545.1). NCBI lineage: Eukaryota > Metazoa > Arthropoda > Insecta > Lepidoptera > Noctuidae > Sesamia > Sesamia inferens. Next base: position 32,942,846 of record CM073927.1, read on the forward strand.
TTGTTTTGACTGAAATGTAAAAATTACAGCTTTTGACTACATACATAAATGTTTATATGATATTTGTAACAAAAAACAAATTTTGAAATGTCTGTTCCGATCAATTAGTAATGATATGTGTTATTGTTTTCCGACACCCACGGGAACGAAGTCGCAGTCACAACTAGTATTATTAAGTAGCTGAAAATCAAAATCAAAAGTATTTTATTTCACGTAAATTAACATGGGCCGTTAAGACACGCCAGAGATACATGCACGGTTCCAAATGGTAGTTTCATATGGAGAAGAGCCAGCAACTGCTACACAGTCACTATTTTACAGCCACAGTTACTATTTTAAAAATAATTTGCTTTTGCAGTGTGAGGACAGGATAGGCCCGTTCACAAGCACTAGATACAATGCATAGCTCGGATATAATTTGATGAACTCTGACGCTAAGCCAAATCCAATCACAGACCAACTAGGAAACATCGATACTCATTCCTCTACAACACCTCTACTTCGTCCCGTTGAAACCATATATTGTCCTGTGTCTGTCTGGCGTTCTGTTCTGTTTTTGCATCTCACTCATTCGACCACCTTTATTGGTCCGATTGTATGTAGTATAAATTGCACGGTTGCTCCGAAACGGTTTGATCCCGTCGACACGACGATTCATCTCTTTGGTCCGTTTATTGTTTTAGAAGTGTGTTTGTACGTTGATAGATGCTTCATTCGTTTCTGTGTTGTTATGACAACGTATTGTGAACAGTTCCTGCGTTTGATTAAAAAGAGTTGCGGAACAGTTCAATCAAATCAAATCATTTATTTGCTTTAATATGGGTGATTACATGGAGTAAAGTCAGCGTATTACCTAATATGGCTGAGTACAACACTAAAGAACTTTTTTTTATAATTAATAGTAATTTTATTAATTTATATCTTAGATGGGTTACGTACCACAATCACCTCTACCATTTTGACTAACCCACGAATTTCTTATTCCAGCTAAAACCACAATATATCCGAACGGAGAAGAGCCAACAAATTAATTTGAAAATTCAAATGCCTTAGCAGAAAATGTAATTGTAAAGGCGTGTGTACACGGAGCGGTAAGGCGATGTTTACATCGAGCGGCGCAAAAGGTACAGATTTGTTAGAATGTAAATCAAACTGGATGTTTTATTAAACACTCCTCTGCTGGATATTCAAATTAAGCGGTGTCGATGGTATTATTATAAGGAGGCTGCTTCGGGTGTTTTGGTACATTTTAAAAGAGTAACGTCCATTCAAAGTCAAAATATTTTTGTTTCACATAAACCAACATGTGCACTTATGAAAGGAACTTGCTGTAGGTACAGCTACTGTTTACTGGTTACGTTTTTCATTGACATGACCGTGCTGTGGCTGCCATATACCCTATTGACATGTTCACTATAATGTCTCGCTGGTGGTGGCGTGTGAATTCCATTCAAAATGGTGGAGCTGATTGGTGCTAAACCCCCTGGATCAGCTCTAGTCTACTATTTTTTATAAATTTGACATTCCAACACGATTCCATTGTCATTGTGCTTAAAAGTTCGTAATCTGCTAAATTCATAATGACCGATCAGTCATCTCGTAATGGATCGTGATTGACCACTGGAAAGTTATAATGACACCATTTTGAGATTACAAAATTTGTCAAAATCGATCATTATGAGATCACTGATCGACTATTCTGACACAATTGTAATAGCAGACTAGGGCCCCATACGTCATGTTCGCGAACGGGCGCCGTCCGTGGGGACTGGACATCTCTTAACTGCCACGGCCAAAAATAATTTCTGAAACGTATTTATGTTTTCTATAACGAACGCTTTAAAGGTGCACATCCTTTTGCATCACTCAAACATAGTTAATTATAAACATTTGTAAAAAAAAATATTCTATCTGCTTCCCTGGTGATTGAAAAAAGAACTTAAATAATTAAATGAATGTTGTGGAACTGTCAAAATAAAACCCATTGCTACTGATAGTGAGTTACGTATTTACCTTGCTAATTGTTTTTAAAAGAAAAAGTACTTGTCATAACATTCAATTATTTATATTGATTCAGTATTAAACATTTATTCCGTGTTTGGCTTCTTCCTAAACGGTTAAAATATGTATTAATTTAATTAAGGTTGAAATGCATGATTTTATGCAGCTATAAAAACACATAATACAGATTATGCAGGTATCCAATTTCGCTAGCATTCGTGTTGCTTCTTGAAACATCGTTAAACAAAGGTGTGTCCATATTACAACCACATGTTGCACAAAAATGTACTTTATATGCTTTAACACCAAGGTCTCACGAAATATGAGGTGAGTCTAACATTAACCGAGCACAAATTCAGTCTTCGGGCTGCTGCTGGGAAAATCTCTTAGGAAACCTAATAAATAACATTAATTCCGACCCTAGAATCAAATCCTCAATCTCATGCTCACCAACAGCTACTACAAGATGAGGAAGTCCATAGTAATATTTGTCTTATTTTGATAATCCATCTCCATACAGTGTTACCCTCGCAAGATTTCCACCTCAGCGTTCCCGTTGGCAATATTTACCCGTTACTTTCTGTAAACAGTGCTCGTAACATCGCGAATATAACTCGTACAAGAAAATTACGCTTGTTTAATTATCTACCTTGGTATACTAACGTACCCTCTCTCCATTCTAGGTACCTATAGGTTTGTGATTCGTGCATAATTTGGTGATTCTATCAGTCGAAATGTAGGTACGTTGCAGATTGTTAGGAATGTTCGTTTTGAAGTCAATGTGATTTAACTTTGACTTAACCGCGAAATGTGTTCTATGATCTTGATAGTTTAAAATAACAAAATAAATAACATAATGAACTTCATTAGTAATTAAGTTATGTAATAAATACTAGTATATGTATATATTTTGAGACACAATTTCAAAGAGATGTGGTTTCGTGTGAATAGTAAATAAATTTCATTTATTTAAAATGAACGCGCTGCGTTTAGACTAAAGAAGGCTTTGCTGCACGAACTGACTTTCAGACATCAGGACATCGACTGCTGCGCTATATGTCGCGGGTTTGATTCCCACGGAACAAATATTTTTGTATGGCATACAAGTAGTTGTTCCGGGTCTGTCTGTTTGTGTATGTGAGTTTAAATGTTTGTAATCGCACCATCGCAAAGGAGTGATTGTGCGGTCCATACTTAATGTCATTAAAGAATATTTTTCGATTAGCAAATCCTGAGTTTCCTCAACTTATTATTCACGGTCATTAATAAAAAGTACTAGGCGAGCAGAAGTCGACCGGAGCGAACTTCGTATCTGCTTCCGCTAACTACTAAAAGATGGTAATGAAGCGCACTCACCTTCTTATACCTGTCCCTGTCACACTTACTACACTTGTATCTTCCTATCCCGCTCTAAGCTGCTGTCACAGCCACAACGGCCGATCCAGACGGTGACAAGAAATTAATTAGGGGAAGCTCGGGAAAATAATGGTGTGCCGTGATTTTTAAATGAAATTTATTTTCTTCACTTCATTTATTTCTGGGCGACATGACACTTCGGAAATTATTAGACTTTAGGAGGGCTTCCCTTTCCGTAGGTAAGGTTTCAACTTATTTACCTTGTGACGTCAGGACCATTTTTTCTGTTGACATTTTTATTTGTCCTGGTGTTGATTGGTTTTCAAATATTTTGTCAGGGAATTGGATTTCTTTTAAGATTGTTTATATTTCCACGCTTATTTAATTAATATTTGAAATTTATGAACAAATGCAGTGATGTACTAGTGGTATTAGGCGAAACTTATAAGTTGTAGGGCGTAGGTTCAAGTCTGGTGATTTACTTTGTGACTTTTCTTTTTCTTCCACAGCCAAAAGCCACCCCCAAGGCTTTCCACAATGACCGGTCCTGTGCTGCCAACATCCATCGGCTTCCCGCGACCTTCACCAGGTCATCGGTCCACCTTTTTGGGACACCTCCTTATGCTGCGTCTTCCGTTACGTGGCAGTCCGCCTCCAGGATCAGGACTCGAAACCGATCCAACTGCAGCGTGGAGTGAGAGAAGGAGATGTCATATATCCAAAAAAAAAGAAAAACATTATGAGTAAACCTGCATATCCTATAGGAAAAAATATCGAAAACATGTGATATTTACCAATGCGCACTGGGTCCATGTTGGTAGATTACGGCCCACTCCACCTCACCGACAGGAGGCCTGTGTCCCACGAGTGGGAACACAACAATAACAACAGATTACTTCTATTGATTATATTCGAAATTCAGTTTTCACCCTAATTGTTTACTTTCGTTTTCTTCCTCAGTCTATAGATGTCCACTGCTGGACAAAGGCTTCCCCCAAGGCTTTTCACGATGACCGATCTTGTGCTATCCGCATCCATCGGCTTCCCGCGACCTTCACCAGGTCATCGGTCGACTTCGTATTGGGCCTCCCTACGCTGCGGTCTTCCGGTACGTGGCCGCCACTCCAGAACCTTACTACTCCATCGGCCATCGGTTCTACGAGCAATGCCCACTGCCACTTAATTTTAACGACTCGAAGAGCTATGTCAGTGACTTTGGTTCTTCTGTGGATCTCCTTATTTCTAATTTGATCACGCAGAGAAACTCTGAGCATAGCTCTTTCCATCGCCCTTTGTGTGACTCTGAGCCTTCGTATGAGGCCCATTGTGAGCGACCACATTTCAGTTCCGTAAGTCATCACTGGCAACACACACTTGTCAAAGACTTTAGTCTTGAGACACTGATATCTTGGATGACGAGAAAATGTAGCGTAGCTTCCCGACCACTGCCCAGCCGAGCTGGATTCGATGAGACACCTCTTTCTCGAAGTTGGACCTAGTTGGACTGTTTCCTTACTTTGCTTTAGTAACTTTCGTTAGCAAAATAATTTATTATCTAATTTTAAATTTAGAATCCTGCAGATCATCTACGTGTTATGGACTATATTTTAATTTTTTTTCCGATGTTAATAATTATATTATCTTGGTAAGTTTCGTTAAGAGTTGCATGTTTTTTTTTAAATAAATTATAAACTAGTGCTTGACCGCAGACCGCCTGATGGTAAGCAGTGTTGCAATCGTTGGTGGTAAAGCGCGCTAGTTTATTAAGAGCCTATTCACTCTAGCCTGAAGACACTTAAATTATAGTCCGAGGGAAACACCACTGCTAGCAAATTGTGCCAGTCCCTCGATGTACGCGGCATAAAAGAGGAGGCGTTTCATGTGTACAGGCATAGGCATATTTGAGTGAGATCACTATGAATAGAAGCAGCCAGCCATAACGTATGTTGACTTGGTTACAAGTTCCTGAGCAGCCGGGTTATCTCACCGCGAAGTCTTGATCTGAAGAGAGTCATTCCACGCGATGGGGGTTGTCACCTTGCAGCAAATGATATTTTATTTTATTTTTACATTTTAAGGAAACTTACAGCTAGCATATATACAGGTAGAAGATAATTAGTGAAAGAAGGCCAATTAAAAGTTTCCACAGACACTATTAGGTTAGCACAAGAGACAGTAACAGGTACAGCACTGGACAGGAAAGAGAAATTAAGAACAAGTTAGCACTCGGAGAGTATTAAGTAAAGACTGAAAATGTTTCAGTGATTAACAAAGAAGTTATCACAAAGAATTTTTTTTTGTTTAGGAAAAATCGAGATCATTAACCCTCTGACACAACAAATTATATGTTCTAGGTACTCTTATCATATAAGAGTTTTGTCCGTATACGCATCGCACAGAGGGAACATACAGAGGCTGATGATTCCTTAAAATGAAGGATGGAACACGCAGACCAATTTTGACAATTCAGAACGGTCGATTGAGCCATTAGCCATATTGAACAGAAATACCATGTCGACAATTTTTCTCCGCTCAATTAGTGGAAGAATGTGTAACTTTCTGCAACGGTTGTTGTAATTAGGCAAATAAGTTCTGGATTTAAACTGAATACACCTCAATAATTTCCTTTGGCTACTTTAAGTGCGATGTTGTCGCTATTCAAAATCAAAAGTCAATTATTCAAATTCGACTGAGAATCAGTACTTTTTGAACATCAATATTACATAAGACAGTCCCCCAAAACGTCCGCCCTTCGGCACTTCCTAGTGCTTTCGCTGGTAAGAAGAAGTAGCGGAACAGACTCCGCAGCAGCACAGCTACCTGATCATTAAAAAAAACATATGTCTTGATATAATACTATGCAGGTACAGTATATATGCAAATACCATACTTTTTTTTAATAATTATAAACTAGCGCTTGACCGCAATCCCGCCTGATGGTAAGCAGTGATGCGATCGTTGATGGTAAAGCGCGCTAATTTATTAAGAGCCTATTCACTCAGAAAAACTAAGCGAATAGGAAGGAAGACGGCAGTTGAGCGAGGTGATGCAATGTTAAACCCAACAACACGACCAACGATGCTGCGCCAAAGGGAGATTGATCTGAAGACCCTCCACGACCAAACTCCCAACACAACAACATTAGGCGCATCGTACCCGGCACACATCGCAAATATTAAGGCCTATTATACAAAACAAAACCGATCATCAAATGGAATTATCGCTAGTAATGATGTAACCTGTCAAACGTACAAGCTGTTGAAACAAACATTAAAATAAAGGGCTATAATAAAATCACCGGCGATTATTATCAGAAGCCCGCCGAGTGGAAACTCGGTAATATTCACGGTTATTATTATGGTGCAGGGCGGTCAGAAGGTTCATGTGAACCTTCTCGGAGTATATTTGAAGGGATATAGGAGTTTTACGTGAGTGATATGTCGCAAAAAACTGCCTTTTAATTGCCTAGTCTTTCAACTGAATGGCGCACGGCCGTTTAACTAACGTGCGAGCTGAATTAGTCGCAGTAACTAAGCCAGTGCACCACGACCTCGGGTTAAGCAAGATCTGTTTGCAACCGCGTATTTACGGCAAACACGTGGTTGCTAAAAAGCGAAGCGCAAACTACTTAAAATTCCAGGCGATTGACTATACGGCTAGTTTAACTTGCATTGCAGCCTGATTGATTGCAGCGACAGATTAACTTAGAGACAAATACATTTAATTACAATTGATTGCAATTGATCTGTTCGTGGGATATTTATGGAAACTAACATTTTTTTATGAATTATAAATTAGTGCTTGACTGCAATCCCGCCTGGTGGTAAGCAGTGATGCAATCGTTGATGGTAAAGCGCGCTAGTGTATTAAGAGCCTTAAAAACACTCAAATTATAGTCTGACAGAAACACCGCCGCAAGCAAATCGTTCCAGTCTCTCGATGTAAAAAGTATAAAAAGGAGGCGAAAAGCTTCGTCCGGAACGTAGTTGTATTACTTATTTTTATTACAACGTAAGGCAATAAAAAATACTCACTTGAAACCTTGAATTTGTATTCAAAGAATTATGTAATATTCTTCGGAACGTATTGTAAAGGGAATCGGCTGTAAATATATATTCTCATTGCCTCCCTTTTAATCAAACAAACATCACTACCTAAGAACTACCCCATTCATATTCATTATTCTATTTCATCTTATTATAATGTAACTCTGCTTGTTCCAAATTGACTTACTGGCTCGTCCACACCTGTCCTCGAACCCAATTAAACGCACGAACAGATTTATTAGCGATACGATTATAATGTTACGTATTAATGGTGTCGAGGCACGAGAGCTATCATTTTGTTTTGTGTCAATATGAGTAAGCTTCGGACCGTGATTGAAGGTGATTGCGACGATATTGTGGACTGTGCAGCTTTGCTTTGTTATCATTGATTGATCGATAATTTAAGTTCATATGTATGAGTGCCATATGAGACGGTATATAATTTGAAACAAAACAAGTGCAATCACAACAATCAATTTCATTTTATAATTCTGGTAATATTCTTCATGAATACAGGGTGTGACATTAAGACATTCTTTTTTCATGTTATGTAGTTGTAGTATATTTTATGTGGATCCACCAAGGAACAAATCACTTCAAGTTCATTAAAAATAAAGACATTAATACCCTTACGAAATATTTTCTGTAAAAATTGGCGAACTAAACACTAGCTACGGTTTGTTTTCTTTCCAGCTCAAATACAAAATGTTCCCTGAGCGCTCTTTCCAGGCTCAAATAATACAAGATGAGATACAACGCACGCCAAAGAAGGCCTTCCATAAACTTAACAAGAAATGGTTGCATCATGTTCTGATAGACAAAGCAAAACTGTATTTGAAGCTGTTTCTGGACACATCATCCATACACGGACTTAACCATTTGGTTTCGGCAAGGAGGCATCTTTTTGAAATGTATAATTTTCCTGGTTTTTGTTTAATTATAATTTTTTTAAACGAGTTTTGTGCGCATAGGTATAGTAGGTATATTAGACGGCTATATTTGTTATTGGCCAGTGTACCAACAAAAATAGTAGGATATAGCGACGGAGATCATTAATTAATAAAAGCCGGCCAAGTGCGTCTCGGACTCACGTACAATGGGTTCCGTACCATTGATTTTGAAATTAAAGGATTTAAGTTATTTGTATGAAAAATTACGCGGTAATAAGCGGTTTACGATTTGCGAGGATAAAATAAAACTACTTACTATATCTCGTTCAAAACAATTTTCGTTGGTAGTTTTTATAGTAATGTACATCATATGTTTTTTCTAGATTTTTCATTTTCTTATTTTAGAGGTTAGAGGGGAGGGGATCAACTTTTTTCCACTTTGGAAGCGTCTGTCACGCAAACTATTCGGTTTAGAAAAAAAATATTTTAGAAACCTCAATATTATTTTTGAAGACATATTCATAGATACACCACACGTATGTGTTTGATAAAAAAAAGTTGAGTTTCAGTTCTAAGTATAGCCCCCAATATTTATTATTATTTTATTTTTGCATCAAAATCTAAATGCGGTTCACAGAATACATCTACCTACCAAGTTTCAACAGTATAGCTCTTATAGTTTTGGAAAAATATGGCTGTGACATACGGACGGACAGACGGACAGACAGACATGACAAATCTATAAGGGTTCCGTTCTTTGGCATTTGGCTACGGAACCCTAATGAACCTACATTTTTTTTTTAATAAGTTTCTTAATCTGACAGGATTAATCTAATAATGATCTTTTGTCCACAGCACTTAAATTTAATTTAGTTTGTAATGTTACAAACCAATATAAATTTGAATTCATTGTATCTTTTTTTATATTTCATTAAGAAAAGGACAGAAGATGAATGTTATATTAGTGCTGTGAAATTAAGATAACTCCATAGACAAATCAGACTTGATTAAAAATATGGCTGCTATAAATATATCAGGCGTTGACTATTTTTTTAGGTCTGAACTAATATTTTAATTTAATATAGTTTGTAAATCAGCGCCATTTAGTTTACATTTTTCGGGAATGATATTATTGACCTTATTATCACCACTTTCTAACAGCATCCTGTGGTTAACCATCATATTTCTGTCGGGGTTTGGTTCCTTGTACCTCTCGCAGATGACTTGGAGTCGCTACCAGTCTTCACCCACCGTAGTCTCCATGGACCGAGACATGTTTGCGTGGAACACTACCTTCCCGTGCGTCACAGTGTGCCCTAATAACTATATTGATAAGAGAAAGCTTGATATCTTTCTGAGGTTTGTAGTGGTTGGACCTATTAATTAATTTTCATTTAAATTCTTTCTGGTTCAAACATTGAATCCGAATATCAGTTGTTAGTTTATTTAATTCGTATTTTCTATGATTAGTCAGTTTCACTAATTAGAATGTTACGGTATCTCGCCGAATTGACTGGATATGGCCAAAGTAATATCTATCGTTCAGGTAATGATTAGGGGAACCTCATTTCCAGTAGTGAAAGTCTTTTAAATAAAGAAGCTTCCAAAGTTACCTTATAATAGTGATTTTGCATTTGCACAATCATTTTTAGGAACTCCAACGAACCAAATAAAACCAAATTGGAGACATTCGTTAGAACTCTTTCCAATGCATCGTATAAAAACTTCGAGAACATTCCGGTCTTCGAGGGCATCACTCCAGACAAGTATATTCAACTTCTTATGAACTTATCTACTCCTTTCAAGCCGACTTTGACTATTGGGGTATCGAATGTGGTACTGTCCATTGTACCTACTATCTCTGAGATGGGACTGTGTTATGCTGTGAATTCAAGGATTGCTGTGTATAATTCTCCAGAGTAAGTAGTTTGTTTTGTATACATGACTTAGAATTAAGTTCTTAGAATTGGTTTTCCATTGCCTGATTTTTTTTCTTTTTCTTGTTTGACTATGATCTTTCATTAAATTATTTCTTATTTTCGCAGATACAGAGATGCTAACCGATGGGACATTATAACTGATGACAAGAAGTCACTGTTCATCCATCCTTTAGATGGTGAAGTTTTTGCGCAAGTCATGAACATTTCTACTGCCTATGATGTAGGAATCTCTCATTTAAATAGAATTTTCATTTTTTTTTAAATTGTCAGTGTGCTAAGCTTTATATTTGTTATTTATTAATCTCATCTGTATTGGTATATATGTATGTATAAATATTGTTTATGTTGGATATTTTATGTAGTCTTGATTTGTTTAAGGTATACATCCACGGTCCTCAGGAAGTGCCGGATATATCAACTAAATTTCAGCACTCGGCTGAAGGATACTATATGAAGCTATACGTCACTGCACTCACCGTCTACACCTCATCAGATGCTGCTAGGTAATTAACTGCTATCATCTATATGACCATCTCCTCCGTCTTTTGTGTCTTTATTTCTTTCTGTGTTTCTTTATTGGAAGAAAATTTTAATGCTTTTTATCACAAAAAATTGAAAGCTATTGTTGCACCTCTCACCAAATTCCATTTTTGTTTTTCCGTTGGCAATGTTTTTCAGATAAGGTGCTAGAGTTCATTTTTGTAAAAAATAATGAGATTTCTATACTAAAATGTTCTACTATTGTCTCCAGGTTGAGCGTTAATCAACGCCGTTGTCGGTTTCCTCACGAGAACAACCTCAAGCACAACTCAATATACACGTACACCATGTGTCGCATGGAGTGTCGCATACGACTGTGTCTCAAGTATTGCAAGTGTATCCCACACTTCTATAGGAAGATCGGTAACATTACTATTCTGACTTGTATTAGTGGGGCAAACGCTGTGACGTTATTTTGTAATAGTGGCACTTGAACAGAGTCGTTTTGGAAAGTGGGGATTGTTGAACGGTCACTTCGCTTTGAGGCGCGGACTAGGGGACTTCTCCGGGGCGAAACTGTCGGTTTACCTATTTAAATTATTATTGTCAAGATTAGAGGGCATATTTATACTTAGTGCATAAATACAAAACTTTACCTATGAAATGGAGCCCTTACCACCACACCAAGATTGTGACGACCCTATCGCCGTCATATTCATTACAAACCACTTACTTAGGAAAGCCAAGTCTTTTATATCCTATATGTATTTTACAGGTGACGAACAATTTTGCGATATCAAAGGTCTACATTGTTTGGCTAAATATAAAGGTAGCTATTGTGTTCATACACATTCATAATCCATATGAATATTTTACAACAGAATTTGATCTATTTTACAGATGAATTGTATAAGTTACAAGATAAGAGTGGAAAGAAAATAAACTGTGAATGTTATCCTCTTTGCGACGATGTAAACTATGTGCTGCAATCAAATGTATGTAATAATTCACAATTCACAAAAGACACTAATGAAAATCAAAGCAACTATGTAAAATAAACTAATTTCAAGCAACCTTATTTTTATTATGATTGATTTTCAGGCTCTTCAAGAGTGGTTCTTGGGTACTAATCTCCAATGGGGCATGGTGACTTATCCTCGTATGAGATACCGTAGGGACATCATATTCGGCTTCACTGACGTGTTAGGTAAGACAATGATCTTTACTTCTCTCTTCACTAAACGTACCGATTACTGTTTTTAAAGTATTATTATGATTTTTGCTATCCAGTTGCTGTTGGTGGCATGGCAGGCTTGTTCCTGGGCTGCAGTGTTCTCAGCTTCATGGAGATCGTTTATTTCCTCTCTCTGCGTCTCGTCTGCTATGCTCACACGTCTAAATAAATTTGGTGATTTAATGTGATGTTGTTGCACTGTATCTTAGTAAATTGTTTAGTCAAAATAAAGGTTTTCTCGCTTCTAAATATGTGATGTATCTTATTTAAAATCATCCAAATTTTGGAACATGCATATTTCACAACAGAATTGTTTAGAAAGGTAATGAATATCTGGTGTCATGTACATCGACGTGCACCATACTTTATCTTATGTCACAAATTTCTCGTCGGTTGTTAAAAAAATGTGATCCATACATTTTGTCTGGGTAGATATGCAGTATCGTATATAAGTACAATAGTGTAAACAATGTGCAGTATTAACCAAAGATTTTTATTTTGATAACTATGAAAAGTGGTGGTCTAAAATTATGTGTTGAAATCATGGTCACAGGATACCTGTCGAAATTTACTGCTTCTGTATTGTGTTTCTGCTTGTAACATTATTTTAATTTACCATGAGAATATCAAGAGAATAGTTATTATGTATTTAAATGCCAAAATACCCACTAATTTCGTTATTAAGCCATTAACATTATAATTTACACAATGCACCCAAAACTACACCAATTTGTAACAAAGTACCCGCTGTGGGTCCAACAGACCTCAGGTAAATTTAATTTAGGGTTAAACGTAATTGCAGGCGACGCACATCGGGTCGTATTAACACATCGTAAATTCAACCCTTAAACACCTTGTTAATAATTAAGATGGGTCTTCGAGACCCTTTTTTTTTTTTTTTTTTTTTTTTTTTTTTGTTGGGACAAAACCCGCCACACTATTCCCAACCACTGCAACTCCTGAGAGCCAGAATCAACAGTGGCGACCGCCAGAAAAACGCCGAGCAATGAAGCTCGACGAGTCCCGGAGAAACGATTCAACTGTCTTGGGTCCCGCAACAAATTAATCAGAAAAGAATAGCGGAGGAGTAAGAAAAAAGATATTTTTTCCACTTCCCTCCATAACAAGCAGGAGACAGAACAGAACTAGGCCAATCGGCACAAAGGGACATTATTGCAACTGGGAGAAGCCCAGATTGCCAAACACCACGGAATAAAATTTGATTAAGTTAATGGGTCCTAAGTAGGTATTAGCTGTTACAATTGATTCCAATAATAGGTATGGCAAAAGCGCCTGAACGCACGGAAATTGGTTCTAGTTTCTACAAGGTCCGTATAATAAACGACTCCGGATGTAACTTGTACACTATCCAACATAATATTGCGTTCATTCTGCCAAAGAACACACTCCCACAAGATGTGATGTGCGGACTGTTCAAATTCACAGTTCGATGTAGAACACTGACACAAAGGGGAAGGAACAAGTTTAAAAGAATACAGTTTACTTTTAAAGTTGCCATGACCTGTGAGAAATTGGGCAACGCAGTGGTCAACCTCCAGCCATGTCCTAGCCAGCCGATCGCCAACGGATGGAAAGAATAGATGGAGGTGCCGGCCCTTGATGGAATTATCCCACCTACTTTGCCATTCGGATAAAAGGTCCTCCCAGACTTCAGTCTGAGGTTTAAATAATCTAGAGATTTTATTAAAGTCGCGTTGTGTAACAAAATTAGTGTCCATGGCCTCCCCCCTCGCGGAGTAGTACATTGAGGCACGTCGCTGTACCTCAAGGTCGACTGGAAGTACACCTGCCAGTACCGGTAAGGCTTCAGTACTGACCGTTCTATACGCCTTGCATAAAAATATCAATGCCAAACGTTGGCTTTGAAGCAGTTTACGTCGTGCCGCCCCTATGCTGGCCCTATCGGCCCAAACAGGTGCACCGTAGCACATACATCCTAAGTAGGTAGCTCCATATATAGTTTTTAAAGTTAGGAATGATAGACCCCAAGTTGCTTTGGATATTCTAGTTAGGGCATAAAAGTTCCTTTTAGCTTTTTCACCAACTATTTTTATATGTTCTATAAATGAAAAATTCCTTTCTAAGATCATACCAAGGTAGCATACGGATTGCTGTTTTTTAATGGGAACGTTATTAAATTTAATAGTAGGCAATGATTTAAGATTACCTTTTAGTAGAAGTTGATAGGTTTTATGTGGCGCAAACGTTAGGCGGTTACGATCACCCCACTGAGATATTAAATTTAGGCAAGTATTGGCCAAGTTCTCAAGTCCAGCTCGGGTACTTGACTGAATGAGCAGTAGGCCATCGTCCGCGTAACCAGTAAGTGAACAGCCGCAAGGAAGCGGGATCGCGAGGAAGTCATCAAAACCCAAATTCCATAAATAAGGACCGACAACTGAACCCTGAGGACATCCCATGGTTAGTGTTTTAGTACTAGAAAAATGACCGAGCTTAAGTACTGCGGAACCGTTTATAAAGTAAGAGTAAACGAGGTTATATATGTTTTTATAGCAACCGCGGGTTTTTAATTTTAACAACAGCATAGGCCACCAGGCGTTATCAAAAGCCCCAGAAATATCCAGGAAGATCCCAATTACGTACTTGTTTTCGGATTGGTTAACGGTTCTTCTGACAGAAAGCGCCGCGTCGACTGTAGATTTACCTATGGTGAAGCCATACTGATTATTATGGAATTTTGGACCGTTCGGTAGTAAACGTGGAACGATGAGGCGCTCAAGAAGTTTACCCAAAGATGGTAGAAGTGTGATAGGACGATATGACTTCGGATCATCCGGTGGTTTGTCACCACACTTTGGTATTATTCGTATGAAACCGCGTCGCCATTTACGAGGAAAAACGCCTTCAGCAATGCATCGGTTGTATACAGTTAAGATGGCATCACCCGCTGTTTTACACGCTTCTTTAATCATCCTATTAGAAATTTTATCTTCACCTGATGATTTGTTGACCGGTAGTTTTCTAACAATATTTATAAATTCATCATTAGATGGTACGTCTGACATTGGTGATTCAGGTGGCACAGGAGCCCACGCTCTAATCTGTTGGTGGTAGTCGCTATCGTTAGTCGGTGAATCATCAGGGATAAGTGTATTAATTAGCACTTCTGTTGTTTCCTCTATGCCTGTGGTATGCTTATCATTGACTTTAATGTTTTGAACGTATGCAAGGTCGACCGATCTGTTAGCTTTAAATTCGTGATATAAGGGAGACCACGGACCCTCCCTGTCAAGTTTATCAACGATTTTTCGCAACAAGTTACCCTTAGATTTTTCCACCGATGCTTTGTAGCGTGACTTGGCAACTCTAAAAGCATTTAAAGCGAACGTAAGAAGATCTCCAGTAATCTTTCGGCTCTTGAGTTTATTTAACTGTCTACGCGCTCTGCGATATCTTTTACGCTGTTCAACTAAATAATCACTCCACCAGTCACATCTACGAATATTGGTCATAGATCCGCGACCAATGGCAATGTCAGCACAGTAGGTAAAGGTTTCTGACATAATGTCAGCACTTTCTTCGGCTGACAGCCCGTCCCGAGTGAATTCTTTGGCGTGACACGCAAAAAGCGAGCCGAAAAATTCCCAGTTCGCGCCTTTACATCTATATCTGAAATTACCGGGAATATGAGACGGACCCTGAATATAACCAGGAACAAATTCGTACACGATCAGGCGATGATCACTACAAGACGCGTCCGGTAGGACACGCCACCTATCCAAACGTACGTCGGCACTTGAAAGTGTGACGTCAATACAAGATTCGCCCATTTGGCTGCAGAAAGTAGGTGGTGCATCAGGGGTATTATGAATCGATAGGTTCATCTCAGCAATGAAATCCTCAACAGCGCAGCGTCGTTCGGTATCGGTGGCCCGAACCTTGCCATACCACAGAGACGATGACGCGTTGACATCCGCGCCAACGATAACTTTGCAGCCCGCGAGTGACCGCAAGACATGACGGAGATTATGTATATGAGGAGTAACAGGATCTGAGTATTGAAAGTAACAGCTTACAACGAATACTTTAAAAGAAGCTGATGATACTTCGGCAACCGCACAGTGTGGCGTCATGAGGTCACGTAAAGACGTTACCGTAAAGTTAGAAGACCGCGCAACATAAATTCCGGCTCGTGCCTTGCAATCCAGTTGAACTACCCTGTGACGTAAACGTGAGTTTTGATATTGTTCCTGAATGAGTACAAGGTCTAAGTTGTAGTCAATAATTAATTTATCTAACTCTGATGTCGCCACCTTATCGTTGTGAAGGTTTAATTGCCCTATGTTTAACCTATCCATCTTAATTAGTAATTAGTATGTAGGATAAGTTGTTCGAGTTTTAATTTATAGGTACCGCACTGGTCCGACCCGCATCTATGATCATAGGGTTTTTTAAATCGTTTACACGCCGCGCAAACCGGGGTAAAATTCGAATCGCCCTTATGCGGGCAAACATTGGTTTCGTGAGCCTCGGAACAGACAGCGCAGGTTGGTGATTTATTAGCGCAATGTTTTTTAACATGACCGAATTGTTGACAATACGCGCAACGAACTACCTCGATATCATCAACAAAACGGCAAGTGGCCCAGTCAATAAATAATTTATCCTTGGTAGTCACAAGATGTTTACGTACCTCAGGTTCAATTTCTATGCCTATCCACTTCCGACCGGTATCGGTAGAACGCCTACGGACTATTTTGGTGGATTTAATGAAATCGTCTTCTTTTATTGGCAACTCATTTTTAATGTTTTGGCGGTAAATAGCTTGCAAAAAATTTTTGTCTTCCATTGAGGCGGGAATGTCCTTAACTAATAGACGGGGGCGGCGACCCTTTGGTTTTTCTAAGCGAAGACCCGCAGACTTTATAGCATCTACCGATTCTAACTTTTTCAATTGGTTTTCATTCGCTACACGTAAAACAACCCCCGATTTGGCGGTTTTTTTAATACCGACTATTTGAAACCCATCGTCACTCGGTCTAATCGCCTTCATAAGAGCTTGTTTAGTGGCGGATGATGACGCATAGTCAGCTGATCGCTCTTGGGTCGGATAGGCGACGACACAAGGCAGAGGCACTTTTGATTCAATAGCGGGGGCAACTTTAGGTAGCCGCAGTTTCAAAGAATCTGCGTACGACATTTTATTGTCCTCATTAATGGTTTTAACGCCGGATTTTAATTTAATTATTTCTAATTCGCGCTCGGTATTAGCAAGCTTGGTTTCGTTACACGATGATTTTAAGGCTAACAAAGACACGATACTTGTGACTCGTTGAGTCATATCCATAATAGCTGATTTATTCGCGACATTTATACGAGAACCGTTATCGTTAACCAGTTCGTTAATTTTGGCCAGGTACACAGACGCCTCCGAAACTAAATCATAATAATTGTCACTGTTACTGCGATTGGAAATATTTAATGTAGGCGAAGACTTTTCGGGCGAATCCGGAGCAGTTTGTAGACGTTTCGACCGATCGTCTATTAATTTATCGGTCGGAGACATTTCACAAAACAGACGCTTAGCGGAGGTTTGAGTTGGCGGTGATCTAAGTGTCTTATTATTTCTACGAAAAATGTCTCCGCCACGATCAGGCGGATCATCATTGTAAGTTGACATACCTAATTAATGAACAATAGAACAAATCTAACTTAACGAAAAGATAAATAAAACTAGTGAGAAGAAAAAAAAAAAAAAATATTACGTTACCCTCACAAAAAAGAAAATAAATGTACTCACCGAGATTGATTGATTTACAGTAATTACAAAAACAAACACTAAAAATAAACTTACGATACCAAAACTAGACACAAATTAAACAACCCAGAAAGAAAACACCAGCCGGAACTGATAATCGGAACACGATATTCGCAAATAACACAGGAGCGTATCAACTTCACACCACACGGCGCGGGGGCGCGAGAGGGAAGACCCTTGGGATTGTTGGGCCAATTTAACAATAACACCTACTGTTGTGGACGGGTCCAGGACATATCGGGTCACCTTTATTTAGTGATACTTTACAAGGGTAAGGTTTAATTGGAGAGGTGTTGTGTTATAATCTTGCAGTTTGTTAATTAATCGTTTTGTTAGAATTCAGATAGTGAAAACTGAATCATCATTCAATAGAATCATCCTCCATATTAATCATATTCTATACATACACTGGCATACGGAAGGTTAAACACTTTTTATTGATGAGGTTGTGGGAACTTATAGGATGATCTCTGACCTCCACGCAGGCGAAGCGGCGGGCAATACTTAGCTAGTAGTATTTTTGAGGACGCCTGGCAGTTTGATTCTTTTTCTCTCTTTTTTTTTAAAGTTATAAATAGTGCTTGCGGTCAAGCGCTAGATGCCGTCGGATGGTAAGCAGTGATGAGATCGTTATTTATCTTTATTTAAATTCTATATGCAACTTGCTAAAGTTATAAATTGAAACAAACTTTCACAACAGACCAAAATAATTTATACCTGCCAAATATAACACTCAAAATAGTGCATACCGCAAGCTGTCGATAAAACTCATCATCAACTTATCTGCCTCCAGCAAGACGTACTCGCAACACATCGTCATAAAAGGCTTAGCTGTAGGACTGTGGGGGCACAGCGATCGGGGGGCGGGGGGGGGGGCGTTGTAATGTTTAAGATTATTGTTTGGAGTTAGCGGGGTTGAGGTAATTTAATTCTGAGACGTTCTACCTTTGTGTTTAGCGGAAGTGATGGGGTGACGGTGTTGTCGATGGTGAAGTTTTGGTATTATTGGCACCTACAATTAGATGGCTCTTGACGGAGCTTACAGTAGAAACATTTCTATGTCCTGAATAACATCTATGGAAAAAAATAGGTACTTATATACAAAGTTACTTTGACTTTATACGATACCTGAATATAGTTTGTTCAGAATAAACAACTGAATCGATTGCAATATTTTTTATGACATGTTATATTTTTTCCCAAAAAACATTAAGAAATTGTTGCAGTGTGGTTACCGAGCGCAGACCACAGCTGACGGTAGATTATACTACTAGGAGCATCCCGAGCCGCGTCACTTCAGGCGCGGGCGGGCGAGCGGTACGTTGACCATATTTTTGTTGGGCCAACCAAGTAAGATAACAAGCACATAATTATGTAACTTTGTGGTTTTTCATGAAATATTTTTGAAATTTTGTATAAAGATTCTTTATTTAAAAATACTGGACACGTGTTTCGGGTTTCGCATAAACAAAAAATAACGTTATATATAATTTTCTCTTCGACTATTATTGGATATATTAAAACGTCAATTGCAATTTCCCTTTTTTTAAATTGTGAATATTGCTTGACTTCAATTCAGGTTGTATTAGTAATCACATTCCGAAAACCGAAACTCCTTCCCTCATCTGGTTTAAAAATGATATCGACATTAGCGTCCACATCCCTAAAACGAGCTGTTTATTAATACTACATGTTAAGATTTTAATTGTGACCATCAAGTGGCTTTTGTTTATGAATGAGTTCCCGCAGGGGGCGCCACCTACGACACTCGAGGATGTGAGGTGTAACTTGTAGGTTTGTGGGTAGGTGCGTATGTGCCGTATGCGTATCAATTATCTTTGACAGGGTGTAACTTATATCGAGGGTGGAAACTTGCAAGGAGGGTGATTACTGGCTTCAAACATTGTGTTAAGGATACTGAGATAAGAAGTTAATAGGTACAGTTTTTTTTTTCTTTTGGTTCTTATTCCGAAAGTAGCTTTTCAATTTTAACCGGATATCGATCTGGAGCTATTTATACTCGTACAGATTTCATCATCATCATCATCAACCTTTTTATCGTCCCACTGCTGGGAAAAGATCTCCTCTCATACATAGAAGGATTGAGCGTAATAACCACGCTTGCTCAATGCGGGTTGGCGGATTCAGACTTAAAGTCCAGGTTTCCTCAAGATGTTTTCCTTTACCTTGTATTAAGTCATTAGTGTCCAAGATATAATTAGAAAGTACATATACCATTGAAAAGTTACCTTGGTACTTGCCACTAGGCCACCACAACTCATTAAAGTTATTTATTACAAAATAATTTTGTAAACATGATATAGATGAGATTCATTGTTTATCCTTAGCCTAGTATCTTTTCTAAGTTAGCACTTCTGGCCAATAGTTTAATTATATACAGAAACAATATAAGGGTTTTTCCAGGTCTGTAGTCAACATGGTCCCTTCGTGTATTGTTCTTTTATCCAATCTCTTTGTCCAAAAAACCAATTCATTTTGTACCCCTCGCATAGCATACAAACTTTTCACCATTTGCCACCCTTAGCCATTTATATTAAAAGCTGTCATAAAACGTTTATAATATCGATACACGTGCCGATTGTGAGATAAATAGGTAGTTTACGAGATACGGAAAACGTAATATTTTTTGAAGGGGATAGTAATCGTTAGATATTTTTGAAGGTCATCTTAGTATGAAATATTATGATAAATATTTGTCGGAGACAGCGACGGCAGAGCGGTAGGGTCGACATCATCTTGGTGTGGTGGTACAGGTTCCATTTCGTAGGTGAGTTTGAATTAAAGCACGACGTGTAGATATACCCTCCAATCTTCATAATAATAATTTGAATTGGCAAACCGACAGTTTCGGTTCGGAGTAGTGCCTTGGTCCGCGTCTCGATGCAAAGTGACCGTTCGACCAACCCCACTTTCCAAAGCGACTCTGTCCATGTGACGCCATCATAAAATAACGTCACAAGCGTTCGCCCCTCTACTAAGTAAATCAAATCAGCAACTTCTATTAAAATTAATCGACGATCTCCGACACGGCCAGCCTGACGAGTTGCACGTCCTCGTGCATCATCTTCATCATCATCATCATCATCCCATCGCCAATCCCAGTCGCATCCGAAGCTCCCTCAGCCCCGGAGTCCAGGATCCGGTTCACCAGGCCAACCGCCGATTCCGGCCAAACCTCGACATTTCCCGTTGCACGTCCTCGTGCACGTCTGTAACAAATTAAAAAAAAAACACACAGAAAACCGACTTTGAAGCATTTTGAGAGCTCGGCCAACCTGACCGTCACACGTCACGTTTAGTTACATTGACTATTAGAAAACCAAACAAACTTAATTGTTTTAACAACTTAAAAGCTTCCTTCAAGCCTCATAATTATCAAGTTTCAAAAAGAAAACAAAAGGTTCCTCCAAGCCTCATAATTATCAAATCAAAATCATAATCTTCAATAAGAAAACACACCATGGTTCGCTACCACAGTAGCTAGTGACAACTCATAGTTGACACCCATATCGTCATCACCTCTTGTGATACGAACAACTCTAGAGTCCACGACTCCCAGGTCAACACATGACCGTACAACTAATAGTCTCCTCCGAGACCCAGGTCCCCGCCACATCACTAGCTGCCCATCGCCCCCTGAACAACTCCTCACTGAGTTGCAGTTACGACTACAGACTAGTGCATGCAGTGCGACCATATCTACCAGAGTCCCCGCCACATCACTAGCTGCCCATCGCCCCCTGAACAACTCCTCACTGAGTTGCAGTTACGACTACAGACTAGTGCATGCAGTGCGACCATACCTACTAGTGTCCCCGCCACACCACTAGTTGCCCATCGCGCTCTGAACAACCCCTCACTGGATTGCAGTTACGACTACAGACTAGTGCGTGCAGCGCGACCACATAGCCATGATACGTGTTCCATTTGCTGGCGGAGGCGCCCTCCTCACCATCTTCTACATTATGAAAATCTAACTCAGCAGACATTACTTGGAAAAATCTTTCGTACCTATGCGATCGTGGGGTACTTATAAGTTCTGTTTCCAATCAACGATTTCAACAGGTAACGATCGCCATTATCGCCATCAAACAACTCACCAATATTAAATTTCATTACTTAGCTCATTTCTATCAAATTATCATTTTTCGTAAATACCACTCATTTCTATGTTCGTTGCCGCTTGTTCTCTTGAGAAGATTTAATAGTCTAGCCACACATACTATCATAAGCTCAAGCGAGCTCGTAACTATAGGCCACAGTGAAATTTAGTTTCGAAATAAAGACAAACCAGACATCATAATTTTAAAACCCTGATTTAAAATTTCTCAGCCCATTATAATAAAGAATACGGGTAGTACAAAAAATAAAATTTGCAAATAACTCTTATTATCTTGTCGCAAAGAAATGGTTCAGTACACAACACACTGGCAAAACCTTGTACACTGTATATGTACTGGCGCGTGTGTACGTAGACCAATGAAATTCCAGATTGCTTGACAAGAGAACATTCGGCCACGGAATCAAAATAAAAATAGTACGACTCACCGGATTATGGCAATTTCCCGCAAACACCTGCCACTTTTCAGCTATCAACCGTTGAACACCAGACATCTCGGAGCTCCCACAAAATCCCATTACGTTACCACAAATATTTTGGGTATTTTGAAACCTTCTCATCGCCTGCAGAGTAGATGCTGCCTTGAAATCTTCTCATCGCCTGCAGAGTAGAGGCTCAAGTCTCTAAACCCTTGGCGTTCCACAAAGCGCACGCAGCACCGGTTGCGCCGCACGCAGCTCCAGCAGCGCCACACGCCATTGATGTGATTCACCAAGCAGCTAGAAGCGCGCTCCTCAAGCGCACTTTGCACGCTCCGCAAGCGCACCCTGCGCGCTCCGTAAGCGCACCCTGCGCGCTCCGCAAGCGCACCCTGCGCGCTCCGCAAGCGCACCCTGCGCGCTCCGCAAGCGCACCTTTCGTGCTCCGCAAGCGCACCTCGCTCGCCAAGCAACAGCCAGCACTGTCGCGCGCCAAGCATCAGCCAGCACTGTCGCGACAGCGCCGCGTCCAGCCGCACGTGCACGCCTGCAGCGGACTCTTGCAGCGCACTACCACGCGGAGCGATCTCTGCGCCAGCTATTGTGCGCACCTCGTAACTTGACGTTCACTTCCAGCCTCACGTTATTCTGTTCCTTGATTTATAACGAGATTGTGAGCAGTGTAGTTCTTTATCCAACTTCTGATGTCGGAGACAGCGACGGCAGAGCGGTAGGGTCGACATCATCTTGGTGTGGTGGTACAGGTTCCATTTCGTAGGTGAGTTTGAATTAAAGCACGACGTGTAGATATACCCTCCAATCTTCATAATAATAATTTGAATTGGCAAACCGACAGTTTCGGTTCGGAGTAGTGCCTTGGTCCGCGTCTCGATGCAAAGTGACCGTTCGACCAACCCCACTTTCCAAAGCGACTCTGTCCATGTGACGCCATCATAAAATAACGTCACAAGCGTTCGCCCCTCTACTAAGTAAATCAAATCAGCAACTTCTATTAAAATTAATCGACGATCTCCGACATATTTATGTGAAATTCTGTTGTCAAAATATTTGTAACCAAATTTCAGCAAAACGGTTTGATTGGTTTTTGTCTATTTTTTTTTTGGTAAAATTTATGTAGCAAAACTAAGTTTGCCGGGGTAGTAATTATATAAAACAAAGAATTGTAGTGCAGCCACGAGCAAAAATATGCAAACACGGCTTTATTCAAAAGCGATTTACTTCTTTATTTTGACTACAATTCATGTTGTTACAAACATAGCAAAACTCATTGGTTTATGTAATTCTGTGTGTTGTATTTCAATATTGCATTTATAAAAAAACGAAAGTTACCAAGTATTCACATACTATTAACATCGAACTCCCGGGGCCGGCCACCGTAAGCGCGGACTTGCGGGCGGGCAGCTCGTCACCCGGTAAGGACCAGCCCGGGTCGATGGCGCGTTGTGTTTGCCTCAAGGAGATGTGAGCGATGTGATGTGACGTAGGCTGCACGAGGACCCTCGCCTGCCAGGGCCGCTGGTTGTTCGAAAGAGATACCATGGTCAAGGAGCCCTACTATTATTAACATGAATACTAGTATACAAAACATTCCGCACGATATTTTTAAACATGTACGTAATATAAGGTATAGGCTTATAATTATCATACTCGTAATACACGGAGTCCATTTAATTATCGAAATGTATCAAAACAACAACAAGACAAGTGTTATCCAATTCCTGTATCCTTGCGTGTATTGCCATCAAATCAAATCCCCTGACCAATCGTTTATTTACCCTACCTTTAAGATTGCCAGATAAAAAAAATGCTCCCTGATTTATGAGTATTTTTCTCTCCGATAAATAGTTGTCTTGAAGGCCTGTAGGGCGGGCTCTTCTCATTTTTCTAAGGTGGATATTGCTTTTTTTGCTGATAAAGAGATGACGAATGAGGTAGGTGCGATATTTTATGTGTTGCCGTCAGATTTATTATATGGGTTTTTATTTTACGATCACTTTATTATAGGTGTGGTTGAGATTATTTTTTGGCTTATTTTCAAATTCAAATTCAAATTCAAATTTATTTATTTAAATATTTTGGTGTTGATGAATCTAAATTACTATGTGCAAGCGCCTGTATTGATAATATAGAGGTAAATACAGGTAAATCACTGTTTCACGGCACTTTCTACACTACATTCACTGTGTAACTGGGTCTGAATAAGATAGATATTGTTTAGCTGTAACTACAATAAAGTGGTAGAAGGACTTTTAGACGCCTGATATAGAAACGTTATTATTATAGTTAACATTTGCGTAATTGTCACAGAAATTCTTATGATAAAACTAGATGGCGGCATTAGTTAGTTTTGGATACGTATCAAAAGAACGTTGTGTTGTAAATACTGTTTATGAATCTATAGTGCCTTTCAAAGTTCGAAAAACTATAGCAAATTATCGATCCTATACTTTGCTAACATAGTTCTGAAAGGCGCTAAACTTACAACAATATAACATTACTGTTGGCAGTTCATTACTCATTTATCTTTATTTCTTCAATTCGTCTTTTGGTTAAACTTGTAGGTACATAGGTACTTACACAAACAATGTACTTACCTATTGTCATTTTGATGCAGTGGATGTGAGCGCTCGTTAAAAAGTTAGGCGACGAGAGGTGCCTGCCACAGACTACCACAATGGAGAGAGGTGAGATGGATGATACAGGGTGACTCTGCTGAACATTATACAATCACTCGATTTTGATAGCTGTTGTAAGATCTCTATGGGAGGGACCACGAGTGCGCGGTTTGTATTTGTAGATGTCACATTTCTAGGACATGTTGGATTCCTCTCGATATTTTCCATTACCGTTTGAGAGCAGTGGTGATAAAATAATTTACTCAAAGAAAAGTGGCTGTTTGCGGAGCATATTTTACAAAAAATCAATGAAAATGTCTTTAATTACAAATTTTAACAATTGGTTGAGTTAAAACTACGGATCATTAAGCCGACTCTTAAAACTTAATATTAGTTTTATCGTTAGCAAAACCGTCGCTTTTCATAAGAATAGTGTATTTTCTGATAGAAGTGAAAAATTGTATTACTTTTGAGTGAAATCTTAAACAGTAGGTATGAAGTTGTTGACGAGTACGACCTGGGACAAACAGTCCAACTAGGTAGGGCCAACTTCGAGAAAGAGGTGTCTCGTCGAATCCAGCTCGGCTGGGCAGCGGTCGGGAAGCTACGCTACATCTTCTCGTCTTCCAACCGTCGTCGTCTTTGAACCAGACTTACACTCATACGAAGGCTCAGAGTCACACAAAGGGCAATGGAAAGAGCTATGCTTGGAGTTTCTCTGCGTGATTGAAACAGAAAGGAGGAGATCCGCAGAAGAACCAAAGTCCATAGCTCTTCGAGTCGTTAAAATTAAGTGGCAGTGGGCAGGGCACATTGCTCGTAGAACCGATGGCTGATGGGGCAGTAAGGTTCTGGAGTGGCGGCCACGTACCGATGCCAATGGATGCGGGCAGCACAAGACCGGTTATTGTGGAAAGCCTTGGGGGAGGCCTTTGTCCAGAAGTGGACATCTATAGGCTGAAGAAAGTATGTTAGAAGCATTGTCACTAGCCTGGGTTTGCAATGTATAGTGTAAAGTATGTTAGAAGCATTGTCACTAGCCTGAGTTTGCAATGTATAGTGTAAAGTATGTTAAAAGCATTGTCACTAGCCTGGGTTTGCAATGTATAGTGTAAAGTATGTTAGAAGCATTGTCACTAGCCTGAGTTTGCAATGTATAGTGTAAAGTATGTTAGAAGCATTGTCACTAGCCTGGGTTTGCAATGTATAGTGTAAAGTATGTTAGAAGCATTGTCACTAGCCTGAGTTTGCAATGTATAGTGTAAAGTATGTTAGAAGCATTGTCACTAGCCTGGGTTTGCAATGTATAGTGTAAAGTATGTTAGAAGCATTGTCACTAGCCTGGGTTTGCAATGTATAGTATAAAGTAAGTCACCCATACTTTAAGCAACCGTAACGTAACCGTTAAAATAACCGTTTAAATTGAGCAAATTATTATACATAACATCACTTTCTCCCTTATTTTATTTATTAATTACCAAACATCCCGTTTTATAAAAATTCAAAATCAAAAATCAATTAAAATATATATACATATATATATATTTCTTACTCATTTTCTCAAACACCCTGTCACCGCCCGCTAGAGGTAACATCACAAGTTAGCATGTTTTGTTTCTTAGTTAAATCTTTGTTCACCGCAAGAGGCGCCTCCCCGGCCCCCTCGAGTGACATCCAACGCGGATGTCGGAAGTGACGTCATTGTTAATGGCGGATCGGTTATTTTGAATAAGTGGGTAAGTTAAGGGTTTCAGTTGAAGTATTTTGTTGTGTTTGATAATGACAAGATTATTTCATTGTGTTCGTTAATTTTGGGCATGAGCATGATATAGCTTTTTTATACAACTTTAATTTCACAGAACGTCCTACAATTCGTAAACGAGTGTACAAGAGAACCACTAGCCACACATGTCAATGAACAGCATATCGACGTGTTTAAAAAAAAAAAATCTAATTAAGGAACAAGGTCATCCAATACATTGTAATAGAGATCCCAGGGCCAGTGTGCCTATGATTTTTTTTTTAATTATAAACTGTTGTTTGATTGCGGTCGAGTACTAATTTATAATTATAAAGAAAATGTGAAATATGATATTTATCAATGAATTGATCCACAATAAGTAATCCAAGATCATTAACAATTCCAAATATACCTTTCGCTTGGTTTACGCATAACCATGACTGATTGTGTAATCGATTGGAGACGTACGTATGAATTAACTAATTAGAGTGTGCTAATCTCATACAGCGGTAAGTTGTGTTTAGCATATTAGATATTGCATGCCTAATTACTACCTATATTCATGTTAATGGAACATTATGACGTCATGACTAGATCTCCCTGACCGTTTATTTCTTGCAGGTCATGTGTAGCTGCGATGTACCTATGGTATGTTTGAAATGGAAGCAAATAGTTCAGAAAATGTTACGGTGCTGATCAATTTGGTAAATTGGACGTAGTTATGCAAAAAGGATCCAACCAGCAAACTGACTTTTGAGAAAACAGAGTTTGAAGTAAAATTTATATACTAAAATAAAATGACAGTAGATTTAAATTTCCTTTTAAATAATGGGTATTTTCCTGTACTTTTTTGCGGCTTTGTTATTTTTCGCATATACCAAAGTTGATGTGTAGATTATAGACATTTATGACACTAAATCAAAAAATGGTTTTTATGGGTTGGATCCATTTTGCATTACTACGTCCAATTATCTATGTATTTGGAAAATACTGTTTTGATATTGGTTATCAAACTGAGATCTTTTTGGTGGCATGTTAAAAATCAAGCAAAATCACTTATTAAACCACTTATAAACTTATTATACCCGGTTCCTGTCCTGCAGAAAATAGTTAATAATATTGATAAACTACCGGAAGAATAAGTCGATTCGGTACCCCGATATTATAACACATAAAGTATCATTACTAGAGCTTTTAATTGCTTTTAATGTTGAACTGAATCTAAAACAGAGAGGGTGACAAAGTTTTTACTTAAAATAACATTGATTTGCTTAAATTGACCTGTTCCCAATATTTAGTCAATTCGGTAGATTAAAATACACACATCAAAAGTGTCTAGGGATCAACATATATTTTTGCAATAACTTTTCTCCTGATTGATATTAATTAAAATTTTCTTTAAGGATTCATCAAATAAAGTGTTTTCGTTTGTCACAGTAACGATAAACCAAGTCACCTTTGCATTAATAAAGAAATTTGCCATTTTCCTAATAAAGGGATATTTGACATTTTTTCTCTAAAATTTTATTGGGTAACTTAAACAATTAATAATCCGTGTTTCTACCGCGAACACTAACAACACAAGAACATCGGTTTGGCATACTCAAAATGAGTTCATCCAAATCACGCTGTGGAATGGCCGCCCATGTTCGTTGCAACAACAAAAAAAAAGACGTGTGGCACTCGGGGACTGCCGTGGTAAAGCTGTTGCATAGCATTTTGTATCAATTTATGCAATTATGATTATTTATTTATTTTATTTATGCAGTATTTCTTTTTCTTTGATATTAATTCAAGTTACACTATTTGAGCGTGGTGACCGATAAGAAAACAAATTTTTCTTTTATTAAATAAATAAAAATAAATGCACTTTGTTCATTCTATTCAAAACACTTTATACACAAATTTTACAAGTACAGTTATCACTCGAGTCAGTAAGCATGTAAAATGAGAAAACTAACATAGAACGATCCGTGTGAGAACTAAACGATCACTATTACACAACAACACTGATACCTTTGAGAAAGCGGACTTCCTCTACAATAGGGCAATTCCTCCGTAAGGTCTGTCTATGCTATTACTTATAATCTCTGTCATTGTGTGCTGTTTCGGTGCAATCGCAAGACCGGCCGGGCACTGAGGGGCAGGCAAGACAGCTATAGTATCCTTATGACTCCACCAACTGGTATTTCGTTGACTCGGAAACAGCGCACAGGGAGCACCACGAAATATACTCAAATACTCCGAGGTTCTTTTTCAATATACCCCACTGTTTTGTCGTGGTGGCCTAGTGGTTAAAACACCAGCCTCAAGCATGAGTGCGCGGGTTCGATTCCAGGTCAGGCAAGTACCAATGTAACTTTTCTAAAGTTATATGTACTTTCTAAGTATATCTTGGACACCAATAACTGAAGGCGAAGGAAAACATCTTGAGGAAACCTGGGCTTTATAAGTCTGAAATCGCCAACCCGCATTGAGCAAGCGTGGTGATTACGCTCAATCCTTCTCTGTATGAGAGGAGATCTGTGCCCAGCAGTGGGACGATAAAAAGGTTGTTGATGATGAACGGCGTCGGTGTCGAATTATTTGTTATCAATTTAATATTTTCGAGCTGATCTTTAGTAACATAATCACTTCTGATTGCGTTAACATCTGGCCGTAGAATTAATAAATCCTTCATCAACTTCTTTACGTACGTTCTACGTAGTCAAAGCAAACTGGTGGCAATTTGTGAAGGTCATATGCCACAAAAACTGGGATTGTTCGGGATCCGTGATTTTAAACACCGTAATCGTATATTTTAGGTCTTTCTGCTTTTTGTTCTTACGCCTCGATACATGTTTTTTTCTTGTCTTCATAGAAACAAACAATAACTTTTTTGCCTCATCAATGTCTTCCTCAGAAAAAGCCGACGAGCATATTTTTATTAAATTGCTGCTATAATAACAATATTACAACTCGTACACTTAAATGTACTCGTATTAACATTGTTCACCGACATCTTTCTGTAATATTTTATTTAATAAAAACTTGAACTTCAACTCTTGATCTGGTCCCTGTGGATAGATACCACAATTTTGCCAATAACACGTGTAACAAATTATAGAAATTCTTTAAAAAAATATTTCACAATAATGGCGGATATCGCCAATCACAGTTGAAAAAACGGCCGCGTGAGCACTTTTTACTCTATAAAATCACGCGCTTTTATTTAGTAAACAACACTATAAATAATTTAAAAGTCCAATGAAAAATTAGCGTGACATTCATCTTAGCTTTTCCCTTAAAAAAAAAGCTATTTTATAAAAACACTACTAAATTAATTTGAATAAAAGTGTATGATTGTTCGGTTGGTAAATATTAAAGACTTTAGATAATTAGACTGGTTTATTTTTCTTGTAGAATTATTATATTGGAAACGACCTCTTCTAGGTCAGATCCTAAGTTACAATGACAAGACAATAGACTATATTCATAGACACTAATACATAGAGATGGTATTAGTTACTCGACTACAGAGTAGTGATGTATGATACAACATCCCCCCTGTTTAAGTTTAAATTAACCCTTGACAAACAATGTTATAGAAACCTGACTTAGTTACAATTTAGACAATGACTTAAGACTATGGTTAGGTCTTAATCTAGGATACAATGTTCTACTTAATCTATTTCATCAATTAGCCTTCTGGTTGGCTTTACAACTCTTCCAGAACGAGTTACATGTTGACTGACTGAGGATTGAGATGAGAGCTCTTGAGGTCTAGACTCCTGCCTGTTACCTTCCTCTCTCCCCTGCGACGAATTGGATAGCATAGGAGAATATTTGTGTCTTAAATGAACCCTATTCCTCCTATACCTAACTCCATTGACATCCTCAACGACATATGACCTATTATTAGCCAACCTTAGCTTGACAATGGCTTGTTCCCAATTGCTATCAGGCTTTCTTTTAAAGTATACATGATCATTGGGATACAGTAATGACAATGACTTTGTATTTCTATTATAATATTTAGACTTATTTTTATTATTTTGCTTGACACATTCTTCATAATTTTTGAATGTAACCACTTTAGGTTTTAATTTCTTATAAGACATAGGAATGTTATTTCTTAAATTCCTGGACATTAACAATTGAGCTGGAGATGGTAAATTATTCTTAGGTGTGTTTCTATACTGTAATAAAGCTATGTATGGATCAGATGAGTTTCTTTTACATTTTTTAACATATTTTTGATAATTTTGACTGAACTCTCTGCTTGACCATTTGACTGT
Organism: Sesamia inferens; assembly: GCA_037179545.1. Classification (NCBI taxonomy): domain Eukaryota; kingdom Metazoa; phylum Arthropoda; class Insecta; order Lepidoptera; family Noctuidae; genus Sesamia; species Sesamia inferens. The sequence goes on from CM073927.1 coordinate 32,973,807, forward strand.
GGATGATATGGGCTAGTTACAATGTGTTCTATGTCCCATTCATGCATAAAATTCTTAAATTCTAATGACTGAAAAGGAGGACCACCATCAGACACTAAAGATAAAGGTATTCCATGACGAGCAAAAATGGACTTTAAATGTGTTATTACATTCTTTGCTGTACTGTTTTTATTTAACAAAGCTATTTCTATAAATTTAGAATAATAATCTGTGACAATTAAATAAGTAAGGTTATCAAAATACATCAAATCAACACCTACTTGTTGCCATGGATATTTATTTATTTCAAAATTTTTTAGTGGTTCCTTTGGATTATTAGGTTTAAATTGTGCACATACATAACATTGTTCTACCAAGTTTTTAATATCAGCTGACATGCTTGGCCAGTACAAAGACTCTCTAGCCAGTTTTAAGCATTTATTTATACCTTGGTGACCTTCATGAGTTTTACCTAACATTTCCTTATACATTGACTGTGGTACTATTAATTTTGACCCTTTGAACAACAAATCTTTGACTACATGAATTTCAGCTTGTATGTTCCAAAATGGTTTTATTGACAGACTGACATTATTTTTATTTTTTGGCCAACCTTCATAATAATACTTTTTTAACAATTGCAAAGTATCATCTTTCTTAGTGTTCTGTAACAATTTTGTACAGTACTCCTTTGTGACTGCTAGACTTGAATGCATTAAATTGACATGACAAGATATTTCTGACTCATTCTCAGATATATAATGTTCTTTCAATGCTGCTCTAGACAGAGTGTCAGATATAAACATTTCTTTACCTGGAACATGTATAACTTCCAAATCATATTTTTGTAAAGTTAACATCATACGTTGCAATCTTGCTGGTACATCATGTAATGGCTTTTTAAAAAGATAGACTAAAGGTTTATGATCAGTATGAACAGTTACTTTATGACCGTACACATACTGGTGAAATTTTTCACAACCAAACTGAATGGCTAACAATTCTTTCTCAATTTGAGCATACCTTGACTGAGTTTGAGTTAATGTTTTTGAACTATAAGCAATAGGTTTATTATTCTGCATAATGACTGCTCCTAATGCTGACTTTGACGAATCGACTGACAAGACTAATGGTACATTGGGATTATAATGAGCTAAAACTGGTGAATTTGTAATTTCATCGATTAAACTCTTAAGACATTGACTATGATTTTCATCCCAAGTCCAGACTGAATCTTTCTTCAAAAGATTTCTTAAAATTTGAGTTTTTTGAGACAAATTGCTAATAAAGGGACCTAAATAATTGATCATACCTAATATTCTTTGCAATTCTTTGACATTTTTTGGTGTGGGCATATTGACAATTGCTTTTACTTTCTCTTCATCAACCCTAGCACCATCTTTACTAAAAACATACCCTAAAAAACAGACTTCTGATACTAAAAATTTACATTTAGACTTATTGAACTTTAAATTGACTTCACGTGCTCGTTGCATGACTTTATGTACTCTCTCATTATGTACTGACTCGTTTGGTCCATATACCAAAATATCATCGATGAATATTAGAACTCCTTCTAAATCACCGAACAAATTCATCATGACTCTTTGAAAAATTTCAGACGATGCATTAATACCAAAAGGTAACCTTAAATATTTATATCTACCGAAAGGTGTTTGAAATGTACATAAATCAGAACTATATTCATCTAGTTTAAGCATCCAAAATCCTGAAAATGCATCTAAATGAGAAAAACAAACAGCTCCTGCTAGTTGAGATCTGATCTCATCTATTGACTTTAGTGGATAAATTTCCCTTATAATATTCTTATTCAAATTTCTAGGATCTAAACAAATTCGTAACTGACCCGTGCTTTTGACTGTTATCACTATACTGTTCACCCATTCTGTAGGTTTAAAAACCTTTTCAATGACCTGCATTTTCTCCATGCGATCCAATTCATCGCGCAGTTTGTTCAGTAAAGCGAAGGGTACTCTTCTCGGAGCATCCACGCATGGCACTGCTTCAGGTTTGAGTTTCAGGCGACAGACTTGAGGTAGACATCCAAGACCCTGAAATACATCATTGTATTGTGTAAGAATTTGTTCACTAAAATTTTGTTGAGACACAGAGAAAACTCTTTGAATTATACCTAATTTTTCACAAGTTGGTAGACCTAAAACATTCGGACAAACTAAATCTGTGACTATAAACACTATATTTACACTAATAGTGCTATTATTTAAAGATAAACTACATTTTACATTGACTTTGCCCATAATGGGTATTGATATACCACCAAACCCACTAACGTTTATTTGACATTTCTCAAGTGACATTTGACTTTGACATTTCAAAGATTGAAAAGTTTTCTTTGACATAATATTGATATCAGCTCCTGAATCAACAATGCAATTAATTTGTGTATGACCAACTAAAATGTTTATGTTCCATGACTGTTTAGAATAGTATTTGTTTTCTTTTGACTCGACTGTATTGACCTGTTTACTATGTGTTGACTTTGCTGTAATAATTCTACAAGTGTTTGTTGTGTGAGATTCCTCAGACTTGTGTCTGTACTCATCATTAAGATATGAATCTCGGCTAAGACTTTTTGACTTTTTTGACTTGACTGTGAATCTCTCAGACTGTTTAGTGTTTTCATCATTGAGATATGACATATGACAAGAGTCTTCATTGGATCTCTCAGACCTATCAGTCACCAGCCTTTTTTCATCACTGAGGCATTTTTTATTAGACCTCTCAGATATGGCATTATCACCACTTTCATCACAGAAATATGACACAGGATATTTTTTATGACAAGATGAGTCTTCATGAGATCTCTTAGACATTGACTGCGACTGGCCTATGTGCGACCTGACCGTTGATTGTAACTTAGGATCTGACTGGGTGTATGACAACCTGCTATGTCTGTAATTATTTTGATTGTGATGACTTTGTGACTCTAAATGACAATTATATTGACTATACTTATGACTATGACTGAAGTTATGACAATTTAAAATTCCAACAAAATTATCTTGACTACCAGTTGAACTAAAAGACTCTAAATGACTGACTTTTTTATTATTGGAGTAACAAAATTTTGCAAAATGACCATAAGAGTTACATGACCTGCATTTAGCTCCCTGCGCTGGACATTTGTAGCGGTGGTGTTGTCCACAGCGGCTACACGTCTTCGAGCGCTTCTCAGGACTGGGACTTGACTTTGACCTCCCTGCGCTGGATCCCTGCTGACTGACTGGTGAAGCTCGCCGTCGCTGACGCTCCGCTCGACCACGGCTCCTCCGACGCAGATGCATGACTTTTTCAGACTCTTGACTAGTGGACCTCTTGACAATTTGGTCTGCATCCTGCTGTGCGACGATGAGTGTCCTAGCTAGCTCTCGCATCCTCTGATATGTCAGATCAGGTTCCTGCAGCAGTCTCTGACGTACATGTGCTAAGTCCAAACTCAAGTTGGCGATAAAAATATCTCTGATAAGAGATTCTCTGAGCGTTCCAAATTCGCAATCTTGGCTCTTATTTTCGAGATCGGTTAAGAAATCCTCGATGCTTTCCGATTTCTGTTGACGTGTGGTAAAAAACATGTAACGATACATGGTAATATTTTTTCTGGGTTGAAAAAATTGGTCGAATTTGGCTTTGACGTCATGTAATGTGCTTTCTCCAATATTTATGTTGAATGTGTTGAAAATATTTAAGCATTTTTCACCAATGTGATGTAATAAAATGGCGATCTTGCGTTTCTCACCGGACTTGTCCAAACCCGTTGCCAACAAGTATAATTCGAACTGTTGCCACCAGCGCTTCCAGGTTTCGTAATTGTTGTTTGTTGCATCTGACGATATTTTAAGCGCCTTCAAGCCACTGTTCATTGCAGCTCCGGTGTCATGGCCGCCACCGACGCCATCCGACTTTTGCATTTTATGAATTTTTTTTCTTCGTATTGGGTTTTTTCACTCTTCTGACACCATGTATGATTGTTCGGTTGGTAAATATTAAAGACTTTAGATAATTAGACTGGTTTATTTTTCTTGTAGAATTATTATATTGGAAACGACCTCTTCTAGGTCAGATCCTAAGTTACAATGACAAGACAATAGACTATATTCATAGACACTAATACATAGAGATGGTATTAGTTACTCGACTACAGAGTAGTGATGTATGATACAACAAAAAGTACTTAATAATTAATTATATGAAAAGTTTTTAAGGTAGCCATGACAACGTCGATGACGTCTATGACATATCTCTATAGAAGACCTATTTCAGAGAGAAAATTAATCGCAAGTTTAGCACATCGCGACTATCAGTAACATGGCAAGTGTGTAGAACTGAGTTCGCGCCCTGCAATATGCATGCTCTTTTTGAAAATCTATAAATTGTTTTCAAAAGATGTAGTCGCACGCACACAAACATACCGTGAAGAAGACTGCCGAACTGAAACGACGTTAGACGATGTACGGCCTTCAAGCCACACCTCCGTGCCCGTCGGAGTGGGGAGCGTGAGGTTTTTTCGTTACGGAATTTCTGGATTCGGTCCCCGCGCTCAAGGCCCGCGATAGAAGCTATGCAATAGCTTAAAAAGGTCTTCTTGCGACTGGATACCCTCCATATTCGGCAGAGCTCTTCTCTGTAGCATATCCCATGCATGCTCAATCAGGTTCAAGTCTGGCGACTGAGCAGGCCAGGGCAGGACATTGATGTTAGCTGCGGCGAGAGTCTGTCTTACAACTCTTGCGGTGTGCGGTCGTGCATTATCATGCATTAACTGAAATAAGGGACCGATTTGCACTTGTAGAGGAACGATGACGTCTGATACAATCGTCTCAGCATAAATTTGAGCGTTGAGGTTGCCTCTGATCCAAATCAACTCAGTTCTTCCGCCGATCCAAATATCCGCCCATACCATGATGGTTCCACCACTATAAGGATGGACTTCCTGGCAGGATTTTAATCGCTGTTGCCGTCCAGGGGTTCTCCAGTGTCGTATACGTCTTGTATCCGGTCTCATACCAAAACGAGACTCATCAGAAAAGCACACGAAACGCCATTGTTCTTCTGCCCAATTTCTGTGTTCAAGAGCCCATTGATATCGAATCCTACGATTGTGCATTGCTATAGGTGGTACCCGTAGCGGTCTTCGGGAATGAAGGTTTACTTCATGCAAGCGGTTTCTGACTGTTTGGTCGCTAATTAAGTTCCCTGAAGAGTGATGAAGCCTCATGGCTAACATCATGGCGGTTATTGTTGGAGCTCTTCGAGTTAAGATTTAAATGTATCGGTCTTGTCTCCGTGTGGTGCAGCGATACCGTCCTCCATGTCGCTCAGCTACGGTACCAGTGCTTCGGTAACGTGTCCAAAGTCGACTGATAACAGTCTGACTTGTATTCAGAGCTAAAGCCACAGTACGTTGCCGGGAACCAGCTTCTATCATTCCCACGGCTCTGAGCATTTCTTCCCTGCTTAAATGACGTCGCCGCTCCATAATAACGTTGGTTTTAATCAGTAGTAGGGAAACAGTAGCACTAATAATGTCTTCAATGCGTTGTATGTTTTTATAGGGAAAATATTGACAGCTGATTTTCATCTTTTACTCGAATTTGATTCACAGTTCCTGATTCAAATTATGAAATGCACCAAAAAGGATCCATATAAATTTATAAAATCATAAATTTATTACAAAGCCACATCTCAATCTCAAGAAATCCGCATAAAAATGCTTGATCCCTAGACACTTTTGATGTGTGTATTTAACGTGTAGGTATATTATCGCCCTGTAACTTTAACACTGGCGCCTTCTTTTAATGTGTTTTCTCGATTATTTCAAAGATCAAAATCAAAAATCATTTATTCAAATTAGGCTGAGAATCAGCACTTTTTGAACGTAAATATTACATAAGACAGTCCCCCAAAACGATCACCCATCGACACTTCCTAGTACTTTCGCTAGGAAGAAGAAATGGCGGAACAAACTCCCCATCAGCACAACTGTCTGTTCATTTAAAACAAGAAAACACAACAACGATGAAATTGTTTACACCATGCCAGCTAGCCACGTTAAAATACCAGCAAAGCAAAACGAAAAAAATAAAATATCATTAAAATGGAAATGTAAATAAATAAAAACTTATTACCTAAATAAAAGCCCCATGTACCTATAAAGGGCGTATAGGAAGCGAATAGGAAGGAAGACGGCAGTTGAGCGAGGCGATGCAATGTTAAACCCAACAACACGACCAACGATGCTGCGCCAAAGGGAGATTGATCTGAAGATCCTCCACGACCAAACCCCCAACACAACAACATTAGACCCGGCACACATCGCAACACAACTGCTCAGACTCATCCTCCGTACGGCTTCACCAGACATCATGCCGGAACACGACAAATCGCTTGGCGGCAAGGCTTTGTCTGGTGGGTGGTAACTTCTGCCGACGGCCTATGTTATGGCCTACCACCGAGAAAAACATATTTTAGCTCACATATTTATGCGTTTTAAAAAAGTAAATTATATGAACTCATATAACGTGTCAAGTAACTAACTACCAACTACAGCCGTCAGTTCAAAACAAGGTCTACTTAACTATGTATTATCAGATCATGATTTAAACCACGGAACCATTTTTTATTTTAGAAACTTACTTCTTAATTCAAAACTGATAACTGATAACCTGTCTAAGTTGTCGTCTTTTTTTATACTCGGGAATATCATTATTTTTCAATAAAAGGTAGCCTGTGTTCTTTCTCAGGGTCTAAAGATTGTCTGTGCCAAATTTCATCAAAGTTTAAGCGGGAAAGCGTAACAGAGAGACAGAGAGACAGACAGAGTTACTTTCGCATTTATAATATTAGTATGGATACTGTATTTCAATCACAGTGTCGATCTTATAACAAAAATACGGCTCTTTGGCTCTGGAATTACAGTACGAAACTTTAATACACACGCACATTGTGATAGCTATGTTTATGTCTCCGGTAATAGGGGAAACCAGGAACCCGTTGGATGCGTGAATCTCAGGACCGGTTGGAGTGGCGGTGCTCGGGGGACGACTATGTTCAGCAATGAACGTCTTTAGGCTGAATACTGAGTAAGGGGCAAGTTCATGTTTTTTTGAAAACGTTGCTCCATACTAGGAAATACTCCAGTATCGTTGGTGCGTTTACAAACTTTTAAACTTACATACACAAATAGCCAGGCCCGGAACAAGTACCTGTAGTCTATACAAATATTTGTTCCGGGCGGGAAACGAACCCTCGACATGCAGCGCAGCGCGATACCAACTGGAGATAAATCCAGACTCAGGGTCGCAGACTACTTTACTAGACTACTTTACTAGACTACTTTACTAGACTAAGGTAATTGCGTAACACACTATCAGTAGCAATGGGTTTCATTTTGACACTTGAACAACATTCATTGCGTTATTTACGTTGTTGAGCAGACACGTTTTTGAACATATGGAGCAATGGATTATCAAAATGCTTCGAAATGATTCCAATTGATAGTATTAGTGTGTGTGTATGAGGATGATTGAAAAAGCTCTATGGACCTCAGGTTCAGCACTAGCATTTGCGACAATTGACTAACGAGGCAGTTTGTGATGTTTACTGGTACTAAGTAATGCGACAAAAACCTGCGATTAAAATAAAACTCGATACAAAAGGACAGTTTACCAGCACAAACCAGGGTGCACACATTTCATTAACCTTTACAGTTTAATCCGCAATTCATCGGATTCATTCGCCTTTTTTCGATAGTCCTTCACAACGTATATCGTTCTGGCAAAGCGGCTGATCAAATCAACCGTTTATTTGTACGGGGGCACTCGGCCGTGCTGGATATCGCGGATATTCTCGCGGATATTTGCGGTGTGCATTCGGAATTTAAATAGCACGCTTGTGTATATTGGTATGTTCCACTAATTTGTAGAGTCCTGCTAATTCCGTGACATTTTGGTCACATTAGTTTATTTTGGTGTTCGAAAATTAGGTTTGCTGTCGACACTGCTTTGTATTACTGGGATGGACGGAAAATATATAAAATGATAGAAAAGCCTTCAAACCCAGCTTTGGGTGAAGTTGGCCAAAGAAGAAGAAAGAAATATTAATTTTAATTTATATAATAAATCTCAAATTAAAATCCATAAAGAAATAAGTATACATTTGTATTGCACATATTATCCAGCTTTATTTTTTTTATTTAAAACACAAAACAAAACTACGAAAGATCAACAAAAAACAACTATTACTTATGACTACATGATCTAACCTCATCTCTTCGTTAGCATGATCCCTAATAAAATCATTAATGACGAACCAAAATCCTAAACAAAAACATTGTACTAATTCTAAACCAAATCCCTTATTATCACATCACTAAACACCCGAAAATTAACCCTCTCGTCACAACGGCACTAATTCGAAAATGCGTATTTCGAAATTTGAAAATTTGTATTCCGAAATTCGTATTCCGTATTTCGTATCGACCGTTGACGGTAGATCGAAATTAACAGAGGATTGGTTGTCCAATCACACTGATCGCACTGTTATTGAGCCTCCACTTAATAATATGGCCCAAATAGTGTTCACACTTTCTGTTTAGTGCAACGTTGATTGCCAATCAAAAATGTTGTTTGGGCGTTTAATTTGGGCTTTTAAAGGTTATTGAGGTAAATTATGAAATTACACGTAGGATTGTACAAGTGTGTGTGTTATTGGCAATTAGGGTGAAATTGAAGTGCTAGTTAACTAGAGTAAAATTTAAACACAAAGGGTAGGTAAGAAGTGACTTTATTGTACTTAGGTCACCTCTGCCTAAAATCTGATTATCGTTACTAATGTTATAAATGTGGAAGCGTGTTTCTTCGTTCAACTTTCACGGTTAAACTACTGAACGGATTTGGAGACAATTTGGCAAAGAGATTTATAAATATGAATAACTTTATCTCAATATTATCATGGGATCGATACTTACGCGGGTGTAACCGCAGGGCGCGTCGAGTATGTTTATATTACCTATAATAGAGTAGTTGACTTAAAAAAACTAATTAGCCCGTCAGTCAGATTTCCAAAAAATAGTAGACAATTTTTTTTTTTCATATTAACAAAAGATGAAGACGACACAGTGCGTTGAAAACTCCTGTGACGTCACTGCACGCTACACTTTTTAACGAGCAGTGACGTCACCAGCCACCACACCTGATCTTTGATGCCTTTTATATTTGTTAATTGTTATTGATTTGATAAAACAAAATATACGTATCCAATATTTTTCTATAATCTGAATGACGGACTAAATAGAATCATTTTATTTTACCCAGGAAACATCCCTATTGTCGTATTTATTTATTTAAAATCTCGTCTCAGTCTCATCTTAACGACAAACAAATGTCAGAAACTTGTGAAAATGTTTGGAAATTAGTGGTTTTTTTGACAGAATAAGATTGAGATCAACTCTGATTATTATGATTACGAGAATCGCTTCTCGAGATATCTGAATCCTATGTAATCATAGGTCTGTTGAAATGTTGTATTTCAATTAAAAACATCATATTTTCTGAAACACATATTAATTTAACCCATGAAAACTACGTTACTACTAATTGACGCTACTTTAAAATAGAAGCGCATTTGCTTCACATTTAGCATAATGCATAATTTTCTTTCCACTATCGGTAACATTATAAGACACATCGTGAAGACAATTTCGTAAAAGTGTAGCAACAAGTAATTGTTAATTTGTGTTTGCGGTGGAGCCATAAAAACCGCAAGTTACGAGCGCGTGTCCTAACAACGTATTTACGTACCTGAGTTACTGTGGTACACAGTTCAAAGGATATAAATATGTACAATATCTTGGATAAAGATTCATTTACGGAGGTTGAAAAGTCTAATACGAGTATAGCATTTTCCATGGACCTAAATATAATTACGGTGATATAACACTATCATCTTTTTAATTCTTTTGTTTTCTAATTGTACCTTTTTTGTCTTCCACGTTAATTATATGACTCCTGTGTTATAGACTAAAACTTAATTTTTAAAACATTATCGGTTCAGCATTTTCACACATAGAAAGAATAAACTAACTTTCGATGTGCCCTAGGCTCGCAGAGTCAGCAAAATTGTGCCTTGTGAATCTAGGGTAGCGAGACGACACTTCATATACGTCAGCTCCAAAAAGTAAAACAAAATGAACAGGCTTGTGGATATTTCTAGCTAAACGTAAATGGAATTAAGAAGTAAGTTGGGTAACTTACTTCTTAATTCCATTTACGTGTCCATTTACGAGCAGATGAAAACCCTTTTTTTTCTGGATGGGAAATCGTCAAATGACCTCTCCGCTCTGGGTGGAGCGGAAGGGCGTGTCAGACTTTTACTGACTAAAACCCACCCGTGTTTCTTCACTTGCCTGCGCGCCAGAGCCACGGTTTCTTTTTTAAAGAATCCACAACCTTGACTCGGGAGGCATTGGTTTTCGTGGATCTCGTCACGATGTGCTGACATCTCTTTGAGACGCGCGTGACACACGACGTGCCATCGACTCGGGTCTGGTCGTTATCGGGCGGCGAGCTGCCCACTGCTCACCGCAGGTCCGCGCCTACGGTGGCCGAGACTTCGGTGTTGTCTCCAGACCAGGGCATCTCCTGCGGCGGCTAGAGGCGTGACGGTGCTAGGATTCCCGCTGCCTCTCGTGCTCCGCCTCCTCTTTTGACAGCATCACTGCTTCGCAAAAGGAGGTGACGGCCTGCCATTTACTCTCGCTCCGGACCATGGCTTGGACCAGTGTCGGATGCGAAAGATCGTCGCCGATCGCCGCTACGATTACCGTAGTTGAAACCCTCTCACAAGATGACATAAAAAAGATTGAAGAATTATAATTTGTTCAAAAATACACCCGAATAAACATATACACACATCCCACCTCGTGCATGTAGGTGTGGTAATGTATGTATATATGGGATACACACATTACACACCCACATACACTCACAACCTTACATGTGTTCAAAATACACTCATTCAAAATGCATGTTGCATAGTTTTAACTGTTTGATGAAATCTGGCACACGACAAATCTGACACACTAAGAAGGATCTACATAGAATACTTTTTATCCCTATACTCCCAGAGGATGGAAACTAATGCGGGTGAAACCAAGCGCGCAGGTAGTAGTTATATAAATTTTTTGTCTTTCTGTGCACGAGTAATCTGACATAGGTATTTTATACCTAAAATCAGATTTAAAGTGTGTAACTCCAATATGAATTTATCTTAAGAACATAATCATCGAAGTCTCACCATTTTGTCAAAATAAAACGACGCTCAGTTGACACCGCTTCGTAATTGGCTTCATTACATATTCTCGTTAACGTTATTTGTCGCGAGCTTCTCCGCTTATTTCGTGGCCCACGACATGTTTATTCCTAACATTTCCTTGAAATTTTGGATATTTTAGCTCAATATTTTGTTGCAAAGGATATTTAGTGTTTTTATTTTCTTAATTATTTAGAAAATAATGTTTGTTTTCTGATTTTATTTCTTTATGACAAATCATAAATGTTGAATAAACACAATAAAACATTACTTTTTTTAATTAGATGAGTTCAGAGTTTCCCAACTGACGACTCTGACAAGAAAGACCTGAAATAACTCTGAGGTTACCATGCCATAATCTAATCAATTCCGAGATTATCTTGGTCAAGCCATAGGAAAACCATGCAAGTTAATCTCTGAGATGACTAATACAGATTTGAGTAGATCTGTCCAGCCAGTACTTACACACATTTTTCAGGAATCTTATAGCTCATCTCACAATTTAAGGAGTTCAACGATATAAAGGCGAGTAAACATAATGGGGTTTATTTATTAAAATGACGTCAAATGTCAAAAACATTTGTTTATACAATCACTAAGTAACTTTAAGTAATACCTATTAAAAAGGGCAAAGTAAAGGTATAATTTAAAATACTAAACAGCTGTATAAGCCTTACAATCGAACGTTAAGCGGGGAACACACTCGCAGCATGCGGCTAATGGCGATCTGAGTGGTTTCACGTGTACACCCACCTTAGGCGTGCGGGGCGCCGCTAAATCCCCTACTTTTAGTTTTTTACTAACTTTTGCGTAAAGTGCACATTGTATCGCTCTCTCATAAGAGGATTTTAGCTTCACAGCTTAACTTCGCTCGTTAATTTTACTAAAAATATTTAGTGGTTTTTCAAACTACTAATTAGCGGGGAGTGTTTGGAGGGTTAAGTTAGATCATAAGACATAAGAAATCAGTGACTCTTTCAGTTTTCATAATATGTATGTATAACTGAATTATATTCTCAATTATTTTGATATCACTAAGGAGATAACTGAAAAATAAGGTTATTTTCAGGAAAATCCATAAAGCACTAGCTTCTTATTATGAATTTCAGGACTATCGAAGGAGCCAAATAATTCTAGAGGCAACACCTTTTCTCTTTCTCAATTAAAACATGTTTTATAAGCCGTATTTTTCTCTCCTACCAAGAACCCTGTGTCCTAGTGAGTACGTTATAGGATGTTGATGTGTTTCCGACGTATTGTATAAAACTCTTTTCTATTGTTTCTCACTACTTATAGAGTGAAGTAGGTACGTTTGCCTATAAGATGGTTGGAAACAAAATGTTTTGCAATTGTCTTTGCAGGAAGTTACAAAACGTTTTAAAACTTTGTTCATAAGATACTGAGAGACATATTAACATTGTTTTTACAAATGTATTATAGTTTAGAAAGAAGTTATCATGAGGAACGACTGTGTCACAAATGTATCGTAAATAACTAAATGGTGCGTTCCTGACAGCGCTGCCTACCCCAAAGCTTTTGTAAAAACGTAATTACTGATTTTTCAACGCAACATTTATATTTTGTGTCGGACGAGACGAAGCACTTTTTTATTTTTTAATTACACTTCTATTTTTTTAGTTTGATCTTATTAATTTATATCTTTCTTATTTTTCCTCATAAAATGTATATTTTGAAATATGTATATCTATACTGTTGTTTTAAAAATATTTGAGTACCTAACTAATCTACGCTTTCCTCACAATCAGGGAGAGTTTGCAAAAAAATATGTTTTGTGTTGCTGTGCATTATTTACGTTTACAGTGGTTGTTAAATTTTCCGTCACAAAACAGTTGTATCTATGCCTGAAACTACATATATAGGTACCTACTGGAAAAACAAATTTATGTTATTAGAAAATCGAATATAATTGGGTTTGAATATAATACTTATATTTTTCAGAAAATTCAATTCTCTCTAACAATAGGTACCCTGAAAGTGACCATAATTTCTGAAATCCTGCAGCAAGCTCGAAACCTTAGGTGTACGGAACTACATAAATCATACTAGCAAATGACACCGGTTTGCCATGCGCCTATACATCACGTTTTGTTCAGGACTGCACTACATATTTTATATTATAGTACATAATTTATATGCATATTTTATGGCCTCTGAGATTTACTGGTTTTGTAGAAGGTTTAATATCTATACCGGTTTTTATTTAGTGCAGTTTGGTAGTGCTTTTAGATTGCTGGAAAGTACATAAGTCCATGTTGTATATTGTGTATTACAACGAAACGCAAACGCAACATGTGTGTGTTTGGGGTAATTTTTATTAGAGCTTATTTAGCTCTTTTTCATTTCATTTTCTGCAAAACACATTTAAAAATTTAAAAAGTTTTAAAATAAATATTTTCTGAACTTGTTTTAGCTAAGAATTGTTTGTCAACTAATCGTAAGTTTTCCCTTGGTTTGCAGTCCCATCTGTCGCTGTAACACATCTGTTTGTAACGTTCATCGAATTGTCTTAGCAGTTCTTAAGAAAAACACAAGCATAGGCGCACCTTCTCATTAAATCATACAAGCCACTCACAAACACACACACACACACACACACCCACATAAGGGTAAGTGTATCTGAGGGTGTGTTTCAAAAAGACAAAATTTCAAAAAGATACAATGAAAAACCACAAAGTTATGGGCTTGCTATTCTACTTGCTTGTCCCAACAAAAATATGGTCAAAGGTCCGCTCGTGCGGGCGAGCGCGGGGCGTCAGCTGTTGCGCTTCTATGCTAACCTCCTGAGCTAAGTCAAGATACTTGATTTGTTCAACTTTCTCAGCTTTCACGAGGTTCTCATCATGTGGGATTGTTATGTCAACAATCAATGCACGCCTCTCTGATCGATCCACCAGCACTATATCAGGATTATTGGCAACCATAGTCCTGTCAGTGATGATGGATCAATCCCAGTACAATGTGATAGAAAGGGCTAATCTTTCAAGGAACCCCACATAAGGACTTGTGCACACATAACCATAAAGTCTCAAACGCACGATCGACTGAACGCATGCGTTTCGAGTGCGACAAGCTGCTCAATTAGAGGCGGGCCGCTTTAGCAACATAGCGTCTTCTTAATGAACCTCCTAGGTGTTGAGAGTTAAATATAATCGCTTTTCATTGTCGCACGCTCCTGCTTTTTGTGCGTGATAGTATTGCATGGGTTCTTGGTTTTAGATTGATTGAAAATCACAGAAAAAATTGTGAGGATAATGGATGTGAGGTTGTTTTTCCTTATTTTAAGAGATTAGGTACCTACCTATGTAAATTGGTTATAAAACTATAAAATAAGACCATTTTTTTAATAATTATAAACCTTTGCTTGACCGCCTGATACAATTTGAGTGTCTTCAAGACAGACTAGAATGAATAATCTCTTAATAAACTAGTGCGCTTTACCATCATCGATTGCGTCACTGCTTACCATCAGGCGGGATTGCGGTGAAGCGCTTATAGTTTATAATTTATAAAAAAAGATAGCCTTTTAATTTTTATTATACTGTATAAAGATCCATCTCCTTTACTTTTAATGTCGACGGTAACTTTTAATGTCTCTCTTTTCGACGTTTTATATTTTTTAAGTGCAGTAAGGGCCCTCTTTGTTATAGATGTCAGTGGCATTGTTTAGGTCATCCAAGGTGCACGAGCACTTAGGGTACTTCAGCAAGTGAAGCATGGCTTGATTAAAGGCACAACACTCGCACTGGGTAGATTTATTACATAGGTCCTTGGTAGCTGGGATCTTTCCGTTACACGCTTTAGAAACGAAGTCCTCTTCCATACTATCTTACCGACATTCAGATAGTGAATCGCAGGAGTCAGATTGCGTTCCGCACGCCAACAATAACAGGGAAGTAGTACTGTGTTCATCATGTACATATATGTAGGTACATAGCGCCCCGGTAGCAGGCAGCGCGTGAGCATATGTATGCGCAAGCGATGCGGCTTGTGTTACTGAGTGTAGTGTTTGATTGATGTATCGGATCAGCGATATGCTTATTTTATTCTATTTCAATTGTGAATGATAATAAAAACAATATTTTCTAGTTTACAATCTATTTCCATTCCTACATAATTATTTATTTATTTATTCTTACACACATAAATTATACAGATGCGGACTTAATGCCTTAGGCATTCTCTACCAGTAAACCATAGGTGGTGAAAAGATTAGTAGCAGATGCTGTGATTATAAAAAAAATAACAAAAAAAAAAGCAAATAGTATAAGTGTATGTAGTTTTTTTTTTATGTTGGTAATTTTTAGGGTTCCGTACACAAAAGGTGCCAATGTGACAAATTATAAAACCTCGGATATTTATCCATCCACCTGTCACAGGGCTACTAGGTCTTCTATAGGATGCATTCTGGTGACTGTGCAAGGGAATTGCATGATTTAATTCCCCCATCTCCGTTCCATCATCGGACGACCCGTCGTACGGCGAGTTTCCACCCTGACGTTGTTGACACCACTGCTATCCGGACTAATCGTTTTGCTTCCTCCTTTATACCGCGTACATCGAGGGACTGGAACAATTTGCCAGCGTCGGTGTTTCCGTCACAATACAATTTGAGTGTCTTCAAGGCTAGAGTGAATAGGCTCTTAATAAACTAGCACGCTTTACCATCAACGATCGCATCACTGCTTACCATCAGGCGGGATTGCGGTCAAGCGCTGGTTTATAATTTATAAAAAAAAAACTTAGGTATAATCGTAACGAGTGGACACTTGAAATTTTAACTGAACTTAGAAACTTTATAATTCGAATTAGAATGTTGCTATATTGAAAAGTATGACGGTAAAGTACTTTGACAACTGAAGTGATTGGTATTACATTAAGTCGGTTAACTAAGTCAGATTTCTTTTGTACATACATATATCTTCAGTTAACTGCCTAAACAGATGGTCGATGTAGTATAGTTACTTACAATATCCAGTCCTCTGAACTCCCTTCATGTTTTAGCAAACATTGTAGTTGCAGACACAACCAAAGTAGAACAACTATGCGACAAACAGTAGGTTAAATTTCACATACCTACCAATAAGAGCAAACACAAATCGAATTACAACGCCATAATACTCGAACTAATATTTGTATTTGTAGGTTAAACAGTTGAATGCAATACAAAACAATGATGGCGGCATACGCAGGCAGTGTCGTAAATACCTGCCGTTTATTGGTGCTGCCTTGTGACTGGAGAGTCAACTGGAGCGAGCACTGGAATTAAGCTATTCCAGTGCTCTCCTACACTATAATCTAACCTTCCTCAGCATTGACGAAGTAGTTGACCAACCTTAGCTAATACATCTTTGCACTAGTGGGTCTAAAGCATAACTACCCGATCTTTTCCATTCGAAATTATATATTATAGAGAGCTGTATTAGTGGCTATCAGAAGAAATATCATATTATATCCAGAACCTTACTATCCCCTCGGCCATAGGTTCTACAAACAATGTGGCCCGCCCACTGCCAGTTAATTATAGGGCTATGTCCATGCCTATTTCGCATCTATTACGAGAAGTCAATGGATGCAAGCAGCACATGACCGGTCATTGTGGAAAGCTTTGGGTGAGACTTTTATCCAGCTGTAGACCTCTATAGGCTGAAGAAGGAGACTGATATTTCCCTTACGCTTGTACACAACTTTCCTAAGTTACTCTCCCGGCCGCAAATTAGGTTTGAACGCAGCATACCTTTACATCATAAATAGCGCGGCTATTACCAACAGTTGTCGGTAATGTGGCCGCGTCGACATTAAGCGCGTGGATATTGTGTCTGTCTGCGAGCATCTGAATGTTTGTAGCACCTGATCGTATGGGCAACGCCGTGGAATTAGCTTTTACAATGGTACAGGAGGGAGCTGATAATGAATTGGTCGGATTCCACTCATATTACTGAGGTATTTGGTATGGAAATCTTACATCGATCGAAATATTTGACACGCCAGCGGGAACTTTGAGAGTCATGTTTCAATAGTCAAAATATATAAAAAAGTATAAGTCCGACTCACACGTGAACAGTTCCGTACACATTATCAATAGAAAAAAATATATATATACAATGTTATTTTTTGTTTATACGAAACCTGAATATAGTTTGTTCAGAATAAGCAACTGAATCGACTCCAATCATTTTACACCATGTTATATTTATTTCCCAAATACATTTAGAAATTATTGCAATGTGGTTACCGATCGCGCACGGTAGATCATAGTACTCCGCCCTCGTGCAACAGCTGACGCTAGACGTCAATGCACCGTTCGCCTGCCTGAGTGGAGCGTGGACCATATTTTTGTTGGGACAGCCAAGTAGGATAACAAACTCATAACTTTGAGGTTTCATGATATTGTGAACATAAACTGTTGATTTCCAACGCCAAAGAATTATACCTGTGAATTTATATACTTCGTGATGATTATCAATTATCATACATCAAATCTGCATCATTGTGGAAAGCCTTGGGTAGGCTTTTGTCCAGCAGTGGACATCTATAGGCCGATGAAGAAGAAGAAGAAATCTGTATCCTGTAGAACTCTGTCGTAGAAAAGACTGCTTTCCATAACATTTTTGCATTCAACTATTTTACAATTAATTTCGTTGACCAACACAATCACGACAGCGTACCTTTACGATGTAAGCTGCGTGTCTGTATCGAGTAGTCATTACAAACAGTTGCCTGTAATATGCGCGCTGTCATAACGCGCGTATTGTTTGCGGCCACATCCCAGTGTTTGTCGCACCTGGCTAGTTCATTCATTAGTTTCCTCATGAAAAGAAAAAAATATGATGAGAAACAAGCTTTGAGAAGATTTTTTACTAAATTAATTCACTTTAAAAATCAGTAACAGTAAAGCATAACTAAGATTATAATTTTTCCTTTATTTTTAAAAGAAATCATGATGTGTGTTATTTAGTTTCAAAACCATAAATGTTCTTATTAAAAGAAAATATTGTTATTTACGATTCCTCGCTTTTCCTAGTAGAGCATCGCTCCATATTTCTTACGTGACAGCACCTGACTAGACCACATATAATATAAATCTGTTATGATATGATATAAATATCTGGTATTAGGTCTTCTAGTACAGAAACTAGCTATTTATTTAAATTTTGTCTAATGGACTATGTAGTACTATGAAAAATAAAATAAAGTATTTTATTTCTCATAGTACTACATACATACATTTTAATACGCTAAACAAACATTGTAACATTATCGATATCGATATAAACAATTATATTTCTGTTGCCCTACCCTAGTGCAATACGTGACCTTGAGTCGGCCAATCAGAGTGCAGCGGCCGGCGCAGGGATTTTGCGTAATTTGTTTTCGAACAAAACTAGTGGCATTACCACTCTATTGGATATGTGCTCGATGTATTCAAGTAATAAGATTTTGCCTACTTACAAATTTAATTTTATCGCTCTTTTTTACCTTGTCCTAACTGACATTTGGTAAATAATATAATTTAATGTTCAGCTTTTTGTAATGTTCGTGCTTTTTTTAAATACAAGTTATAAACTAGTGCTTAACCGCAATCCCGCCTGATGGTAAGCAGTGATGCAATCATTGATGGTAAAGCGCACTAGTCTAGTTTAAGAGACTATTCACTCTAGCCTTGAAGACACTCAAATTTTAGTCCGACGAAAACACCACCGCTGGCAAATTGTTCCAGTGCTTGTAATGTTGTGCTTTATGTGCCTAGTATTGTGTACATTCAGGTGTTTTTATAACTGAACAGACAATTGTGCTGCGGTGTAGTTTGTTACGCTACTTCTGTTTCCCAGTGAAAGCACTAGGAGATTTCAAAGGGCGGGCGATTTGGGGACTGTCTTATGTAATATTAACGTTCAAAAATTATGATTCCGCAGCCTAATTTGAATAAATGACTTTAGATTTTTGGTAGAACACCGACCCTTATTGTAGCAAGGGCTTTTCTCAACTCTACGATATTCATCGCGTTATTTACGTTATTGAGGAGACAAATATCTCGTACATAATTATGAAACAATGTATTTTATCTTTCATTTCAAAATGATTCACAATGTTACTGAAACAACATTACGCATTTAGATGTTCAAATATAATGTTTATAGCAGAGAGAGAGATTGAGAAAGATAAAGCATGACTCCCTGAGAGCAGTGGTGCTTCAGTGGTACCTTATGTACCTATTGTGAGTTGTACTTTCGCTCTCACAAAGGCGCTCTGCATTGTCCAAATAGTTTTTTTACCACTCCTCTCAAAACGGTGTAGGAAAACATAGTGAGATAACCAGCAGCTAGGAATTGCCGGTTTCCTCACCAGCAATGCAAAACCAAACAAAAACCAACCAAAAATCAAAAATTCAAAATATCCTCTGAGCTCACCTCCTCTCACTGAGAGACCTGTATTCAAGCACTGAGAAACATTATGGCTGAATCTGCTTAAATGTCACTGTGAGACTGTGACACCGAGAATATTTTCGTTTTGTTGTTTTATACTTAATATAAGCGCACCGTGGCCCTGGCGCACAGGCAAGTGAAGGAACACGTGAGGGTTTTAGTCAGTAAAAGTCTGACACGCCCTTCCGCTCTGCCCAGAGCGGGAGAGGGCATTTGATGATTTCCCATTCAGAACAAAAAAAAAAGGCAGAAAAGTGGCGATTTAATAATAACAGTCTCATAGGTCGATCGATTACGTGAAGTTACTCTTAGCTGAATCCTGTTAGACTGGAAGCTGACCCCGATATAGTAGACGAAAGTCTAGACAGATGATGGGATGCGAAAAGCTGTTTGTACTGAACAGTTCCTTCAGTATTGTATCATTATCGGACCAACCTCGTGGAGTACCAGTACCTATCCGATGAGATCAAACTTCTAAAGCTCGTTAAGGAACCATTAGTATCAATCAGTATCCATATCAGCATCAATTATAACACACGGGTATTTTTGAAGAACATGTTTTATTATATTCTTCATTTGAATACAAGAAACGACCAAGAACGGATAAAATGACCCTACTTTTATTAAATTAGTACAATACAGCTAAGATCAATCATCTATTTTAGCCATCTTAACAAAAAGTTCTCAATAGAGCACAGATCATATCTCCAGTAGGCCTAGTATGAGTTTTCATTACAGTACTCGATTGTCGATATCGAGCGCGTTTGACTCGTCGATTGGCCCGCTTCAAGGTTGTAAGAACTCTCAACCAATGAGAGCGCTAAACGTGCTCGAAATCGACGATCGAGTCTCGTAATGAAATCTCATACTAGGCATACAGACAGCCTATACTAACCACCTGCTGTACATTGGTTCGTGATAACTAACGAGTGACATCCCTAAGCCATTGCGTTGTAGTGCTGCGACGTACTATTAGTAACTATTAGGGCTGATCCCGTTTGAGCCGCGTAATGAAGACTAATCGACAATTAAATCAACAGGTTAGCAAGTTAGGCGGCTAGCGACTTAGGCTATGTGAGTCTGGATACTAGTAGGAAATTTTATATTTGGAATGGCCTGCTTTGCTTTTATGTCAATTTATTTATTTTAATTTTTAACCGACTTCAAAAAAAGGAGGTTATCAATTCGACCACTATGTATGTAAGCTAAATTTCAAGTGTATGTATGTATATAAGTTTTTATGTTTGTGCGTGCATATTTCCGGAATTACAAGTCCGATTTAAGTAATTCTTTTTTTCTTGTACTATGTATTGTTCAACTTAGGTAAGACTATAAGTTTCATCAAAATCCGTTCAGTAGTTTTTGAGATAGGGATTTTTTTCGTATTCATCATCATCAACCTTTTTTATCGTCCCACTGCTGGGTACAAGTCTCCTCTCATACAGAGAAGGAATGAGCGTAATCAATTAAGCAATAAGCGTAAGCAATTTTTGTATTGATAAGAATTTATTCTAACATGGGTTATGGCGGCCACTATTGTTATGAGGTGAAAAAAGTAAATTTTCGAATTTTGATTAAGACACTGAAAAGCATGAAATAATTTACTTTCGTCATGGCTCTAGAAGTCGGTGTCTCGAGGTTTCTGTTGTTTAGCTCGCCACCGACTTCTAGAGTCATCACAAAAGTAAAATTATTTTTTCCTTTTAAGTGTTTTTTTGAAGTAGCTTTCTATTCTTTTGTAAAAAGTTTTCCTGTGTTAATTTTTGTCATGTTATAGAGTTTCAGCCAATATGTCCTTTCTTTGGTATTGTTCGTCGAATTGTTGAGCTCTTTTAGTTTTGAATTCAGCTCCACGACAAATGCGTGCATTGACTGTAGGTACGGGTTTTCTAAACCTGTGTGGTTCTTCAAAAGACCATCTAAGATATCGATTCTACCTGGTATTCATATAATATGACCAAGATTATGTCTTTAAAAAAAAACTGTTTCGGCATTTCTTCTCAGATAGGAAACGACGAACATGTCTAGTTTAAAAAAATATGATTGACTTGTGAACGTGTTTGTACAAACCTAATTACATAAAATAAATCATTTATTACTTATTTTACTTTAACTTAGTACACCTACAAAATTATTTATCTTAATGGCCCCGGCATCACAAAACCAACTTTATAAATCACACCGAGCAACACTTAACACTTGCATTGCACTTCCCGTGTATTTAAGTGAGTTAAATGCAATTCCGATGTGATATACGAGGATTACCTGACATTTGTCCTATCTGTTAATACCACGTCTAATACTCAAACAACCGCTGAAACATTGTAGTGGCGGGTTATTAATTATGCTTTTAATGGCTTGAAATATTAGTATTGTGAGTAATGGGCCAGAACGGGTACTAATGTTTATTGGTTTTGCTGGAATCACTTATTTAACTTGTCCTAGATTCTTGTCAGGATCCGGTGGTATAATTTCAAGATGGTACTCTAGTGGATCCACTAGTTTGGTAACAATACAATGTTACTGACGTTGATTTTGGGCAACTTAGAAATCATCTGTCTGTCAAATACCCGATAAAAAAATTGCCATTGTAGCAGTCTACCGATCCCCATCGTACAATACAAAAGAGCGCCTAGCCGATTTTTTAGCGAGCTTAAATGACCTGTATATACAACTTTCCTCTTGGCAAAACTTAGTCCTTCTAGGGGATTTAAACATTAATATAACACCTGATAATCGTAACGATTCCAGCGTTAATTATCTAACTCTAAACATCTCTCATGGGCTCCTACCTACTCACTTATTTCCTACACGTGTAGATAGATGCATTGACCACAGCTTCGTTAAATCTAAATTGCCTATCACAACGCTAATTTTAGAATCACATATAACAGATCATAAGCCGCTATTACTGGCAATTGCCAACATTAAGGTCACGCAAAAAACTACTCCCTTATCTTTCCGACTAAATTACGAATTGATAAAGAAAGAATTAGAGGACACGAACTTCACACACCTTTTAAATATCAACGATCCCAACATACTGATGAACTCTTTTATAACAATACTGACATCTGCGATTAATAAACATACAATACAGCGTAAAATACCCAGAAAACAAAAAATAATTAAGCCCTGGATAACCTCTGGTCTCTTAAGATGCATTAAAAACCGCGATAAATTGCACGTTCAGTCCAAAAAAGATCCAAATAATCTAGTTCTGGAAGTCACCTATAAACGTTACCGTAATTTCTGTAACTCCTTACTACGGAAACTAAAACTAGCCTATGAAAAACGCGAACTCGAAAAAGCCAAGAACAAACCTAAAGCTCTCTGGAATATTATAAAGCAAATAACAAATACACATAAAATAAAATCTGGCTCTACTGAGTTACTTAAAATAATTGAGAATAATCCGAAGTCATCGATAAATGTAGTGTGCAACTACTTTACAAACATCGGCAAGAATCTTGCAGATAATATCCAGTCAGCCAACATCGCTACTATCCCTCGTGTCTCTACATCACTATCTCAAAATTTTACAACTATAACCCCAAACTCTATTGCACTATTAGATGTAGATGAAACAGAGGTTGAATCCCTCATCATGCAAATACGGACTGACAGTGCTACTGGTCATGACTGTATCTCCCCTGTAGTTCTAAAACGGTGCCGTAATGCCTTGGTACCTCCGCTAACATACATTATAAATCATAGCTTCAAACAAGGTATTTTTCCTGATGTCTTAAAAAAGGCGATAATATATCCCATTCATAAGGGAGGAGACAGAAGCTGTGTCAACAATTACAGGCCAATATCAGTCTTGACTGCACTCTCTAAAATCTTTGAGAGGGTTCTCTGCAATCGCCTGAAGAGCTTCTTAGACACTCATAAAATTATTGCTAATAACCAATATGGCTTCCGCACAGGAGTTTCTACCGAGGATGCAGTTTTACAGCTGACCCAGGCGGTTGTTCATGATCTAGACAATGGCACAAAATGCCTAGGGATCTTCCTAGATCTATCAAAAGCATTTGACACGGTTTCTGTCCCTCACCTTGTAGCCAAGCTGGAACACGTCGGCATTAGAGGCACTCCGCTAGCTATTTTCAAAGACTACCTACATAATCGTACCCAACAGGTGAAAATTGACCAATACCTAAGCGACGAGGAACCAATACTCAACGGTCTCCCCCAGGGAAGCATCCTTGCTCCAATATTATTCCAAATATATGTCAACGATATGTGTAATATGACACTCCCCAATGCTAGAATATTTTCATACGCTGACGATACAGCCATCATTGTACATGGATCAGACTGGGATTCTGTTAAAAAGAATGCAGAAATGGTTCTAAGGCGCGTAACATCATGGCTCAACACAAATCTCCTTACATTAAACGCCAATAAATCTTGCTTCATCCCTTTCTCTATGAGACAAAATTCATCACCGCATGCATCTTATACGATTAATGCACACAGGTGTCCAGAGACATCAACAACATGCCTCTGTCCATTACTCACTAGAGCTGAAAATGTTAAATATTTGGGAGTACAAATTGATGCTGCATTACGATGGGACATACAGATCAATGCTTTAACCACCAGAACTATGCGACTTATTCATATCTTCAAGACTCTAAGAGATTCCGCTGACCCAGATACCCTTAAGCTGGTGTATTATGGCCTGTGCCAATCAGTAATAGGATATTGTATACCGGTATGGGGTGGTGCAGCGAAAACTCATTTACTAAGGTTAGAACGTGCACAGAGAGCAATACTCAAAGTCATGTTTAGGAAACCATTTCTTTATCCCACTACACAGCTATACGCAGATTGCAAAACTCTGACTGTACGTCAACTATATATTCTGCGGGCTACTCTCAAGAAACACCCTAGTATTCCACTCCCAAATCCTAATAAACGAGTAAATAATCCACCGAGCATTCCCCATAAAACGACCTTTGCGCGAAACCAGTATCATGTTTTATGTACCCACATATATACAAAATTACACAAAGAACTCAACTTAATGGAGCGAAATAAATACGAATTAAAATCAAAAATAACTTCATGGCTTCTTCTGCAGGACTATGACAAAACCGAATCACTGCTTACATTTGTTGCATAAAATAATGATAGGAACCCGTCTAGGATCACAACCCTCAACTAGCACACACACACACACCCTCACACACACACACACGCACGCACACACGCACACACACGCACGCACACACATACACACACACACACACACACACACACACCACACACACATGCGAGTAATAATAAGGATAAAATTTAAATATCGCTAGATAGCCAGAGTAACACAGTTCCATCATTGTATCACTGATTTATGTAAAACTCCTTAGCCGAACACTGTCTCTTAAGATACAGGACATCCTAGTTTAAGAGACAGAGTTTTATTTCCTGTGTACAGAATCTGGATTAACATATTATAAAAGGAACCTATAATGTAATAGCTATTTAAAAAACAATCTTAACTATAAGCCTGTATGTATAAGTTATGAAATAAATAAATATTATTATTATTATTATTATTATTATCTATCACGGTGTTAAATCATGGATAGTAACCAAAAAGTAAACAATAATTACAAAATTCATTTATTTCAGTTAACTTGATGCTCAAAATCCGATTTATGTTAAAAATAATATAAATTTAAATTAACATCAAAAATATAATAGCTTTAGAAGCAGTATCGAAACTCAAAAATTAAATAAATTAACATTAAAAAAAAACAAAATAGTAATAATCTACAACTGTCTGAAAGAAAAGCTGAAGAATATAATAAGATACAAAAATTAAAAAAAATGTATCTAGTCTAGTCTTTGTCTATAATAAACTACTTAGAAAAACTATATTTTGTGCTTTAAAGTGGCTTAGTACATTTACCTTAATTCTACATTCTATATCAAACCAAACAAACTCATCTCGTTAATATTAAATTAACTAAACAAAACCAAAAGCCACATATCCGAAACTTATTCATACAACATCGTTTAACAAAATATCTGAAGCGAAATAATAAACCGCGCACGTCACCTCAAGATAAAAGGGATTAGCGCTCTTGTGAAGCAGGTTGTCTTAACTTCCACATTACCAACATGCGTTCTACCACCAATCGGACCTTTATTTCAGACGGTGAAAGGGTGAATATGGCTTAATAGAACAGCTTTAAGAATTTGCAGGAAATAATCAGTGTGTTATTGCAAGTGTAGGTGAATCTTTGTATAATTTCATTTCGCGACAACCCTAATGTGTTGTAGTGGTGTGATATTGTCGATGAATTTTTATAAAGGCTTTAATGAAATAGTTTGGGATTAGAAAACAGTCATCGTGTTGGCTATTAAATAATCTTATTTGTTCGTAAATGTGCCTTAGGCTTGAATAAGATCGTCATCGAACGTTTTTGACATGGACAATACAAATTAAATTATGATGTGTAAGAACGAGCAGCGGTAGCCTAGTGCTATCGATCGCGATTTACAATTTTGTAGGTCATAGGTTCTAACCCCATCAAACGCTTTACTTTATGTAAATTATTTCATCGTCACTGCTCTCAAAACAGTGAAGGAAAGCATCGTGAGGAAACCAGCATGTCCTGGAGCTAAAACTTCAGATACATGTGATATCTACCAATCCGTACAGGGGCCGCGTGGTAGATTACGGCTCATTCACTCTCATCGAGATGAGGCCGGTGTCCCAGGAGTTGGAATATTATAAGCTGATTATATTATGTGTAAGAATGATGAATTAATATTCGTATAATATAATTATATGAATTAGAATCAAACGCTACTTACGCGATAAATGTTTCACAAAAGTAATGATATCTATCGACAAACTCAAACCACATTCGCCCACCACTACCGCTACATTATCAACAGTTAATAATAAGAGGTATAAGTGCAAATTTTAAGTGGCTCGCATTTGAACCAAGTTACCCCTTTATGACGCAGATACGACAGGTGAAGTTACAATGTGTGATGATAAGGTTTCTTAGCAATGGCTTACTTTGTTTACTTGATTACCTTCTGCGTTGGAGAGAGCAGATAACATGTGATTATGGGAATTGTTCGCGCTTTTCTCCTGTGAGCCATTTGCTTAGGAAATGAGGTAATGAAAATTGTCTGAAGTGTGATTGTATGACTCGCACTTAGCAGGTAGTGCAAGTTTTATTTAAGCAAAAGTAAATCTGATATTAGCTTATTTCTAAATTTTTGTATTTCTAAAACATACACAAACACAAAATATCTCAATTTAACTTATAATCTCAACAGATTCCAAAAACATAAAATAAATTCTGTATATTATCGACCTACATAAAAAATATGTGTAATAAAAGTTTATCCATCGAACTAAACAGTTGGTTTAGTGTTAAAATAGCGCATATAAAAATACACGTGCGCCCAGGTAATGGTGATTGCGACCGAATTGCGGCGCGCGCGCAGCCGACGTGAAACACATGGCCCGAGCATTTACGTGAACTACTGCGAACGAGAATCTTGGTACTTGATAATGATTGAAGAATTTTTATAGATATCCGAAAAAATATAATAATAACAATTGACTGAAGAAGATTTTTCTCCAAGTTCACACACCCATCACTTTATACACTAAACTTACACGTTTTTGTCCAAGTATATATCCCACACTCATCATTCTATATACATATATACGTACACTAACTTTATATGTAATCTTTGTATAATTTTATTTCCAGACGATTGTGTTAATCCAATTACTTTCGTAGTACCTTACCCACCCTTTTCTTGACTATTTACCCTTTTCTTATATTAGGTCCGAAATTTTACTTCCTCTTTTATTTTAATCACACTAAAACGGTTGTTTTGTTTGACGTTTTTCTCAGCGTTTATCCCAGTCGCATCCGAAGCTTTTTCAGCTTTGGAGTCTGGGGTCCGCTTTACCAGTCTAACTGTTGATTTTGGCTAAACTTCGATATTTTCCATGAAGTGACTGCCGTCTGACCTCCATAACCCGAAGGCGATATCTACGCATTGCAGTTCGACCAATTGTTGGATTTTTGAGGGCTCCAGCAACCCGTACCGACTGCCCTTAGATGTTCGTCTGGCAACCGGGATCAACGGTTTAACATGCTTTCCGAGGCACGACCAGACCAGTGCAGATATTTGTAAAGTGCAAAAATTTGTATGCGTGAATACAAATATTTGCACTTTTCACAATATTTAGGGATTGAACCCGCGCCTCCTTGCGCAGCGGCCGCGTTCGTTACCGCTACGCCACGGATGCTGTCGTAAATTCTCTATTAGTATTCAGATTAATTTACAGTGAAAACTGCATGCCCCGTTTCAAAAACTTCCTGTAATTCATGAAAAGAGCAGCTTATAGTATCAAAACTATTCCGTCCTAGTACGCATGTCGATCAAGCGTAAACGCATCAAACATTTCAGTGGAACCAACAGGTAATTTACAGCTGCGTGCGCGCCGATACCAGTATACATGTTTATTTTCGTTCATACTATTTATTTCGCTGCTCGCCTAACGATGATTAGATTTTATTATTACTACCATCTGATATTTAGTAGTGATTCGCCACCTGGTGTCACGTGGGCGTACTTTTATAGGATTGCCGAAAAGGATTGATTAGTTTACTCAATCAATCTCGGTTTACTCAATCAAATCGGGAACCATAAAAAACAAAAATAGAAAATCGATAAAGTTTTACCTGATTTTGTTGCCGTGTTCTTTAACTGAAGATGCTTCACTTTCACAACACAACACCGTCAATCCAGTTAATTCAGTCGGTCACAGGAGATAATTATTTTTCAAAAGTTTCCTGTGAGCAAGAAATCGCTCGTATTTCCAAAAATAGAATTAATTCAATATTTTAACTATAACTATTTTATTTACAACTTTTTACACTTGCTTCTATTAAAGATATCCTGGATAACAAGAGTCAACATCATCATCAACAACCTTTTTATCGTCCCACTGTTGGGCACAGGTCTCCTATCATACAGAGAAGGAAGACAATACAAGAGTCACTTTTGTATAATTATTTAGTACTTAATTTGTTTCATCAGCTACTGCAAAAACTTAAGAGAAATGGGCCCAGGACCGTTTACTGTTTGATTGGTAACAATTCGAGAACATCACTTCTCCCAACCACTTATCGCTATTTCAGTGTGGTTTACCACAATAGTAACAGAAACAGTTGTATTTCAACTTGATCCAGATCCACATACAGTTAATTTAGCATTCACCTTTTCAAAACAATTTAGCGACCATAAATCGTTAGCACCTCGTGCTGTCGTCGCGTGTACGGCGCGCGGTCGTTGCGTTCCCGCCGCGTGCCCGCGGCGTGCTCGTCACAGGGGCGGCGCGTCGCCGGCGCGGCCGCGTGCCTCGCGGGCCTCACCGCCCGCCTACAATTGTTGTTGTGAGGTGTGAATGATAGGTGTCCGATCTGTTTATATTGGTGATGGAGCTAATTTGTTTACAAATTAGATCATTTGTCAGATTTGACATTGTGCTGTAAAAGGTTTGTTTTAAAGAGTTTGTGTTGAGATTAGTGGTTGTCATAATTAGGATTTTGGGCAATTATTTTGAATAGTACATATATTTTCCGCATAGCGTAAATGTATTAAGTTCAAGTATGTAATTTAGTAGAACAGAACAACTCTTTTCGATGCTTTATGTTCAAGTGGATTCTTTTAGACACACTCGGTTCATTTTGCATTCGTTAGTTTTCATAGTTCCTTTTCCTAAATAAGATATAATTTGTGTTACTATTTTTAGGCACATAGCACTGTATGCGCTGGTACTAGAAGAGGTACGAGAAAATTGACTCGTTATGTTCGAAGATGATCAAGTAAGAGTTACGACACGTCAGACCTCAGGGCGAGGTTTATATCGGCCTGGATAGTGTACACTGTACATATAAATAATTGTACATACACAAAAGGATAGCGAATACGATACCTACAAAGAAACTTTGGAATTTTAAGAGCAGTCATAAAGTACCAAGTTTAATGTGTAGGTTGAGCAATGTGTTATTCAGTTTTGTTTACTTTTGGTTTCAAAATATTTAAAACGCACAATGTTATTAGCCGTAAACGGTGAAATCGTTGACTTACGTCCAACTATTCCTTACATCGCGTACATTTATGTACAGACTCGTACATTTTCGTACCTTTTGCACACATTATTATAATTCGTACAGCTGTGAGACATTATTTTAAAATAATATTGTTTACTCTCCACGGAGCGTTTCTCACGTTTGCGTTCTCCGTTTATATTCGTTTGCCCTGTTTTGAATACATTTATGTGTATTTGTATACCGCTCTTAACATAAATATATTGGATTAAATTAATAGTTGTTACCAAATAAATACGGCGGGAATAATTGGAGAGTTTGATCAAAGTAGTGAAGTGCCGCCGCCGCCAAACAAATTCATACAATAGGTACAAGTTGCCCGGAGGAATTTCTCATCTACAAAAATTGAATAAATCAGAGGGTTATTTTAAATTGGCTAACTAAGTATATATTCTGAGGTTTATAGACATAGTAACATAGACCAAATATTAGCTTGTGGTTAATGGATGAACTTATTGCACCGGTAATTGAAAATCTGTTGTCATAGAACATGGGATACAGAGGAATGAGACTATAAGAGTAATGGAAGACCAAAAAAAAAACAATGAATGGATGATGAATAATAGTAGCAACAAATAATTTGAGACAAGGACTAGATATGGATGATTGCAATGAATATCATTATTTCCGATACCCACTCGTGTTAAAACTTTCTGCCAAGAAATACACCCCCTCAACGTGTCTACTGCATTAATTCCCTAAAACCCCTTCCAAAATCGTAATAAAATTGCTACAAATAATTTATATACAAAATAGATCAAAATTCGTGGTTCACGGTGATTAAAGTCCTCCAAGATAGAACAAATTAATACTTGATAACACAATTAATTTGATGCTCGGAGCGGTGCCGGTGCTAGTGTCGGCGGGTGGCGAGGGATACTTGCTGTGATTTTTGTTTCTACACTATTTCCAAAACCGATTTGGACATTAGATTGACTGTATAGTATCGTACTAATAATTGCGATGTAAGTCGTCCTGCCATTTGATTTGTGTAATTTATATAAACCATTAGTCAGACGGGGCTATAGACTTTCCATAGTCCTAAATAATCGCTTTTCTATACCCTACATTAGGACTATTCCAGGGTATGCAAACAAAGATGACTATTTTTTTTTCTTCTTTTTCTTGGCTTTGTCCCTCTTGGACATTAGTTACAATAAAATTACAAGTTAGGGAAACTAGAAACCACGGATTGAAAAAAGCGATGACTAATTAGACAATATAATTTCGCAAAATAACGTAAGTAGTTACTGTCACCAAAGGAGATAACCAGGATCTTCGGATAAAACTTAAATAGTGTTTCTTATTGAATTTCAACTCTCTATTTGAAATCTACTTTGGCAACTGTATCTATACGTACGTAAACTATTACCTATACACTGCTCTTCCAGATGTTGTTACAATATGAACAATAATCCTTATAGTTACCTCGACAGTTTCCCGCTCGTCGCCACCACGTACACCACACCACAAAACCCGTAAAATTTTCAATTTGCCCGCTAAAGTTTCACCTGATAAACGTGAACTTAGGTGCGTTAAAAGGAAAAGTATTCCTCCGATAAGACGCCAGCGGTCCGTGTAATTAGAGCGGACTGCGGGCCGCTATCGTAAGCTTTGTAATTTACTTACTGGGAATTAGCTGCTATCTGATCCGAGTTACCGTAAAATGTAGGGAAGTATTACGTGCTTTAGGGGGTTACCTCGGCCACATGATATGTATCTGCTAGAATCTAGAAACTGTGTCTAAGTTTAAAATTATTTCATTCCAAGAAGGTTTGGTTTGAACATTGATGCGTTTAATTGAAGTGCTTGTTAAAGTCACAAATTATACTTACGTGCTTTTTGATCGGTCACATTATATGCCGTACTAGAATTTAGAAGAAATGCCTGAGTGTAAAATTATTAATGCTTTCATTCAGAAGGTTAATAAAGGCAGGTCTTTTAAATATCAGAAGTAAGTACCATGTATTATCTGACCCATTTTCACTAGTGGCATATGTAAGTTAAAGATCATAGCAGTCATAAAAGTGATCCTAAAAGACCGAAAGCAGAAAGTATACGGTGTATTGACCACTGAAAACATACCAATACTTTTATAAATTGGTAGCAAACTTACATCAATCGTTCAATAAAAAAAATAAAAATTGTTTATTGATACCAAATACATTCATAACTTTACAGACTAAAACGGGTAACAATTTAAATATATAGTAGTACTATACGTACTGATATTGATTCTGAAACAAAGCTTGAGCTTATATTTTAGGAGAACAGTGTTCAGTCATAGTGATGACATACAATATACATTACTTGATGTTTGAGGACAAGGTGAAATATTGTGATAAATTTGTCGCTGGACGGTGCATATGGTTACAAAATAATTCTTCCTAATTATTATACTGAAATGTAATTACGGTAGGTGTCTCGTGTAAAGTGCGTGCATGTATGTATTTATCAGTAATTATGGGTGAGTGTATGTGGACGGATGTGTGTCCGAATGTATGGGTGAGTGTCCGTGTGTATGGGTGAACGTCCGTGTGTATGGGTGTACGCAGCCCTGCGATATAAATCTTGGGTTCGGTTTCATTACCACTACGTACTGTGTATTTAGTATGTGAGTATGCATCTGTAGTTTTATGCGTGTCTAAAAAAGTTTACGTGTTGTATATTTATAAATCTTCAGTTTTGTGGTAGTCTAGTTGCAGAAGCTAATCCGCAACCAGAGGTTTCATTTTATTTTTGGTTGGTCCTGTAATTTGCAGATCCTTGTTTATTATATTGTACAGCTTACAGCTTATTGCATTATAGTATCTAAGTTTTTTGCGTCTCCATGGGTCAGCTAAGGGAATGTCCCCTTAGCTGACCCTTGGAGACAGTAAGACAGCTGAGGAAGCATAGTGATGTCACTATGCTTCCTCAGGGTGGATTTGAGCACAAAAAGCTGTTTGCACTTTAAATTCTGAGTAAAGTTCTGTGGTGGGATATCTAAAAGGCTTTTTGCTTACTTACTATTTGCTTATTACTTTTAGGACAGCTCTTTGTGCTCTCTCCAACCTGATTAGAAGAGTTTTAGCAGCTCCTCCCCAAACCGGTATGCAATATTGGATGATGGATTGACAGAGTTCCTAAGCGTTTTAAAGAGGTGTATCAGTCGTCTTACCCTAGTGGGAACTGCTTCTATATGCCTGTCCCATCTCAGGCTGCCATCCATGTGTACGCCCAAGTATTTAACGCTTTGCAGTGCGAGCCATTGCCTGGCACGTGCAAGTGTCCGTGGATGAACAGTTATAGGCTTTAATAGTAAAGTCAAATGTTGGATGGCCAGATTTTCTGATGGAAAAAGTGACGTATTACGTCTTTGTGACGTTTAAAGTTAGAAGGTTTTTCGTTAACCAGTTCATTCACACTCTCTTTAACCACCCTCCAGTCAGGTCCTGATATCAAAATTACTGTATCGTCTGCGTACGTGAAAATGATCGTTTTTGGGAGGGAGATTTGACACGGGTCATTAATATAGAGCTGGAAAAGGACAGACTACTTAAGTGATGAGGACATAGTGTCCTCATCACTTAAGTAGTCTGCTATTTTAACTTGCTGTTTCCTATTTGTGAGATAATCTCTGAAAATCGCATGAGTTATTCCCCTTACACCCAGCTCTTCCAACTTGGCGAGAAGATCTATCGATAGTGACTATCTTATTGAGATAACATTCCAAGCTTGTTCAAGGCGGTTTGTTTCCAAACTTATAATTACTGTAGTTTTGTTAAGAGTTTTTCCTTCACCAATGCAACCGAATATGTCAAAGACAAAATAAATGTTTA
The DNA here is from genome assembly GCA_037179545.1 of Sesamia inferens. Classification (NCBI taxonomy): domain Eukaryota; kingdom Metazoa; phylum Arthropoda; class Insecta; order Lepidoptera; family Noctuidae; genus Sesamia; species Sesamia inferens. Next base: position 33,007,566 of record CM073927.1, read on the forward strand.
GAATTTATTTGTTAATTTTGTGAGTCACCAAAATCAGTCGGCATTCATTCTCAGTCTAAATTAAAAACTCAGTATGTCTGACGAAGGAAACGACCATTTCTTTTTATAAGCTTTAAAGGTAAAACAAAAGGCATTTACATTTTAAGTGCATCCAGGTGCATTCCGACCGAAATACCGAGAAATGCTCTGAACAAAAATGTGGCTATTAATACATGGACACCTTTCAGCTGCGGCTTCGAACAATGGTAGGAACAAACCTTTTCATATTATACGCTTATTTCCGAGTTTCATAAAGTCGTTGGTTAAACACTAGGTTTAAATATAGAAAATAACTACGCAGGTGATGGTTTTCAATTCCAATTGGACGTCAAAAAGTACAATGAAAGAAAATATTTCACAATCGGTAACACACGTTATGTTCATTACTCAAATACATACATATGTTTAACCGGATTATACAAGAAAAGATAAGCCGGTGACCCCTATGTTTTCTTGTTTATCTGATTATACGCGTATGCCAGTATCTTTAGGGTCAGAATTGCCAAATTTTGAGAGGAAAGTTCGTATATTAAAGACGAGGTCAAGCTTTGTCACGGAATGAATATGGTAAGCCACAAATTTATAGGATTTTAACGATAAAAAGATATGAGACGTGCTGATGATCGGAGACCACAATCACTAAATTCGATTCCTTGGCTGAGCTATCAACTTTCAGCTAATATTACATATTTACAGAAAACACTTTTATTTAGTACAATGGACACAAAATGTCGCAGTCCACGCCATGGTCATCTCTACGCCACAACATACTGTCTTCTGACCTCCGCATCCAGTTATTCTCACACACTTTCAGCTACTTTCAGGACGTCATCTCAAAGTGGCTGAAAGTGTGTGCTGAAAGAAGTGGGCAGAAGTGCCATTTAGTTGGCAGGCGTCCTACAAAATGATAGCCGATACACGGTCTCCAGTCCAGGATTCATCTGCTCCACTAATAATTCAGTTAGCCAGACGGAATTTGTACGAGTATGTTCCAAAAGTCACCAACCATTAACGAACATAACTCCTGCACAGAAATAATCTAGTTATTTTAAAATCGCCACCTTCCAATTAGGGTGGCTTCGCAAAGCGCGTAAAAACAGTCGCTGTACAATCACAAACACAAATAAAGACGTTAAATTTAGAGGCGTGCGGTTCGAGCACCTGGCGCCGACGGCACGTGCCACTTTCGGGCTTGACTGTACTTTGTGGGATTGGCATAGAGTTGTTCTTAGCAATATCAGGTATATAAAGCAAAACAAAGAAATAATTAAGTGAATTCTTTCGATTACGTTTTCACACAATGAGTGTTTTTTCCACTTTTCCCCGTTGCATTGCATGGTAGTGTGAACCACACATCTTTGACGTTTAGTCTTGTTTAGGTAAGTATTGTCTTAACCTTAAGCAAGAGGACAACAATCAAAAGCAGCAGAATGGTTGGATCTCTCGCATATGTAAGTGCTAGGTATCAGTTGACATAACATTAATTAAATTATTCTTTCACAAAGTCAAGTACGTATTTTCTTGCAGGTGGACTGAGATTTCACTAATTTTTAGGCCCTTTTTGAAACGATGTTCCTACTTTCACATGCTATTTACTACTTAACTCTGCAAGCTTAAGACAACGCTAGGTGGTATCATCCACTCTTAGTCTATCTATCGACTCCTAAATATCGTCGGTGTATTTATTCCGGTACTTTTACGGGGAACCTGGTCGCCGACTAACTTCTTTCAAAGTCCGAATGCTACAGATGTTATTATTTGCACGTCCAATTGGCTATTTGTTTTTCTTTAAGACTGTACTTTTATTTACTTTACTTGAATTAAAATGCTGACCGTTTTCAGATATGTTTGTTGAAATTTTGTTATAATTTTGTATTGAAAGAAGATAAAAAGTGGATTGTTTTTGCAACACACACACATTCATCGCACAAACACATAAAGATCGATTTGGACCAATCGAATTAGTACCTACTCTCTGTCCCCACTTTGACAGATTTCCACAATTCGAACGGTGTGGGGGAGTCCTTCTTCTAGTGGACTATATCACAGGAATATTATGGATGGCAGAGGGAGTGCTATGAGGACTTCGTTCGATTGATCTAAACCTACCTTAATTCACTCATTAATCACACATCCACACAATACACGTTACACCACAAAAGTTCAAAATCCTAAATAATACACACTAAATAAGTTGATACATATTTTTTTTAGTAAAATCTGTTTGGAAAATCAACCTATTTTTGTCACATGAATAATCAATACCGACCGATGCTATGTATGAACCTATCTAATAATGTTGTTAGACGAAGGAGATTAGTCTCCACGACACAGGAAATCCTATTGTGGAGGCTAGTGCTATTTAAATAATGTGATGTTTTTCTGAACAACAAAGTTTTTATTATTTTATTATTATTATTAAAACTATCATTTTCCGGGAACTAATTTCACATCATCGTAGCTACTTCGCCTATGTGGTTATACTTAATGCCTTATATTTAGAAGAAAGCATGAAACCGCTTTGATAAAAATACGGCACCAATTTTCAAAACTATTTGATTGAACGCCTGCAACATAGCTTACTGATGAAAATATTTCAGTCAACTAAAATGAAACTTCTTATTTCGTAACACCTGCGAGATAGGTTTCTAATCATAAATTATGAGGAACCGTCAGTTAGGCTCAAAGGTATGCAATAAACTGACAAATTCCACCGGACACCGTCGGTAATAACCGGCTATATTATCGCCACAGATAAATAATGCAAGTAAATCAATTAACTTTTATGGTCTGTGCTCTGTTCAGAGGCACTGGCATAAAGCGACACGGTCAATAGACTTTATAACGTCTCAATTTTCCGAGCTGCAGGAATTCGGTTTATGACTAAAGTATCAATTATGACAGACATTTATGATCTAGATTTTCTTACTAGGTGCAATAAAATGTCCCTTTGGTACATTATAATTTGTTAGTTACGAGTTTGGCTCCTGTTTTATTGCTGATCTGAGAAACTGGTTATGAATGGATTCACTAGATTTTCTATTTGCAGTACCGTTTGCGGATCATTTGAAAGTAGTTTGTTGTAAATCAAACTTGTCACACGATCCATTTGCGATCCATGGCATCATGATACATGCATTGCTTGAAAATTATACAATACAAGCGTCTTATGACCGAAATCTGTAATTTGCAACCTGTGATTGTTTTAAGGCATTTGATTGACACTACATCGCGCATTTCGTCACGGGAAAATCATACTGCTATTGACATAGTAATGCAGAGTAAGTAAATGGTCTGGAATAATATTATCTAACATGAGCAAATAGGTATATTTCGCTTAGTTTAAATTGCACTATTATAGAACATATTGAGCATAATATCTAAGTCATCACCCATAATGCTAAATATCCACACCTCATTGCACACTATCACGCTATCGTCGGTAGGGGTTGGCTGGGTGCCAAGTCCACGACTGGACAGCAGGTAACTCTGGCAATGGTTTGTGTGCATTCAGACGGGATAGTGGACTCGAAAGCTAGATTTATAACTGGCCAAGCCAGCCGTGAAAATTAGCGTGGATTGTTTGACCGGATTTATCACAATATGCATTGAAATTGATGTAATATGCAGATGATCGTTTTGAGGACCATCACAGCAATAATCTATCACTATTTCATACAAACATATGAACACGAGTTGCTAAACTCATCGCTAAACTCCGGACAGCAGACATTGAAGCGTCAAAAGTAGTTGTCGCAAAGGTCAAATTAGTTTTTCTTTTAGACAAGTTACTAACGCAATGAATGTTGACTGTCAAAATGAAAACTACAGCTACTGTTACCTTGTTACGCAATTACCTTGCGGGTCATAAATTGATGTAACTTTCCAATGATGTAGTTCAAGTTACTCACGTACCAGTAGCTCACCGCTCGCCTAGTTTCAACGCACCCGATCGACTTGGACGCGATAAAACGCAGGTATTTACGGTCGGCGTGCTGCCTATTGTTTTAATATTGATCGCTAACATTACTATTTACTTAGCAATTTTATACGTAAGTACTAGCTCAACATTTGTCATCATCTCTCCCAGGAATGTGAACAGCATACAGTTATACATACCTTTAGAAGTTTTAGAAGGACAAGCAGGCTAGGTAAAGTTTATTTCAAATGTTAATTTAAATTAATATCATTTTAAGTTAATATATATTCATATATCAACTTTATTTTATTGAACATTAAATAGATTTTAGAATGACTAGTACTATTGAAAAAGTTATAAGCAAGTTTGAATTTGTAGCGGAAATTGAACTTTATTTTATTGGAGTTAAAGTTATGTTTCCATAAACTTATAAGTTCACATGTTTGGCAAAGGATATCATTCATTTCGTACCCAAAAATTAAAGTGCGGTCAGAGTAAAAACATAGTAGATTCTCATCGTAAATAATGTCCCATAACATTTAATTTAATTTTTATTTTTTTTATTTAATATTTAATAATAAATATATACAGACAAATCACACAGATTGAGCTAGCCCCAAAGTAAGTTCGAGACTTGTGTTATGGGATACTAACTCAACGATACTATATTTATAACTAGCTGTTGCCTGACTCCGTCCGCGTGTTAATATAAAATAAGCGCCTGTTAAAATAATGGAAGCAATATGTACGTCCGCGATTGCCCCCGTTTTCGCAACATCTTTTGTTACTGCTCTGCTCCTATTGGTCATAGCGGGATGTTATGTAGCCTATGTCCTTTCTCAGGCTCTAGAGTCTAGAGCCTGAGAAAGGACATAGGTACGGTAAGTCTAGAGTCTAGACTATCTGTGAACCAAATTTCATTTCACACGGTTCAGTAGTTTTGGCGTGAAAGCCGGGCAGACAGACAGACAGACAGAGATACTTTCTCATTTATAATATTAGTATGGATAGATACATATATAGATAAACATCCAAGACCCAGGTCAATCAGGAAAATATCGTTTTCCATCAAGACCTGGCCGGGGATCGAACCCGGGGCCTCCACGTCGCAGACAAGCGTGTTCACCGCTGGGCCACGGAGGACGTCTATACCTACTGGAATGTTACAGGAAATAAAGTCTATAGGATTTTTAAATAACCGAACGTCTAAGATTACCCCCTGCTAGACCGAGGTAGAGTAATAGACTTGTGCGTTAGGTAATACTAAGGTATGGTCATAGTAAGCAGGTAGTAAAATAATAACAAGATGATTGGGGGAATCTTTTACTATTATTTAATAAAAGTACATGTTTTTATATTTCAGTTAACGTTTTCCAACCCTATTGGGAGTGGACTTATAAGAGGTTCATGTTTTGCGAAGCTCATATACCATACCAACCACATTGTGTAACAGCAGCAACCGACGGTTCGTTTGCCTAAATTTCATTCTAACCCTAGGTTAGGTACCAAAACTCTTCTGTGGCTTTACCAAATAGTGAGATAATATTAGTCTACAACTTGTTACTCCCCGCGGTTTACCTAATTTTGATCTAATAGGATAGGTGTAGAAAGTAGGTGGCAAAATACAAAAATACCTGCCACAACTTTCAGGTAGTTTATAACCCCAGGAGATAGATCATTATAATATAGTGACATAAAACTTCTGAAACTGACTCAACACATTTCGATTAGGTACGTATTGCGATTCGTCGATGCGCGATAGCATATTTTTACTCTTATCCAATGAAATTAATACGAATCACTCATAGCAATGTATTGTGTGAACTTCAAAAAGAGTCAGTATACACAAGAGCCTCAATTTAAACGCAATTACGAATCCGTTAATCTGCCTGAAATGAATCGACGCAGTTTCACGGTCACGGCGGCCACATCAAAGAGTTTCGACGCAGGGGATGTTGCGCCCCGTGCAGTCACCCTCTAGGTGTCCTCTATAGTGTTGTCGAACGATTATGGTGCGGTGTAATGGAGCGATTTTTTTTCTATATAATAAATATCGTTTGTGATTTATTATTGTTTTTTTTTTGGAATGTTAAATATATGTAAAAAGTTCAACGTTTGTTAAAAAAAGAGCTAAACTGATGGTTGTTTGCAAGTTCTGCAAGCGTATTGGATCTATGTTTTAGTTTAGACTGCTTTCTTAAAAAAAAAAAATATTAAAAAAAAAGAGTTGCCTCACAATTGGAATTTCTCCTGTATCGTAGGCGCGTTTATAAACATTTAAACTCACATACACAAACATGTAAGGTATATGTAGGGTAAGGTGGCCAACAGTGAACCACTAAAAGTTTAGACGCTCAGAAATCCATTCTATGTGACTGTAACAAAGATCTTTTTTGATAGATTACTTTGTGTCAAATATACTTTAAATCTGTATATCAAATTGAGCATTAAACTTATTAGAATAGCGAGAATTCATATTTTTTTTAAATTCGGGAAATGGTTCACTGTGTACAAACCTAAGTACACACTAAACCAGGGGGTAGGTCTACAGTGAACCATAGGGTACACAGTGAACCACCGCATATAAGTTGTATTTTGATGTTTAAAAAAATAATAAAAATTGACAATATGAAATGAACTTTATTCACCAAAGTGTCTAATACTATAAATGTATACAAAGTAGGCGTTATAAAAGTATAAAGTGTCATATTTTTATTTACTTCTTCTTATTTAGATTTTTGTAGTCAACATTAGTTTTATTTATAACAATATCAAATAAACTTATAACAATCAACGAGTTTTTTAGACTTGAGCAAGTTTTAATAATTATTATAAAACTTACTCTATGAGATCCATCGTAAAATAAACTTAATTTTAAACAGTCTTCAATTATTTTAATCAATATAAAACTTTTTATTCTAAAAGAAAATAATCAACAAAAAACTAAAGCAATGCTGAGAGTGACAAAATCAATATGGAAAGTTCAGTAGTGCTAGGTTAACTGCAAATTTATATGTATTTTGGCGACGGCTACTACCATCGATTTTGGGGGTAGGCAATATAAATTTAATATCATTCTTCGTGACCCCGGCCATATCTGGTTCAAGAGGCTCAGCGAATTTGTAGTAAACTTTGCTCTTCAATTTTAAATAGGAGACATAATAGTCATAGCCTGGTTCATTAGACTCTTCTAGAATTTTTCCAACATAATAATATTTCTTCTTCTTTTCTGTTTCTATTAAAATAATAACAAAATCACCCACATTAGGGTTTCTTAGTAGAGGTTGCGAAATAACTTCATCGTCCAGTATCATTTCATCGTCTTCACTGTCACTAAAAAAGGAGGTCCCTCCAGAAGAAGAGCCGCTCATATTAAAAGTTTCTTCAGTACTACTGGTATCATAATTTGTTATTTTTTCTACTTTTACTGGTTTTCTTACTTTTTGTATTTTATTCGGTTTTTTTTCTTTGAACAGGTCACTTTTCTTTACTTTCTTCACTTGTTTATTTCTCTTTTCTGCTATTCTATCCTTTTCAGGGGTATCAGTAGCTATCATGCTTTTCCCCAAAGGCCTGCGTCTTTTGTTCTGTCGAGGTCCTGCTTTCAGAGGATCTCTTAACATTTTTGGTGTTATAAAACATTTTACCTCTTTAGAAGTTGAGGCTTGGGGTCCCAAGATTTCTTTTGGAAATTGTTGGGATAGCACTTCTTTAATGTTTGCATCCGCTTCCGGTTGTGGATTATTGTTAACAACGGTTATCACCGATGAAGCTCGAACTTCAATGGCTTCTTCAATTTCTTGTGATGGTATTGATAACAAAATTGAAGGTGAGATTGGCTCATTTATTTCGTCTTCTATGTCTGTTGTAGAATTGTTTTCCTTGTCTGGTTCTGGTCTGTCAGTGACTGAGCTCGGCAAAAAATCCTCTTCTGTAAAAACGGAATTGTCATATGGAAAGATCCCACATTTCTTAAAGGCGTTGGTGATATTTATTGGCGTCATTGCCTTCAGATATGCCTCTCCTACACACTTAGCTATGTGGTAGATAGTAAGTGTTTGGCCTGGATTTTGAAGCAGCCACGAATCGACCGCGGCGTTATAATAAGTTTTAAAGGGTCCATTTAAGCCTACGTCTAAGGGCTGAAGTTTTGCAGTAGTGTGCGGTGGAACAGTAAGAATTGTAACTCCAGAAGATTTAGCAAGGTCAAGAGCTTCCAGTGAAAGATGGCTTTCGTGATTATCAAGTATTAACAGGGCGGGATTTTGTTTTGATGCACAGGTGTGCTTTACAAAATGCTGCATAACTTCTACGAATATCTCTGCATTCATCCAGCCAGTAGACGCAGCTAGACCAAGTGTGCCAGGAGGCGCACCATGAAGCATATGCGATTTAAAGTTTTTCCTGGGAAAAACCATGGCTGGAGGCAAAGCCTGGCCGGATGCGGAAACTATACAGCACGTGGTTACTAATACGCCCCTTTCACCACTTGTAACTTTACATACATTGCTTCTCTTTGGTGCTAAGACTTTTTGCGGGCGTTGCACCGTTGTAGTTGAAGTTTCGTCGAGATTGTAAAGACGAGTTCCGTTCCCAAATCCTGGATATCGCTCCATGGCTATTTTTAAGTTCTCAAAAAATCGATTTACATTCGATTTATTGAACGCTGTAGCCCGTGCCAAGCTGCATGCTTCGGGCTTTCTTAAGCTTAACTCACTGTGTCGTTTTTTAAAAGACCTCAACCAATCAACTCCAGCTATTTTGTTTTTCACCCAAGAGGGCGGAACCTTAAGGTTATTGGCCGTCCCCACTTGATATGCCAATCGCCGAGTGTCTTTTGCAGTAAGCCCATAGAACATAAGGGCGCATTCGCTGATATAGTTTTTTAAAATTGTTTCCTGTTCATGTGTGAACACCGCATTCACTTCGTAATTTGGAACAAATCCTGCTTCGTCATTTAATTCGTGCTTATTCACATATCTTCTGAGTGTAGAATATTTTAAATTACATTCAACCGCAGCCTTGTGAATGCTCCTACCATCTTTTACAAGTTGGATAGCTTTCTGCATATCTTGTGCACTATGTCCCCCAATTTTTCTTTCTAGCTTCTTTGTTCGACCCATTCTGAAACAAAGTAAAGGTAATTAGCAACCAAAAATACTTCAATAGCATAGGTACACAGTGAACCATGGTTCACTGTGTACCTGCCCGTTTTGGTCCACTGTGTACTACTTACGTTTTTATACTTTTAAGGTTATATTTTTAAGTAATCGGTTCAATACAAAATAATATCAGTATGTCTAAACGTTGCATAAATAGTTCCTTTGCAAGTGTGTATTAAGTAGTAAATTCAAAACAACAACGAGAATGATCTAGAAAAAAAAAAGTGTACTTACATGCCTTTCAACTTTTTTTGGTGCGAAACACAAAACACCTCACAGCGCGACTGTTTTCGGCGGAAGCGCGCCGTCGACTGGGGAATAACTATCGTGGCTACAAACAAGTTTAATCATGTTCGTAGCACGGAATGACAACGTTGCGTTTACGAGATATGAGTGGTGGGTCACTGTGTCCCACTGGTTCACTGTTGGCCACCTGACCATTCATGTAACATCCAAGGAGACCAACAAAGTACACATATTATAAGGATCTCCGGTATACTTTGTGCTTTTGACTAAGTTTGTAAGTTTAAAAAAAAAACGTTGCCCCACAAATATATAAATTCTCATACACAAACAGCCAGACCCGTAACAACGAATTGTAGACCATACAAATGTTTGCTCCGTGCGGGAATCGAACCCGCAGCACACGTACATATTATAATGAAAACATTTCTCGCACCACAATCAGCCGCACGCGCAACAGAAGGGCCAGTACGCACGTACGCAGGCAGTCCGCACAGTCGCGATTCGACACCTGAGTACACTGCACCCTTGCGATTGTTGTGGGGGATGAAGCTTCAAAAGTATGGAGATTGTTTCCAATACATACTTAAATTTTATCATACGAGCAATAAAACAGTTCTGACAGTAATGTACACACATCAAAAGTGTCTAGGGATCAACATATATTTTTGCAATAACTTTTCTCCTGATTGATATTAATTAAAATTTTCTTTAAGGATTCATCAAATAAAGTGTTTTCGTTTGTCACAGTAACGATAAACCAAGTCACCTTTGCATTAATAAAGAAATTTGCCATTTTCCTAATAAAGGGATATTTGACATTTGAACCACTAACACAAAAGTTCGAAAAAAAGACTGAAATAACAGTTTTCTCTAAAATTTTATTGGGTAACTTAAACAATTAATAATCAGTGTTTCTACCGCGAACACTAACAACACAAGAACATCGGTTTGGCATACTCAAAATGAGTTCATCCAAATCACGCTGTGGAATGGCCGCCCATGTTCGTTGCAACAACAAAAAAAGGTCTTCTTGCGACTGGATACCCTCCATATTCGGCAGAGCTCTTCTCTGTAGCATATCCCATGCATGCTCAATCGGGTTCAAGTCTGGCGACTGAGCAGGCCAGGGCAGGACATTGATGTTAGCTGCGGCGAGAGTCTGTTTTACAACTCTTGCGGTGTGCGGTCGTGCATTATCATGCATTAACCGAAATAAGGGACCGATTTGCACTTGTAGAGGAACGATGACGTCAGATACAATCGTCTCAGCATAAATTTGAGCGTTGAGGTTGCCTCTGATCCAAATCAACTCAGTTCTTCCGCCGATCCAAATACCCGCCCATACCATGATGGTTCCACCACTATAAGGATGGACTTCCTGGCAGGATTTTAATCGCTGTTGGCGTCCAGGGGTTCTCCAGTGTCGTATACGTCTTGTATCCGGTCTCATACCAAAACGAGACTCATCAGAAAAGCACACGAAACGCCATTGTTCTTCTGCCCAATTTCTGTGTTCAAGAGCCCATTGATATCGAATCCTACGATTGTGCATTGCTATAGGTGGTACCCGTAGCGGTCTTCGGGAATGAAGGTTCACTTCATGCAAGCGGTTTCTGACTGTTTGGTCGCTAATTAAGTTCCCTGAAGAGTGATGAAGCCTCACGGCTAACATCATGGCGGTTATTGTTGGAGCTCTTCGAGTTAAGATTTGAATGTATCGGTCTTGTCTCCGTGTGGTACAGCGATACCGTCCTCCATGGCGCTCAGCCACGGTACCAGTGCTTCGGTAACGTGTCCAAAGTCGACTGATAACACTCTGACTTGTATTCAGAGCTAAAGCCACAGTACGTTGCCGGGAACCAGCTTCTATCATTCCCACGGCTCTGAGCATTTCTTCCCTGCTTAAATGACGTCGCCGCTCCATAATAACGTTGGTTTTAATCAGTAGTAGGGAAACAGTAGCACTAATAATGTCTTCAATGCGTTGTATGTTTTTATAGGGAAAATATTGACAGCTGATTTTCATCTTTTACTCGAATTTGATTCACAGTTCCTGATTCAAATTATGAAATGCACCAAAAAGGATCCATATAAATTTATAAAATCATAAATTTATTACAAAGCCACATCTCAATCTCAAGAAATCCGCATAAAAATGCTTGATCCCTAGACACTTTTGATGTGTGTAGTTTAAATTAGTTGATTAATTTTTGCAGTATACGTTACTAATTTATTAAATAATGTTGTTACATCTTCATGTGATTGGTTGTTTTTTTTTTTGTTGTAATTATTATAAATTAGTGCTTGACCGCAATCCCGCCTAATGGTAACCAGTGATGCAATCATTGATGGCAAAGCGCGCTAGTTTATTAAGAGCCTATCTTTTAAAAAATACTGATTGAATAGGAAGGAAGACGGCAGTTGAGCGAAGTTATGCAATGTTAAACCCAACAATACGACCTACGATGCTGCTGCCAGAGGGAGATTAACTTGGAGACCCTCCACGACCAAATTAGCGATACAATAACATTTGACGATCGAATTTATGCTGATTGCATACCGCAACACAACTGTACAGACCCGTCTTCCGGACGGCTTCACCAGACATGATGCCGGAACACGACGAATCGCTTGGCGGCCAGACTTTGTCTGGTGTGTGGTAACTTCTGCCGGCAGCCGATGTCTCGGCGTACCATCTAATAATTGAAACGAATTCAAAAATTTTACGATATAAATTAACACTAAATAGGACTGAAGTTGACGCAGTTTAATTGTATAGGTATATATTTTTTTAATTATAAACTATCACTTGACCGCAATCCCGCCTGATGGTGAGCAGTGATGGTAAAGCGCACTAGTTTATGGTCGATGAGGCAGTAAAGTTCTGGAGTGGCAGTCACGTACCGGAAGACGCAGCGTAGGGAGGTCCCCAACAAGGTAGACTGATGACCTGATGAATATCGCGGGAAACCGACGGATGCGGGTAGCATAAGACCAGTCATTGTGGAAAGCCTTGGGGAGGCCTCAGGAGTGTTCAGCAGTGGATGTCTATAGGCTGACAAGAAGATATAGTAGATTCTCAGAGGTAGGCAGTTAGGAAATGCCGGCTCCATCTAGTTTAAAAAATATGACGTGTAAAAGTGATCGGTAATCCTGCTTGCTTAATAAATGATTTAATTTCAGTTTATGTATGTATCTGTGTATCTATTTAAGTTTATTGTATACATAATATATGCACCAACCTGAGTCTCATTTTCCATTCTCAACTGGCCTGGCAAGTATCGCAAGATACTAGACCCAACTCAATATCGACTTCCAATCTCCGGGGGGTAGTGATGTAGCGGTATCTACAACGCTACTCGTGAACACGTCATAGTGACGTCATGCAGATCCTGCATCTCGCAAGCAAAATTTACTGTGCAAGTAGCATATACATATCGTATACAACTTCTCAACATCAACCGTTGGGCGTGTGGCGGATCCTCACTTTTCTACAATGATTGAGGGAACTTGACACGTGTAACCTTATGCTTCTAAAGATGTTATACTGGTATCTCAAATACCATTTGTTTAAATGATTGAATAATAGTATTGTTCTAATTTCCAGAAAAAACAAAGTTTTAGCATAGGTATTCTACCAAAACAAGTGCGAAATCCGTCTCCATGCTTCCACTCACCGTTTTAAACAGATTCGATCACACATTAGAGGGGAGAACCAAAAAAATTGTCACAGGAACAATTACACGGCATCTGTCGCTGCTGCCGGCTCCGACTGCCGTCCCGGTCCGGTCCGGCCGAATTTATGCTGATTGCATTACACTCCACCGTGAGGGAATAAATTAAACAAGTACCTCTATGACTCATATAGGGTAGTTATTGATTTTAAAATAAATTGGGCACATCTGGCTAGGCAGAATAGAAAGTTACTTAGTACACTCAAGAGTTAGTAAACAACATGCTGAAAACTGTTCATACTATTAATAGGTAAGTAGTCTAAGCCCGTGTGGATTTAAATCTACCGGCTTGTGTGGGTAGTTTCATTATGAGGTTAAAACTAAGCAAGTACCACTGACAGTCATACTGGTGACTTCAGTGTCATGCTAACAAATTATAGCGTTGCTAAATTGAAAAGTATAACTGTGACATAGCACTACAGCCTCTGTGGCGTAGCGGTAGTGAACGCGGCCGCTGCGCAAGGAGGCGCGGGTTCGATCGCCGCGCAGTGCAAATATTTGTATGCATAAGTATGAATATTTGCACTGGTTTGGTCATGCCCGGTTGCCATACGAACATCTATCGGCAGTCGTTACGGGTTGTTGGAGCCCTCAAACGTCCAATAATTGGACTAACTGTAATGCTTCGATATCGCCTTCGGGTTGTCGAGGTCAAACGGCAGTCGCTTCACGGAAAATATCGAAGTTTAGCCAAAATCAGCAGTTAGACTGATAAAGCGGACACCAGATTCCAAAGCAGAAAAAGCTTCGGATGCGACGGCTACACGTAAATAATGCGTGCTTAGGTACCTACATGTCTTGTATGCTAAAAGCTTGCTTCATTTACTCTTAATTGCCAAAAAAAAGAAGAAAACCAGTTTCTTGTGCCACAAACATCAAACGGGGCTAACTCTTAAGCACTATGTATTTTCTATAACAATCCAGACTTGCTTCCATTATACCATTATTCAGTTCCTGGAAGCTGTACCTACGTATTGTTCGAGTGTATTCCTCCTATTAATGGGCGAGGAACGATTTGTCACCCCAATTAGCATAAGGAATTCATACACGGACCGATTAGTCTTGCTACGTTCCCTGAAGTGTCTTTTTGGAGATGTCGCGGAGACTATGCGATTTGTCGAAGCCAAACTGTTGCGGCGTGATGCATGGCTTACATCTGCCTTTGGAGCTATTGTGTGTTATGGCTGCGTAGTTTTCTGTTGTATTGTTTCTTGGTGACAATTGGACAGAGAATAATGTTCATTATAATTTCTGCATGCAATAGATTTTTCCTTTCTTCTGTTCCTTATTTCCATCCATTTAACTTTATGGCATTGAATTCGAAGACTACAAAACAATCCCTTTCACTTCTTTACTTGTTGATAGCTTTTATGGTTATAAAATTTAGAAGATTGGTATTCATAGTCATTAGTCAAATCACATTTGTATACTTATTGGTTATCGCAGTGAACTAACAATAAGAAATCAAAATGTGATAACCTATTGCTACAATCCTTTTACCACAAATCGTATAATATTTTGTCAGATTATTTACAATCTATACAGCGTTGCATAACTTGCGCAATACAATCTGACGATAGTCTCGTGGGAGTTCACCGCACGGCGCAGTCCCTCAAACATATCAACTACATCCATTACGCGTTCCCAGAAAGGGTAATTAGAACTCACTTGCACTCTGCAATTTTGTACGAGTGTGTTTTTCACAATCCACTGTATTTGCTGAAAATATAATGTTGATTTTACAAGATGTCCAAATTTCTGTAGGACTGACCTAGTAACCTGTTCACTCTGCACGCTTATTTTGCATCATATAATGAAAGCGATAGAGACAAATAGATAATGTTGTTATGATAGTAGTGGCCTAGTGAATATGACTTGTAGGTAGCGGATTCGAACCCGGACAGGTACTTTTCTAAAGCCGTAAAGGAAACCAAAACCACGAACAACGAACCAATAAATTCGATGACTTGTAACGTCTAATACCACTGGAAGCACGTGCATTACTGTCTCTCATCGCATAGAGAGAAAGCGATTGTGAAAAACACAAGGAAGTTGTAGGAACCCCATAGATCAATTATAATTTAAGTTGCAGAAGGGTACGAGCTTATATCTGCGACTTATAACTTCGTTGATTGCAGTTGGAGCTGCCGAAAATCTAGTTTAATGGTGTACAACAGCAGTGGAGTGCTATATGCTGTTGGAAAAAGTGAACGAAATCGCAACTGAATTCCATTAATCCTTCCACCTATTTGCACCTGGTTTCTCCTTAACAATGACGTCACGAAATTCCTGTCCTAATTCAACGCACCACATACCACTGTACGTTCAGTACATCTATACCGCCCAACGGACGCATCCGCTACTGTTCCCAGAAGGACTAATTAGCACCACACTTGTGTCTTGATTAATGCGAACACTAATTACGTGGACAAGCGGTGTCTGTCACTGAGTGCACCGTGATTTGTATGATTGGGTCATGAGTTAGTTTTGTTACGGGGTGGGTATTCAGAGGTTAACAGTAGAATGGGTGTCAAGTATAGGAGAAAAAAAAAAAAACAAAATATCGGAAATAATCATAATCTGGTCCTCATTGCTGATCAAGGATCGTTGTACTTGATTTAAGATAAATTAAGAGGTGTATGTATAGTTTATAATACATATCAGAATAACACAAAAGAAAAGGACTATTTTTTAGTAAATAGTCCTTTTTTTATTAATTAGGATTTTATCAAAGCTGAACTACAATATTTTAGTAAGAAACATATGTATGTCCCATTGTCCAGTCCCGTAACTACCTTCCCATGCATCTACTCGCGAGCCACAGACGGACCAGCCCAACAAAAAAATAAATACGAAACACCATTAGTCCACTCCATAAAACTTTGCTCTCAACAATATTCGATACTTCAGTATCGATAAACACATCTCCCCTTCCCTACAAAATATTATAAATCATTGCCAATACTGTATGTATATCGAGATTTTATCGACACCAATAACTGTTTTCGCCAAACGCATCGTTTTTACAACGACTTTCCCACCAACTTATATTTGCCAACCCCAAAATTATAGATACATCTCTTTTTGAAAGCAGTAAAGGTGATAGTCCTTTGGGAGTTGAATCCGATGAAGTTTAACATCAGCAAAATTAAGTTGGTATCCTTTTGTAATTGTCTAATACCCCAAGAGACGGTGCGTGGCCGTTCTATTAACATTTTAATGCTTATAGATGTAATCACAACATAAATAGCTAATTTATATGCGTCTAGACAACACGGCAACGAATTACAACTGAGGTGAACTTAATTGACTCTAAATAATTTGATAGCATTTCTGTTCGTTTCAATTTCATGATAGGCTGTTAAATTGATTAACTCACCTTTAAAATTACCTGAAGAGCTCTCTCTTTGAAGGTTCGCCGGCTCAGGTTTAGCCTTCAATAATTACTATAAGAAACAGAACAGTCGTGGTCCCCATTTACGAGTTCTAGTTCATAGGTTCGAAACCAATCAGATAATTCGTGTAAATAATTTCATTAACACTGCCATATCCTGGAACGAAAAATTCAAAGACACGTGTTATTTACCAACCCGAAATGGGCATCCGTGCTCCACGGTACATTGTACCTGTATACACGGTATACAGCTCTAGATCCCAACAAGCAGAACGTGATAGGTTGATTATGAGTCTGTATTTGATCACATCCTAAAAACGAGCAAAAGAAATCATTAGCGTTATATAAAACTTATTACGTTATTATAAAACGGATCCCATTTTGCAACTTTGATAAGAAAGATACTATATACTAAATTGGTTTAGGTTGTTAACTAAAGGAGTGCGTGGCAGAAAATCTCCCCGAGTGCCCGGTGGCTGCTGGTCCTCGGTTTCGACGAGGACGAGCAGACGCTGGGCCGGTGCACCCTGGGCGCGGGCAACAATCCCCGGCGTGGGGGATTTCTGCCCGAGCGGAGGTGTCGCTCCCGAGGGCTCTCTATCTACGCTCTGCAGTAGCAGAGTGTATGAATAGGGAGCGAGGTGGGTAGACCGCGGGCCGTTTTTACAGTCCGCGGTCTAGGGTCCAGGGGCGAGAGACTTGGGGAGTCTCCGCCCCCTATTGGATGAACCCGAGGCGGAGGAGCGCGCGAGTGTCGGCGTGCGCCTCAGAGGTCATGCACGGGGTAGTTTAACATCTCACTACCCCGTACACGAGGCGAGGCCCTGACAACCGGGCCAGCACTAGAGTGTGGGGCTGCGTAGGAATCTGGACTCCCGCGGCCTCAAGCAAACGTGAGAGACGAGACACCGGGGTGGTTTTTAGTCAGTAGGATTCCTACAGACCCCGTCGCCCACCCCAGGGTGGCGGACATCCATTGAGATTTTCCACCCAGGAACAAAAAAAAAAGGTTGTTAACAAAAGATAAACAACAAAAACCACGTGAATTAGTTAAACAAAATACCAGTCACTTCATCTCTCATGCTCCGTTACAGTTATGACAGAAGTGCCTTTCTAATCGAAACTATGCCAAAATAATATACATATTATTTTTCTATTTTACACTATTTGAGTATCTACTTAACGATATTTACTACTTGAACTTCAAGCACAGAGTACTGAAACTTCAGGTGTCAGTATTCACACAAATTTGTAAGAACGGTGAGAATTGGGGTGCTGTTATGCCTGTAGGCATGCTAGCACTTGTCCCGTTTGATGATGAGGGAGTAATCTGGCCTTTTGGGGAGATTCCCTTATTCACAAACTTAATTTAAGTGCAGTGCTTCTATTTCATTTAGACAAGGACAGATGATAAAAAGAATATAAAAAAAAATAGATAACGCTTGAAATAAATTGATGTATTTTTGGTAGCTCTATTTTCAATCTCGTCTAAACTATCCATGGAGGTATTAAATATGATAGGACTAAGCTTAAGTACAAGAAGAAGAAGAAGAAGAAGAAGCTCAGGTATATAATATTTATCTGTTATCCTTTTCTCAATTTCTTTTCTTTTACTTAATTTGAAATGGAATGGAAAAAATGCACTGAATTCAAATTTAGTAGAACAGGGGAATTATCGCCACTGTCTTCAATATAATTTAGCGTAATAGTATACTTCAGGAGAGAAAGAGTCTCTTTAGGATTTTGGTTTGAATTAACTTGTTCATTTACAGATTCTCAGCTTTATCCGAAAATACTCTTGAATCTTTTCTGAATTCTTGATAGGTACGAAATAGCTTTTTTTTTTGTTTTTACCAATTATTCATATCTACCACTTGATATTTATTAAAAAGAAAGAAACATGCTTTCATTGACAGTTTTACACCTGACGCTGATTTTCAGCTGCAAGGTTTACGCAAATATTGCAATTTATTTTGTTGCTTTATTACAATTCCAACTAGATTACTAAGTATATGGGAGACTACAAATCTCAATTCTACCGAGAATTGTCATCAATCATCAGTTTTTCCCACCCTCGGCAAGGAGTACCTCCATGCTAATAACGCACCTATTACAAAAGATATTCGATCCAACAAAAACGTAACGACTTTACAAAGACAGATCATCTATAGGTAGAAACCAGTACCAACTTTATGATATACTCCACATCACTCTTAAAACAATACATTAAAGTTCATATTAACACCTAAGTAATGCAAAAGAAAATACTGCTGAATTGACGGATTAGCGGAAAGTAGAAATCTAAAACAATTTTCAACTTGCAGTTGCATTCCGTCTTATATACAGACAAATAAAGGAGATTTTCAGTCGATCGTGTGGTTTGAGGTAGCTTATTTGGCCAGGATACTCATCAATCAAGCCGGACTTTGATGGAGGTGGTGTAATCTAGTTTGTCTGTCTATCGTTCTACTAAACACCTACTAATTGCGGGTACAGGTGCAAGTATTAGAAATAAAGAAAAAAAGTACATTTATTTGCGTCACTATTAATTTTTCATCCTGTTTTCAAACAAAGTGTAGGTAATTATATCATGTCCTCCTTGAAAAGTTTTATATTCACTTACCAGCATATGTATACGAAAACTTTTAGAGTAAGTAAAATTCTACACAAAAAGAGGTTAACAAGAAGATTTATTCTCGGAGTATTAATGCTAAACCAAACTAATACATTTCTACTAAACCAATTTATTTTGTTTTTTGTCACAGTTCCTTTGATTTGTAGGACACGAATCTCAAATCCAGATTTATCAAAATATTCACAACATATTGTGCTCAACTTTTAATTTCAGTGTACAAATAGAAGGTACACTCGTACAAATAAAGTGCGCTACAGACGCACATGTGTTGATCGGTAGAGCTGCGCCCGCGGCATTATCGAGTGCCATAGTGGCGTTAGTACTTTCGATATTTAGTTTGGATGTGGCAATTTCTGTAAAAAGGATGGTACTTTAATGGACCTTAGAACTACCCATCTTTAGTAGGCCAATTTATATTACTCTACTAATTAATTAAATTCATATATGCATAAAACATTAATGTACTTAAAGGTGTATATATTAATGTAATGTAGTGGTATCCTTCTGCATCGGTATTAGAAAAAAAAAATAGTTAATAGATGATAAGTGACTTTTTTCTATGAGTACATAGGTTTGTACAAAGTTTTCATTCTATCTAACTACTCTGAGAGGAGAGGCAGAATCAATCATCAAGATGTCTTACGCAATTTCTTTAAAGTCTAGACATAATCTTGGTCACACTTGGTCATAGGAACACACAGATTGAGTCGAACAGAAAACTGGCAGTACATGCATTTGTAAAAGAATTCGTGCCGCTCAAGTTCAGCGTTTCCGCTGACCTGACTTGTTGGGTAGAAGACTTTCTTACTGGACGGTCCCTCCGAGTCGTTGTCCACGGATGCTCATCCGAGCCCATGTTGATTAATGCCGGTGTTCCTCAGGGGTCTGTTCTCTCTGTAACTCTGTTCCTGCTGCATATTAACGATCTGCTGATGCCCGGTATCTATGGGTATGCAGGTGACAGCACAGTTGTGGAGAGATACCTGCTGGATGCTCGGGCTAGTAGGGAATCATTCCGGTTCGAAAGAGAGGCTATGGTAAAGCGGACGAGTGTTGCACTACAGGCAGTCTCCAAATGGGGCAATGCCAATCTTGTAGCACACAATGCCGCCAAAACACAGGCGTGTCTTTTCACCGCCAAAAAGAGCCCGTTCACCTTGGCTCCTACTTTTCGAAATGTATCCTTGGAGTGTACCGACCGCCTTCAGCTTTTGGGAGTTGAGATTTCCTCGAACCTAAAATTTGAGCGGTTCATTGAGTCCAAGACCAAGGTGGCGTTATTGCAAAGGTCCGGCGGTGCTTCACAGCAGAGCAGCTTTTAATGATGTACGAAGCACAGGTCCGCTCGAGTGTGGAGTACTGCAGCCACATTTGGGCTGGTGCTGCTAAGTGTCACCTGGCCACTTTGGATTCAGTGGAAAGGCATGCAAAGAGGCTCATTGGTGACCCTGACTTAACTCGAGTTGGTCTCCAAAGCCTAGAGCATAGGCGTAGAGTAGCCAGCCTGTCGGTGTTCTATAGGATGCATTTTGGGGAGTGTGCGAGGGAATTGCATGATTTAATTCCCCCACCTCCGTTCCACTACCGGACGACCCGTCGTACGGCGAGTTTCCACCCTTATGTTGTAAACACCACTACGATCCGGACGAAGCGTTTCGCTTCCTCCTTTATACCGCGTACATCGAGGGACTGGAACAATTTGCCAGTGGCGGTATTTCCGTCGGACTACAATTTGAGGGTCTTCAATGCTAGAGTGAATAAGCTCTTAATAAACTAATGCGCTATGCGCTTTACCATCAACGACTGCGTCACTGCTTACCATCAGACGGGATTGCGGTCAAGCGCTAGTTTATAATTTTATTTAAAAAAAAATAATTTGATGAACACTAAAAATAAAGATCTACCGACCAACTCCTCTACTTACCGGACATTTGATTTCCATCACCAGTTATTTACAAAATTTTCTCAAATAAATTATATTTTATGAATTTTTACAAAAGAACCGGTACTAGTGACCATCTCACTGACCAAGGGTTTATTATTATTAGTAATTAACCATTTATTTAATTGACGGACTTCATTTACCATTTGTGACTTCGAGTAACAGCTTTATGAATATAACGCAGTTTTGTAAACATACTATGTATAAGCTGCCACAACTTTTAGACTCGACGCTTATATTTAGGTATTAAGTTATTGTGTACATTTTTAGTTATTATTTTCTTGCTTTAGTGAGCACAGTTTCATTGTATTCTTGGTATATTGGCGTGGCAAGCTGACTTATTACAAACAACTCAATTTAATTTTTTGTGTCTTATATTGTTATTTACTTTGCATTTTATAGAATCAAGTATTTTCTGAGTTTGTTGCGCTATTTCTTCTCAGCGTAAGCTGTTTGAGGTTTTGTCTCTGTCTGTCTCAAATAATTTTGACTTTTGAAAAGTGCTAATTCGAAGCCTAATTTCAATAGGACTCTTGATTTTAAACCGAAATACCCATATTATCATAACGTACAATAACACACATATTATGATTATAGGTACCACATCTGTTCTTTCATCCTCCCCGCGGCTCATATTCGATGCATTTCCCCTAGTGTACCACGGGGGCTCAAGTGGCGAGGTGTACCACTCACTACCGATCGATAACGTTTATTGTAATAGCACGGACAATTCTCTAAGCTCTTCAACTTTTTGGACATTCAATCTGTTTGCAGCGAGTTGATTGATGTAGTGAAGAATAGTTGTTGGTAAAATGTACTGACTGTGAAACTGACTGTGGGTTCAAAAAGAGACTGTTAAAACTCTCCTGCGTTTCACCTAAAACTGCAGCTACACAGTATTTTGCTAAATTTCTGCCTGTCATATATTTATGCGACTTAGTTATAAAGCTAGAGTCGAAAAACGGTGTGACGAGTCCATTCTAGAAATATCAGGAATGTTTGCTGGTCATAAGTACTTTTGATTAAGGACCATTTTTGATACTGTGGTAGATTAAAATTTTGATGTAGTTTTGTGCTGTATATTTAATTAAAGACATCAAAAGAGATAGGATACCTTTTTGAATTAGAGCTCCAAAAATTTAAATGAAATCGACCGTAATCGCAACAAACCGCAGCCGTCAATAATATCGTTCATCACAAAATGTTTTACATGAAAAAACCTTTTTATAATCAATTGATTTTCCGCGCGATCAGGCCGATGTGTCGGACAAACGGACGGAGGTCGGTGTTTAAAATTTATGTAATTAAATACAGCGTGTCAGTTGGCTTTTGGGTTTTTGTTTGACCGACTTTGGGGAGAGGATATTGTAATATAATAGGAATTTTTCGGACATTTTACTTTCAGTAATTTCTCTTGTGAGGGTGAGTTTTACCATTATTTGCAAAAAATAATCACGTACCTACCAAATGTTTTTGCTGTACCATGATGATCATATTTTAGTAATTCAGTCAGTCGGTACAGTATTGCGTTCTCATCATCATCATTATCATTTCAGCCGAAAGACGTCCACTGCTGGACATAGGCCTCCCCCGAGGTTCTCCACGACGACCGGTCCTGTGCCTCCCGCATCCAGCGGTTTCCCGCGACCTTCACCAGGTCGTCGGTCCACCTTGTCGGGGGCCTACCCACGCTACGTCTTCCGGTGCGTGGTCGCCACTCGAGAACCCGTCGGCCCCATCGGGCATCGGTCACTCACTCGTCGGTGGCCCACTGCCACTGTAGTGTTGCAATTCTTCGGGCTATGTCGGTTACTCTCGTTCTTCTGCGGATCTCCTCATTCCTGATTCGATCGCGCTGTGAAACCCCAAGCATAGCCCTCTCCATTGCCCTTTGAGTGACTTTGAGCCTTCTTTTAAGGCCCATTGTTAGTGACCACGTCTTAATTCCATAAGTCATCACTGGCAACACACACTGGTCGAAGTCTTTTGTCTTGAGACACAATGCATTGCGTTCTACTGAAAATGTTTTTTTATAAATATTTTTTATTATACATATTTCGGTATGTATATATGTAGGTATGTAATATTACTATTTCGTGGACTCACCAAGGACAAGCAGCGTTATATTAAAGAACATGATATCCATAATATGCCAAACGAACGGACAATTAATTATCATAACATTGCTTACCTTATCTACGTCGTACAACGTCGAAGTGCATTTAAATTCAGTTTCACGACCACCTTTCACGGTAAGTTTTCAAGTAATTTACGAGTGAATATTTAAGTATCACCTACCAGGGGATCAGAACATGCCAGGGGTGGAGTTTTGTGTGTTTTACTAATTGCTAAAAGATGTTAATCAGGTACCGGAGACGTATACCCATCCCGTTCTAATACACACAAAGATTGACGCGCTATCTCTCTCACCTGTCCTAAAGATATAACTCAAAAGCTGAAGCAAAAACCATGACAAGGAATTAATTAGAACTCAAGGTAAATAATGAAGATTGTCGCTGGTACTAATGAGTTTTCTGTAAAGTTCTGTTTAGTAAAATAATTATGAGACAGGTAATTAAGAAGTTTAGGGGAGTATGCAAATGGGTCGAAGTTAATTATCCAGAAAATGACAAAGAATAATCAAAGAATGATCCTCGTGAATAGTTCTTCTGTAAGATATGTACATATATTATTATTTAACCAGAGCTCCACTATCGAGAATTAAACGTACACTTGTCGAACTTTTAATCAAATATCAGCTTCAATAGGTATCTATTTTCGACAATGTAATAATACTTCAATAAACTACAACTGACCTCAAACACAGCTACATAAAGCCACAATCTTACATTTGCAACCACACAAACAAAAGCTAAAGGTTTTCATTAACCATCGTGTAACGCCTCACACACACGATCCTTTGACCACGTTATTATGCGACGTGCACCCTTGCTTATAAAAAAAATGTATTAAAAGAGAGAAATGTTTGAATAAGTGTGTGATTGCGGGCCGCGGTGCAGCGCGAGCAAAACGAGGCGTTTCATTAGTAGGTACGGGAGGAATGTTCATTTTGAGGAGGATTTCAGTCTTTTTGTGCGATACCTGATGTCGAGACTGTTCGGTATTAAGGTGAAATTGCATTTTGGGAGTTGTCGTACTGATGGTGTTTTATTTAGGTCTTTTCAAAATGCGTTTCTTTTCTTCGTGTTTGGTCTGTGAACGTAGGAATGTTTATTAATGTCTGCTTGGATTTGACTTGTGCTAAGGGATTAGGGTTCTAGGGTTTCCAAGGTTATTTGTTAAATCAACTCGGCTGACTTTTAAATAGGCGTCTTCTATCGTATCGACATTACCACCTAATAGATCATGTCGTAATATATCTACTGTTTTACAATGACTTATTTTAGTCTATCAAACAAGTCATTAACTTTAACAATCAAAATAAGTCTTTGCTCTTACCCGATTAAAGTACAATTTTATTTAATTTTGAATTATTTATTTATTTATTTACAGGTTTCTTTGATCCACGTGTAGCATGGGTACCATTATTTAGACGACAAATGTAAAAACAAATGACATCACCCAAAACACTCGTTCCTATATTTAAACCCTAACTTGCGTGTGGTCGTCTTTACACGATAAAATGTCTGCAATCAAAGCATTTAACGGTCCAACGGCGGTTGTCAGCGGCTCGCGTAATTTGAATTTGGAATACAACGCGCGATTGGCAAGACGCATCGTCAATGACGCGGCACCGTGTCGCCCGATGTGTGGGGCGGCTTTTATTTTTTAATGTCCAATGTTTTGATCGAACTGCCCAAATGTCTGAATTTTTAACGGCTATTAAAAAGATTTAGTGGTACTTCTGAGCAGTCTTAAACAAATCGAGCGAGAATAAAAAGGTCATTATAATCAGTTTTCTATGTCGTTGTGTGACTGTAAAGTTTCTTCTAAAGAAAACTATTCTCTATTAATAAATTATTTACGTATGTAGATTGCTTAGTTTTTTAGTTTTGAAAGTTTTTCTTCGAAAATTAATTAGTTTACTTTTATTACTAGGTACATGTTGGTTGTTTGGAGAATGTGACAAACAAAATCAACGTGTGAAAACAAAATAGATCATATTAGATTATACATAGCATACATAATCAGCCCATAATATTCCTACTCTTGAGACAGGTCTCCTCTCGGTAAGAAGGAGTGGCCCGTAATCTAGCACGCGGACCCAGTGCGGCTGGTAGAAGTTACATGCCTTCAAAGTTTTTGATCTAAGTCATGCCAGTTTCCTCATGATGAGGTGAACACTGCTCAATTGCAATGTTCAGAGTGATAGGTATCTTAAAATGTCACATATTTGTATCTCAAGAACGGCTACACTCATTTTTATGATCTTTAATTTGTTCGAATTTTTTGTTCCCCAAATAGAAGAAAATCATTTATAATGAAAATATAGGAACAATTGTCGAATAAATAAGGTAATTAATTTGGTCACGCATTTTGTATAGAACGGCTTGTATGGATGATGTATCGATGCCAGTACGAGATTTGATTTCGATACTGTTCGCAAAGGTGGCAATGTACCTCCCTAAGCCCTGCTGGGACTTACTCCAGTTGATTCAGGTTGAATTGGGAACCGATCCTATTATGTTTCCTAACAGAGAACACTAACTACCAACAGATGAAAATAACTCCTAGAGAATCAGACTTTCTTATTTTTCTATTTCTTTTATATTCCTAATTTATAAGTTATGAGCCCATAAACATAATAACTAGGTATATTTTAAAATAAACGTCGACGCACACTGGACGGCTCTGCGACAGGCCGCGCGTTATGACGCGTGTCGCGGCCGCGCGGCCCGAGTAGTTTGTCTCCGCTGACCATTTCCTGCACATCCCTCCTGTATGTTGTTATAAAGCGATAGAGTCGCTTTTGTTTGTTTTTTTTTTTTTTTTGTAAGTTTCCTAGCTGACTAGAATTTTTATGTAACTTTAAACTAAGTTACTTAACTGAAACCCGGTTCAACTTATTGGCGACAGGCATATTTTTGTTGAAAAATGTCAAATTTGTACTTTAAAAGCGACAAACCAAGGAGGCATGTAGTTTAACAGGTACTTATATTTTTTTTATCAGAAGATTATCAAAGGGTACTACTGTACGATACTAGGCATATTTTATCAATAGTCAAACAGTAGGCCGGCCCTGGTTCGTAGACTTCTTAAACATAAAAGTCACCATGAAATAAACAAGGCATTTCTTCCATAGCTTTTCCTGTCGCGGCTAGGTTGGACCGACCCGAGGGAATATTTCAAGAATATTATTATGTAAGAACATGCGCGGGACTTTATGATCACCTAGCCTTTCACGGTGACCGCTCTGCCGCGTCGCAAACAACAGGGTTGACTGTTTGCCCAAATATGTTGCGTATTTTTATGTGGTGAACTGGTCTAAGGCGATAACATAGAATTTAAAAATGAAATTTGTTTTAAATTTCCCTGACATATTAGGTTAACTCAATATACACCTACTTAACATACACATAAGTAGTATGGGACGCCCAGCTAGAATGACCGACGACCTTAAGAAAATATCTGGGAGGCTGTATGTGGAAGGTGGAGGTTTTGTCCAGCAGTGGACTGCGATAAGTCGAGTTGATTGAAATACCTACGGTCTCTAATTTTCACTCAATATTGTATGTAAGTAATAAGTCTAATTTAAAAAACCACACGTTTCCTTAGTTAATTTTAGCACTTATTTCTAAGAAGCAACATGCAACTATGAACACAAAAGATAGAATTAACGTGAACTTTTCTAACAATGCCAGAATTTCTCATATAACCTAATATCATGTTATTTTTTATCGCGTAGCAACCCTGCTAAGTCCGGAAGTTTGTCCGCGGATTCTTTATATTTATATTCACCTTGTCGTTCGTCCAGCAGATTTATTCACTTCTTTAGAGCGCGCGCACTGACCGTGTCCATGGATCGCCCTCTGTATACTCGCCCTAACTTAGATACGCACTGGTTACAAAATTGTTGGTATTAAAACTGTAAAATGTTACTTGTTCTACAGGGTGTTTATTTAAAAGAAAAAAGCTTTCAAGCCATCACTGATATACAAGGTGTATCTGACATCGTAACGTAAACTTCGCCAAAAGGCTACACAGCATGCCACTAATAACTGGCACTAACATGGTACTTGTTTGTGCGTTGATGTCAGAGACACCCTTTATATTTTTAGGCTATTCCTATATCAAAGTTAAAAAAAACAATGCTATCTTTAACTTTTAATTCTAAATAAGACTCTCAATTCTTGATTTGGAATTGACAGTCTTTGGACAAGATCACAGTCCTATTAGTATTTAGCAATAGCAATATGTTATAAATAAATTCATGATAATTGCTTCAGGTAGGCGAGAAACGTGTTAATCTTTAGGATTGCTTGAGTGTTAGAATCAAAAAAAGACCTTATAATATCCATTGGTCGTTAAAACCTTTCATAATGTCCAAAAAATTGCCCATATAATTACAACATAAGGTGAATTTTAAAGGTACAAAACTATCCATCTTCCACAAACCGCTTCGTGTTATCCACCCAGTGCGAGCACTCACCGTACCCCACTTTACTATGATATGTGTTGCGTAAAATTTTGTTTTTCAGAAGTCAGGCCTGCCTAAGGTATCGCTGACAAATGTCCGACAGTTTATTATAGCGTGGATAAAAGGGATAGTGGACGACCACCTTTAACGTCTCGTATGTACTTGTTTTTTCATGGATTTATTTTTGAGTGGATGTACCAGCTATAGTTGACCGTGTTTGAATGTGAAAGGTAAAATGTTATTACTATACCTTTTTTGAGGTGATGTAAAACGTGTAAGGTTAATAGTAACCTTAACAGATGAGTTCGACGAAAAAGGTCTCAGGAGAGAGTCCTTAACATTTTCATTAATTTTCATTGGCATTTACACATTTTGAAAAACAAAATACAGCCAGTAAGAAAAGGGACAATTTTAATTTAGCTGTTTATTTTGGATTAGCTGTTTTAATGTTATCGTTTCAGCCGAAAGACATTCTGTATTGGACTCTGGCCCTTCCAAGCACCTACACTTTGACTAAGCATCCAAGGGGTTTCTCCAGCTTTATCAAACTCGGCCAACCTTTTGTGAGGCCTTCCAATGATACGCCTTATACTACCTGGTCACCATTCCAGAATCTTTCAGCACCATCGGCCATCTGTTCTGTAAGCAATGTACCCTGCTCACTGGCATTTACGCAAAATCAAGCATGGCTTTCTGCATTGCCCTTTGGGCGACTTTAATCATTCTAATAAAACTTATTGTGAGCGACCTCGTTTAAGTACCATAGGTCATCACGTGAGTATTGCCAATTCCCCGTCAATACTACATACATTCGCAAATTTTCATCTTCCAAAAACGACACATGCATCACTCACGAACTACCCCTAAACTTCATTATGCTCTAATCACCCCGTCCCCCGCGGCATAACTGCACAGCGCTAATCCCCATGTTGCACACTGATGCCCACCGATCCCCATAGATCTCCACCTGGCTGGCTAAGGGGATTTGAGTGTACGAGAGTTTCAATCGAGGGATATTGTTGATTGATGTTTTTTGGTGTAGGTTTTCTATTTTTTTAAGTGTTGCTAAATTGCTTCCTTTATTTCTTTGTTTTTTGTGAAACAAAAGTATTGGCTAAGGTTATAAAAGGTTCTACAAAGTAGTACAAAGAGTTAACGTCAATTCTTAAGGAAATATCACTGTATCTTTTTTGTTCTGGATGGGAAATCATCAAATGAACTCTCCCACTCTGGGCGGAGCGGAAGGTGGTGACAGATTTTTACTGACTAAAATCGCCTGTGCACCAGGGCCACGGTTTCTTTTATAACCAACCCGCAACCCTGAACCAGGAAGTATCGGTCATCGTGGATCCCGTCACGATGTACTGACATTTCTTGAGGCGTGCGTGAAACAGAACGCGTCGTCGAACCAGGCCTGGTCCTTGCAGTACAGTAACAAGTGGGCAGCTCGCTGCCTTGTTTTCCTTGCTTGTTACTGTACCTTGCACCTGTCATTGATGAAGGGAAAACATCATGAGCAAGCGTCCCAATTTGTGCCTTCTTTGTATAAGTAGAGGCATTTGCGCTGACATAGGACGTTGACAAGCTGATATTATTTCCACCCATTTCAAACTAAACCAAACAATCTTCTCTTAAATGATGCGAAACATAACGACAAACAATATGACCACAACAACTGATGCAATGACAATAACAAATAGCCTCAAATCGTGTTCATGCCAAACTATTCAAATCGCCCGCTCTAATTGACTCGCAGCCATTTCAACAGGTGATTTGATACCCTCAATCGCTTCTAGCGTCAATAAACCTACCTACATCCGATTGAAGAAAACTGAAGAACAAAAAGGAATATAGGTCTTCGTTTGTTTGCTCGTGGTAAAAGAAGAGATGCTGCGACATTCGTCATCAATGAAGCGAGTCACACCGACGAGTCGCTGTTATAAATTAAATGAAAGTTGAGCTTTGAAATAGACATAAATATAAATTATTTTATCTACTTACAATAATTTATACTAAACGCTAGTATTCGAACCTGAGTTAACAAAGGTTGTTTTGATCATTATTAATTACCTTTTCCGCTACATTTCATGTTTACATTTAAGCTTCGATTTTTCCCAATTTATATTTTATTTTTTCAAAATATTTCTTTTTTAAGTCTACTGTCGCTTTTTAGTTAGGTATAAATATAAAATGACATTGCATTTTAGTTGAAATAAATTATTTATTAAGTATACAGGGTTCTCACATTATATTGAGATTATTTTATGGACGTAGTTTACATCGTCAAAATAAATATTCACACAAAATCATTGATCCATTGCCCGTGAAAAAATGCACACATTCAATTACCACTCAACGAAACTACACATCTGGCCAAAATGATGTGCTCCTCTTAAATTGCAATTCACAATCGATCGCTCACCTCAGCGTGGATCGTTGGGATCGCTCCCACTTGAGATCGCCCCCGTTCGCCACTTATTACGCCCCGCGGCTACTGGGGCAGCACTATTGTTCGATCTTTTCATTAAAGGTGAACTGTTATGTATGTACACTGAATAAAAGGATGAAATTATTGTACTTGTTTTAATTGTAATTTCAATCAACGTTACAGTAATAATCATAAATAATAAACAATATGTAATTAACAATGTGATGGCTTAATTTAAGATGGATTACCGGATACAGGAAATCAATCAATGTTGACATTAATCATCTATCATTAGTGTTGCCCTAACACTCTCCCACGTTATATAGAATTGTTCATAGGTCCAGTCTTGTAGGTGCTTTCTTTAAGCGTGTACTGCGTCGCAATCCAGATGACTGCTCTATATTTTCGCTGTGTAGTCCTTGTCTATTTTCTTCCAATTGTATGTGTTGCTCATCACAAATTTTAGGTATTTCTTTTTCAGGTTCTTCAGGTATTATTTGTATGACATCTTTTTCAGTAGCTTCTTCATCTCTCTTTGGTGTAGGCGGAGCTGTTTGTTCTCTATATTGGTAATCTTTATTTTGTGAGATCTTATCATTGTAGTTTTCATTACAGGTTGTCTTCAACATTTGGTCCACGTGCCTGTGACATTTCTTCCCATTAATATCTACTTCATAGTGCAACTTACCTGTTCTGTTAGTAATAATTCCAAATTTCCATTTAGTGTCATCATTGTAGCTTCTTACTTGTACTCTGTCTCCCTCTTTAAAATATTTTCTATCTGATATTTCTTCTCTCTTGCTATTGATTTCTGTACATAGATTTCTTTTTACTAAATCTAACCTTGTCCGGTATAATCTCTTGAACATCATTTCCGCAGGGCTGATTCTAGTTGTAGTATTAGGTGTCTTTCTGTAGGCCATTAGAAATTTCGATAATTTATCTTGTAGGCTTCCATTTTCATTCGTCATAGCTTTCAGTTTTCGTTTAAAAGTTTGTACATATCTTTCTGCTTGTCCATTTGTTGAAGGATGGAATGGTGCAGTAAATTTGGATTGTATACCATTTTCTTTTAAAAACATCTGCATTTCTTCAGAACGGAACTGTCTGCCATTGTCAGACACTATAGTGACTGGTAATCCAAATGTAGTGAATAAATTTTTTAATATCTTGATTGTTGCTGCCGAAGTAATAGATGTAGTAGGAATTACCTCTAGCCATTTAGTATAGGCATCAACAACAACTAGGAAGTAATTATTCATAAATGGTCCTGCATAGTCTATGTGGATTCTATTCCATGGTTCCTTCGGATATTCCCAACTATGTGTCTGTACTTTATTTGGGTTCCTTTGCAGTTGACAACATGTTTTGCATTTTTTTACCATTTGTTCGATATCAAAATCAATATTTTTCCACCACACATAACTTCTTGCTAGGGATTTCATTTTTACCATTCCAGTATGTGCCATATGTAATTCTTGTAAAATTTGTTGTTGTAGAGATTTGGGAATAACTATTCTTATCCCATAGAAAATACAATTATTTTGTAAAGAGTATTCATGTAACTCCTTCTTATTTTCTTTGCCTGATTGAATTTCTTGATATAATTGTTGTAATTCTGTATCTTTTGCTGTAGCTTTTTGAATAGTTTGAAATGTTACTGGTAATATTGAAACTTGTTTTAAGTAGAATATATCATCATCTGTTAAGTTTTCTTTAAGTTCTTCTTTATGTTCCAATCTTGAAAAGTAATCAGCATTTGCATGTTCTGTAGTTTTCCTTAGTTTAATATTGTAATCAAATCCGGCTAGAAAGTTAGCATAGTGTACTAACCTTATGGCTGTTGTAGCAGGAACAGCTTTTTCAGGGTGTAAAATTCTTGCCAAGGGTTGATTGTCTATAATCAGTGTAATTTTTCGTCCGTAACAGTATTGAAAGAACTTTTTTAGTCCCCATATCAGAGCTGCTGCCTCTTTATCCAGTTGGCTGTATCCTTTTTCAGCTTTTGTTAATGACCTTGATGCAAATGCTATTGGTCGTTCTGACTTATCCGGCATTATATGTGATAACACTGCTCCATATCCAGTAGGTGATGCATCTGTAGCCAGTATAATGGGTAAGTGTACTTGAAACGGTGTAAGTATTTTCTCACTGCAAATTTCTTCTTTCAATTTATGAAAAATCTTTTCACATTCTCTTGACCAAACAAATTTGGTATTTTTGTGTAGTAGCTGGTAGAGAGGACTCAATTTTGATGCAAGGTTGGGTATGAATTGTTGGTAGTAATTTATCATACCAAGGAATGTACGTAGAGATGAAACATCTGTGGGACGTGGACTTTTTTTTATATCTTTTACCTTTTCCTCTGTAGGATGCAGCCCCTCTGCATTTATCGTATGTCCGAGATAATTTATTGACTTTTTGAAAAATTGGCACTTCTTTTTATTAATATGTAGTCCACATTTCTGAAGTTTTTCAAATACTATTTTTATTCTCTGAAGTAACTGTAAGTATGTCTCTCCTTGTAGGGCAATGTCATCAAAAAAACAAGCTGTACCTGGAAGTCCTTGAAGAGTTTGATCCATGTATCGTTGCCATATATTGGGAGCAATCTTAACACCAAACATCAGTCGTTTAACTTTGTAGGTTCCTTTACATGTGCTTATGGCTTGCATTTCAGATGTAGCTGCATCTGTTTTCATATGTAAGTATGCTTGTTTTATATCTAAGGTGCAAAAATGTTTGCCACCACTTAGCTTTGAGAAGATCTCTTCAATTCGTGGAATTGGGTAATTATCGCTTTGTAAATTTTTATTCAATGTAGATCTGTAATCTGCACATAATCGTACCTGTCCTGATGGTTTTACCACTGGCACTACTGGTGTACCCCATTGTGAGTATGTGACTTTCTCCAGAATTCCAACTTCTTCCAAGCGATCAATTTCTTTTTCCACCATGTCTCGTAAAGCGAATGGTACTGGTCTTGGCTTCATGAAAACAGGTTTCACATTTTCTTTTAGTTTGAAAGAAGCTTCATAATTTTTAATTTCTCCAATTTGTTCTACAAACAGGTCTTCATATTCATTAAGTAAACTTTCTAATTTTATTTTGAACTCTTTTTCTGTTATATCATTTTCTTCTTTATTCAATTTATGTATTTCAAAATGTATGCATAATTTTCTTATCCATTCTCTTCCAATTACTGGATCTACATCTCTATTTATGATAAATAATCTTTCTTTTACTTCTTTATTTTTGTATTTTATTTGTATTAAGCAGGTTCCTATAGGTTGTATGATTTCATCTGTGTATGTTTTTAGTTTTATCTTTGTATTTTGTAGTTTCAGGTTAGAAAAATGTTCTTTATAATATTGTTCTGAACATGTAGACACTGCTGCTCCTGTATCGAGTTCCCAGGTATGTATTTTGCCATTTAGTTGAAGTGTAATATTAAATTTATCATTTTCTGTATTAGTATTTTCTGTATGTATTTTATATATTTCAAAAATATCTTCATTATCACTTTCATTTGAAGCTGATGTCTCATATATTTGTAATTGCTTTTGCACTTGAAAACATACCAACTCTACATGTCCTTTCATATTACAATTCTTGCAAAATAGTTTATTTTTCAGACGGCATTGATGAGCTTTATGATTATCTTTTCCACATCTGTAACATTTTATTTGATATTGTACTTTATTCTTATTATCTGTATTTTTCTTGTATGTATTTTTATTTGTAGTATTGTATGTATTTTCATTAGAATTTTTGTTGTATGTATTCTTTCTCTTAAATGAAATTTTATTAATATTTGTGTGATATTCACTTTCCATTTCTTTGGTTTCACATTTAGAAGTTTCTATAGCCATTGCTGTTTTTATAATTTGATCAAATGATGTTGTCGAAGCTTCTTGTAAAAGTCTCTCTTTAATCTCTGAGTTCCGTAGACCTCTAATAAATTGTACACGTAAGTGTGTTTCAAATGTAGATTTCTTGCAGCTTCCGCATACAAAGTTACATTTTCCACCCAGCGCTTTTAATGCTGATACGTAATTTGAAAGAGATTCCTGTTCTTGTTGCGTTCTAAGGCAAAACTTATGTTGCTGGGCAACTTCTCCTGGTTCCGGAGCTATGTAATCCTTTAATGTACTTATCAATGTTTCATATGTTTTGCTTTCCGGAGTTTCCGGTGCTGTCAAATTCTTTAGCACTTGGTAGTATTTGGGTCCGATGCAATTAAGGAATAATTGTAATTTAACAGTAGGGTCAGACACGTTTTTCAAGGTTATGTAGTTTTGCAGACGCTGTATGTAACTTTCAAACGTTTCGTTTATTTCATCGTATGGTTGTAAGTTGATACCACTTATGTTAGTATTTTGTTTACCTTGGTTAATCATTAGTGCCTGTTGTAAATTCGCTTGCTGCGTTTGTAATCCTCGCATGGTTTCGGCCATTTGGGCCAACACTTGTGCTAGTTGTTTTTCCATAATGGATTTTTGTGCGTATAAATATGTAGGAAGAAGGAATCTTTGTGAAGCGGGCTATCATCACAGGAATGGGAGCCCCTGGATCATGGGAATGTAAGGTTATGTGGAACGCATGGGTATTCACTTATTTTTACAACACCTGAACACATTTTCACGATCCTCGTCGCCAATTTGTTATGTATGTACACTGAATAAAAGGATGAAATTATTGTACTTGTTTTAATTGTAATTTCAATCAACGTTACAGTAATAATCATAAATAATAAACAATATGTAATTAACAATGTGATGGCTTAATTTAAGATGGATTACCGGATACAGGAAATCAATCAATGTTGACATTAATCATCTATCATTAGTGTTGCCCTAACATGAACCTTAAAAAAGTATTTGGGTATGGGGACGTCATGTTCATGAAATTAACTTAAAAAAAAATAGTTTGGTCCTGTCAGATTAAGATACTGCATAAGCATATTAGACACGATTAAAAATATGGCTACTAGCGCCAATTCTGTTGTTCCCAAACTAAACTAATTTTCAGCTAAGTGCCCCTTTGTCTTTATATTTCGTTAAGAACAAGATAGAAGATAACATTTTAGTTTACTCCCGTCAAATTAAAATGCTCCATAGATAGTTTAGACGCGATTAAAAATATGGCGACTAAAAATACGCCAATTTACGTCAGGAGCGGACTAATTTGACAGGTCTAAACGGTCATTTTAGCTTCTGTCCTTGTGTTAATGAAATAGAAAGAAAAAGATACAATGAACTTAAATTTAATTTAGTTTGTGAACTATTGAATAAGTGCCCTTGACTGACTTTAGCTTTTAATATGTATAAAAATAAAACTTCAAATGCAAGAAGTACAAGTAAACAAATCCACAATTCTATTAACCCACATTTCAGTTCTACCATTTAAAACACATACCCTCCAAATAAAAACATCCCCGTCCCGTGAACAATAAAAACGCATTCGTATGCAGCGACTTCAGCGGCCATTTTAAATGTTTTTTGAATTAAGAACTCGCCCGCGGCGTAA
Organism: Sesamia inferens; assembly: GCA_037179545.1. Taxonomy (NCBI): domain Eukaryota; kingdom Metazoa; phylum Arthropoda; class Insecta; order Lepidoptera; family Noctuidae; genus Sesamia; species Sesamia inferens. Next base: position 33,043,192 of record CM073927.1, read on the forward strand.
CGGTCATTTTTTTCTCCTTTTATATTATTTTATTTGCACTGGGGCTTACAGAGCAATAAAGGTAGGGATGGGTTAATAAATTTCATACGTGTGCCAGTAATAAAAATTTTAATTGTGTTTTTAATATAATGGGCTCATTGCATTCTATTGTGAGGTGAGCATTATTATGATTTGCAGTAGATTATTGTGAACACTAATGTTGACTGGACATTGTGTAGTTTGGTGATTTTATTATTATTTTTAGATTTGTAAACTGAACAAGTTGCTGCCTAGACGTTAGAGTTGATTAGTTGTAATAAAACATGTTGGATTATTAACCTATCTATGTATCTAATTTTATTTTATTTAATATGTACCTACCTATACCTACTTATGTATTTCCATTTTTGCTAACTTTTATAATTTTTGAGTAATAATGATTTATTACCTACTTATAATTATAAAAACGAGCAATTCATATTAGAGATATACGCTTCAAATTATGATTTATACATATTTTTTTTAGCTTCCTTTAAATAACCTGCATTAAAACATCGCGACAAATTATAAAATAAAACAAATAGAAAAGAATTCTCATCAAAAAACTCTCATCTTTGCTACGAAACACAAAAGTGCCGCTACTCCCCGCTGGAGGCGCTGCGATCGCCTCCTACGCTGTCTCTGATGAATGAATGAACGCCGTTTGGCTATTTTCCCAAAGGTATGTTGATGTTATACTCGCCTTGATTCCTGGAAGTGATCGTTTATGGCCGGTTTATAGCCGCGCGTGTTATGAACATTAAGGATTTCTTATGTGTATTGATGTACGTATGTGTGTCAAATGTGTCTATGTTAAAAATAATCTTGTCATCTGATTGATGTTTATTTAGATTCGGAGATTGATATCTTTGGTTTGGTTATAGTTATTGTACTTAGGTTTTTCTGGGGTTGGCGGGATTACATTAAAATAAAGCAATTTATTATGTACCCATAACTCAGATATGAAAAAAATAGTTATTTGGTCTATTTATTTGTATCTCTGGTACCTATGTATATTATATTGTGTGTCTTTTCGTCTGAGCTAAATAATTCTAAAATCTTTATTTAATTCTGTTCTTCTATATCGGATATCCGAAGGTTCAGCTGATAGGGCTCCAAAAAATATTTGGTCTTAACATTATGTAAATACGATAATACTATGGGTACCTAATACCAACGTACTTAAACTAGTTTGGTTGATGAAGTATTATAGTGCACTGTATCTAAAACAGAATCACAACATAAATAAATTAAATCGTAATACGAGCGTCGCCAGCGCTAAGAGACTATTCTTTCAGTACACATCGTAAATAAAGATGTAAGTCTTACCTAGATAATCTTAACCCTGAGCGAAGACTGTTCAGTTCAGTCTATTTTGAATGGCTGCCAGGTAGTTAGCTCAAAGACACGAGTAACTGTGTTCCGATGTTATATTGTCGTTGTAACGGTGCCTGGGTGACCAGTACACATTTAGCGACAGTTTTTTTTGCACGACTACAAAATTAGATGAAAATAATATCGGGTGGGATGGTATACCTAATAGAAGTGCTGAGTGTTATATTTATTTTTTTCTGTGTTAACACTTATTTTGAGAATTCTAGTTACGAAGAAACAAAAAGAAAATCAATAAGCGACTTAAGAATCAAACTTCTGACTAGGAGACGTCTGATGAAGCCTCTCCAATTTTAGTTTCTAAGGAAGATAGTGATAACGATGGCGCTGAATGCCCAGTGTGTCGGAAAAGGTTTTGGTATTTATTTATTTAATATATAAGATGTCTAAAATGCAATAGATGCATGAAGATTGTGTTGAAAATTTTATTTGTGATTAATAAAAGTCTGATTAGATATTATAATTATGATTATTAATAATTACTTTTAAAGATAAAATTTAAGTTTACGTACTGGTTACTGTATAATATCGTCCCCGGGACAAAATTACGCTACGAACAAATAATCTTAGAATTTCTAGTTTCTTATTGAGGCTATTTTTATAGAAATAGTAACAGAGTTAAGAAGTTTTTGAATTTTCAAAATAATAAAGAATTATATAATAATAAAGAAATGTTTGAACTCACATCTGATGTTTTATGTATAACTTAACTTATTAAAAGAAAATGTATTTTTCACAAAAAGGTGTCGTTGTTTGTCTTGCCTTGCTTTTAAATATTGTATGCCGTTGGTATATAGGTATGTACATATTAATACTTTAATGTATAGGGATTGTAGGAAATGAGGCAGAATGACAATATTTATAATTGCCTTAGATTTAAAGATTATAATTTTCCCTAATTTGAAAGCAATTTCAGAACCAACTGAAAAGTCCATTAGGCCCGATTGATACTTTAGCTTCTGTCAGGAAGGAAACAAGGTTGAAACCTAATTTGGTGAAGTACTTAGGTTTAAACCCATTACCTTAGATGTTCAAACACCACACCACTCGGCCCATTTTTTTGTCCCACAAGGATATCCTTGTGGATACCCTCCATCTGGTAAGAATGGAGAATTATGTCTGACTCCTATTGACTACAACCCCATTCTTCCGTTTTCTACTACGGCTGCGTGTACATTGAAAAAACTCAAACAAGAAAAACAAAACTTCATTCGGTATCGAGTTTCCACTACCTAGCGCACACAGCTCAAACGCATGTCGCACAAATGAAACGTAGGTGACAGATGCCATCCAAAATTACGCCGTACTTCGAGTTTTCGTCGGAAGATAAGTAGCGGTGTCGCGTCAGCCGCGCGATGGTGCGGTAAGACATAGATAATCAATTAGTTTGGCAGTCGCACCAATTAGTCGCAAGTCGCACCTCCTGTTATGATTATGATTAATCTTAGGGATTGGTTTATGCAGTAATTATGATCCTGATAGGTAAGGCAAGCCAGTTCCCGGATTCCGTACAGTCTTGGAAGTTTTCTGAACTTTAAAGCGACATTAACGATTTAATATTAATTATGACTGCATTATTAATAGCACTAAAAAGATAAAAAAATTTTACAAGAAAATAGAAACCGATTTCAAAAAAAAACACTTAAAAGGAAAAAAATAATTTTACTTTTCTCATGACTCTAGAAGTCGGTAGCGAGATAAACAACAGAAACCTCGAGACTTCGACTTCTAGAGCCATTATAAAAGTAAAATATTTATTCCTTTTAAGTGTTTTTTTAAGTCGGTTCATATTTTTTGTAAAAAGTTTTTATTTCATGCTTTTCAGTCTCTTAGTTAAAATTCGAAAACTAAATTTTTCACCTGATAACAATAGTGGCAGTCATTAACCCATGTGAGAATAAGTTCTCATCAATACGAAAAAAATCTCTATCTCAAAAACTACAGAACCGATTTTAATGAAACTTATAGTATTCCCTAAGTTGAACAATATATAGTACAACAAAAAAGAATTAGTCAAATCGGACTTGTAGTTCCCGAAATATGCGCGCACAAACATAAAACATACATATATATATACACTTGAAATTTGACTTACATACGGGACGAATTTATAGCTTCCTTTTTTTTTTGAAGTCGGTTACAAAAAAATGTACCTAAAGTACCACATGTACCTAACATCTTACCTGAAAAATACGTCTATTATTTTCTCAGAATAAGCAATTTAAAATTGGTTCTAACACAACAAAAGCCAGTCAGCCTCTCTCAGCCCTTGAGATAATAAACATCTGTACTTAACATTGAATGTTTTTCTTCCACATACCTACCCATACCTACGCGTGAACAAGCAAGTGCGTATATTTAGACATTATTATCTCTCGGATAACGTCGTCGAACGTACTGAAAATCTTACAAAGGAACTTGTTTACCTCTAATTAATATGCCGTAGGTAAGATTAAGGAGGGCGATGGAGTCGCCTTCAATAAGAACTGAAAATGTTTGTACACAGTGTTAATACAGACTTAACATAATATTATGTTCAAGCGTCAGTATAAACAGGAAGTCGTCCATATCGTTGGCAAAAAGAAAATGCATGTAACATTGCCACGTTGTATGGCAATGCTGATTCGTTGACCAAAAAATAGGCCAGTCCCTATGGTCACTTGAAGACCTTGGGCAGAGGCTTAACAATGCTTCAATACCTACACTAAGTAGGCACTCGGATACCATGATTTCAGAATTTCAGAACTGGGTTCGACGAAAATACCATGAAAAAAAAAAAACTTTTATTTCACAATACTAAGCAAGATGGACCTACCTACAGATTTCTATTTTTCGATTTGTTAGAAAAAGATAGATAGGTTTCTGCGTAAAAAGTTTCAGTCACCAAAGACTTTATCAATAAATTATTTGGCTGGTTAATTTATGTACATGGAAATATATTCTTAACTGTCGCAATCCACCGATGGTTCCTAGGGTTGTCCCATATTTATTCTATGACGAAACGTAATAAACTGTCAGCTGTAACAAATGCTTGGCACCAGTAGAACTGTCACTCGTCTCGAACTGACAGGTGGGCGCACCCTACCGATACCAACGTTCTCTGAACATTACATACGCTCACATTCCATATAATATTTCAAAACGAAATGATTCATAATTGGAGTCTAATCATAAATTATAAATACAGTATGAAATCACAGACTTTTATGAAGCGTTAATAGGTATTATATTTTATTACTTTACAATTTATTTTAAGAATATTTGGCACATTTTTCACAAAAAACACCTAAACCGTTTCCTTTCCTTTTTTCTTTCTACGTTTCCAAAATATTTAGGAGGCACAGCTCCTCACGTTCGTTGTGCATCAAAACGTACCGAATGACATCAACCCATTAGCGGTGCGCGCAGTCAGCGCCGCCTACTGTGTACACCGCGTTTGTCTAGCGCGGAGCTTTTTACAGCCTACGATTGAATGAACACGACTGAACTGTGGATATTACTTTATAGTCGTTGAATTTATTAGAACAAACATGGGAAATTAAATAAGGCGTAGATTTAGCCTACACAGTAGACTTCTTATTGGACAAATCACTGCTCCATTATAGCCACTCTCAATCATGATGTGTTCAGAAAATGTTAAAAAAAAAAATAAATACAGAATATATATAATCCACTAAGACTACTGACTATTGTATGTTGACCTGTATTGTTGTAGTATGACTATTGTATACCCTAAGCTGATCCAATTAATTATTTAAGACCTGTATTATGTACAAACCTATGATCCACAATAAAGAAAGATTTGATTTGATTTCACAGTGATCCGGACATAGAGTTTCGCCTCCTCTTTTATATCGCGTACATCGAGGGACTGGAATAATTTGCTAGCGGCGGTGTTTCCGTCGGACTATAATTACAGTATCTTCAAGGCTAGATAGAGTGAATAGGCTCTTAATAAACTAGTGCCCTTACCATCAGGTGGGATTGCGGTTAAGCACTAGTTTATAAATTCTAAAGTTTCACTCGTTGATAAAAAAAACTCCTTTAATTGGGCCTACCAAAGCTTAGCGTGGTATCATAGTTTTTTTTTATATATTTTCTGAATGGAAAATCATTGTGTATGCCCAGCGCTCGCTCGCTGGGTTTGCAAGACATGTTTCATAACACACCTATGGGTCGAAGAAACGTACGATCCTCAAGACGACTGCGACCCTGACACAACATCGCATCGTACCGTGTCATCTAAACGCTCCAGGAGACATTCTCCCACGTACATCCAGGTTGCTTCGCTTAATCAACCCTCGAGTAATGAGGGGTATCTTCCGAGGGGCGCGGAATCAATTAATGAATATTTTACTTCTCCGGGATCTTAATCAACGTCCCGTGTCCCGGATTTTTGGGGATCGCGCGGATTCCGGAGTCTTGATTTATTATAGTCCGCGGAAGTGATTGATTTAAACTTGATTTAATTATGAGTTCGATTCTCGTTTGTTTACGTTTTGTTTTGTTTTATTATCAGTTAGTAGAGTGGATGGGTGGTGGTGGGAGCTTGTCGATGGAAGTGGAGTGTGTTTATGTTGGCTTGGGATTTACTAAGTAAGTTTGACGGGAATTTATCTGATTTAAGTTCTTCTAAAACAATAGTGTTTCAATCTTTCATTATTACGTATGTTTTGTACATACATAAGTGCCTACTTGGTAAACTGATGATAATATTTTTTGATCGTAATGAAAGTTCAATAATCTAATAAGAACAATTCTCTTCAATTCGATGTCAAGTAGGTGTGCTCAATTATTATGACGATTATAGCGAAAGACTCTTTCTCATACAATTGATGACACGTAGCTCTCTTCAAGTCAATAACCTTTCCCTGACAGCTGATCGCGTAACTACCGCGCGATGACAACTAGCCGATATGAACTTATTTATTCCTCTAATATACCGGTATATTTCACGAAAAACACCATGATTTATTCTAACATTAGCGAAAAGGAATTCTCTAACAAGCTGTGTAAATCCGGTGTTCAAATATTTTGCAAGATCAACGGAAATATTTTCCCAGACTGTTTGGTTGTATGTTCTATACAAACAAAGAAACTAAAATCAGTTATAAATCAACGTCTTTACGTTTATTTAGTATTTCCTACGTAATTTTTTGGATGCCACCTCCGTGCGCTGCGCTAAAATTGATCATTAACTAAATTTCAAAGATTATTCCTCTCATTTCTAGATCGCGACCGTTCGAAATTAATAACCACAACTTTATTTACATCTTTACTTTAAATATTTCGTGTAAACTATGCTCTATGCCCGTTAGTTTAGAAGATGTAGTAAGATTTTCAGGTGTCATTTATAAGTTTGTTTTCGTGGAGACAGCCCGAAGTTATAAATTATTATGTCAGAGCAGAGTCACCTGAGTGTTTTTATATTTTACGATTTTCTTTTTAAAAATGCGAAACATGTTTAGTTTGACAACGCAGTAAAATAACGTCGTCGGTGGAAAGTTTGATGTTGCCGTCTAAAAGCTTTTATATGAAACACCATACTTAATAATTTTTGTCAGGAATTATTATTATTGTGCGTAGTTAGGGATCTGTGGTTTTGCTCCAAGGGCGATTTACAAGATACCAGATAGTTGAAACTATGATATAGGTAATCATAACGTATGAGAGACTTGTATATGAATAACGGACCAAGTCAATGCAGTAGTTTTGCGTAGGTACTATTTTGCATTATCATTGACTGATTTTCCTAAAGATGTGTCCTTGTAATACTCCCCATAACTTTTGTTTTCAATTTGGTCAAAGAATACAATACTCTTTATTTCTCTTCAGAATGCTGTTGAGAAGCTGAATTTAGACATCCGTGGAGACTTTAACCAAAAGGAGGTTGATGGCTACAAAATTAAAATTGTCTCTAATTAAAGAAAATTGTAAAATCTTATCTACCGGTAAAACATGCTAAAGTAATTGAGGAAACCGAATATATAGGAAATAGCCTCATTGAACCGTCCAAAATTTTTAATTTGGCAAGTTACACCGTATATTAACGGCGGTTAACTCGATCTATTCAACGAGGAAAAGAACAAGATAAGAGCTAACTCTTGGATCTCGCGGTCGCGGTGTCCAATAATTCACTTTAAGCCCAGTTTAATTCTTGCTTTAACTGGATGTTGGAGAGACGACCTCGTTTCTTAAATTATGTGCTTAAAAGCTAATCGTGGCTATCTGTACCGTTAACTGAGAATACTGTTTGTTGATCTTGTGACATTAATGGGTTTTGATAGCTCCTTTCCTCGTTGAATTATAGAGACAATTCCTGATAGCACCCCATTTTCCAATTTTCAATTATCAGCAGATTTTTGTAAACGGTTATCGTCTCTCGCATAAAACTGTTTAGTATTTGAATACAAAATAGTTTGTATTCAAATGTACTCCTTTCAGATTTTGTTAATTCGGAAACGTTTACTTGAACCGCTGTTTTCCATCCAACATCGTTCAAACTAAGTCAAAAATATTTATATTCATGAAAGTATAGTACTTACAATACCTATATTTATTTTTAATTGTCCGATAACGTTAATCATAAAATTTATGTAAAAATAATGTTCATGCAGTGGTTTTAATTCAATGAAGTTTTTATTAATATTTTCCATTCAATTTCTTAAATAAAATGGACCTCCTACGAATCTTTAGAAAAGCAATTCATCCAAACCTAATAGGCTATATAATTAAAAACTAAACTAGCCATTAGGCCAATCAGGCTGCCTACCGTCCACCTACAGACAATAGGTAGCGGTCATTAGAACGGGGGCGTCACCGCGGGGGTCGCCTCCAGGGGTCCGGGGCTCAGTAGTGCCGGTACAATGCGTTAATGCATCCAGTTAAAGTGCTTTAAATTGATATGTCCTGTTATAGGTATGGATGTACTGAGCTGGAACTGATTCTTTGATCTGTTGTTTTGTACAATAAGATCCCTTAATACGACTAGAACCCATGTGGTCTCGAGGTATGTAAAATTTATAAAACAACTAGCTGACCGGCAAACGTTGTTTTGCCATATAAATAATAGATTAAATTACTAAAATGGCTATTAAAAAATAAGGGTTGATCATAGAAGGGTGAAAATTGGGGATTGTATGTATTTTTGTATGTTGTATCATAAAAAAATAGAAATTAAAAATTTTGTCTAAAAAATAAAAAAAATTTTTAGGGGTGGACTACCCCTAACATTTAGGGGGATGAAAAATAGATGTTGGCCGATTCTCATAGATACCGGTTAAGCACAAAAAATTTTCGTCAAAATCGGTCGAGCCGTTTCGGAGGAGTTTAAAGCCGAACACCGTGACACGAGAATTTTATATATTAGATAATACTTATATTTAAATAAATTATTAATACTTTAATTTATTTAGGTAAAGAAATACAGATATTGGCGCTGATTGTCTTGTCCGCAGACTAAACAAATTTTGAGTTAAATGCATCTCATTATTTATATTTCATTAGGAAAAAGATAGAAGATTACATACACATAACAACAACATAAATGAAGCACGGCGGTGCTCCGTCTAAGCCGGGCAAACCTCCGTATACTCCGTATCACCGTATCCTCCACAGTGTCTTCGGGGCCTACCCCACACTCGGGGTTCCTGTTCCGGAACAGGAACCTTCTGAAACAACCGTGTCCGGTGAGGACCTGCGTCTGGCCTAAGGTGCCGTGAAGCCTCTCTAGCTACTACCCAAAGAGGGGACTCACCAACGCTATTGTGGCGTGCCCAGCATTATTGCAACATGAGATCTCGTCGGAGCTCTGTGCGCTGTATGTCCAGTTATGCCCCGGCGTTTTGCCACCTCTCACTACTTCTACAACTGTTGAATACTAAGTTACGTGGAGCGATTGCCTATTTGATCTCTACACCCGGTGCTGAGTAATCGATGCCCCTTGGTAAAATTGGAAGTAAGGGTTTCGAGCTTCTGACTACCCGTTACGAATGTCAAAGATCCACGGATGATAGCTGCGACCAAAGGCGTAACCTGCTGTCCGAGGCACGGAAGAGTCTTAGTATATAAAAAGGGTCACCAATCCACAGGCCAACCTCAGCAAGTGTGGCTTAATCTGATCGATCGAAACATGTGGCTGTTGCCACTTAACTTGATCGATCGAACCATGTGGCTGTAGCCACTTAACCTGATCGATCGAACCATGTGGCTGTTGCCACTTAACCTGATCGATCGAAACATTTGGCTGTTACCACTTAACCTGATCGATCGAACCATTTACTGTTGCCACTTAACCTGATCGATCAAACCATGTGGCTGTTGTCACTTAACCTGATCTATCGAACCATGTGGCTGTTGCCACTTAACCTGATCGATCGAACCATGTGGCTGTTACCACTTAACCTGATCGATCGAACCATGTGGCTGTTGCCACTTAACTTGATAGATCGAACCATGTGGCTGTTGCCACTTAACCTGGTCGATCGAACCATGTGGCTGTTGCCACTTAACCTGATCGATCGAACCATGTGGCTGTTGCCACTTAACTTGATAGATCGAACCATGTGGCTGTTGCCACTTAACCTGGTCGATCGAACCATGTGGCTGTTGCCACTTAACCTGATCGATCGAACCATGTGGCTGTTACCACTTAACCTGATCGATCGAACCATGTGGCTGTTGCCACTTAACTTGATAGATCGAACCATGTGGCTGTTGCCACTTAACCTGGTCGATCGAACCATGTGGCTGTTGCCACTTAACCTGATCGATCGAACCATGTGGCTGTTGCCACTTAACTTGATAGATCGAACCATGTGGCTGTTGCCACTTAACCTGATCGATCGAACCATGTGGCTGTTACCACTTAACCTGATCGATCGAACCATGTGGCTGTTGCCACTTAACTTGATAGATCGAACCATGTGGCTGTTGCCACTTAACCTGGTCGATCGAACCATGTGGCTGTTGCCACTTAACCTGATCGATCGAACCATGTGGCTGTTACCACTTAACCTGATCGATCGAACCATGTGGCTGTTGCCACTTAACTTGATAGATCGAACCATGTGGCTGTTGCCACTTAACCTGGTCGATCGAACCATGTGGCTGTTGCCACTTAACCTGATCGATCGAACCATGTGGCTGTTGCCACTTAACTTGATAGATCGAACCATGTGGCTGTTGCCACTTAACCTGATCGATCGAACCATGTGGCTGTTACCACTTAACCTGATCGATCGAACCATGTGGCTGTTGCCACTTAACTTGATAGATCGAACCATGTGGCTGTTGCCACTTAACCTGGTCGATCGAACCATGTGGCTGTTGCCACTTAACCTGATCGATCGAACCATGTGGCTGTTACCACTTAACCTGATCGATCGAACCATGTGGCTGTTGCCACTTAACTTGATAGATCGAACCATGTGGCTGTTGCCACTTAACCTGGTCGATCGAACCATGTGGCTGTTGCCACTTAACCTGATCGATCGAACCATGTGGCTGTTGCCACTTAACTTGATAGATCGAACCATGTGGCTGTTGCCACTTAACCTGGTCGATCGAACCATGTGGCTGTTGCCACTTAACCTGATCGATCGAACCATGTGGCTGTTACCACTTAACCTGATCGATCGAACCATGTGGCTGTTGCCACTTAACTTGATAGATCGAACCATGTGGCTGTTGCCACTTAACCTGGTCGATCGAACCATGTGGCTGTTGCCACTTAACCTGATCGATCAAACCATGTGGCTGTTGTCACTTAACCTGATCTATCGAACCATGTGACTGTTGCCACTTAACCTGATCGATCGAACCATGTGGCTGTTACCACTTAACCTGATCGATCGAACCATGTGGCTGTTGCCACTTAACTTGATAGATCGAACCATGTGGCTGTTGCCACTTAACCTGGTCGATCGAACCATGTGGCTGTTGCCACTTAACCTGATCGATCGAACCATGTGGCTGTTGCCACTTAACTTGATAGATCGAACCATGTGGCTGTTGCCACTTAACCTGGTCGATCGAACCATGTGGCTGTTGCCACTTAACTTGATAGATCGAACCATGTGGCTGTTACCACTTAACCTGATCGATCGAACCATGTGGCTGTTGCCACTTAACTTGATAGATCGAACCATGTGGCTGTTGCCACTTAACCTGGTCGATCGAACCATGTGGCTGTTGCCACTTAACCTGGTCGATCGAACCATGTGGCTGTTGCCACTTAACCTGATCGATCGAACCATGTGGCTGTTACCACTTAACCTGATCGATCGAACCATGTGGCTGTTGCCACTTAACTTGATAGATCGAACCATGTGGCTGTTGCCACTTAACCTGGTCGATCGAACCATGTGGCTGTTGCCACTTAACCTGATCGATCGAACCATGTGGCTGTTGCCACTTAACTTGATAGATCGAACCATGTGGCTGTTGCCACTTAACCTGATCGATCGAACCATGTGGCTGTTGCCACTTAACTTGATAGATCGAACCATGTGGCTGTTACCACTTAACCTGATCGATCGAACCATGTGGCTGTTGCCACTTAACTTGATAGATCGAACCATGTGGCTGTTGCCACTTAACCTGGTCGATCGAACCATGTGGCTGTTGCCACTTAACCTGGTCGATCGAACCATGTGGCTGTTGCCACTTAACCTGATCGATCGAACCATGTGGCTGTTACCACTTAACCTGATCGATCGAACCATGTGGCTGTTGCCACTTAACTTGATAGATCGAACCATGTGGCTGTTGCCACTTAACCTGGTCGATCGAACCATGTGGCTGTTGCCACTTAACCTGATCGATCGAACCATGTGGCTGTTGCCACTTAACTTGATAGATCGAACCATGTGGCTGTTGCCACTTAACCTGATCGATCGAACCATGTGGCTGTTGCCACTTAACTTGATAGATCGAACCATGTGGCTGTTACCACTTAACCTGATCGATCGAACCATGTGGCTGTTGCCACTTAACTTGATAGATCGAACCATGTGGCTGTTGCCACTTAACCTGGTCGATCGAACCATGTGGCTGTTGCCACTTAACCTGGTCGATCGAACCATGTGGCTGTTGCCACTTAACCTGATCGATCGAACCATGTGGCTGTTACCACTTAACCTGATCGATCGAACCATGTGGCTGTTGCCACTTAACTTGATAGATCGAACCATGTGGCTGTTGCCACTTAACCTGGTCGATCGAACCATGTGGCTGTTGCCACTTAACCTGATCGATCGAACCATGTGGCTGTTGCCACTTAACTTGATAGATCGAACCATGTGGCTGTTGCCACTTAACCTGGTCGATCGAACCATGTGGCTGTTGCCACTTAACCTGATCGATCGAACCATGTGGCTGTTACCACTTAACCTGATCGATCGAACCATGTGGCTGTTGCCACTTAACTTGATAGATCGAACCATGTGGCTGTTGCCACTTAACCTGGTCGATCGAACCATGTGGCTGTTGCCACTTAACTTGATAGATCGAACCATGTGGCTGTTGCCACTTAACCTGATCGATCGAACCATGTGGCTGTTGCCACTTAACCTGATCGATCTGTTAGACGGGAAAACGTCGGAGAGGTTTTAAAAAAACGTTTTTTGATTAAAACACTATATTTAGCACTCAGATACAGATAGGATGAACTGATACGTCTAAGAGATGTGCTCGCGATAAAGATTGAACGCAGACTGACTAATTGAATGAACTAGGGTTGTACTTGTGACGAAAGTGCTGATTAAGCACTTTTGTGACGTAGAGAGCTTTATTGCTAATCTTTTAGTATTTTGGGTTATTTATGCATTTTAGGGTGCATTTGGCAATCGTAACAGCCCCCCGATTTAGAGTGAACTACACGTTTTAAGGTGAAGTTTACGGGAAAATTAGAATATATTAGGATTACCCAATTCGAAGAGCGGGAGCTGGTATAATTTGGGGAATATTAATTTCTTCGTCAATTGGTTTGGGATCGCTATTGTTTCTATTAAAACGATATAGTTTCCTAAACGTATCAGTTTTACAGATTTTGTACAGAAGATACAGAGTTATTAAAATTAAAGTTACAATAGTTATAGCGGAATAGTAATTACCATATTGGACAATATGAGGTTTTTCTGGTTTTACAATGATTTTGTCTAAGTTTTTTAACATTTCAGGATTATAAGCGACAGAGTCTAAGTTTACATTTTTCAAGGTAATAGAAGGTAAACTAGGTATAATATTATTAAAACTTAATCTATTACAGCATGAGTCATTAATTATGTTTAAATTTGTCTTAACAGGTTTTATTAGGACATTAACATTGTCTCGAGAAACTAATTGTGTATCTTTACAATATGCTATACAACCCTTGGGTAAGTATAATATGCCACTACCACTTATATCTAATTCAGTTAATTGATTCACATTACATTCAATACTTAATTTAGATTTTTCCGACATTACATATAACCATTTGTTATTTAGAAGAGGCTGCCAGATACTAACTTGACCATGAAAAATCTTTGTTTTACATATTTCTGGAATCGAGGTTAGTACTTTACTAATTATTTCTGTTTCACAGCAAGGAGTTGCGGCGACAGAATAGGATATACTCGTGTCACAGAGATAGTGATCACTGTTTATGATTTTACAATTTCTTAATTCGTCAAGTTTACAATATATTGATTTGTCTTTAGTTATTCCAACATATTTAGAGGATGGGATGATAGTTGAATAAGATACAGGGTTGTCAACCTCGTAAGGCACTGGACAAGGTAAGTTATGATACAATGAGAAATGTTGAGGTTTAGTCATAGGTATTTCGAGGACAAACACTATTTGGTCCTTGCTATAGTAACTAGATATAGTAGATATATTTAGAATAATATGTACATTTTCTAGACTTAGGAAAACAGGTAACTGTCTAGAGTTCGAGATGAATCTGTAGTTATTCACTAATTGAGTATAAAGTTCTATCGGTGAAAGAATAGATGGATATAGGATGTTTGATCTACCAAACATGACTGAGTTCACTATATCCTCGACCTTGAATGATAAAGCTAGAAGGCTATTTTCTATCATAGATGTTAATTCTAAAATACGGGATCGTATTCCTAATTCTTTAGAAATATAAGTTAGGTTTTTAATGTCTTCGTATAAAGCGTCGATGGCGATGTTTAATTCATGTTCATTGGATTCTATGGATTTTAATGTGTTGTTATAAGATTTAAGGGTAGAAGTAGTAACGAGAATATTTTCTCTAAGCATTGATGCCATTTTGCTGGTATCAGCTTGAATTTCCTGAATGGCGTTATTATAGCGGATGGCATCTTCTTCATCCATAGTTCCAAATAGTTTTTTGGACAAGGTTCCAATAACACCTAGAAGTGCGGATCTTTTTACTTGATGAGACATGAGATAAGAGATTGCCTCGTTATCGCGTTTAATGTCTTGGAAACGAGTTACTAGAGGTAGGAAAAGATTATTGCATTCTACATAATCAAGAGCTTTGCTTTTTTCGCATAGTGATTTTGAATTATCAAGTATATGATGTAAATTAGTAATATGTGGGTTAATAAATGAGATTTCTAAAGGAATTACCACACTAAGATAACTATCGACTAAACTTAGGGATCCTATGGGATCAAAGTAAATCCCAGAACTATTCGTCAGGGGTTTGACGAATTCTTGACCCGTTGAGGGATTACTGCAAGGAAATAGAACTAATATTAGTGTAATATTATTAATAACTATGCTTATACTAAGTACTATTTAAAATAAAGATTTATGTATAAGACCTAGGAGCTAGTTTTACCTCATCGTAGTGATGGGTGACATGTCGTCTATTAATTAATAGAGTTAAAGTGTTGCGGCCATTAATTTTAACCACTTTATATGGACCTTTCCATATGGGTGATAAGGCTTTTCGCAATCTTACGTGATTTTTTAGGTATACGTAATCCCCTACTTTGTACTGTACGGGACGAGAGTGGTTATCATAATATTCCTTCGACTTTTCTTTTGATTTTTGAATATTTTGAAGGGCTTTTTCCCTTGAGAGTTTTAATCGATGGTGTAGGAATTTAATGTATTCGGGATAAGTCGTTTGGGAATGTAATTCGTAAACAGAATCAGGGATGAAGGCTTTATGGCCAAAGAGTAGTTCGTATGGAGTAAAATTTGTGGAAGCATGGACTGACGTATTATAGGCAAGCATTGCGGTATATACGTATCTATGCCAGTCTGTATGATTTTCATTGACATAAGACTTAAGATATTCTTTGAGTGTAGAATGGCTGCGCTCAAGCGCACCTTGAGTTTGGGGATGATAAGGGGATGACCAGATTTGCTTAATCTTTAAGAATTCGCAGGTTTTCTTGAACATATCTGCAGTAAAATTGGTTCCTTGATCTGTAAGGATCATTTTTGGAATTCCAAATAAGGAAATGAAATGGACGAGGCACTCGCATGTGTCCTCTGAAGTAGCATTTGCAATGGGATATGCGAAGGAAAATTTAGTAAGGTCATCTTGCATAGTTAAAATGAACTTAAGTCTTGTTAGGCCTGCCTCCGGAAGTGGGCCTACGAGATCCATGTTAAGCCGCTCAAAGGGTTTCGTGGAAGTAGTAGTTATCTGCATAGGTGAGCGGTTAGTTTGCCTTAGGGCTTTATTCGATTGACATTGCGAACAATTTTTTATATATAATTCGATGTCTGAACGCATGTTTTTCCAATGATATCTTTCTTTTATTCTATTTAGCATACGCGCCGTACCTAGATGTCCAGCGATAGGGATATCGTGATTTTCCTTAAGGATTTTCTTTATTTCCGATGGAGTCGGAAATATTAGTGAATTATGATAGATGTCAATAGACACATTCGAGTTATTGAAGATATAGGAAAACATATTATATATTTTTAGCCAGTCATGTTTATCGAAAGGATTACGGAAATTAGTAATAGCTAAATTTATGATTTCCTCCCTTGATGTTGAGAGTATTTGATGTTTTAGGTTTATTAGACTTTTATAGATGTCTTCGTAAGAGCAACTATCGAAATGGTAGACTTTTGTAAATAGGAAATAGAAGGTTTTAGATTTGTGTTCAAAGGGTAGGCATGTAAACAACGTCCTTTCTTTACCTAGGAGATCTGAGGAATTTTCAATTTCACCTAAAATTTCCTCTATATAAGGGTTAGCGGTATCAAGGTCAATAGAAGTAGGTAGAACTATATGTTTACAATTACTTTTGAAAATATTTTCATTATGTTCTATAATTTTGGTATTACTATTAAACTGTTTTCCGGACATTGTTTTCAGGAATTTGGAATAGTTTTCATCGGAACTAGAAGTTAGTGATGTATGCTCCTCAGCATTATCATCAACCGTAGGATTTGGAAGGTTTGGATTTTCAGGTAAGTCATCTCTATTTTCAGGACCAAGAAAGTCTGTGAAGGAATCGTCATTGTCTAACAAGTCTACCGACGGAACTTCGTCAGAATCCAGAGGTATAGAAGGTAGTTGTATATCGAGATCTTCTAGAGTTATAGGACTAAAATTAGGCGATTGATTTTCGTCATTTCGCCTGGACGTAGAAGGGATAGAATTATCATCATTATTTTGAACAGGATTTACGGGGAATCGAGACAACGCATCAGCGTTGCTATTGATTTTACCTTTTTTGTACTCGATCTTGTAATCGAACTCCTCTAGTTTTAAGCGCCATCTAACTAGTCGGGATCCTGGATCTTTGCAGTTGAATAACCATTTTAATGGTCTATGATCTGTTACTATAGTGAATTTATGTCCATATAGATATGGCCTAAACATTTTGGTACCAAATACTATGGCTAGACACTCCTTTTCTGTGGTCGAGTAATTGGTCTCTGCTTTATTCAACGTTCTTGATGAGTACGCGATTGGGCGATCCTTTCCAATTTCGCCCTGGGATAGAATGGCTGATATTGCATAATTTGATGCATCGCAGGTAAGCACAAAGGGCTCAGAAAAATCAGGATATATAAGTATAGGAGCGGAAATTAGTTTTCCTTTTAGTTCTTCGAAAGCTATTTGTTGCTCATTCAACCAAGAGAAAGGGACATCCTTTTTTAGTAATGTAGTGAGAGGTTTAGCGGATTTAGAAAAATCGGGGATGAAACGGCGGTAATAAGATACTAGACCTAGGAATGATTTAACGTCCTTGGGACATTTAGGAATTGGAAATTGAGACACGGCCTTGACCTTTTCAGGATTAGGGCTTACTCCCTTGTCACTTATGATGTGACCAAGGTAACCGACTTCTTTGCGAAAGAATTCGCACTTGTCGGGTTGTAGTTTAAGGTTATATTTGCGTAGTCTATCGAAAACTTTTAACAATTTATCGCAATGTGATGAGAGATCGTGTGAATATATTACTACGTCATCAAGATAGACATAGCAATGAATGCCTTGAAGTCCAGCGAGAGCGGTATTCATAAGCCGTTGAAAAGTAGCGGGTGCATTCTTTAGTCCAAACGGCATGCGTTTGAATTCAAAATGCCCTTGAGGAACAGTGAACGCGGTTTTAGGAATGTCGTTGCTAGAAACACATATTTGGTGAAAACCTGAGCATAAATCGAGGGTGGAAAAGTATTTACTTTGCCCTAATTGGTCTAGTATTTCATTGATTTGAGGGATAGGATAACTTTCGCCGATTGTGATGTCATTGAGTTTCCTGTAGTCAATGACAATGCGCCATTTTTTCTGGCCAGAGGAATCTATTTTCTTAGGGACGACCCAAACTGGAAATGACCAAGGGGAAACAGAGGGTTGAATGATGTCCTGGGACAACATTTTAGAGATTTGCGTTTCAACTTCTTTTTTGTGAACCTCGGGAAATCTGTACGATTTGACATTGATAGGTTCTGAGGGGGACGTATTTATTTCGTGTTTTAAGAGATCGGTGGTTGACAATTTATCGTCGGGTAAATGGAAAATGTCAGAGTATTGAGAACAGATATCGAATAAGCACGACTTTTCTTCGTCGTTGAGATGATTAGCCCGTAACATGTTTAGGACTTCTTCTTTTCTGATTGTGGAAGATTTAGGAGAATCAGAGTTTGGTTGGATTTGGAAAGAGTTCACCTCGAGGGGTTGTATTTCTAATTTTAGATCAGAGTTAATTGTGACTTGTTTTTCGGAGGTGTTGACAACCGATATATTTATTCGGTTATTATCCTTAACAGTAACGATGCAGTTTGCTATTAACAAGGATTCGGATATATGTTGATCAAGGATAAGTCCTTGTCGATGCTCAGAATTATTAACAGTACATTCTATAATAGTTTCAGTACGGGGTGCGATTTTATATACGGGTTGGCAGTATTCTAATTTTGTTATGATATTACTAATTTGTAATGTGTCGGAATTATAGTCAATAATTCCGTCTAAGTCATTCAGGAGGTCAGTTCCAATTATGCCGTCATAATTTAAATCGATGTTTTCAACTACGTGGAAACGATATGCAATGTCAGAATTTGGAAATAATTGCAATTGAAAATGACCTAAGGTTGGTATGGTTTCGTTAGTGTTGTGAATACCTTTCAGTTGAATGATTTGATTTTGAAGCACGGGCATTGATTTTATTGAATTTCTTTTTATCAAGCTCACAGCGGATCCGGTATCGACTAAGAAATTTAAACTACGGGTATTTAACGGAATTTTAAGGATAACATGAGGTACGTATCTTTTCGTAGAATTAGAAGTAATTTCATAAATAATACTTTTTTGTATTTCAGGAGTTGAACAACCCGCAATTGGATTCAGAGTAGACTCAGTAAATTTAGAAGAATTTGGTACTTTAGATACAGAAGATTTAGAGGATTTAGAATAGGCTGACTCCTTCGGTACAGCGGATACAGAGGATTTAGAATAGGCTGACTCCTTGAGTACAGCGGATACAGAGGATTTAGAACAAGCTGACTTCTTGGGTACAGCGGATACAGAGGATTTAGAATAGGCTGACTCCTTGGGTACAGCGGATACAGAGGATTTAGAACAAGCTGACTTCTTGGGTACAGCGGATACAGAGGATTTAGAATAGGCTGACTCCTTGGGTACAGCGGATACAGAGGATTTAGAACAAGCTGACTTCTTGGGTACAGCGGATACAGAGGATTTAGAATAAGCTGACTGTTTAGGTGCAGCGGATACAGAGGATTTAGAACAAGCTGACTTCTTGGGTTCAGCGGATACAGAGGATTTAGAATAAGCTGACTGTTTAGGTGCAGCGGATACAGAGGATTTAGAAAGGGTGTCTTTTAAGCGCGAAGGCGGATATAGAATTTGAGGGCTGGGCCCCACGTGACACCGTCGTGAGCCCACTACTCGTTTAAATGATTTTCGTCGGTTACAGAACCTTGAGGTTCGTTGTCGTAATCGATACGGTTGACATGGTTTTGTGTATTACTTTGTCGTGGAGTGGAATCGTCATTTTGATTGAATTTGTATTTTTTATTATTATATTGGCGTTTTTTGCAATTTTCAATGGTGTGACCCTCAAACTTACAATATCGGCATATAGGTGGAGAAGACTGGGGTTTACCTAAGTTATGAGTTGTATTGGGTTTAGATCGATTTTGAGTAGTATTCAGTTTTTGCGGAGGACGATTTAAGTTCCTTCTCTTTGATAGTAGGGCCTGTATTTTCTCCTCCGAGATAGCAAGGTTAATGGCTTCATTCAAGGTGGAAGGATTTTTCATGCGAATTAAATTACAAATTTTGGGTGAAAGCCCCATTAAAAATGAGTGGAGGGCTAGATCCTCCATAGCTGATATTTTACCGACTAATTCGGTTCTCTTTTTATTGGAAAATGTAATTTCAGTAATTAATTTGGCTAGGCAAGACTCAATTTTGAGAGAATATTGACTTACAGATTCATCTGGCTGCTGTTGGAGTTCCTGTAATTCGGATAATAGATGTGCGTAATGTTTCGTTTCCCCAAATTGGGATTGTAAAAAGGACTTTACCTGTTCCCAGTCGTTAAAATCCTTTATGGATGCTGCTGACTCGGCTTTTCCTTCGAGTCGGCTTAGAATATAATTTAATAAAATAGGTTTTTGAGTTGCTGAAGCAAGTTTGTTTGCATTCTCGCAGTTATTGAGAAACGATTGAAGTTTCTCTCGAGACCCGTCAAAGGGTTTAATAAACATGAAAAGAATATTTGTTTCCATTTTTTCTGACAGAGTAACGAGCTCTGTCCTTGATTCAGGTTTTTCGGTTGGCATATAGGCCAGAATATAAAACGAAATAAAGCTAATAAAATAGAACACAAAATAATAAAGTAACGGTTACAATGTATGCTAAGAATGTTAGCGGGCGTCGTCGAGTCGAGCTGATAAGCGCTCCGTTTCGTAGAAGCTCGGATGTTTAGACTACGGATATTATCGGTAAGTCTCACTGTAACTTTGCACTGGATTATATTTTATTTATGATTTTGAACACACGGCACTGCACTGGATTTCGAGTTATTATATTGATTTCACTTACAGGATAGCAGCTGCGGTGACGAGAAGAGACAGGAACATGATCACCTGATCTCAGGGATGGTGTAAGTACTTGAATGATTTTCAGGAACACTGGAACTGGATTTGCACTCTGAACTCGCGGTATTTCACAGAAAGTACACACACGGGTAAGAGTTGAATTTAGTAGGATTTAGAATTAGTAGATAAGATGTGGATATAGAATGAGTCTGGTTCGGCACATATGATTTGCACACTGAATGTCTGAGGCGTTTTCCAGAATTTTTAAAAATCCTTTTGCGCTGCCACCAATTGTTAGACGGGAAAACGTCGGAGAGGTTTTAAAAAAACGTTTTTTGATTAAAACACTATATTTAGCACTCAGATACAGATAGGATGAACTGATACGTCTAAGAGATGTGCTCGCGATAAAGATTGAACGCAGACTGACTAATTGAATGAACTAGGGTTGTACTTGTGACGAAAGTGCTGATTAAGCACTTTTGTGACGTAGAGAGCTTTATTGCTAATCTTTTAGTATTTTGGGTTATTTATTCATTTTAGGGTGCATTTGGCAATCGTAACAGATCGAACCATGTGGCTGTTGCCACTTAGTTACAAGCCCCCCATAGGTGGAATAAAGGAGGTAAGTAAAACGTATAAGTTAATAACGGAGAGGAAAATTGAATACACGCTGCAGTCGGTCAGTGGGGCTATTAATTACAATTTTAAATTGTAGTTATTTTCGTGTTATTTTACTTTATTAAAGGTCCTTGGTTTACTTGCGTCGATATATAACCAAGGACCCTCAGCTTGAACTTAAAACAAAAATCCCCAACGTACGCGTCCGGCGCTGCGGTACATAAACACATTCGGTCATTTCATAAAACATCTGTGTATTTTCTATTTTGATAGGTTTCATATTTCTGACCGCAGGGGGCGCTGCTCGTAAAACGCGAACGGTTTGGCTTTCTGCCCTCGTTGTGTATTTTATTAACGGCAAACGCTAAGGTATAGCGTGGTGAGGTTCGGTTTAATAAAATTTTTGGGTGGTAGAGCCAAAACTTGTGCCCATCTTTGGGTGGAGTTGTCGGTACATCTGTGACTCGCTCGTCTTGGGATTATTTCGTTTGTGTTTTGTTTATGCGGTTGCTGTTGTCTTTCTTTCTTTAGTAATCTGATGTCTAATAGTATCGCAAATACATGCTCTTAATACGTTTATACCAAATGTCTTATAGCAAAAGCTTTAAACACGTGTTATTACCATCTCAAAAATAAGACTTTCCTACACGCTTTGTAAAGCTTTTGCTATTTTGCATTGTTTTGTTCAACACGGTCATAAACCAGTCATTTTAATACGTTCTTTTATCGAGATGAGGTAAGCTAGGATTCAAAATTCTTCCTGAACTACATTTCGTGTGGAAACAATAATTCTCTGACCACATCTTGATCCCGGCTTAACCCCGTACTATAAATCGTGTTCCTGATTCCGGCATTTATTAAGTAATAAAATTAAAAACATACTAATTTACTTATTACGAGCTTTTGGCACTATTTCACTTCAGTCGGAAAACCTCATAAATTTTTTTATTATGTTTGTTGTTGTCTACAAAATATTCACATATCGTTCTATGATCCGTATAATAAATAGGGGGACTGAGATTCGCAGGATGTGAAGAGCATAGAACTGGTCGAAACGCTACGGCGGCTGGCTGTGTTGGGGGGAGGAATATGTCTAGCAGTGGGGCTGCGAGATCGACCTTCGCCTAAAATAACGATATAGATAACCGACTAACTAATCCTCTACGATTGCACGGTTAGCTCAGTAGTTAAGCTATTGACTGCTGCGCTGCGTGTTGACCTACAAGTACCTAGTTGTTTCGGGTCTTACTGTTTGTGTATGTGAGTTTACTTATATGTTTGTAAACGCACCCACAATACAGGAGAAATTCTTAGTGTGGGGCTAAAGAAAAAAAGAAAAGAGCTTTCAAACAATACTGTGAGTACAAACTCTAAATCTACACATGACGACAAAAGATTACATAGTTTAGTTTTATTTGACCTTGCTCGAGGAAGACTTTTCTTACAGTAAAAAGTCAGTTAATACTCGAAATATATAGCTTGATATGTCATTGCTTTTTTAAGTGTTAATTTATTTGTTTATTTATTTAGTTTATATCCTATCAATGTAATTATAATATTTTGATATGAATTTATTATTGCTTAAGTAAGGGAGTTTTGCTTTTCCCGAATTCGGTGCAGACAACATTATAATGAAAACCAGGGATGTTGCGGATCTACTTTTTTCCACATTCGCGGATGCGGATGCGGATGCGGATTCTAAGATACTCACATCCGCGGATGCGGATCTGTACAAAAAACTTAAATGTTGGTTTGGTAGATAAAAAAAACACAGTATTATTTATATTTTTTTATTTAATAATAAAGTAGTGAAAGAAATATTTTTAGTAATTGTTGATCTTAATACTTAAATTTAAAAAAGGAGCATTATATTTTATAAATAGTAGAATGGCCGCCTTTTCGGGTAAATATATTTTGAAAAGTTTTTGGCAATAGGCAATTAGGCATACCTTTGTTTATTCCGATAAGCAACCCGCTTTCTTTACTCAAAAATTTCCAAAATCTCGCCAGCCTTAACAAAAAATTTTTTTTTATCATCATTTTTTATTTTCTGTAGCTTTTCTTTATTTGTTTTTTCAAACATAGCAAACTCCTCAAAGCGCATTGATTTCAAATGATTTTTTAATGACGATGTTGTTTGGCCCTTTCGCGAATATGTTTTATTACATATTTTACATTGCGATTTTTTCCGGTCGTTGTCCACAGGTTTGAAATACGTCCAAATTTCACTTTGTGTAGGTGGTGGCATAGTTCACTTATCCAATAGTAAACAACACTTTACTTAAATACGTAATATGAATGTAGGTATTGCGTTAAACAATGTAGTTAGTTCAGTTCTTAACAAAAATCACAATAAAATCAAACGTGCGCTTCAATTCTTCTTGTCACACACAACTACTCACTAGTAATTACTACAAAACAATAACGAGACGCGTCACCGTCACCGATTCACCGAAGTCCAAAACAAAAATCACTGCTTTCCTATTGGTCAATCAACACATGCGCTTGACACACGCCACTCGCTGGGACCGCGTCTTTCTTTCTTATCGCGACCTGCTACAAATCCGCATCCGCATCAGCTCCGCATCGATCTATACGGATGCGGATGCGGATGCGAATGTCAAAATCAATGCGGATGTTCCGCATATGCGGATGCGGATGCGAATATTCGCAACATCCCTGATGAAAACTCCAACATATTGACTTTAACTGCCTCATCACTATCTCCCTCCCTGTTTTTTCTCCTGTTCTATGTTTAAAATTATTTAAAACCGGAATGATTCACACATTTGACTATTTAAAAAAGTTTCCATGGATTTTTTCTACAAAGGTATCACCTACTCTTAGGAATCGATCATTACTAGTTCCATCTTTGCGACTGACTCACACTTTGAAAATATTCAAAAGTTCTAAAGTTAGAAATAAATAAATGCATTGAGTTTACGGTACAGAACACAATCAAGGGAACCGTTTTATGTTAACGTAAGAAAAACAATGTTGATAATAATGTTGTAACACATTTGTTAGTAGGTAAAAAAGTGATAAACGTTAACACAATGAAACAGCCGGCCTGGTTACGTTAAGGTAGGTAATGAGGTTAATGAGGGCGATAAAACGGTAATTACAGGTTTCTTTCAAACTTCCAGACAACTTTTTCTAAAAGTGATGCATACCCACTCTGGCTCTATCTGACGCAACTCTAAATTGAAATCGGCATTATTTCTTAAAAGAAAGAAAGAAAAGTGTATTTTTTTTTATTTGCGAATAACATAACGTAATAAATTATAAAACAAAAACAAATGGTTGACGGAATATGCATCACATACACGCAAAACGGCTTTCGCTCAGCATTATGCTGCTACCCTATACAAAACAGAGTCCAGCGGTGATATCTTAATAGATACCTACCTCAGTAGAATTGACACGGTTTTCACAATAACCATAGTAAAGAGTAGGTATTATAGTATTAGTAGCTGCAATAATTGAATATTTTTAATTACCTTAATTTTGACTCGTATGTTTCAGGCAGAAAATGGTTGAGTACGTAAAACCTAAGTATACATATTTAAGAAAATATTTCTAGACCCACTTGCACCATCTCGCTGTCATCTTCAGCTGATTTTTATAGCTATTCGTAAATATTGCACACCGCTCACCGCTTCAGTTGCAAATCACTCCGCGAATTCTTTCCTGCGATTTTATTGCTGTAGTCAACTTTAATGTTCCTCACCTGTCACAACTGCGCACAAAGGTGATATTTTAGAGAAAAGAAAAAAACGATGGTCTATTTTGAACGGGCTTTAGGTAGAGGTCAACCGATATTATGTTTAACGATACATGAGACTTATTTTCTCGGTAACAGCCTGGAGTCTGGAATTGTGTCCGTTCCTTGTCAATAAGTCTCCCTGGGACATTTAAAAAACATAACGGGCGCAAAGTGGGTGTACAGTCATGAATACGTCAACACTTGCACTTCAATTGCAATTTTTTCGTGAATAACGTTGTAAGTACAACGTTAAAATACGTCACATTACATAAATCTATGGATTTGAATATACAATACTATATTGAATTTAATTCAATTGACTTTTGAATAAAGCCGAGTATTCACATACATTTGCTCGTAACTTTACCATATAGTAAACACTTCTTTACCTGCTGAAGATAACAGGCGTAATGTTTTGTTGTATCATAGAAAGAAGCTCGAACGTGAGTTTTAACTTATCATCATTGGTTCATTTACTGAGAATCTCTCATATTTGTGAAATATTTATTATTGATAATTGTGACCCTTTATTTCGCAATAAAAAATATACAACATGTTATGTAATTAACGCACATCCTCAAACACCCCAATTTGAATATTAAGTTATAATCATAAAACATTATTATACTGAACTTTTAATTTAAATTGTGTATGCATTGTTATTATATCAATTCTTGGAGAACTAGAACTTAATGTTCTTGGGATAAAGTTTTTTTTTTTAAACTTATTCTGTATTGAAGTTGTATCAATACAAGTAAAACTATGATTTACTTGTACAACAAGTTCCGTAGTTTAAATTATTTCTGGGATAAAAAATCACCTATATTAAAGTAAATGATTCTGAACAAACTATTTTCAGGAGGTGCGTTAATTAATTTACATGTCGTATACTTTTCATCTTTTTATTGTTTAAAAATATAAAAAGTAGCCCACCGGCAACACGAACAGGGTCCAAGCTACCGACAGTCAGGGCTCCAGAGAGAGGAACCTTTTGATTTGCATACAAGACATTACACACAGCATCCTAATATTTACCAACCAGTATCTTCACTCCCGTGCCACAGCTCACCGGAAACGTTAGTAACGTGTGCAGGCGTCTGTAAACAGATATATGAAAGGTGCATTTGTAAGGTAAATTAAAAGCCGTGAATCATCTTTGAGTCAATATGAACGTGTTATTATATGCGAGCCGTTCTACAATGGATGCATCGGCCCGATTAAATATTTTATTTTAGAAAACATTAAACAAAAAACTTACCAAATGTATTTGGTTCCAGAGTTTCGCTTGTCCGTGATTTCCACCTGCCTAGGATTATAACTTGTTTAGAAAGTCAACACGCCTGCCTGCGACGTGGAGGCCCCGGGTTCGATCCCCGGCCAGATCATGATGGAAAACGTTCTTTTCCTGATTGGCCTGGGTCTTGGATGTTTATCTATATATGTTTCTATTGTAAAATATAGTATCGTTGAGTTAGTATCTCCTAACACAAGTTTCGAACTTACTTTGGGGCTAGCTCAATCTGCGTGATTTGTCCAAAAAAAAAAGTATTGCCTGTTTGAAATTTTATAATATTATTTCATGTATTCACGTAACAACCTCTGTCTTTAATAATTACGATTTGTAGCATATACCAAGGACATAAACAGAATGTATAAGTACTTTGTTGTAAGTAGGTACTATCTAAATTGTTAGAAGTCTTTCACAATTTGCTCATTCTGTTGATAGAATAAACCAAAATACCCATCATCATCAACATCAGCCTCTACTCGTCCATTGCTGGACATAGGCCTCTCCCATGGCATGCCAACAAGCTCGATCCTGAGCAGTTCAAATACCCATAGACAGTTTTTAACCCATCTTCCACTCAAGACCTATTTCTGTAATCACGAAACCCGTACTGGGTTAATAATCAATATCAATAATAAACGATATGAAATAATTTTGATAAAAGTAACTACAGTACCTACATACAATGAAATACTTACTAACGGAGTCATTGACCTGTTACCAAATAATTTAATCAAAACACAACTCTATCACACATGTCGGAAGAAGAAAGCTCATCAAAATAGACATCCGGTATTTTATCACATATCAAAATCAGCTTCAATGGTCACTTTGGCACAAAAACTAACGAGAGACGTCATAGTCGTAATAATTTCCGACAAAAATTATTGTCATTCTTCATTCGCTTTTCGCCGGTGTCGAGAACATATTGTATTATATTAGTGTTATTACTGATGTCAGAGCATAGCATCAAATCTTACACTTTCTTTTCACAATGATTATGACCGGTGATTTTGTGTGGTCTGCGATCCTGCAAATTTATTTAATTTCTGGGAATGAATTTAGTTTATGATGATATTTAACATATTACGTACGTCACATTGGGTAAAGCCATCAACGTCAAAACCATAAAATTAGAATGTAGAACTACAGGAAAAATAAAATTATTGCACACGTCTTTAAATTATTCTCATTCATACTCAGTTATTTTGTCACAGGAAAACCATTAATCCAAACGATATTTTGCACTTCCTTTGACCAGGTCAGTGACAGCGGTTACGATAATTTTGATACTTTTGTAATTTTAATTTACAATTCTATTTTAAACAATCTGAAGCTACTGTTATTTGACTCATGGTAATAAAATATAAAAAAAATCCTGAAATTTTAGTTTTTTTTTTTAATTATTATAAACTAGTGCTTGACTGCAATCCCACCTGATGGTAAGCAGTGATGCAATCGTTGATGGTAAAGCGAGCTAGTTTATTAAAAGCCTATTCACTCGGAAAAACTGAGCGAATAGGAAGGAAGACGGCAGTTAAGCGAGGTGATGCAATGTTAAACCCAACAACACGACCCAACGATGCTGCGCCAGAGCGAGATTGGTCTGAAGACCCTCCAAGACCAAACTCCCAACACAACAATATTTGGCGAATCGTACCCGGCACACATGGCAACACAACTGCTCAGACCCATCCTCCGTACGGCTTCACCAGACATCATGCCGGAACACGACGAATCGCTTGGCGGCAAGACTTTGTCTGGTGGATGGTAACTTCTGCCGGCAGCCGATGTTATGGCCTACCGCCGAGAACCGTGAGAGTTACCGCATTAAAAGTAACAACTATGTAGGTATAAAGGGTCTCTCTGACATCGACGCACAAACAAGTACCATGGATCCAGTACATGATTCTGAACCCCCCAGTGGTAGATTTTTTCGTCGGTTTTTTCCTGATTTAAAAAGAAAAATGCAGTTTTTTTCACTTTAAACCGTTCATAATTGCTAATTGCCCAATAAGATTTTAAAGTAATTGATTAATTCGCTAATTACACAAAAAAGCGCAATGTGAACAAAACTCGAAAAACTATCCTATCAGCTGATTTAATAGAGTTCACATCAGGGGTCAACGTTATACTCACAAACACCTTTGCACGTTGCGTGCCGCCGCGCCGGCACGCTTGCAACGATCAAAGGTCGAACCGATACATTTTTTTAAACACTGTTATTTCTGTAACCTCTCATTAGCGATATAAATGGCTATCATAATTTTCTTAGTGGCATGCGGTGTTTGCGGTACGATGTTCGATGCTCGCGAAGTTTGCGTTACGATGTCAGATACACCTGTATATACAACGTTATTTTTGTATACGTATACGAAACCCGAAACACGTGTCCAGTATTTTTAAATAAACAATCTATGTACAAAATTTCAAACAGATATCATGAAAAAACACAGTTATGAGCTTGTCACTTGCACTTGGTTGTCCCAAAAAAAATATGGTCAACGCACCGCTCGGGCGGGTGATGCCTTAAGCGGCGCGGCGCGGTCGGGCGCTGTCTCACTATGTTTCTAGTAGGTACTATGATCTACCGTCAGCTGTGTTCGCTCGGTAGATCATAGTGCTAGTTACCACTCTGCAACAATTTCAAAATTGTATTTAGGAAAATATAACATGTAAAAATGATTGGAATCGATTCATTTACTTATGCTGAACAAACTATATTCAGGATAAAATAACGTCGTATAATAGTCTGCGACATAAATTCATGGTCATTTAAATTTATAATGATTTAAAAACTATTTTAGAACGTAATTTTTATTACAAACTTAATGTACGAGTAATGTTAGTTTTTGATGTGGTCATCGATAAATTGTTACAATCTCGTTTTTGGCATTAGTTTTCCTTCAAATTCTGTTCTGAAACTTTGAACTGTTTATTACCAACTAGACCTTGACCTCGGATATTAGAAATATATCTTTTCACTTAGTAAAATAATTCACCTCTTCATTACATAACCCAGCGCCCATTATAACAGCGCCCCGTTCCCGTACATCCGGCGCCATTAAAAACTCGGACATATGATTGACGGCCGCTGTTTACCTTGCGCTACCGGTATGCTAACTAGAAGCGCCTGTAATGCTGACGAGAGAGGTGCCCATTTACTGCTAGTTACGACATATCTGTGACTCATGTTCACTTAGAATGAAATTGGGTTAGGAGCAGATTCTACTAATTTCCATTAAGTGATAATCAAAGTCTGTCTATCAATATATGTATCTCTGATTCAAAAATTATATCCGTAGGTATTAGTAACAACAAACTAGTGTGTTCTAGTGGGTTGTGGAATGATCATGATCAAATGTTTTCGCAAAGCCTCAAGTTGATGTGAGATGGAACATCAGGGTAGTTTTTTGTCAATAAGATTCTTATAAATTCCGCCGCCCACCCTAGGTATGGCTCCGAATATCCACAAGGATTTTACATCCCGAGAAAAAAAAACAGAATAATCATGCGTGTCTCGTGTCAAAAATAAATTTTGAAACGATTTTAACTTACTTGACTACAAAGAAATTTAAATAGATAGAATTATTACGAGTAATAATAACATCTAAACAACAACATTCAAAAACAAACCTAAATCCTACCACATAAAGCTTATATTGCCACAAAGCTTACGTATAAATACCTAAAGTTCCGAATGAGAGGCATCGAATGTCCCCTGTGTCCCTTTCCCGCAGACTGCCAGTGCGAAATAATACTACCATATGGTAAATTTGATACATAAACTTCATCCACTCGTTTTGTTATTTACGCTGATATACAATATTATATCAGTGACTCGTGATTGATTAAGCATTAAAATAACTAACTGCTTAGCTCAACATTTAATCAAGGCATTTATTGTGATTAAACAATAAATAAAAATAAAACAATATTAGAAGATAGTATAATCTATAGAATGGCAACACCGACGACATATTGTGTTAAATAATCAATATGGTCGACGCAAATTTTTATTTGTCGTATTTTTAAGGTATCACGCTATTTTTTGGAAGGTTGAGGTAAAAATCGAATTTAAAATGACGAGAATTTGTTGTGTGCGAGGATGTAATATTTATTATTACCCCGGTTGTGATCATTCAATGTTTAGGTAAGTGTTTACCAGTTTGTTTACAAAATATATTGTGTAGGATGAGTATAATGTTCTGTAAAAACAAGACAGCTGAACATAGAACCTTCTCCTTTTTTAAGTTTGTTTAAAAAGTATAGACTTTCTAGAAACAAATTGTATATGTTCTTAAATAGTTTTTATGCCTAATATGTACTAAAGAAAATTAACAAACAGCATATCAGTGTATGTCAACTATCTGTATTAGCTATACTTACCTTACACTTTTACAAAAAGTATAACCCTACTTGAATTATTAACCATTTTATTATTAATATTAATTGAATGTTGATGAACATAATTTTCTTGCAGTTTTCCAAGTGATGATGGAATTCGAAAAAAATGGGCTGAAGTTATTCCATTTAAACCCATAACAGCTAAAAACAAGGCTTTATACATTTGCAGTATACATTTCAAATCCAATGATATAAGCACTTTTATAAAAAGACGCCAATTAAAACCTGAGGCGGTTCCGTCTATTTTCCCCAATGTAAGTTGCATTATCATTTTAGTCTTCTTCTAATCCTGTCACTGGTTAAATCAAGTGCTAAAACTATTTATGTATTCACAAGAAGAATATCGGCTAATTAATTCTACAAAGCAGTCAGAAATAGCAAAGCCCAGGCCATCAAAAAGTCTCTGCAGATAGAACATAAAATAAATCCTTGGGTATCTTAAAGCTACTGTAAAACATACTTATTAAGGAATCCCAAATAATACTGTAAGAGAAATTTTCATACATCTGAGTTTTCCTCATAGTTGTCAAAATATACAATTGTATTTCAAGTAGATACCTATGTATCTACTAAATACATAAACTGACAGAAATTAAAATGAGTTTTAAATCAAAGGACATGTAGGTAAAGGTAATTTACAAATATTTATAAATCTTTTTTCAGGAATATGTTCCGGAGAAACGGATCAATGTTCTTAATACAATAATTTTAAAACCAACAGAAGAAAATATTCAACCTGGCTCAAGTACATCACCCAAAGACAGGGTAAGTCCTAAAGTATTATTTATTACTAGCAACCTGCCTTGGCTTCCCACAACTTCATGTATTATCAGTAATCTATTTATTTATTTCATAACAGACTCATAACTTTATAGTGATATATTTGCTTCAAATGTAAGTAATCCTATGTAAGTAATCATATATAAACAGTTTTGTACATGCATGTAGTAAAAATTCCCACTGTTTGTAATACTGAATCTTATATCTTCATTTATTGAAATTTGTGAAATTGTTGATGGTGTGTCTAATAAATAAATAAATTACCGACTTCAAAAAGGAGAAGATACTATGTTCGGCTGTGTGTACATTTTTATATATGTTTCATTCATGTAGGTACGTCGGTTATGTCAGACTCTAGTGCCCCAGCAGATAAGATGCAGTTCCCATTGCGAAGTACAATTGGT
The DNA here is from genome assembly GCA_037179545.1 of Sesamia inferens. Lineage (NCBI taxonomy): Eukaryota > Metazoa > Arthropoda > Insecta > Lepidoptera > Noctuidae > Sesamia > Sesamia inferens. Next base: position 33,075,392 of record CM073927.1, read on the forward strand.
AATAAATACAGAGTTAAGTATAATTTTTATATTATTTCAGAAACCGTTATCGAGTGTCATAATTGAAGAAAAAGAAAATTTGTGTACTGTAATTGCAAGTACATCGATGGAACCACCTCTGAAAAAAGCTCGTAAGGATGAAGTCAATGCTCTGCGCGACGACAAAAAGAAACTCCAATATAAAATGAAACTTTTAAAACAACGAGTTAAAAGGCGGGAAAAAGTGATTGAAAATCTGAAATCGACTTTAGGTCTAATTAAAAAAAGATGTGATAACTACGACGAAGTTGAAAACGTACTTGTTCATAATTTTATGAATATTCACAAACATTTTAACAATAAGAAATCAGATAAAACTATTAGGTATAGCGATGAATTGAAATCCTTTTCGTTAACTTTATATTTCTATTCAGCTAAAGCATACGTGTTTTTAAGAAATTATGTGTGTTTACCGCATCCATCCACTTTGAGGCGACTTTTATCTACCCGTGATTGCGGGACAGGGTTTATGTCTGAAGTTTTAGAATCATTAAAAATATTGTCCCAACAAAAAGATTATTTAAAAAATGTCAGTCTTGTATTTGATGCCATGTCCATCAGATCGGCCTTAACTTACGAGAAAAAAACTGACAAATACTGGGGCTATGTTGATTTTGGGGGAATCATAAATGATGATTCAGAATCTTTAGCCACAGAAGCACTAGTATTTATGATTGTATCATATAAAGATAAATTCAAATGTCCAATTGCATATTTTTTCGTTAATAAAATATCTGCCAGTATTCAGGCTCAATTAATTCTGACAGCAATCAGACTTTTAGAAAACAATAATATAACTGTTCGTTCCATAACTTGTGACGGTACGATGACAAATATAAAAACATACGAGATTTTAGGCTGTAATTTCGCAAACAATGATTTGAAAACCTTTTTTAAACATCCTACAAAGGACTGTAATATATACTGCTTGCTCGATCCACCACATATGATAAAACTAGCACGCAATATTTTTGCAGAGTGTAACATTACCTCGGAAAAGGGTAAAATTGATTTTAAGTATGTAAAAAATTTGCATAATTTACAGAACAAGGAGGGTTTGAAATTAAAAAACAAAATTTCCTCTGTCCATGTAAATTTTTACGGAAAAAAAATGAACGTAAAACTAGCCGTCCAAGTTCTGAGTAACTCTGTTGCTGAAGCAATCGATTTTTTAGCAAGAAGTGGACAACAAGATTTTTTCGGGAGTGAGGCAACGATAGAATATATAAGGATTATGGACCGTATTTTTGACATATTAAATGCTAAAAATCCTTTTGGAGTAGGCTATAAATCCCCTTTAAGATTAGCAAACAAAAATTTCTGGCTAAATAGCATAAATGAAACAAAGATATATTTGAAAACATTAAAAGTTGATAGTGAGAATATATTAACCCATAGACGTAAAACTTTCGCTCTTGGGTTGATTGTTGATTGCATCAGTATTACGGATTTGGTTAATGATCTGTTGAGTGATCATGAAAATAACATGCATTATTTCTTACCATATAAGTGCTCTCAAGACCACTTAGAAATGTTTTTTTCATGCATCAGAGCGTGCGGTGGTTTAAATGATAACCCGAGTGCACTTCAGTTCAGGTTTATTATGAGAAAATTACTTTTTAGAAATAGCGTTGCTCTGAGCCAAAATGCGAACATAATTGCTGATGATACAGTTTTACAATCTACTCCAGTATTTAATTTGAAAAAAGAAAATAAATCGCAATATCGTTATACTGAAGAGGAAAATGATGATCACAATATAGATGATTTAGTACAACAAATTGATAGTACGATTACTTCGGATTTCAAGAATAATATTTTATATTATATTGCTGGATATATAGCAAATAAATTAATAAAAAAAATTAAGTGTAAACACTGTATATATGTATTATTTAGCGACAAATATGAATCAGATCATACATATTTCATTGATATTTGTCAATTCTCGTCATTTACAGCATTTGTTGATAGAGGTAAATTAAAATATGTTAGTAAATTTACATTTGATGTAATAAAATATTCCGAAAAAATATTTTTAATTGAAACGCAACTAAATAAATTAAAAAAGATAAATAAAAAAAGATTAATTCTTTTAGTGCTACAATTTTTTTTTGTTCCTGGGTATAACTCTTTGATTATCCATTTTAATCACCCTACTCAATCAATTAGTTGCGAAGATTCACATGATGTTGTATTGTTAAAAAGCATCGCATCGGCTTTTTTGATTTAAGGCTATTTAGCCATGCCAAACAAAAAAATTTAGAAATAATAGGGCAGCGCTCCACGTTGCGTCAGCGACTGCATAAAACTATTTTGTTTAACAATGTTTAATTATTATACAAAATAACTAATGATGTTTAAATGGTCCCTTATCAAGAGTCCGTTCACAAAAGAGTATTGGACAACGTTGTATGGACCTGTGGTATCCATATGATGTCCAGATATATAATAGAAAGTCCAGATGTACGGACAACAGCAGGTCAAGCTACCCGAAACTGTCAGATATTCCCAATCAACCTTGAGCCTTAATACTTACAGATAAAGTTGAAAATCTAATAAGGAAATTTTACAGATTGTAGTACCTTGATGTGTTGTCGTACATATAATAAGAACACTGACATGACATCTTAAATTAATAGGGTTGACAATTTTTTGTCTTTCAATAGTTATTTATCCCACTATCAAGCAATGATAGCTATTGTAATACGAATGATAGTTTGTGCCACAAAGCGAAGCTGAGTGGCACAATAGATCAGCATGAGTATTACAATAGCTGTTTGCGATAGTGGCTTACAAAAGTTTTTCTACGATCTTGAAATAAATAAATACAAAAACCGTCAATGTTGAATTTTATTAGGAATTATAGTAATTTACATTTCCTTGATTTATGTGGTAGCAATTCTTTTGTGGTCTTCATAGCTATTTCTCCCATTTCAGGAGGCGTTAAGATATTGTCCATTTCGCTATTATCACTTATATCACTCATTTTCAAAACAAATTTATTTATAAATGCAGATAAAAGTTAACAATAGCGCGCAATGTTGTTACTTGTTTTGTTGTTATAATACCACAAATGAAAGGCAAAGGCTATTCTATACAGCCTAATAACATGCGATGATAAGTCGTGATGCAAATACGCCCGCATTTTGGCATAATCATATGTTGATTTTTTGATGCCATAGCCATAAAAAAAAATTATTAAAAAGTTTCATTGTAGTACGGTTTACCCGTGTGGAAATGGTCATTGTAACACGACTTAGCAGGAATGAGTACTATTGAGATATGACTTATGGTTATGTATTAAGCAAATTACCAAATGGTCGTAGAAAAAGTGTATTGTAATTTTTACGTCTGTAACGCTTAGTATAAATAAATGTGTTGATTTCTTGAACTTGGCTTTTTGTTAGTTTTTAATTATATTACGCAGCGTACCGAGAGGGCACCCGAATTGAGGCGCATGGTTATGACTTGCGTTCCAAGCGTTTCTATTAAGTCAACGTACTGAAGACCTTATTCACTAAATTCATTTTGCATTTTATATATATCAATATTGCCTTTTACAGCATGTAATTTAATAAATATTTTCGAAGATATTACAGAGACACAGAGGCTGCGGCGCACAGGGGCAACGCGAGCCTGTAAGTGTCCCTACGTATGTTTATATCTTTAAAACTAAGTAACTGGATGCGCTTTTCTTTAATAGATAGTGATTCAAGAAAAAGTTATATATACCTATATAATACATTTATTCGAGCGAATCCGGGTCGGGTCGCTAGTATACTATACTATAAAATATAGTTCATGTTTTATTTCGTAGCTACCTCTTACTGTTATTAGTATTTTACTCAAAACAATTTTGAAGTTTATTAAATGTCCCAATTTTCTTATGAACTGTGTACACCCTACTAGAAAGGGACACAGGGGTCATTCGTACGTTTCTCTTTCAGGAACGCCTTTGCCGGCTCGTCAGCGTTCTAGGTATTTATACAAATTCTTTGCTTGACTACCACCAGAACTAGCAGAAGCGTTTTAATCAGGAGTGGTACCTTTTTTTCTTTTGGAATGATTGGTAACTCATCTCCGTTTCTTCAGACAAGCCAACGTGGATTTTTAATGACTGAAGTGAATATTGCCATATCTCACGGTCGAATAGAGACGGTTAGAAAGAACAATAAAATTATTTTATCTTCACCCTTGTGGATGTCGAAAAATATCCCACAGGAATGTTGTATCGAAATTAAAAGTAGGTACCTTATATATTAATTGAGGTTAAAAGCTTTGTGCCAAATTTCAGGCAAATCAACTCAGCCGTTTTTGTGCCAATAACTAAAGTATTACATATTATTTTATTAAATGTGTATGCACAAATTTAATAATTTTATGCAAAAAGTAGATTTTTAAACAAGTTGATTGTACCTTCGCAGCAGTCAAAGTGATGACGTTGACTGCTGCATACACACAACTTGTTTACTTGTATATTGTCTTACTGATGAGCAAGACAATGTAAAGATATGAATGAATCCTGTGTGATCACTGTTATCTATTTGTAACCGTGAGTCAAATTATTACAACCTCTAGCACTTCGCCCACCGCCGCGTTTGTTTTCTTTTCATGATCTTGTTGATTTTGGACGCATATTGTCGGATCTAGGTATGCCGTGGATAACCCGTGTGCTACGGAAATTTTTATGGGTATCGTATCTATAATTTGATTCCGGTACTCTGGTATAGATGACGAAATATAAATGTACCTATTGATACTCTTACGAGCTCTACAACAACTGGTGATAAGACTAAAATACATTTAATATTTTAATCAACATTGTATTTTCAAACCTTGCCGTGTTTTCTGCACCTTTGCGTGATTATATAATTTTGTAACATCTATACAACGAATTTTGCTACCTTTCCAACTTCTTAGGTGCCGGTTATTTTTCGAGGACGATCGAGAAAAATTTCTTAAAAATAAGAACACGCCTATTAATAATCCACAGCTATTAAAACGGCAAACAAAAAAAACTTACAAGAAAAATTTACTTGATAGATCGCGATCTAAGTGCTTTATTTTAAGCGTTGACGATGTCTGTACGTGGGCGTGGCGCCAGTCAATAAGAAGGTGCGGAAATCTGACTTATGCCGCTTTGCCGGCCTGGCAGGCGACGACTGAGATCATTTCGCGACCCTTTGATGTTTCACTATGTAATATATCTAGCGTTCTGTTTACAAATCCGGCAATGTATATTAATCCCTGATTTAGTGTTTTATTTAGTTGAAAGGTAAAAGGTTTGCAGTTGATAGTTGTTTGGATTGAGTTTTGAAAGATTGCTGATTATGTGCAAAGTTCTTTAGAAGTCTGTTTGGAATATCTCCTCTTGTTTATTGTGGATTACTTACGCGGTACTAAATAAAGTAATATTGTAGTAAGTAGTAGGTATTATTTTAGTAACTTATGTATATATAGATACAAATCGAGCATCAAGTTTATAATCAACGGTTCTTCATACTTAACAGATGGCTGTACTGATGGAGAGTTAGCTACGCTACTACTTCTCCTCAGCTAACGCGGCGGCGATGGGTGGGCGTTGCAGAGTCTGTTTGTTTGTGTCACTTACACAGTTTTGATGTCCAAAAAGTGCTGCAACTCAGTATAACTTGAATAAATATCTTTTAATATGATTTTAACAGTAAATGAAATATTGTAGCATTGGCCAAAACTTAAACATCCAATTTATCAGCCAATCTAAAACGTCAAAACACCACAATTTGCCAAAGATTCCTAATACCAGATTGTACCAGAAATACCTACTCTAGAAAAAATCGAATCGTTATGTCACTACGCTCGATCTACGGAGAGATGCGAGTCGAGGCAATCCACCAGTTGTCGTTACCATGGCGACATCTAAACGAGATCTGTGTCTGTCAACCTGAGTGGACTAGGTATAGATACCTAGATACCGAGGTCGCTTGTGTAAGTGGAATATGTGATACAATAGAATGTTCAGATTGTGTGGGTAAGCCAGAGTAGTATTGAGAAAAATTAGAAAAAACCCGATTAAACATAAATATTGAACAGTGAAAGGGAAACAGTATATAAAGATCTGTGAACCAGTTAACTACAGAATTAAAATATATATAGCCTTTATTCACTCACGGTGCTTAAGGTAGATTTTTTTAGCGATTTCACCGTATTCTTGACATTTAAACTACAAGTAACTTATAATTTTATAAATATGTAAACTAGTGCTTGACCCCAATCCCGTCTGACGGGTGGCTTTACTCGGTGGTAGGCCACATCGGCTGCCGGCAGAAGTTACCACCCACCAGACAAAGTCTTGCCGCCAAGCGATTCTTCGTGTTCCGGTATGATGTCTGGTGAAGCCGTACGGAGGACGGGTCTGAGCAGTTGTATTGTGATGTGTGCCGGGTACGATGCGCCAAATGTTGTTGTGCCGGGAGTTTGGTCGTGGAGGGTATCCAGATCAATCTCCCGCTGGCGCAGCATCATTGGTCGTGTTGTTGGGTTTAACATTGCATCACCTCGCTCAACTGCCGTCTTCCTTCCTATTCACTAAGTTTTTAAGTGAATGGGTTTAATAAACTAGCGCGCTTTACCATCAACGATTGCATCACTGCTTACCATCAGGCGGGATTGCAGTCAAGTGCGCTAGTTTATAATTATTAAAAAAAAAAAAATTTCATTGTCCTCAGTGCCGCAGCGGTCAACACGCCTGCCTGCGACGTGGAGTCCCCGGGTTCGATCCCCGGGCAGGTAATGATGGAAAACGAACTTTTTCTGATTGGCCTGGGTCTTGGATGTTTATCTATATGTGTATCTATTATAAATATAGGATCGTTGAGTTAGTATCCCATAACACAAGTCTCGAACTTACTTTGGGGCTAGCTCAATCTGAGTGATTTGTCCGTATATATATATTTATTTAATCGTTGATGGTAAGGCGTACTAGTTTATTATGAGCCTATTCACTGTAAGCCTTGAAGACACTTGTAATCAGACGGGAAGATCATCATTATCATTCATCATTTATTTATTTATTAATTTATTTAAAAAGTACTGCCACATCACAAACATTAAACATTGAAAATAATTAAAACTATTCAATTTATGGCCTGATGCATGCGACAATAATGGCGTACATAGCATTGGCAGTTCTTCGGCTCGAAGATATAATACAATAGAGACGAAATAAAATAATACCTAATAAAAATACACTTTAAAATTTAACAGATAATAATTGTTGAAATATTAATAAGAATGTCTAAATAATTAATCATATAAAAAAAAAACAAAAAATGTCAATACAATACCAAGTAACAATAAGTCAAAATATAAAACAAAAAATTATAACAAACAATGATTAACAATTAAAATTAAGGTGCATTATTACACACATTAAAAGTGTCTAGGGATCAACATATATTTTTGCAATAACTTTTCTCCTGATTGATATTAATTAAAATTTTCTTTAAGGATTCATCAAATAAAGTGTTTTCGTTTGTCACAGTAACGATAAACCAAGTCACCTTTGCATTAATAAAGAAATTTGCCATTTTCCTAATAAAGGGATATTTGACATTTGAACCACTAACACAAAAGTTCGAAAAAAAGATTGAAATACCAGTTTTCTCTAAAATTTTATTGGGTAACTTAAACAATTAATAATCCGTGTTTCTACCGCGAACACTAACAACACAAGAACATCGGTTTGGCATACTCAAAATGAGTTCATCCAAATCACGCTGTGGAATGGCCGCCCATGTTCGTTGCAACAACAAAAAAAGGTCTTCTTGCGACTGGATACCCTCCATATTCGGCAGAGCTCTTCTCTGTAGCATATCCCATGCATGCTCAATCGGGTTCAAGTCTGGCGACTGAGCAGGCCAGGGCAGGACATTGATGTTAGCTGCGGCGAGAGTCTGTCTTACAACTCTTGCGGTGTGCGGTCGTGCATTATCATGCATTAACTGAAATAAGGGACCGATTTGCACTTGTAGAGGAACGATGACGTCTGATACAATCGTCTCAGCATAAATTTGAGCGTTGAGGTTGCCTCTGATCCAAATCAACTCAGTTCTTCCGCCGATCCAAATACCCGCCCATACCATGATGGTTCCATCACTATAAGGATGGACTTCCTGGCAGGATTTTAATCGCTATTGGCGTCCAGGGGTTCTCCAGTGTCGTATACGTCTTGTATCCGGTCTCATACCAAAACGAGACTCATCAGAAAAGCACACGAAACGCCATTGTTCTTCTGCCCAATTTCTGTGTTCAAGAGCCCATTGATATCGAATCCTACGATTGTGCATTGCTATAGGTGGTACCCGTAGCGGTCTTCGGGAATGAAGGTTCACTTCATGCAAGTGGTTTCTGACTGTTTGGTCGCTAATTAAGTTCCCTGAAGAGTGATGAAGCCTCACGGCTCACATCATGGCGGTTATTGTTGGAGCTCCTCGAGTTAAGATTTGAATGTATCGGTCTTGTCTCCGTGTGGTGCAGCGATACCGTCCTCCATGGCGCTCAGCCACGGTACCAGTGCTTCGGTAACGTGTCCAAAGTCGACTGATAACACTCTGACTTGTATTCAGAGCTAAAGCCACAGTACGTTGCCGGGAACCAGCTTCTATCATTCCCACGGCTCTGAGCATTTCTTCCCTGCTTAAATGACGTCGCCGCTCCATAATAACGTTAGTTTTAATCAGTAGTAGGGAAACAGTAGCACTAATAATGTCTTCAATGCGTTGTATGTTTTTATAGGGAAAATATTGACAGCTGATTTTCATCTTTTACTCGAATTTGATTCACAGTTCCTGATTCAAATTATGAAATGCACCAAAAAGGATCCATATAAATTTATAAAATCATAAATTTATTACAAAGCCACATCTCAATCTCAAGAAATCCGCATAAAAATGCTTGATCCCTAGACACTTTTGATGTGTGTATTTTGTTTCTAAATATATATACGCAACGTATCGTGGAACACATCAAGATCGGGTATTACCGTGATTAGGGAATGATACTCATTAATTATTCTACGGATAGGTGGTTGCCGTCTCAAATTAGATTTTACAGGTGTGGTATAAAAAATATATTTGAGTGTCCCGCGAGGATAGGTACGGGGAATCTTTAAAGGCATGTTCTCTAGAAAGTAGCCACACTGATATTGACCGCTCACTATTTTATGAAAGAAGGACATGCCTGATAAAAGTCTCCGTTCACGAAGAGAATGCATACGAAACTTAATTAGACGCTCTTTGTAAGGATTTCTGTGGGAAAAACCACTAGAATTAAAAGCTAGATGCCGAGTGAACGCTCTTTGTATGCCCTCAACGCACTGCGAATGCACGGCATAATACGGATTCCATACAACGCTGGCAAACTCAAGATGACTGTGCACCAAGGTATGGTAAAGCAAGATTTTGGTGCGCATCATTTCAACCGAATGATGTCCACTGCTGGACATGGCCTCCTCCAAGAATCTCCACGACGTCCGTGCCAGTGCCTCCCGCATCCCGCGGTTGCCTGCGACTTTCACCAGGTCGTCGGTCCACCTTGGCGGGGCCTAACCACGCTGTGTCTTCCGGTGCCACTCGAGTGACCACTTTCTTATAAGGCCCATTGTTAGCGACCACGTCTCAGTCATCATTGGCAACACACTGGAAGATCATTGCAGGCAGATGGTTCCCGTCCTTGGATGAACCCATGTGGTATAAACGAAGAAGCTAACTTTAAAGATCGTTTAGAGTTAGGTAATGATTCTTAATCCTATCGTACCTCCTAATCCTATAAATAATATAATAAATGCGAAAGTTTTTATGGATGGAAGGATGTGTTTTACTCTTCACATAAAAAACTGATTACAAACTACTAAATTCGAATGAAAACGAATGAATGAAAACTGGAACACAGATAGTTTACCCATATAACCAAGATTAGCACATAGAGTATGTACATTATACCTAGATATTTTAACAGGATAAAAAATTTATGTCGCAAAAACCGCAGGGCGCAAATAATGTTTATACGGACAAATCACACAGATTGAGCTGGCCGCAAAGTAAGTTCGAGACTTGTGTTATGGGATACTAACTCAACGATACTATATTTATAATAGATACATATATAGATAAACATCCAAGACCCAGGCCAACCAGGAAAAGATCGTTTTCCATGATGACCTGGCCGGGAATCGAACCCGGGGCCTCCACGTCGCAGGGAACTCTCTCTCTCTTAATGGTGTAATTAAAATGTAATTTCTCGCACTATTGATATGACAACTCAAACCTTTGCGACTAACACCACATTTTGTCTCCTCATTCATCATTAGCGACAACTGCCCAAACATCACATTTTATTTATTTACAGAATCAAATAAAAACATCGTTTTACATTTACAACCTCTCAGAAAAATGTTTACTTCAATATTTTATCTCTTTCAGCAGGTGTTGTGAAGGTGTGTGTGTGTTTTACACCCCATGTTTCACGTTTACTCGCTATAAATCACGGAAAGAATCACATTGTTCAATATATAACGACTACTTGAATGTTTGCGAGAAGTTTATTGTTTGAATTTGTATAAGAATCTATAAAATTGATAGATGTAGACATGCAGAGTAATTGCCTAACACACTAGGTATCCGTAGCAATAGGAATCATATTGACATGCCAGCAATATTCATTGCGTTATTTACCTTGTTGAGCAGACACGTTTTTCAAACGTATGAAGCAATATGCAACAGAATGATTCAAATTTTACTGTTTTCATACAATAACGTTACCCTACATTAGAAATGACTCTTGTATCATGTTCATAATAATTACTTAACAAAATAGAAGAAAAAAAATAAAACAACAAAACTAGGCACTCTTTCCTTTATAAACATTAGTAAACAGTATTATTAGAATAACTGCCAAATTGACATGACAAGACGACAGGTATGTTACATAAGTTAGCTGCTGCGTAGTTGATTCTTTATTCTCCACTCTCTGTATTGCAATCGCTAAGTCCTCAAGAGTATAACAAGTAGCCCGTAACGATTTCCTTGTGTAGTTACGAGGCATTTTGATCCTAAAACAAAATTAAAAGTTATCTATATTATTATAAAAGTTGAAATTCCATACCGTGGATGATTTACATATCTCAAATTATGTAATTCGAATTATCTACATAATTCTAGACATCTTATCGTAGAATTTAATTATCCGCTCAAAAATCAGTTGAAATTGGTACATTTTAATCGTGTAAGTATTGTACTTATGTACAGAGCGTCTGACTTTTGAACACGAGAGGGTCTAGAATTATGTACTAATTTCTTGATACAAGTTCTTAATACGATATTGTGGAAGAGATATTTCCGGGTATTTCAGATTGAGGGCCCCTGACTTTTTGTAGGAGTTTCGTAAACGGGGTAAGGTGGGAAGTTTTCTATTATCATCTTACCCCTTTAAATTATGCAGGGGAAAGTTTGAAAGGCACCATAACTCTTAAAATACGTGAAATATAGTATTCACCACATTATAGAACATATTACAGTTTAAATGTACTTACGAATATTAAAACAACATGTTTGTTCCTTACCTGAGTAAGGAGATACTGCGAGCGGGAAATGTACCGTGGAAAAAATGTCAAATAATACACCAGCACCTTCACTTAGCGACTGAGGCAGGCTGCGGGGTGTGGTAAGATAAAATGATGTCCACAATGATATTGCCAGCATTAAAACAATTCCCTGGTATTGGGCGTTATTTTTTTTTTTTCTTACCCCGTTTTTTATCTTACCCCCAGTCACCTTAGGAGGGGTCACTACTTCCTAGTACAATCTGTTCAGAAGGCTTGTTTCCAGCAGTGCTGTAGAATAGATAGGAATCATTCTTTGATGGCTTATTTAAATAATACAGCTGTGAAAATGTAATGGTAGATATTCTAAGATTTTTTTTCTTTTCTTTTATTTTTTTATTTTAATAGACAAATTTCATTAGTATATTTCTTTTTTATTAATATTATTAATTTTATTCCCATAATCGCAACATCTTAATCTTTGAAATCTATATTGCATTACAACACTTCAGTACTGAATGTTTATTATTCCTAAATTCCCGACAAAACTGCAACACGAATGAAATCCGCTAGAAACCACATCATCAATAAAAAATGAATATTTTTCTTCTAATCCAACATTCAAACAAAATAATATTTATAGCTAAACATCATAATACTATTTTGAGCCGAATTTCCATTACGGAATCGTTTCCGGTACTCGGCAGAGGATCATCTACTGAAATAGCTCAGTACATACATACCGTTCAAGACGTTTCAATACAAGTTACGATGAAAAAACTCACACATACACCTGTAGATAAAAATACACACACGACCAAGATCTAACAACAAAACTCTCTTCACAATACATTACTGAATTTGCATCTCAAGTGCAATTGAGATGTGCACAAAACGAACAATGGTTTTATAATTTGTAAATAGTGTTGTTCTTACAAAAGTTATGTACCACTCGTTATAATAACGTGTTAGCTCGGGTGACAGTCCGCGAAATTGCTCGAAAAGCAATTAATATGATTTCGGACGTGTTTTAAATTAAAACTGACAGGACGGACATGTGCTATATTTTAATACAACATTGTTTTGTTAGTTCAGGTCATTTTCAGGAGCCGTGATAATTGTGTGAGTTTTTGTGAATTATTTCTTTTGCAGATGCAGGCCTTTGTTTGAATCCGAGATTAATACCCATCATATTGACAGTAGAACCAATGAATGGATCCAGGAATAGGAAGGAGATAGATAGGAGGAATATAAAAGATTACCAAAGGTTTTGACCAGTGTGTGTACCTAACCAGTGATGACTTACGGAACTGAAAAGTGGCAGCTGTCAATGGACTTCATACGAAGGCTCAGTCACACAAAGGGCGATGGAAAGAGTTATGCTCGGAGTTTCTCTCTTCGATCGAATCAGAAATGAGGAGATGCGCAGAAGAACCAAAGTCATCGACATAGCCCTTCGAGTCGCTAAAATTAAGTGGCAGTGGGCAGGACACATTGCTCGTAGAACCGATGGCCGATGGGGTAGTAAGGGTCTGGAGCGGCAGCCACGTACCGGAAGATGCAGCGTAGGGAACCCCCAACAAGGTGGACTGATGACTTGGTGAAGGTCGCGGGAAGCCGATGGATGCAGGTGGTACCAGATCGATCATCATGGAAAGCCTTGGGGAAGGCCTTTGTCCAGCAGTAGACCTCCATAGGCTGTAGAAGAAGTAGAACCTACAGGTAACATGAAATAGTCAAGTTTGTTGTCACTAATGATTATTTTTATCTATATCTATGTTTTATACTAAAACAATGAAGCAATAAGAGTAAAGCCTTAAATCTAATTAAATAATTTATTATTAACTGCATTGAAAATATTGTCAGATCTCTTAGCTGACTTTAACGTAACAAAGAACTTTAGAAAACGACAAGTGTTCAGAACATTCTGTTTTAGAAAAGAAGATGTCAGATTTAATAAAAATATTAAAATAAAAGTTATGTTTCGTAAATGATGTAACATAAATATCTCCAGTAGGTATTGTGAACTGTGAAATATTTTAACAGTTTGATTTATAACACATCTCCACTTTACTGAAACTATACACTTTGAACAACTCAATATAATTCACCTTTCTGACAGGTGATAGAGTAGGGAAACATCATTACATCCACTGTTGGTAAAAAAGATATAAATATAACTCGAAGAATGTATGGAAAACGTAGAAATATCAACACTCTACGATTATTTTTCTACGTTTTTTACTGTTTATTAAAGCCCTAAGCGTGTTAGCGGTCGTTCACGACGCCCACGCGACTACATCCCTAATCTTTTGGCAAATGCTCAAATTATATCACACCTAGATATTTATATTGTGCGACTTTTTGTTATTTACCTATATATCTGTTTTTTTATTTCTTCTCTCTACGGAGAAGTCAAGGTGCAATAAATTAATAAGAGTTTTTTATATGAACTTACATTTATTCGTTCATCTTGTCTGAAAATAAATAATCATTATATCTATCCAGTTCTTATGTCTGTACTTATAATATACTATTTTTAGATTGTTTTTTTGGTTATAATAAGAAAACCTAAACAAGTGACAGTAGGTTAAAAAGTAATTGCCGCTTGCTATTTCAACATGATTGACTTAAGCTTTTCGTTAGCTCATACATTTAAATCACATCATTTACATTTACGTATTTTTAAAATTTAATTTAAAATTTCTTTAGAGATGTTGACCACTTTGTTGCATGAGGAAAAGGCATTGAATTCACGGGAGCGTGACCGACTCGACACCGTGATCGCTACAGCGACATATACATACTATATACAACATGGCGCCATAATGGTGACATTAAATTAACATACGAGTAGGGTTAATGCCCACTAATCATATTACTTTTTATTTTTTTAGATAACTCGAAAAAAGAAAAAAAGAATTTTTCAAACAAAATAAATTTTATAAAAGTAACTAAAATTGGGATCACCCTTGCAAAAATTCATTCACGCAATTACTTACCTCGGAGGTACTCGGAGCTGGAACGCGTCGCTTCGCGTACCGAACTAGTTAGCGGGCTGGCACACAAGCGTAAATCGTAAAAACGACAGCACATCAAGCTAAGTCTACAATCTGTCAGATTTCTTTATCCAATTTTCAACTTTATCACTAAAGCATTAAGGCTCAAGGTTGAATATCTGAGTTTCGGGTAGCTTGATCTACTGTCGTCCTTACCTATGTATTCGTAATCGGTAATATGAATCCGGCGGCGCGCGCACTAATGGTACACTACAGCGGAGCTAGTTGTAGTCAAACACTAATCATATCCCACTTGTCTGTTATTATTACTTATAAGTAACTATCATCAGTTCATCACTAGTCACTGCTTTTATTTTAAATTTTCTATGTTCAATGAGTCCACCTTATTGGCATACACAGAGAGCTAAACGACGTTTCATGTTTTCCCGCACGTTTGTTAATAAATTATCACGTAAAGCCATTTCCCTGACTTTCTCAAACGCGTTTGTTATTCGATGGCGTAATTATACCACCAAATCCACGTTCTCCGCGTAAACAGGGTCTTTGATGCAACCCCACAAAAAAAAAAAATGCTGAGGCATTAAGGTATAGGAGTGAGGCCTGACAATCTTGCTGGCCACCTACGAGGTCCAAATCTGTCGACCCATTGGGCGCCAAACGTGTTATTTAGCCACTGCCTGGCTGCTGTTACGGAGTGGACTGGCGCACCATCTAATTGATACCACATTCGTGGGTATTGACGGACGTTTAAGTTGTTGGTGTATTCTGACACCGTATCATTTAATAATTTAACAAACCTTTCCCCGTTCAAAGTCCCATCAATGAACATGGGTCCGATGATGTTATCACCGTGAATAGCTAACCAAACATTTACTAAAAATCTGTACTGATGGACTGTCTCCCGCCAAACGCGCAGTTTTTGGCTTTTGGGTGCCCAATGGTGCAGATTGTGCTGGTTCCACATGCCGTTTCTCGTAAACGTACTTTCGCCAGTCCAACAAATTTGGGAAAGAAAGTCACTGTCCTCTTCAACTTTACGCAGTAACCACTGACAATATTCCACTAATTAATTTATCACGCGATAACAGAGAATGTACTTTTCGAAACTTAAACGAGTACAATTTTTCCCGCTTTAAAACCCGGTGTATAATTCTGTGATGAACCTGAAGATGCCTAGAGCTCTGGCGGAGGCTACTTTTCGGTTGGTTTTCAAAATGTTGGAGCACATTTTCAGTTTGTCGAATCGGGTTTTGACGTGTAGGCGGCCGATAAAAGGTTGAGACCTAGGATCCACTGGCCGGTTTTCACGGATACGCTGAAGAGCTCCTACAATAGTTCGAGGATTAGTAGGGCATTGTCTGAAATTGCCATATTTCTCACGATATGTCCTTATTGCAAGGGCGGCTTTTTGATGACATTTTCCGTAAACTAGAATCATGCCCACATATTCAGATGCTGTGTAGTTGGGATGTGTACTTGCCATCATAGACACAAGTTTACACAAGCACTAGTAAATAAGATAACACAAATAACGTTCGTAACACAAAAGAAGTAAAACGATCAAACTAAAATAAAACAAAGCGTCTTTATCGCGGTACCCTAATCTAATTACTATCCTAATTACACAAAAACATTCACAAAAATTGTATTTGACGAAGTTATGCACACAGCCGGTAATAAGCGTGTCAAAGACACGGGTTCGGCTAGCAATAAAAAAAAAAAATAATTTGCGCAATATTTTTTCATAGCAGGAGGGGCCGAGCTGGTGACGCTTGCACCGATCGCCGACAATGAGAATATCTACCTATCTCTTTTCTGCAACAATGTATTCATTTTATTTTCATTGATGAAATGTTATGATCCATGACCCGATTGAATGTAACAAAGTATATGTGTTTTCAGTTAATGTCACCATTATGGCGTCATGTTGTACGTATAGTTTTTTTTTTAGGGTATGTATAGTTTTATATATTTTTTTGTTTTTATTTATTACTTTTTATTTTTAGGGTTTTGTATAGTTTTCACTAAGCTGGGAAAGAAAAGGACTAAATATTGACGGCAAATTCATCAGCCATCTGAGGTTTGCGGACGATATTATTTTACTATCCGAATGTGCTAAGGAGTTGGAATCAATGTTACACTCGCTGAAAGCTATGAGTTACGAAGTAGGATTGGTAATAAATTTAAATAAAACAAAAATTATGTCCAACAATACAAAACACCCCATCTATCTCGACCACAAACCGTTGGAATACGTCGATAGCTACATATACCTGGGCAAACAAGTTTCTTTTAGTAAACAAAATAATGAATTAGAGGTTGAAAGAAGAATTTCAGGCGCATGGAAAAAATTCTGGAGTCTAAAAGAAATACTAAAGGGGACCTTGCCTATGAATTTAAAGAAAAAAGTAATGGATACGTGCCTGCTCCCGTCTATCACCTACGGTTGCCAAACGTGGAAATTCACGACACGCGTAAGGAATAAAATCAGATCCTGCCAGCGTAGTATGGAGAGAAGTATCACACATGTGAGAAAAATACAAAAAATCCCACACAATATTATACGGAAAAAGACCAAAGTAACAGATGCTCTAAATTTCTCGCAGAAGTTAAAGTGGCGTTGGGCAGGACACGTGGCCAGGATGACCGAGGACCGATGGACTTCTCGACTGACGTCATGGCGCGGCCCGGCCGGTATAAGAAAAAGAGGAAGACCGGTAACTCGGTGGGAAAACGACATATTAAAAATTGTTGGAAAAAACTGGATGACAATAGCCAAAGATAGGGTCAAATGGAAAAGTCTGGAGGAGGCCTTCACCCTCATTTAAAGAGGGGTTCTTGCATGCCTGCATGTTCAAATAAAAATAAAAATTAATTAATTAAATTAGTAAATTTAAATTGAAATTTGATTCGCAAATTAATTTATTATATCTAAATAACAAATCTTTTATAAACATATAAATTGTAATGTGATATTTTTTATGCAAGAAATAAAAGGCTTTTTATTTTATTTTATTTTTATTTATTTATAGTTTTCACTTCTGTCGGTCAGTGTCACAACTGCCTTATTTATTTATTGCGAGTAAAAAGTATACCTTCGTCATAATTTACTTTTACAAAAAAAAAAAAAAATGAAAAGTAAAATGTATAATATTTACATAAGCCACCGAAAGTTGATTATCGCTGATGAACTACAAATTGCAATTACAATTTTCCGTATAGATTATTACAAATGTAATTTTTTTTCATTATATCTGTTATTAATATCTATATAGGAAACTTTGCATCTTAAGTGTACCTACCTTTTCTAACGGTTATGCACCTTTTTTTTTTTTTTTTTTGCCGGGGTGGAAATCCTCATAGGATGCCCGCCGCCCTGGGGTGGGCGACGGGGTATGTCAGACTTTTACTGACTAAAACCACCCCGGTGTGTCTTCTATCACGAGCGCGCGTGGGGCCGCGGGAGTCTAAATTCTTCCACGGATCGGTTATGCACCTAGCATAACCGTTAGAAAAGGTAGGTACACTTTCAAAAAAATGTTCCAAACATAAACCAGTTAATATCAAGAGCATTAAAATAATGACCGAGTCGAATCGCCGCCGAATCGGAACCACTAAACAAATATTTACATTATAAACTATTTTCTTAGATTAATGTACATTTTTCTTATTGTTTATTATTAACTATTTTCCATAGTTTATTGGGTGAGGGAATTAGAGTGATTTGAATGGTTCCTTAGTCGATGGCAGAGAGTGATGGCGTGTGAGTCGTATATTTTTCTTTAATCGTATCTAAATCATTTCCTATTTAGCTTTGATTTGTTTATGAGTCTTTGGGATAGTACCAGATTAAACGTACGGGACATTATTACATTTGTCGTGATGTATGGGTAAACAGCATGGTATCGTGTTAACTATTAGTTAATAGTGTGTATGATTTCGTAAAGACAGAATTTACATCATTGTTTGGGTTCTATAAAACTTTAACGGAACTGTCAGAGTTTAGCTTTTAATCTTATGTAATAAAACTTATTGATAGATAGAAAAATAAATTCGTATCTGTGTGTAGAATGCTCTGTCAAGCAGTCAATACCAACCACTGATACTTTTCGTATACCTACCTACACAATGTATAAAAAATGTGCTAAAAATGCGTGTGTAAGCACCGCATTTCTATACTTAGCTAAAATAGTATCTATCTAACAAAAGTCTCATATGCACTACCTTCTCCCTATTAGCCTTTAGAGATATTGTCTTCGAGTCATTTAGCCTATCAGTAAGCTGGCTGCAGACCTTGCTGCACAGAGTTAGTTGCCTTGTTTTGTCACAACTATGCTGGTTTCAGCTTACAGTCTCATCAGATGGAGCCACTGCTCATCTGACATCCACAACCAAGTTAATAACCTCAACCACTAAGCACTTTGTAAGACTGATGGTCAGATTTTTAGACTTCTAATTACCTATAACGCTTAAAGATCTTCAAATCGGGACCAACGGATTGACGTGTTGTCTGAAGCACAGAGGGGTGATATCTGATGGATGGTAACCTATCCACAAGCCGACCGCGAAAAGTATAGCTTCAGCTGCGATCTGGCTGTTATTAGGTATTTAGGCATAAGCTCGGTACATCATGTCAGATCCGTGAAAGATAAATGTGCTGATGATTTGCAAGACATAAATAAATTAACTGACGTGCTACACGCCCATCATCGTGACATACCTGACGGTCAATTTATTGCTATTGCCAGAGAAATATTTTCAGATGATAAATCTGGATACAGTATTCTTACTTAGTTTTTAGGGTTCGGTACTCAAAGAGTAAAAACTATATTACTAAGACTCCGCTGTCCGTCTGTCTATTTGTCAGTGAACAGGCAGCATTTCATGAACTGTTTTGGCTCAACCGTTGAAATTTTCGTACATGATGTACCTAATACTGTTGCCGCTATGAAGACACATACAAACAGTTTCGTTTTTGTGCAGGTAATGGTGCGGCAAGCTTCGTGCCGGTATCAGTACCGGCACGAAGCCACGACTCGTACTTAACCGGTTTTTTAAAATCTTACTCTTACCTTTGTAAGAATTTGGTTTTTTAAGGTTTATAATCTGAAGGTAAGCAGTACTAAATAACTTAAAGTAGTTGATAAATAATTTAGCGACTGTCCGTTGAATTTCATTTATTTTATTATTTATGTAGCTACACACAATAAAATACATAATGTCATGTTCTTATGTAACTATTTTATGAGTAAAATGAATTATCTATCAATTAGTATAAGTTAGTAAATAATCGTAATTTTTCTTTATGCAATACAACGTATTTTTTTCTTTATGCAACACCCGAATATAGTTTGTTCAGAATAAGGAACTTAATAGATTCCAATCATTTCTACACCATGTTTATATTTTTAACCAAATACGTTTTGAAATTCGGAAAGGCGTTGACATAGCTCTAAATTACAAAACTACATATATAATTTCTTTATTATCTTCAGTCTAGACAAACGACGCACGTAAGCCGAAATTCAAGAGAATAGAAGAAAAAAATAACCATTTGATTGTCTGTATTCTGATCGGTGAGCGGTGAGCGCACGCGCAGCTATTCCGGTCACACCGGGACAGACTGTGGCACCTGTCGCGCCACCATTAACAATGCGTTGGTAAAAACACGATACTTCGATACGCTGAGACTGGGCTTAAGCTGGGATCAAATCGTATTGGGTTTCGTTTGTCGAATGTTTCAGAGAAGCAAGAATATTTTAAAACTACTGCGTCTTGTTTTATTTTAGAAAATCTTGGGTATAGAACTATATTCTAGATCATAGAGGCAATGTTCTTGGCATTATTTTGCATATAAAAATTGCATTCAAACTATACTATAACATGACAAGGGTGGCCATGGCTATAAGATAATAAAATAGGCCACTTTATTTTTTTATATTCTTATCATATAAGTTTAATTTGATGTTGTTTTGAATATGTTAGCTCTAAGCTGTTTTGGGATCATCAACCAATGCAGTCAGCGTGTTCTAGTTACCGAATACCGTTTACAGTTTCCAATGAAAACTTTTTACGGCATTCGGAAACGTTCGTTTTCGGCGAATTTAGCCGAAGTGCGTTACCTCTGTGTCGTGTCTAGACACGGTATAGAGGGCAATTGCGCGTGAATTACAGCAACTATTACAACGTTTATGAGTGAAATAATCTGGCACACGTGTGCTAGCATATTGATTCCGAATTATAAGCAAATAGCTAGTGAACTTGGCACCTCGCCAGTCGACGTGCCAAACTGTACGGTAACCACGGCGCGAGGTACAAAGTTAATTAACAGGTTAGCTTATGTACGTCGCCGGCAATAACACTATCTCGCTCAAACTTATGACGTCAATTATCGTGGTGCGGATAATTCATGCTTTAATGTGTCATGCGTTTTAATTTCGATAAATTTCGTGCATTACCAAACATTCGACTAAAAGCCTTTTGATGTTTGATTTTGTTAATGTTCTAAGCTTGGCTTAATTAAAAGCGACGTGTGTTCGTAAATTGTTAGAGAAGTGTGTGTTGCTTGGTTGTTGAACATTTAAACAAAACGTCACATATACCTCACAGGCAAAATCAAGTGCAGTTGAAACGCAGGATATTTGGTTGCCATTTTGTTTAAAGTTTCAGTGTGGTGTGAACATATGTATAATGTTTAAATAGATTTTCATAACAATAATTTTGGTGATTACAAGCTCTAAACATCAAGGTTTATAAATATAAAGGTCCATGTTTATAACATCCCACAAAGCACATACATGCAGCAGTAATATCCCAGCTAAAGTGTCAGCATGGTCACCCCAGAGGCATACGGTGGTATGGTTTGACCGCAGGTTGTAATTCACAGGTAATGCTGTTGTGATTGTTGCACAAATCGCTGCAGCGCTGAACCGGCCCGTTCACAGCCCGAGGGTTAATTCTTTACGCTGCTCGTTGAGAATTATGCAGCTCTAATGGTCGTGCAACACCACTGCAGCGCTGCACCGGCCCATTCACAGCCCGTGGATAATATCGTTGAAAATAATGTTGACTTAGGTGTGTGACCTTTTTTGTGATTGTTATATTCAAGTTTAGTAAGTGAAGGTCATAGTTTATGTCGATGAAAGGAGCTTCGAAATGAAAGGTTTATCTTCCTGCTACTGAACTACTCTTACCAAACATCCAGGTATTACAGCTCCCTCATCCCGTCCCGGTTTATCACTCTTAACCTGTACGTAGTCTAAGATTGAGTGTTTTTATAGTTTTCAACATTATGATACTATTGTGGATGTCCATGGAATCAGGAATTCACGATAACGCTGGGTTTTAAAGCGTATACGTAAACGATAACGTTAATAAATGCACGTATTATTCTATAGACTTATTTTTCCTGTCGTGGACTTCCACGTTAGTCTCGTTACGTTAGATATTGAACACGTATGCAAACAAAGTGTGTAGGAGTAATGTGGATAAAATATGCAAATCCTATCGATTGTTTGTTGATCGCATAATAATAAAAACAAGCACAGAGTTAATTTACGTTCGCGAGGAAGTCGTGTCCCCACCGTGGGAGATGTTTTAATAATGCTAAACAGCTGACTGTTCTCACTTCCGTTGTAGCGATTTGGAGATATAAGAGATTTTTACATTTAACTAAATGGCTTTGCCGTTTATTATTTTCTACTCTAGTTAATAATTGCTGCGAGATCAAACTGCCTCATGTAGAGGCAAAGAAAATCGGAGTTATCTTCTCAGATAATCACACTTATTTACTTAATTATATGTAGGTATATACTAAATTGTAGTGTCTGAAATAAATATATTTATTTATTTATATTGTAATATTAGTCAAAGAACCTGTAGTTAATTGAAAATACGCTAGCCCATATTCGTACCTACAAACAAATCTTAACTCGTGAGAATATTATTTTTTGTAAGAAGATTCAAGACAGATACAACAAATGTTGTCATATTACCATAATATCCAGTAACTGGGTTGTGAAGGTCTGACACTTATCTGACCCTTGCAATTTTTTTGAAAATCCTCTATTTTTATTAATTTTGACAGCACGTTTGTAATTTCTTATTTTATTGCCATTTTGTAATCTAATTTTAAAGACTACAATTATCATTTTATAACCTATAAATCATGGTACATCATGAAGTAAATACTTACAGCATGTATTATGCCTGGGGCTTTTATTGAAGTAATAAGTTTTTAGTTATTTACATTTTCATTTAAATATATATATATATATATATATATATATTGCTTTGCTTTGCTGGTATTCTGGCATGGTAGCTGGCATATTTTCAATCATTTCATTGTTGTTATATTTTCTTGTGTTCATCACTATACATAGTATTGTATAAAGTCATGTGTTTTTTAAATGAACAGACAGCTGTGCTGCTGGGGAGTTTCTTCCGCCACTTCTTCTTCCCAGCGAAAGCACTAGGAAGTGTCGATGGGTGGGCGTTTTGGGGGACTGTCTTATGTAATATTGACGTTCAAAAAATGCTGATTCTCAGCCTAATTTGAATAAATGACTTTTGATTTTGATTTTATGATATTAGTAAGCATAATATTATATGCAAATATTCGATGATTATTATTATTATGAAGAATACTGTTGTTTGAAAGCCACAAGGTGTATGAAAAAAGAGGTTTAAATAGCGATGAGCATCTTCTGCACTTATCTGATGTTCCTACTTGAGCTGCAACATGGCCGTCGCCGGCCTTATTGAAAAATATTCTCAATGCCGTTTCCTTTGCTTTGCTTATTGAAAAGAAACAGCAAATGAACCCAAAGTAGATTACATTTTGTAAATTTTTTTCTTTCTTTGTTTTTCTTGTAGCCACATAAACAAAGGGTTATTTTTCATTTAGGTAACCACTATTTTTTGATGTCACTGTTGATAGACCAATGATGTTACTCTTATTTGTTGTTAGTATTTGTTTTATTAGGGTTCCGTAACGCAATAATCGCTCCAAAAGGACAAAAAAATGCGTCTCGTCCTTAACTTTTGAACCCTAAGTTTAAAAAATATGAAAATATCACAAAAAATATTTTTTATATAGGTTAAATAGTTTTTGAAACTTGTTCAAAATAATTTCTGAACTTTTTTGTAATTTAACTGTAACTATATGAAAGCATGCTTACTATCTTAGTTTCTATATTTTATCACCCTGAACATCCATCCTGAACCATCGAAAATACAAGATATAAATAAACTCGTCAACTACCCGAGAGATATCGCGTTACTTCCTGCTGTTAAGATTTTTCCTGAGTTTCATACCCATGTCCACCCCATAGGACGGGTACAAGGGTTGTAGAATTGTTCGGTTGGTCTCTCGTAGTTATTGAAATTTGTTCATTTTCCTTAACGTATAACATCTACCCGAATACTTGCAGGCTGCAGCATATATTAACAGATCCACAGACAAAGCGCGTATGCAACATTTATTGAGCCGTAGCAACTTGGAGTTGCCTTATCTGGTTATCACTCCATGTTACAACCCCTTTTCAGAAGGTAACAAGTATTTGAACTTTCCACGTGTAGTTGAAATTTATAATGTTAATTTTTTTTTTTCTTATGAAAACTGAATATCTTCAGAATAAGCAACTGAATCGATTCCAATCATTTTTACACCATGTTACCTATATTTTTTTCCAAATCCATTTAGAAATTGTTGCAGTGTGGTTACCAAGGCCGCCACGCAGCATACGGTAGATCGTAGTACTGCGCACGCCCGCACTACAATTGACACCACAGGTTAGCGCACCGCTCGTCCGCCCCAGCGGAGTGTTGAATATATTTTTGTTGGGACAGCCAAGTACGTAGAATCTTCTCGTCCGAAATACCGCAGTGTTTCAAGACAAAAGTCTTCGACCAGTGTGTGTTGCCAGTGATGACTTATGGAACTGAGACGTGGTCGCTAACAATGGGCCTTATACGAAGGCTCAAAGTCATTCAAAGGGCAATGGAGAGAGCTATGCTTGGGGTTTCACTGCGCGATCGAATCAAGAATGAGGAGATCCGAAGAAGAACGAGAGTAACCGACATAGCCCGAAGAATTGCAACACTGAAGTGGCAGTGGGCTGGACACATTGCCCGTAGGACCGATGCCCGATGGGGCCGAAGGGTTTTCGAGTGGCGACCACGCAGCGTAGCGTGGGTAGGCCCCCGACAAGGTGGACCGACGAGGTCGTCGGTCCACCACGAGGACCGTCGGGGTCACGGTTTCCCGCGACCTTCACCACCTGGTGAAGGTCGCTGGATGCGGGAGGCGCAGGACTGGTCAGCGTGGAGAGCCTTGGGGGAGGCCGGTGTGCAGCAGTGGACGTCTTTCGGGTGAAATGATGATGATGATGATGAGCCAAGTACGATAACAAGCTCATAACTTTGTGGTTGTTCATGATGTCTTTTGAAATGTTGTACATAGATTTTTTACTTAAAAATACTGGACACGTCTTTCGGGTTTCGCATTTGTTGAACTCTCTTTTTACTTAACACCGTGCTTCTTAGGCCTGTTTTTAGGATTCCGTAATTTAGTATGTCAGTTCAATATAACAGAGAGAGCATTTTAAACTCTTAATAGTGGACAGCTCGTGGTGGCCTAGTGGTTAAAACACCAGCTCTCAAGTATGAGTGTGTGGGTTAGATTCGAGGTCCGGCAAGTTCCAATGTAACTTTTCTAAAGTTATATGTACTTACTAAGTATATCTTGGACATCACAGACTGGAGGTGAAGGAAAACATCTTGAGGAAACCTCGACTTTACAAGTCTGAAATCGCCAACCCGCATTGAGCAAGCGTGGTGATTACGCTCAATTCTTCTCTGTATGAGAGGAGACCTGTGCCCAGCGTCACATCATTAACCTTTTAATGTCTCATTACGTTAAAAGGTTGATGATGATGAATAGTGGACACTTATTGTGACGGATGTGAAACCAAGCAACCCTGCACTGAGCGTGGCCCGACACGCTCATGGCCGGTTTTATTTATTTGATAATTCGTTATAACAATAAGTAACATAAAATTAAATATATGATTGACTAGCGGCCGCCAGCGCTAGGTTGTAGGGTGATGCTATATAGCCTAAAACCTTCCTGGATTAAGGGGCTATCCAACGCAAAAATGATTTTTCAAATCGGACCGTAGTTCCTGAGATTAGCGCGTTCAAACGAACAAACAAACTCTTCAGCTTTATATATTAGTATAGATATCAGGGAAAGTATTAAGTAAAACTATAAAAATATATGCGTGTAATGTAACATCGATTCTTCGTGCAATGTGAACAAAGGCCTCCCCGCCTTTGTATAGCAGTGAACCTATATAGGCTAAAAAGAAGAAAATGTAACATATTTTGTAATTTTCTAGTGTGAAGTCTTCAAGTAGGATTTATCTTGATAATTTATTAAAATAAATTATCAAGAACATCAAACCAAAAATGATCAAATCTGGTTCGATTTAGGATTATAATCGATATTACTTCTCCTGAAGCTGACTTCAACGATATAATTTGGCACTATCTACACGCCTTTGAAATACTCCAACATGACATACTTGCCCCACCCACAACCTCGCACATTCTCCTTCACAGCCACATGCAACAATAATGCACTAAAGATCGCTATTTTATTATCATTTAACATCAAAATTTAACGCCACTTCTACATCAAAACGATGATAATGCCTAGAATAACGAAGATGTGCCATAAAGTAAAGTTACGGCAATATCCTCGACTATTTATTATCAGAACAAGGTACCTGGCAATACAAGCCTGCCCGATACAGTTTTACGACGTGCATCGTGCAAACATACCATCGTGTTAGAGCGGGTATTGCAGGGATTGTAAACCGTCGGCACTTGTACAGTGACGTATTTAGTTGTGGATTATGAAAGGCTCAATATTGTGAATTAAAGTTTGAATTGAATTATTAGATAAACGAATCTATCTTTATCATAGGGATTAGGAATTATTTGAAGTACGGTATATTTCTTTTTTTTTTTTTTTGAGTGCCAAAACGACCAGTGTGTACAGAGTCTCTTTCAACCTGTTGCGATTAGAAACACGCTACGCACTTCATGCCGAAAGACCTATTCCATACATAGTTGGACCTATCTACTAATTTCAACTCGATTGCATTCGTTGTAAACGGGTTTTCGAAACTGAATTTGGTCTAGCGAATCATATTAAGTAAATCAAAGGTAACAAAAAAAACCTATATATTAGGGTATTATGAGTTGATCAGCACAGGCTGTCAGGAGTTTGCAGGAACTGGTTAACTAAGTGTTGATCCTAAATAAAACGCCCGCCCATCATCACTTCCTAATGCTTTCGCAAAAAGAAATGGCGCAATAAGCTCCCCAGCTGCTACTCCGCTCCACTTCTGCAGTTGTCTATTCTGTTAAAAAATCCTAAACTCATATCTTTAAGATAAGCAAACTAATATTACGAGACACAGAAGATTGTGTCGGATACTTTCAAAACATTGCAGCTTTCCAAAAGTGCAAAAAGAAATAATTCCGCTGAAAGGTTGATCACTTCTGCCGTAATGTGTAAATAATTTGGTGTTTCCTAATCTTGTTTACTGTTACGCGTCAAACGCGTAGTTTCGCCACAAAATCATGCTTATGCAACTGCGTAGAAATTAGTTCAGAGAAAATAATTTGGCAATACCTAGTAAGTATTCAACGAATGAGGAGATATTTTGTTTTGTTTTGCGTTTTGCTTTAGCATAGATTTTATGAAAAGATGATTTCTTTGAAATTGACGTTTCTTATGCAGATACATTGTAACGGTTTGGTTTTAACATTGTCGTAATTGTTTTTCATTGTTCGACACGTTCTACGTACTACAGAATATTTTATCATTTCCCATAACTAATGAATGGTTTAGGATGTACCCTGATTTTATATTTTACGATTTTTTAAAACTTCCTAATTTCAGATCATTTTGGCTTCTTTTTTAATTATTCTTTGACCGCGATCCCGCCTGATGGTAAGCCGTGATGCAATCGTTGATTGTAAAGCGTGCTGGTTTATGAAGAGCCAATTACCGCCGCCGCACGAGGCAAATTGTTCTAATCCCTCGATGTACGCGAAACTCTTCGTCCGGATTTGTAACGATGACAAAAACGTAAGGATAGATACTCAGACTTCAGCGTTTCAGTAGCCCAACTTTCGAGATTCGATTTTGTTTTAACAAAAACAATCTGTAGGCACTTTTCTACCAACTTACAAAGTATATTTCTTCAATTCAATAACATCATTCCAATAAAAGTGGTATAAAGTACGGGTGGTCCATTTTACTGGCCATTAACGATGTTGGACGGCGATCGGTTGCGCGTGCGCCTTTGATTCGATACGTTACGATCTATGCAGTTTACTGATCGAGACAAACAGTCGCTGTGTGGACATCTGTCGGTCTTTATAACTGTGTTACTTGATGGGCTGCAAAGAGGAAGCGAGTGCTTGCTTGGTTTTTAGTGATGCTAAATGGTGTTGTTGTTTGGACCAGTTTTCTTACTTGATATGAGTAGGTAGTAGGAAGTCTTGAGTAATGTTATATATTTAAATTTGGGATATTATAAAATTACTGTGAATATAATGAGCATTGGTCTTCGATCAATTGACGCCCTATCACCGATAACGACGACGGAGAAATTAAAAAATGTATTGGATTGACATGAGCGACCAAAAGGCTTATGTCAATGAACACGGTCATTTCATAACACACTACCAATAGCAATTGGTTTCAGTTTCAAAGTTGAATAACATTCATTGTTTTCTTTATGTTGTTGAGCAACCATATATTATAAACATATGGAGCAATGGATTAGCAATGTGTTTTAAAATTTATAGTAATCGTGTGTTACTCAATTAGGGGTCTTTGTAGAAATAAGAACCGTTTAGAATGCTACTTTTCCTAATTGCCTTTTGCTAATTTGCTATTGTTGACTGACAAAATGAAAAACATTATCTGCAGGTCCCCTCATCATCACACAACTCAACCTAAGAGTACTTGTGATTTAGAAAACGTCAAAACACAAAATTTATGAATAATCTAAGCGCATCATGATGATCGTCAGTGAAGTAGTTTTTAATATCACGGTTTTCTCTAGGTACATCAGAAGTAATTTGTAACTTTTTTATGGTATAACCTAGTGTTTGACTGCGATTCCGCCTGATGTTGTACGGGTATACTTACTGACATGTTATATGAGCTCATATACATACTTGTTTTTTAATGCATAAATATGTGAGCTGTCGCGCCCTTTATGCCTGGGGTTTTTATTTGGGTGATAAGTTTTTGCTTATTTGCATTTCCATTATTAATGATTTTTTTATTATTTTTTGCTTCGTTGTTATTTTAGCGTTATGATAGCAGATAGTTTAGAATTTAATGTCATTATAATAGTATTTTGACACCACTAGTTAGTGATTGCATTTCTATTTCCATGCCATTCAATGTCAAAACGAAGGAAATTACTCAACCACAACTAACCTTAATAATGACATATCCAGAAATATGGGTCGTTATGAAAATACGAGATCCGGAAACGCTTCGTCATTCACTGTGGGTATTGCACAACGTTTACAATGTAATGTGTTGATGACTACGTGATGGAAGTGTGATCTCTTCAGAGAACCATTAGATCTTGTGCGGAAGGACATTATTCGTGATTATAATGCGCAAT
This sequence comes from Sesamia inferens, assembly GCA_037179545.1. Taxonomy (NCBI): domain Eukaryota; kingdom Metazoa; phylum Arthropoda; class Insecta; order Lepidoptera; family Noctuidae; genus Sesamia; species Sesamia inferens. Next base: position 33,104,755 of record CM073927.1, read on the forward strand.
GACTTTTATTGGCATATGGACCACCAAAGTAAGAGAACAGACATAATGCAGATTGATTACTGATACTGCAATAAGGTCCATTATCTCGTATTTCTATTCGTTCATAATATTAAGAACACAAATATCACACGACTGCTGGACATAGGCCTCCCTCAATCAGCGTAACCGGTTCGGGAAATTTATATTTTGCGCTTGCACTGCACGAACCCTCTGAAAGTAATTTGAGAACTTTCAAAGGGTTTGTGTAGCGCAAGTTGAAAAGAATAAAAATTATGAGTGATGTGATTTCATGAAAAAGTTTAATTGACGCAACAATCTTTACAGTTAGGTTTATTTATATATATCGACAATATCTTATATTCTCATATATTCAAATCAATATACTGCATAAAGAACAACACACTCAAAGACATACGACCTCGTTATGGTGGGCGGATGAGTACGGCTTTTCGCAGCATTCTCTGAGAAAGATTATCCGCTAGTTTCCTAGAAGTACAGCTTACTTACTGCTCTCCGGAATAATGCGATCTACCTTGATGTACCTACATACATACGTCCGTACAATGCGTGCCACCTACACACTAATTTCAATGTGTTCTTCAATAGTATTGGGAGGTCCAATAATTTTAACTATGTCTTCCGTTCCTGCACCCTAATTGCGTAACATACTGTTACTATCAGTTGGAATCAATTCGAAACTTATTGCCAATCCATTGCGCCATTTGTTCGAATATATGTTTGCTCAACAATGTAAATGACGCAATGAATGTTGTTGAACTGTCAAAATGAAAACCATTGCTAGTGTTAGTGTGTTATGCTTGCTGTGTGTGACGCAATTACCCTGCAGTTCTACAGCAGGCAGTTGTAATATAACGTAATAGTTGTTATAAATTTTAGCTTATTTTGAAGAAAAATGAATTAATGTCACGTTTCTTCTTGATAGTAGTAATATCAGTAAGAACATAGTTAAAAATTGCATGAATACCTACAGCTTATGGTGTAGGTACCTAGTAAGTACCTATACACGTGTAAAATATGTAATATAATCACACCTAAGTACTTCTAAAAATTCCATCGAGCGGAATTTAGGGAACGTCTTTCGTACAAAAAAAAAAAAGAAAACTGCCACAAGTTTCCAATCGAGATCCTAGTTAATGCTGAAAATCGCTCCCTAGCCAACTTGAAAGCAGTTTTAGCTCCATTTATAGTAACTCCATCAGATCTGAAACTCGTTGAATGAATCACAGGGTGATACGTTTGAGTTATTTCTTTGTGTTCCTTTGTGATTATTTCTGATGGCCGCCATCGCAGGTACGGCCAGCGACAGCGGTGACTCAGCGTGTATTTTAGTACATTCGCCGACTTAGGTGAGACCTTTGTCGTTTTGTCTTTGTTTATATTAGGAGTTCTTTTGTGGAGTGGCACAAGTGTTTGCTTTTTATAAGAAAATGCGCATAATGCGTGTTGTTTTCATTAAAGTAAAATTTACTATTTCACTTCCTATATGCATATTATACGATGATTGTTTCTACAAAGCCCACGATCCCACGATCGGTAAACATGGTGTTATAAAATTAGTTTTTCCTCCCAAGGGCAAGAAAATTTCAATTTTTTTTCATAATAAACTGCTTTCCATGGGCTAAAACTAACTACATACTTGTAGGACCTTGTTTACGTTAATACTCAGGGGACTTAAATATATCAGGAGGCCTAAAAAGACCACTTTAAGCAATACCTACTACTCTAAAACAATTCCCAACAAACCATTGGGAATTCTTCATGTGTTTGTATGTTTAATCACCTTTAACCCACCTCATATGTTCGTGTAATTATTACCGCATGAAAAAAATAAAGACCGTGATTTTATTGGTAAATGATACCAGATATGTGCACACCAGGTATGTACACAGAAAATATTATGAATTGTTTTTATTTTTTTGTGGCATCACTTTACGATTTAGAATATGATCCAGAATGTCATAATATGATTCTGCCAAAGTGGCTCTTTTAGCCCACCTTGTCGTACACGCATGTCGTACAGGGTTGCGGATAGATACTGCGCACTTGACCTTCATCACAATATTATCATTGTGCATAAGTGTCCTTCTATGGAGTGCCCTCCCGGCGCTCTCTTTCACATATGTAGGCCTAGTATGAGTTTTCGTTACGAGACTCGATCGTCGATATCGAACGCGTTTGGCGCTCTCATTGGTTGAGAGTTCTTACAATTTTGAAGTGGGTCAATCGTTGAGTCAAACGCGCTCGATATCGACGATCGAGTCTCGTAATGAAAACTCATACTAGGCCTACTGAATTGTAGCAGTCCTTTTGTAATTCGTTTTGCGTTTAACCTCAAAATAATCAAGCCATATAAGCCAACTAAGGTATTATTTAATAAAATAATTATCTCTACAATATAATTAATGTATCTCCTCAATAAGAAGATGGCTGCCAGGAAACTTTATATTATTGCAAAGGTTCTGGCGGTAATCCACATTCTGGAGGTAATTCAGGAGAGCTACTAATGTTATACAAAGTTTGGAGTAGGTACTGTAGCCATATTTTGTCAGATGTTGCGACATACCACTTGGTACTCGTTGGACAGGCGTGTGAAAAGAGACTAATTGGCCATCCAGATTTGGCTTATCAAAGTTGGTCCAGCTATTTAGGCGTGGAGAATTAAAAAACACACAACCACACTCATAAACAATTATTATACTAAAAATGAATAAAGCCTTTTTGCTTCAGAAAGAATGCTTGAATATAATCTATGGTAACATCTACAACGAATCATAAAGTACTTTGTTTGTTTGCATGTTTGAAGTAATACGAAATAAAATATAAACAAGTTTCAGATGTTTGGATGACTTCACTGCCGGCTGCAAAGAACTGTTCGTTGAATTGAACACAGAAAATGGGTTACATTTTATAGAAACGATTGCATGAAGGTGATCTGATTTGAAAACCTAATTAAAAAGTTCGTAGAAAAATATTCATTCGAGTATGTTGTTCATCCTCTAATGGATAGAAGCGAGTTTTTTATTAGATAAACATGACTATATTTCAAATGAAGTGTTGGTGGTAAGTAATTAATATTTCATAAATTACAATAATCACTCACGGAACTCAACTACTGTTAGTTACAATAGTTTTATTTTATTTTCAATAAAATATTTTTAATGTTATGTATTCTATGTTATAATAGCACATTGTGCTTATCGTTTTTGGAAATCTCTCCTAACACGTATGTATATATTCCATATTACGTAAAAGCTCACTTTAAGATGTGTAATAAAATAAATATATTTAAACTGCCTTATGTTTTTAAATAATGTTATTTATGGCTTCTTAAATAAATTATTATATATGTGTGTATATGACAACAACACCGATAAGGTGGACCGACGACCTGGTGAAGGTCGCGGGAAACCGCTGGATGTGGGAGGCGCAGGACCGGCCGTCGTGGAGAACCTTATGGGAGGCCTATGTCCAGCAGTGGACGTCTTTCGGCTCAAATGATGATAATGATGATGATGTGTGTATATGTATAAGTGTATTGTGTGTTGGTGCAATCATTAGTTTCATTTGTCAAAAAATACTTTACCTAATGGACAGGATGTAGGAAACATTTTTTAAACCATGAATATGGAGGAGAAGTGCAGTGCATGAAGTGAGTTGTTGTAGCTTTAGTTCAAATATTGAAACAGTTTCATTAATTTTCCAAGAACGAGCTGTGTTATATCTTCTTCTATTGTTCTCGTTATCGACACAACAACAAGAATCTCAATATACCTACATGGCCCCAACACCAAACAAAACATTTTCTTTTTCTTCTACTCTCTGTTATTATAGAAACATGATTTAGCTCTAATAGCAAGATGTCCACCTGTCATTCTGCGTGCAAGACACACTTCCTTACTACCACACGACATAAAAAATCACTATCATATTTCGACTTAGTTATCCATTACCTGTTTTGTTCTACAATCGAATTCTTTCTCTAAATGTTAGCTAATAATGTATGATGAATTTTGCGGTATGACTGTAAAGTTTGGTGACCACGTCGCCATAGCATTAGTATAAATTTTCGCACGTCTGTCCGTCAACACTCGTGACAGCTCGACGATTGTCTTTCCGGAACTCGTTTGCAGTTACGGGGTTCTTGGTTACAGTAGAATACATTTCATAAGTTAACTGGGTCTTCTTACCGGGTTTGTTTACAGTACATGTGCAATGGAATTATGTTTAGATTTTTCTGTGTATTATGTTTCTGAATTAGATGAAGTGAACACTTGTTTAAGTAAGCACTCCATTACTACCAGGCAAATATTTTTTCTTTTTCTTTTTACCTATGCTCCTTCCTCCTCATGAAATTGTAGAATGAATGGTAAATTTTCAAAACGCTCTTTAAATTCCAATAAACTTCTTACGGTACGCGGTTTTTTAGATAAGAACAGAATCTATGAGCTTTGAAAAAGCTAACTCCATAAATAACATAATTAGCCAATATTGTTCCCACTGTTGGGACACAGGCCTCCACTCGGTGAGAGGGAGTGGGCCGAAATCTACCACGTTGGCCCAGTGTGGGCATTAAAATCAAAATCAAAGCATTTATTTCAAATAAACCAGTTACAAGCACTTTTGAATTGTCAAAAGGTCGGTCAGTCAGGAAGGTGAAGCTAGTCACCCATTCCAAAGAGTAGGTACCTATGGAGAAGAACGGGCAAGAAACTCCATGGACACTCCTTTAAATTATCAAGCTATTGATACAAATATTTAATTACATAATTCATTTTGAAATCAACCGTGTGAGAACGATGCAGAAATATATTGTACGCTAAGAGCGTCCATTATGGAAAACACACAAAAAAAAAACAACAACAAAAAAGACTATCCCAACAAATAGATGCTTTACAGCAAGTACATTGTGCTCACACGTGTGCCATGTAATTATACAATACTAAGAAATTGAATCTACACAATGCAAAGATAGTTTTGTCCAAGGTTCGGCAGCTCCAACAGTGTTCCCGAATACTAACTTTAGCTCCTGTGTAGCTGCACCAGTGCCGGACACCCCTGTCAGCGATGCAATTCCGTAACGTACAATATGCTTGGCTACATAGTGTGTACTGGCTCTGAGTAAAAAAGAAATAAAACAATTACAAATTAAAACTACAAGAGGAAAAATCAAAGAACAATCAGTGTAAGTATAGAAATCGGACGCAGCTCAAGCCCAAGCCTTTTTGTCCTCAATATAATCCTTAACACTATAAAATGCTTTCCGACACAACTTACGTTTAATGAAGGGTGTGAATTTATTCAGGCTCAGATCTTGAACCACCTCTGGAAGTCTATTGTAAAAATGTATACATTGACATCTAAAAGAGCCACCTATTTTCTTGAGATTGGTATTGGTTGGTAGATGTTACATGTCTTCGAAGGTTTTAGTTCTAGGACATATCGGTTTCCTCCTTTCACCGTTTTGAAAGCAGCTGTGATGAAATAATTGACACAAAGTGAAGCACCTGATGGGCTTTGAACCTACGACCTACAACTTGTAAGTCGCGGCAGATACCATTAGGCCACCACTCTCTTAGCCAACTCCATTGGCTGGAAATTGCAACTTGTTAAGTTAGATAGATTTATATACAGACTGGTGCTGACAATACGCCAATAAATGAAAACACGAACAATGCTGGTTCAATTCTAAACATAGAAAAAAAATTAGCATCAAAAATAAAAAAATGAAAATTTCAAACAAACTAAATCGCATAAAATTGCAAACGGAATAGAAAATCCTTTAAAAATATTGGTTCACTGACCTCCGATCGGCGACAGTGCGATCCTATATCATATTTTGCGCCATTATTATTAAAGTTTGGCACCGCAGTATGCGGCGGTCATTAACCTGTAAGCGCTTTCTTATCAACATGTAGTACATCATGTAGAAAATGTGAAAAAAAATTCCTGTGACTAAACTAATTGACATATTTAAATAATTTTTTATGGGTAGACTAAGAATGTGTTGAGTTACACGATGTTTAATTTATTGTCGTATTGTCAGCACCACTCTGTAGAGAGAAGCATCTCTGTATCTATTGTCCTTTCGCAGGTATCATCATCATCATCATCAACCTTTTTATCGTCCCACTACTGGGCATATGTCTCCTCTCATAGAGAGAAGAATTGAGCGTAGGTAATAACCACGCTTGCTCAATGCGGGTTGGCGAATTCAGACTTAAAGTCAAGGTTTCCTCAAGATGTTTTCCTTCACCTTTTAATCAGTCATTGGTGTCAAAAATATGCTTACAAGAAATACTCGTGGTGCCCTACTGGTTAAAACACCAGCCTCTCAAGTATGAGTGTGCGGGTACGATTCCAGGTAAGGCAAGTACCAATCTAACTTTTGTAAGTTACCTATATGTACTTTCGCAGATATACTGGAAGAGATTTTTTATGAAATAAGCAAAACCTACACATGTATCTTTTTCTGTTCTGTTTTTCTTGTCTGTTTAGGTATATATGCGTGTAGATAAATTGCAAAATAATAGATTTTGTAATTATTATTATATTGGTAATATAAACGATCAGTCTGTAGCCAAACTTTATAGTTACTCGTGTTAATGATATAATAAAACTAATTGTAATTCGTTTGGTACAGTGTTGGAGCGCGGAACTGTCGCCTGCCTATCGCGATGTGTTCGTGGAAAAGTCGTAAAATACGGAGTAAACATCATTATTGATGATGATGGGATGTCGTGGTGATGTCACAAGCTATTCCTGGTGCTTAGCTTTAACGGCGAATATTTATTTTTGATTACATTTTGATATTTTTATGATTCGATTAGGAAACATTCCTACTACGAGGTATATTTTTCAAAAAATATAATACGAAGAGAATACAGATGTTAATATTAAATAGTATGGTAATAGTAGTAAACAATAAATTAAAATAAGTAAGTACCAAAAACAAAGAAAATTAGCTAAGTACGAGTAGATATTCTTTTCAACTCAAAAGAACTCCAGCAACTTAGAGTCCAGCGCCACTCTGCTCACTGCACCTGACTCAGTAATTACCCCTTTTTTTCTGGATGGGAAATCATCAAATGACCTCTCCCGCTCTGGACGGAGCGGAAGGGCGTGTCAGACTTTACTGACTAAAACCCACCCATGTTTCTTCACTTGCCTGTGCGCCAGGGGCACGGTTTCTTTTTTAAATACCCGCAACTCTGACCCAGGAAGCATCGGTCTTCGTAGACCCCGTCACGATATGCTGAAACATCTTTGAGGCGCGCGTGAAACACGACGCGCCGTCGACTCGGGCATGGTCCGGTAATCACCCCTTCACCTAAAATAAATTAGCTAAAACGGACACATCGCTAAACTTACTTACTACCTCGAACTACCACCCGCCAGCGCAATACATACATAGGTACACATGGCAGCGTAAACCTCAGTGCACAAAGAATATTTGGCGCACAAGATCAAAGCCGACTGCATGGGCGTGGCTAATCACATCCCGGTCGTTCTCGGCTCTATCCGGCTGTTTCACGAATTATTTTTAGTGCACAGGTAACAAGAATGCCCCTTTGAAATGCAACACTTCCGCTCGTAACATCGGTGTGGAACGCATAGAGAGGTGGATTGCGACGGACAGATTTATGCCTATTTGGTCGAGAGTTGAGGAAGCCGGACAAACCTGTAAACATTTTTCATACTTTAGGGTGACTTTGAAACAATGATTATGGGCGAGACAGAGGTTTAGTCTAGTCTTTAGGAAGCTCACCAAAATACGAAGTTACATATTTTATGGAAGTTGTTTTAGGTCGGTCTTTAGTGACTATCAAAGATCTACGCTAAATAATTATGATGTAAAATCGAGCAAGTATCTGATAGAATGAGCAAGAAGTTTTAAGAATAAGAAGGATTGTCATTAAGGATATTGTAATGCAACCAGAGATGGATGTAGGCACTAACACATAGGTAAATCCAGTACTCCTCTGCTTTTCACATCCATGCTCAACTGTCCAAAAATAGCAAAATGTATCGCACGTCAATATTTTATACATTTTACACCGTTGCCGATCTTCTCCGATCTTCTCCGCACTTGTCACCCAGCATCAAGCTCCGACGTTTAGGAGCCGGCAGAAAAGATAAAACAGGTAAGTTATTAGCCAGAACAATCATAAAGTATGAATTAGTGTTGATTGAAACTCCAGTTTTATGATAGGTATTAAACTGTTTATTGGCTAAAGTTGTTATTGGTTTAAATCATTTGTAAATTTGGATATCGTCTAATGGTTTAAGTACGTCTTCGGGTACAAGTTATTTGACAAGTTTTATTGCTGTGTAAATAGGTATTTTATAGAGCGCTGCGCAATATTGCAATGCCCTAATTTTTGTCCCTGTAATTAGTGAGACTTTGTTGTAGTTTATTTTGGCCATCCTTATACTGAATTTTATTTCTCTAGGTTACAATTATTGGTCTTTCTTAATAACACGTGTTTGGCTTTAACAGGAAATGCTAGACTTTACTAAATAAATATACATAATGAAAGTTCTAGTTTTAATAAACAGCTAATTGTTAGGGTAGCAGCTGTTTCTTAAACTCATAGACCTATGATAAGAAGTTTCGGAAGAAAAATCATGGTTTATCTAACATTTACATATTTAAACTTTTCGCACACAGGAAAGGGTTCAGAGGCGGACTTGGACGAACATCGTCCATGCGAGAGGTCAGTATGAGGTACTTTCACTTATTTTCTCTAAACACACCTCTTTTCAAAGCACAACTTTTCCAAGCGCCCCAACTTGTATACTAGTCAATACCAAAAAAGATATATAAATCAGCTCTGCTTAAAATTCCCGCATTACGTGGAGGAGGCGCCCTCTGGGAGGGAAAGCAAAATAATGAGAGCTCTCAGCTCTTAAATCTTGAGTCGCATCCACTTTTAATGGCATTTAAATTAGCTTTTTATTTGCTCTGGTTTAGTGGTTGTGGGTCGCGGTGTAGCGGGCGGGGCTTATGTCTGGTGGGACTTTTGATTGAAGACTTAAGGTAGTGATGCTAATTTCAAAGCTGCACTCTTCATCGAGATCAGTTTAAAATAGTGGCTGTTTAATTAACGGGTGTTGTTAAAAAAAGTCTCTATGGGACAGATTCTAAGTCTTATAAAAACCTGTTAAACATTTATTATAGCAGTTAATGAGAGTTTGTTCTACTGGAACGTATATCCAGAACGTAATCTTTATACAAGCAGAAAGAGACCTCGATGGGCAAACTGAAACCATTTTCCCTATTCAGCACAACGTTCTGGTAGCGCAAAAAATATTCAGTTATAAAAAAATGCTGTAATTATAGTATTGGTTATCAATGCTATAGTAATTGTCGCAATTTATTATTATACACTACAGGCCCATGTCCAAAATGGATGGGTCATATGAACCACCAGGTGACGTATATTGTTAGATTTATGTAATGAAATAATTATTTATCTATAGTTTAAATACTACTAGCGACATCTGTCTGTAGGTATGTCAACCATATTTGTTATGTCAGTGTGTCTTACGTTCAAATAAAGTTTTAGTGAGTCTGTAAAAAACCAACGATCGTTTCATTAGGTTATGGGCCCAGACCCGCTAAATTCAGTAAAAAGTATTAGTTTTCTGCAGTGAAATGGCTGGTAGTTACATCTTAAATGTTCCTAAACTCAAGGGACGTGAAAACTACGACGAGTGGGCGTTCGCGGTTGAGAATTTCATGATATTGGAAGGCGTCGATATCAAAAAGGAAGATGGCGGAGCAGCAACTAGCGTTGAAGATCAAAAGGCAAAAGCGAAATTAGTAATGACCATCGATTCATCCCTGTATGTGCATATAAAGTGTGAAAATACAGTGCACGGTGTTTGGACAAAGTTAAAATCGCTGTTTGATGATTCGGGTTTTACACGCAGAATCAGTTTGTTGCGGACTCTCATCTCGATACGGCTGGAAAATTGTGACTCAATGACGGCATACATAACTCAGCTCATTGATACGGCGCATAAATTGAAAGGAACCGGCTTCGATATTAATGAAGAGTGGGTAGGTTCATTATTGTTGGCGGGACTACCTGAGAAATTTTCGCCAATGATAATGGCCATAGAGCACTCAGGGATCGCCATTTCCGCTGACGTGATAAAAACAAAACTGATGGACATGAGTGATAATGTTGGCAGTACTGAAACAGAAAGTGCATTTTTATCGTCTAAAAATTGGCAACGAAAAAAAAATGGCAAAGTTGGCAAACCTGGAGATACGTCAACGTCAAATCGACATGTCAAAACCATTAAATGTTACAAATGTAAACAACTTGGTCATTATAAAAACCAGTGCCCACAAAATAAAGAAAAGCAAGTAAATGCATTTAGTGCAGTATTCCTCAATGGCAGTTTCAGTAAGGAAGAATGGTACATCGATTCCGGAGCCAGCAATCACATGATGATATGTCAGGAAAACATTAAAAATACGTCACATAACCTAACAACAAAGGAGATTATAGTTGCTAATAAAACAACTATTCCAGTGTTGTGCTCAGGAGATACACAGATTACGACGGTTGTTGAGAATACAGAACATGATATTTTGGTCAAGGATGTGTTATGTATACCAGATCTTACTACTAACCTGTTGTCGGTCAGCCAGCTGATAAAGCATGGCAACAAAGTAAGTTTCCAACGAGGACATTGTTACATCAGAAATCGGCAGAACGAGTTGATTGGCATAGCACAGTTGGTGAATGGAGTATACAGACTTAACACTCGGCCAGCATGTGTGTTAGCAGCTTCAGCTAGAACAACCTCAGATGTAATATGGCACAGAAGGCTTGGTCATATTAACAGTACAGACATGAATGCAATGAAAAATGGTGCTGTTGAAGGTTTGATGTATGACAACAAAGCTGACATCGGCAAGTACAACTGCACAGTGTGCTGCGAGGGCAAGCAGACAAGGTTACCTTTTCCACCAAGCAGTCACAGAAGTGAAAGCGTCCTCGAGGTTGTGCATGCAGATGTGTGTGGCCCAATGGAGAACAAATCAATAGGTTCATCCAGATATTTCTTACTATTTGTCGATGATTATAGCAGGATGTCATTCGTGTACTTTTTGAAAAATAAAAGTGAAGTTTTTGCCTCTTTCAAAGAGTTCAAGAATATGGTTGAAAAACAGACAAATTCCTGTATTAGGACCTTAAGGACTGATAATGGCACAGAATTTTGTTCAAATGAAATGAAAGCTTTTTTGAAACAAAGTGGCATCATTCATCAGAGAACTAATCCCTATAGTCCAGAGCAGAATGGAATGTGTGAACGTTTTAACCGGACTATTGTTGAAAAGGCAAGATGTCTGTTATATGATGCTAAAATAGAGAAAAAGTTCTGGGCAGAAGCAGTACATACGGCAGTATATTTGAAAAACAGGTCAATAGCTTCAGGACTGCACCAGAAGACTCCTTACGAACTTTGGAATGGTCGAAAACCAAATATCAGTCACATACGAGTATTTGGTAGTACAGTCATGTCACACGTTCCTAAAGAGAAACGCCTGAAGTGGGACAAAAAGGCAGAAAAACATTACCTTGTTGGATATGCTGATAATGTGAAGGGCTACAGGCTGTATAACCCAAAGACCAACAAAGTTATAACAAGCCGAGATGTTACAATAATGGAACCAAATGATTACCCAGAAATGATACAGGCGGTAGTCAAAGAGAATCCAAGCGCACCAGCGAATCCTGCCGAGCAACACGAATACCAAACCAGCTCCGACTCTGATGCATCTACTAGTACAGTGATATCAAAGGATGATAGTACTTATGTAGAAGAAGAACCATCTACTAGTTCCTCAGAAGAGTTTTTTGATACTGTACCATTGAGAGAATTAGAGGACCTTAATCAGATGACTAAATCGAAGGCAGAAGTAAGACAAAGAAAGAAGCCAGAGAGATACGGTTACAGTAATATGTGTGTTGAAGCAGATTTTAATCTGTATGGAGACCAGATAACATATGAAGAGGCTATAAACGGTCCAGAGTCAGAAGAATGGTGTCAGGCTATGAAGGAGGAGCTCCAGTCATTCGAGGACAACAAGGCATGGGAAGTGGTGGATAAGCCAAATAATGCTACAGTGGTTCAGTGCAAGTGGGTGTTCAAAAAGAAATTAGACAAGTGTGAAAAAGTGAGATATCGTGCGCGTTTAGTGGCGAAGGGCTTCACCCAAAAAGCAGGTATAGACTACAAAGAGACATTTTCCCCTGTGCTTCGATACTCTACACTAAGACTCTTATTTGCATTGAGTGTTAAATATGACCTAGATATAACTCACCTAGATGTTACCACAGCATTTTTAAATGGTTATTTGGATGAAACTGTTTATATGAAACCACCAGAAAATTTTGTTTGTCAAAATAGAGAAAATAAAGTATTAAAGTTGAATAGGGCAATCTATGGCTTGAAGCAATCTGCTCGGGCATGGTATAAAAGAGTAGATGATTGTTTACAAGGATTAGGTTATAAAAAGTCTTTATATGAGCCGTGCTTGTTTGTTAAGCAAACTGAGAAATCTAAAACATTTATAGCTCTGTTTGTCGATGATTTTTTTATTTTTTCTGACTATAAAAATGAAACTGAATGTCTAAAAACTGAATTAAATTCAAAATTTAAGCTAAAAGATTTAGGAGAAATCCGACTATGTTTAGGCATGAGGGTTAGAAAAGAAAATAATGTTTTGATTGTAGACCAAGAACAATTTGTTGAAGAGTTGTTAAGGAGATTTAACATGAAAAATTGTAATCCAGTAAACACACCTATGGAGGTAAATTTGAAACTTAAAAAGGAAGATATTTGTTCCACTAAATATCCTTACCAGCAATTGATAGGTAGTTTGCTTTATTTATCATTGCTCACCCGTCCAGATATATCTTATGCAGTTTGTTACCTTAGCCAATTTAATAATTGTTTCAGCGAAAGCCATTGGAAACATGTAAAACGGATTCTAAAGTACTTAAAGAAAACTAAAAGCTATGCTCTGAAGTATGTCAAAGATGATTTAGATTTAATAGGGTATGTAGATGCTGATTGGGCATCAGATTGTACAGATAGAAAATCGTATACTGGATTTATGTTTAAAATGTCCGGCAGTGTGATTTCATTTGAATGTAAAAAACAATTAACTATAGCCTTGTCGAGTACAGAGGCAGAATACATGGCCATTTGTGAAGCAGCCAAAGAAGCCATATATTTGAAAAATCTTTTGTGTGAATTAAAGTGTAGAAATGAGTTACCTGTATGTTTATATAATGATAATCAGAGTGCTCAGAAGTTAACCAAAAATTCTGTATTCCATAAGAGAAGTAAGCATATAGACGTAAGATATCATTTTGTCAGAACAGCTGTAGAGAATAATAGTGTACAAATTAATTATTTGAATACAAATGATATGCCCGCTGATATATTAACTAAAAGTTTATGTCCTCAGAAACATAATAAGTTTATTGAGCAATTTGGTATTGCAGAAATTTAATGTTTATTTATTTATCATTGTATGACTGTAATGTGTGCTACATACAGTATGTTTGTTTTCTATAAATATGGTATTATTTCATTAAGGGGGTGTGTTAGATTTATGTAATGAAATAATTATTTATCTATAGTTTAAATACTACTAGCGACATCTGTCTGTAGGTATGTCAACCATATTTGTTATGTCAGTGTGTCTTACGTTCAAATAAAGTTTTAGTGAGTCTGTAAAAAACCAACGATCGTTTCATTATATATAGGACGATATAAGAGCATAAAATAATAAGATTCAGCTCTATGCCGTCACTTGTAAGCTGTCCAACTGAGTGCTGGGGAGAATTCAAAAGCGCAGGTAGAGTGAGTACCTTTTGGGTCATATATTTTTGTACGGCATTGCGGAATAATGGATTAGAAGCTAAATTAGGACAGAATGGAACTGACGCCGTACAAAATAAAATAACCAAATTTACCCTGAAAATTGTCAGAAAATAAAAAAAAATTACCGGCTTTGTGGCGCATCATTTTTTACGACACTGCGCGCTTTCTTATTATTTTTCATAGATTTACCGATGGTAAAAATGCCGTACAAAAATGCCCACCAAAGTAACGGGAGGGCCGTTACTTTGGTGGGCAGTATTACAACCACCAGTGAGGTGAGCGAAACATTGCGGCGACTTTCGGAAGAAGGTGGGCAATATTGTAGGATTTATATGTCGCTAGTAAACGCGATCGTAAATCTGTTCTGTTGTTAATAACTTCACTTGCGCTAAGAGTACATAGTTTGCGAAACTTTACTGAGGTGTTTTGGTATCTACCATGTCTTTCTATGGTATGTTTTACATAGCCACGCATTTCAAAATACAATCTTTATTGTTAATGTTATGAGTATGACAAAAGTACGCATGTGGAGGCGTTTGGAACAGGGAGTAAAGTTCACTCATCCTCCATAGAAAAAGGTCTATCCTCCGACCAGACGGGTGTTATGTCTGGCGGGCACTTTCCAAATATGTATGTATGCTAATTGTACGGTAAACTCTGCTTGCGAGATGTAGAATTCGTGTGACGTCAGTAGGACGCGTTGTTTATTTATGGCGTTTGTAGATACCGCTTCCACCGATTCTAGAGTGACGAGCACTATTAAAAAAATTATTTTTATTTATTTTTAATAATTATAAACTAGCGCTTGACCACAATCCCACCTGGTGGTAAGCAGTGATGCGATCGATGATGGTGAAGCGGTGAAATGTTTGTTTGGTTAGATGTATGAGATTCCAGTCTCCATCTCCTAACATGACTACAGCCCAGTTATTTTAAGGCTGTGTTATGGTATGGATACCTCACAACTTTTTCATATTGTTATCTAACAATTTTGTTGTTGTTAAATATCTATTTAACAACAACATTTCCATCATATCATGTAACATCGTTTTTATGTTGTTAGGTAATTTTATTGATTAATGACACTTGCGTAAAGCGCCAAGTGTGGAATAAAATTTAACGACTCAATGTAGGTAATTAAGTCGTTGTCACAATATCCGGTCACTTCAAACGCTCATTAATTTATGTACTTTGGGTACTCCGGCGCATGCTTACTTTGATCTTTAATAATAATAATAATAAACTGATAGTTGTAATAGCTTCAGTATCACTATTGAAACAGTCAAAGAAGGATTGTTCCATATTCGGGTATTGGTTAATTGCAGTACTTCTATTCTAATCTATTTTTATTTATGGGAAGTCGAACCAATGTCGACTATTCTACTAATGTCTAAAGTGGATTGAAAAAAATTTTAGCCCCTGTATTGCCTGTGCATTACTAGGCAGATATAATTTACAATACATATATTCCTAGAGGCTTTGGTAGGCTGAGTTGAATGAATCAAACACTTTTGTGTTTGATTCGGGCGACGGGCCATCTAGTTGTGTGGCGTCACACGCTATGATTGCCGATATGCGGTCTCAACTCTAGGGCTTGTCTGCGCCCTTCGTCCTTTGACAATCGTGGCCAGCTGCCAGCCCACTGTTACTTCAGCTTGGTTACTCTGCAAGCTATGTTTCAGTTCAAAAATAATTACACCTTTGAGCATTTACAAATGTGGGCAATTTTTTCAACCTAAATTGCATTGCATACCTTAATTTCGCCAGCACTGTTCCATTAAAGGCCAACCTGTCGTACGGCGAGCATCCACCCCTACGTTATTAATTCACTAAGATCCGGACGAACCCTTTCGCCTTGTCGTATCCACCGTGCGTAGTTCGAAATACTGAAACAGCTTGCCTGCAGGGATCTTCCCGTCCAGTTATAATTTAAGTGCCTTTAAGGCTGGAGTGAATAGGCTTATAACAAACTAGTGCAGTTTACCGCAACTCGTGCATCAATGCTTACCATTAAGTGGGATCGCAGCCACCACTTCATTATCCATATACACTTAATATAGCTTTCCACTTTTCCTTGTGTGCTTTCCTTGCTCTGGTCAATTTTTGGTTTCCATTAATAAGGAAATGTTATAATAGATAAATATAGAATGAGTTCGGAAAAGTGAACAAAATGTTTACGTATTCCCACCGATCATTAAACAAGTAGGTATTGAAAAACAAGGACAGGTGTCGGTGATAATCTTCAGTTTGTACAGACACACGTAAACATTAAACATTTACTATGATTCTCTAACAAATAATTGGCACAAATGACAGCGGTCTGAGCCAACCAATAAAACCGTTTCAGAGATAAACGTGCGTTCTGTCCCGTCCTAGAAACTGTTGTATATAAAGTTATTATGTTTGAGAGGTAGGAACGTTATCATAGAAAATCTGAAGTCTATGAGGTAGGTACTATACAACATCGGCTTGGGATCTAAGCCTTGGGTTCTTAATAAAGATAAATGTAGAATGTATCCCAAAACATAAGGGATGTTAATGCAAATGCAAAATGTTAATACGCAATGCAGAAGTCCAACTAAACTTAAGTCTAGAAATGATAAGTGAATTTTGGACTTTTTACTTACATTTTCTGCATGTAACCCCAACGAAACGAATTTAAATAAAACTGCAAATTATCCGATTCAAACCACGTCTAACTGAACATTAAATGTAACACATAAAACAGGTAAACTAATGCAATGTGTCAGTGTCAGTACACTGTCAAATGTAGGTCGTGTCAAAGGTGCAAACACGCGTGCTTACTGGCTAACTTATGGCAAAAGATTATTAATAAAATCGATGTATGTGCACCGTACAGTAAATAAAAAACTACGTGACTTAGGTAACCGACTAGATGCAATATCACTCACTACAATTGTCATCACCAATCATGTCATTCACCAGTTGTTACCTTTGGTTAACTACCTAAGGAGATGGAGTAGTAAAATTAAAGCTAACTGATGAGGTTGACACCGGTGCACATATCGTGTCGCAGGCCGAAAGTGGTATCAATAACTCCTCATTAATGACGTTAGATAATATTCTGTTTTACGTGTGTTCGCCTTAAAAGAAATCATACGAAAATGACGAGGGTTTTCTCTTAAAATAACAAACATAGGTTCTAGGTAGCTTCACTCTCACACATATACCCAACTCCCACTTTCTTTTAATACAAAAATTATCATGCGCGGCATCTAAGTGATGTGAAAACCGGAAATTGGGTCAGAGCCGCCCACTTATCCGCCGGAAGTGGACGCCCAGGGGCAACGTATTTCCGGTCCTGACGACTACACACCTCCTCGGACTGATTACCGTATTTTGGTGCTTTAACAGTTCACGCATAGATTTAAGTGGTTATCTGTTACGTGATTTAGGCTCTATTTGCAGTTTGCAGCTGTTTCAGAGTAGTTTTACATGTTTTAAACTATTTTGCTACGATCGCATCATTCTTCGACCATTGAAGGGTCACAATTATTTGTTATGTACAATGGAGCTGATCTGTTGATGGACTTTGAAGATGTCTATAAGGAATTCCTCAACTGCATGACCCGAGATTGACAAGACAACGCACCGTGTCACAAGTCAATCAAAACAATGGCAAAACTGCATGCATTGAATTTCTAATTGCTCCCACATCCACCGTAATCGCCAGATTTGGCTTCCAGCGACTACTAGCTGTTCGCAGACCTGAAAAAAATGCTCACCGGTAAGAAATTTCGCACGAATGAAGAGGTTATTGCTGAAACTGGGGCCTATTTGAGGCAGAAGATAAATCGTCCTACCAAATTAGTATTGAAATATTAGAGCGGCGCTGGAATGATTGCGTTGCTCATGATGGAGATTACGTTAATGAATAAAGCTAATTTTGAACCAAAAAAAAAGCTTGTTTTCTTTGTTAGGCCAGGGACTGTTCAGCCCATGTAATATCCAGGCTCTCAAAATGTAGCCGGATGTTGCCTATAAATAAATTTATTAATTAGCTCAATGAGTTTTGCGAAAATCTCATAAACCCCAATCCTCCTCCCATATAACCAGTGGTGTGCAACATAACGGATACTAAAACTAGTGACAGATATTCCGTTACAGTACTGGTCACTCCCACCATTAGCAGCTACTGTGAGTACTCTGACACGTTCATACATTAACGACGAATGAGCAAGATGCGCGCGCGCGTACACTCTTTGATCTTTACGCCTCTTGGGACATAGAGTAAGGAAGAGAAAGATTGAATGGTGAGAAATTTGTTTTTTCAAGTCAGTAGTTTGAGACCGTAGTTGTGCAATAACTTTTCAAGTACGTAGAGGTCTTCCTACATTATTTCATTACCAAGTGTAATTATAGCTCGCTGAAGTTGAAGAGCCGTAATAATGATTATTTTATTATTTATGTACACACAATAAAATACATAAAGGTATGACAAAAATTAAGATCTGAGTACAATGGTGCTTCCAGCAGACCTTCGAATGGAGAAATAAAACAGAAATGTAGACAATAGTGTGTAAGAACAAGGAGAAAAAAATACGAATGTGATAAACATAAAAGTAACAATATTAAATATACCTAAAATATAATCCTAAAATTGTTATTGTGTTTTTTTTTTTCATAGATAAGTATAGTGTTTAAATCACGAATGTTAGGCGGGAGTTCCACAATCGGGGACAGAGATGGAATAAGAATAGTAGCTCGTATAGGAATAGTAGTAGATGTAAAAAAATGTAAATATTAATTTAATTTTGGTTATTAATTTGAACTATTTTAGATATACAACTCTCCTGGCATATTTTCTTTACCATAATGTACAACGTTATTTTTGCTTTATACCAAATCTGAATACAGTTTGTTCAAAATAAGCAAGTGTATCGATTCTAATCATTTTTACAACACGTAATATTTTATCCAAATACATTTAGAAATTGTTGCAATAAGGTTACCGACGCATAGATCTACTGGTCACAGTTCACAGCAGATCTGTTCAGTCTACAGCGGAGGGACACGGCGGCGGTATGTTCCCCAACGTTAGTGCGCGTACTGAGCAACCAATAGTTTTGTACTTATTCGGTAAATTAAACCCTATTTGTGATAGTATACCTGAGTGTTGTATACTATCTATTAAAACTTTAAAAAGACTTACAAACTGACCGTATCCCTAGAGCGGTCACTCCTGTGGTCTAACTTTTAATAATCCATTTTCTGTTAACAGGCTTAATATAGCAGTTTCTTATCATGACCTTGGCAAATAGTAATATTTGTGAGAGTCTTCCAATAAAATCAGTGACTGATCCTGACCAGTAGATCTGTTAATGGTCAAAGATCAGCACGGAACAGATTAGCAGCAGGGGTGGCATTCATTTTGACAGTACAATAATATTCATTCCGTTATTTACTTGTGTTGAGCAGCACATTTATTGAACTATGAAGAAATGGATTAGGAATCTGTGATTGATCTTCATCTATAAATTCAGGGAACACATGCTACTTCTCAAAGCTACTGTCCACTCTTTATTCTTCAGTTTGGTCTTTGCACCTCACCGTGGAACTCTCAAGCTGCCAACCTTGAACGGCGAGTGCCAAAATTATCTAGTGAGTTTATTTTTTTGCTTCATATTGTTTGATAATTTCACTGAGATATACCTTTTATTTCTCATCTTGAAGTGGAGTGTAAAGTGACGTCACTACGTCATGTCTTGTTTTGTCTACCAAGTTTGATTTGCACAAAAGCATTGCTCGTTATTTTGATCTAAAATTCTCTAATGCTGTTACAATGGACACCATTCTGACAATACAAAACGATTCTTGAAAGAGATAGTAAATAATTTCGTTTTGAATTATTTCTTGAAAGTTTTTAATAGACAAATTAGGATTACTTAGTAAATACGCTATTGTTTTAGACATATATAGATTGTCACCAATTGTTTTTGTTACCTTGTTCAAATCGAAATATTTCATTTCTCATAAAAAAAAAGTCACCTAATACACAAAATGCACCTCTTTTTACGCACTTGTGAGATAGAGTGGACCGTAATCTACCACGATAGCTCAGTGCGGATTGGTGTCTTGCTGCAAGTGTCTGCAGCTATGCCAGATCAGGCACAGAATAGGGCTAATGATGAGGGTTTCGTGATGGTGCAAAAGAGGAAGCGCCGAATGCGAACTAACAAGAACCGTTGCGGCAAAGCTCCTGCGGGGCCGGAAGTCAACTTGCCTGTCGCAAAGCCGAACGCACCGGTGTACATCTCTCGCCTACATTACACCACTAAGGTGTAGGACATCGTAAAGTACGTACGCCAGAAGACAGGTAATGCTCACCGAGGGTGCAGGTACCGGAATCACGCCGTCAAGTTCAAGGCGTTCGTGGTGCGCATACCGAATTGTTTTCTGCCCATCGGTTTAGACGAAGATTTCTGGCCGCAAGATGCAGTTGTGTTCCGTCGCTTCCGTGGACAAATATTATAGAACAGCATAAAAACGTGCTGGCAATAGCGAAGCACTATTTTATAATATAAATATGTTTGTTTAGGTTAGGTTAACGTATGGGCCTCCGTCACTTGAAATAAATACATACAATAAATAAACGTTACATTTTTTTAATGTTTTGCTGCTAAGACATAGCTTACAGACGATGTTTTCCTTCACCGTTTTCGGTTAAACTGTTCGAATTGTTATACCTTTACAATGTTAGTAAGAATAGCTTAGCAACACTCAAATGTGCCTCATCAACATTATTGGTTACCGTTACGTTACGTCAATCAAGAGCCTAGCGAGGCAGTTGGTTCTAAATCTCGGTACGGGTCGGAGGTCTTGACTTTCACTATTGTGCTATTTCCGTTTTTAAATCCTCCTAATTCATTAAATCCTATTCTAGTTCTAATGATAGTTTTTCAAAATCAAAGTTTATTATTTCAGGAATCCTTTATTTTCACATGTATATATATAAAAGACACAAGATTGATGAAATTGCATCAATCTTGTGTCTTTTTGGATGTAGATTAATTAATGGAAATCTTCGTTTGTAAATTGATAGTAAGTTAAGTACCTAATTGGGTAAGTTTTCATGAAAAATGTTACATTATGTATTATGAAGGACGCTTCACGTTTTCAGAAGTGAATGATTTCACAGTAAATATATTTATTTCACATTAATACCTGAACGATGTCGGCACTCTGCGAAGCCGCAGTAACTCATCGCGATCGCGTAATTAACAGACTAGCTTATTAGTGGTAGGTACTCATTGGGACACTTCATTTTTGTGGTTATGTAAATATGAAAATTTTCTGGATAATTCCTTATACCTAAGGAAATACTCAATTTTATTCAACTCTAGTCAGCTTTTCTCCATAAAAAACAACAATTTTTATGGAGAAATATGGTTTATACGGCAGTTTTGTGTATATTGAAATTTTTACTGTTTTTGTCTATCCATCTGCCGTGAGAGATAAAAAGGCGAATACTTATTGTCATCATTTATAATCAACCTTTTGTCGTCCCACTGCTGGGCACACGTCTCCTCTCATACAGAGAAATATTGATTGTAATCACCACGCTCAATGCGGGTTGGCGACTTCAGACTAAAGTCCAGCTAAAGTCCAGGTTTCCTCAAGATATTTTCCTTCACCTATTAATCAGTCATTGAAGATATAATTAAAAAGTACATATAACTTAAAAAAGTTACATTGGTACTTGCCTGATCTGAAATCGAACCCGCACACTTATACTCAAAGCACAGGTCCGCTCGTGTGTCGAGTAATGCAGCCACATTTGGGCTGATGCTGTAAAATGTCACCTGGCTACTTTGGATTCAGTGGAGAGGCGTGCGAAGGGGCTCATTGGGGACCCAGATTTAACTCGAAACGGTCTCCAAAGCCTAGAGCAGAGGCGTAGAGTAGCCAGCTTTTCGGTCTTCTATAGGATGCATACTGGTGAGTATGCAAGGGAATTGCATGGTTTAATTCCCCCATCGGACGAACCGTCGTACGGCGACTTTCCACCCTTACGTTGTTAACACCACTGCGATCCGTACGAAGCGTTTCGCTTCCTCTTTTATACCGCGTACATCGAGGGACTGGAACAATTTGCCAGCAGCGGTGTTTCCGTCACACTACAATTTGAATGTCTTACCATCAGGCGGGATTGCAGTCAAACGCTATAAATTATAAAGAAGGAACTTGAGAGATTGGTGTTTTAACCACTAAGCCACCACGACATCATTGTCATCATTATTTTTTAATATTTGAGCATAGAAAAAGAAAAATCATATCTTCTCTTATTCTTAAACAATAATAATTTTATTTTTCTTTATTTGAAATCAAGATTTTTCTAATGACTGGTGAAAATTATATGGTATTATACGGTGCCATGGTTTTCTTTCATTAAAGGCACTTAATTTCAATCGAAATTAAATATGTTGTTATTTTAAATGTTTATAACAAATAAAATTATCTTGTCGCCATAATATGAACGGCGGCCAATAAAGGGCTGTTACAATAAGTCTAACTTGCTAATTGCGCGCCCACTGCTAAGCCTGACCACTCTGTCAGCATTACCTATAGCGTGATAGAAGATGAAGGATTTTATTACGTGACAGACATTAGAACTATCTGCAACACGTTTTTCAACAAATTATCTACTTATTACCTAAATTAACTCGGAAAAAGGAATATCTTGCTTTAATACATGTTTTGGACTTCAAAATTCAGCCAACATAAATATGATGGCTGCTATAATTTTCTCAAATATTTATATTTCAATTGGATGTCGGTAACATTAAGATTTATCATCTAAATTTTCTCTCTCTATTTTCAATTTGCCAACGTACAAATGGCCACAGAAGAAACTCAACCCCGCCCCTGCACCGCACGCGGCCTCATTTGTTCGCCAGGTGTGTCCGCGGGCGGTCGAGGTGTCGCCGCAATCAACCACGGCGGCTGACACGTGACAGCGTGACACTGACTGACAACAGAGTAAGTGGATACAAAAGCTCCACTCTGTTTTATAGATATTTCGCGCCTAGAAAAACTGAGTTAATAAAGGTTATCCAAACCAAAGTAATTTTCTGGTCAAGATTGAGGTTAAAAACTGCAAGCTTTCGTTTAATTTATGAATGACATCTAAATAACGAGCTCAAATAGTCATGACTTTAATTTTAGGGATAAAGCCGTCCCTAATATATTATGTAGTTAGTCGAGGCTACAGTGATTAGCCGCGCCAGAATCATGGAATCCCGTGGTCCCACATGCACGTGAGAGGAGAGACACCGGGGTGGTTTTTAGTCAGTAGGAGTCTGACAAACCCCGTCACCCACCCCAGGGCGTTGGACATCCATGAGCATTTTCCACCCTGGAACAAAAAAAGGCTACAGTGATTAGGGTCATAGGAAACTACTGCGCTTTACCATCAACGATTGCATCAGAGCTTATTATCAGGCGGGATCGCAGTAAAGCCCCTTACCTTTACGTATTACGATCCGGACAAAGCATTTTGCCTCGTCTTTTATACCAAGTACATCGTAGGACTAGAATCATTTGCCAGCGGTGGTCTTTCCGTCTAACTACAATTTACGTGTTTTCAAGGCTCTTAATAAACTATTGCGCTTTACCATCAATGATTGCTTACCGTCAGGTAGGATCACGGTCAAGCTAGTAGTTTGTACTTAATGAGAAAAAAAAATACCTTAGTCAATTTAGATTAATTTACGTAACTGTGAAAAATAATACTTTGCTAAGCCTTCTGTGCACTCTTCCTCCGTGTCTGACACGGTTGCCATCGGATGACAGATTGAGGCGACGCCATTGTTACCTTCCGCTTTTGTTTTAACTGCACACTTTTCCGGTAACGGTGGGATTCGGGGGGTGTTCGTTTTTTAAAGCTTGTTCGTATTTTGAATTTTGAAATTGTGGTCGTTCATTGTTTGGGATGCTGGCTGATTTGTTTTTGAGGTTCGTCGACACCTCGTCTGGATGGTTATTAGTTGTGTTTAGAAGAGGGTGTTTTGTCTACTACTCATGTGATTCAAATGGATATTTTTGTTTTTCTTAGCTTAGCCTTAATTAGACTGATATGGTAGGTAGTTCACAACCTAACACTGTATTCCGCACTATTATTACCTACTTGCGCCTGTAATAAGAAGTGTGTTAGTTTTAGCTTATTTTTAGACATTATAATTCTATGGGAAATTTTCTACTCTTAGTTAAATATACACCTTCTGTAAACGTTCTGTAGAAATAAAAAAAATATATTATAGTTTTATTTACCTAAGAAATACAATCATCGTCAACCTTTTTTATTATCCCGCTCCTGGGCACATGTCTCCTCTCATACAGAGAATTATTGAGCGTAATCACCACGCTTTCTCAATACAGGTTAGCGATTTCACACTTATAGTCCAGGTTTCCTCAAGATCTTCATCTTTTAATCTGTAATTGGTGTCCAAGAGATATTATAATCAATGCTATGTATGCCTTAACGGTTTTCTATTTTAAGTTTCCACCCATACTTCAGAGGTTTCTACTAAAGTAAATTAAGTGCATGTTCAATTCCTTCAACAGCAATAACTCTATCAGAACATTACTTTAATCGCTCCAACAATACATATTTTTCCCATTATTGTGAAATAAAGGGAAACTCAAATAAAATATCAAAAGAGAAAACCACTAAACAGCTGTTGTACGGACAGATTACCTGAGAAATATTGCTTATTTTACAAAAAAAAAAAAAAAAAAAACTCTCAGTGTGTGCCAAAAATTTCTGGCACTAACGAGTTAAGGTGTTTATACACTACATTCCCTGAAATAGTGTGTAGTTCGCTGTGATATACTGCGCCGTGATGCCGAATGACAGTTATTACCTTCGAATAAAAGTTTCGTGTAAAAGCTTGCGATTATAATAATTTCTTTTAATTGGTGTTAAAATGTTGTTAGTTTTGAACAATTTGTTTCTTGGTTTTACGACGTCACCGTGAGAGTAGCGTTGATTTGTGACTTTCTCTCACTTTATACATCTGTCGCGCGGTGAAAATAGTTTGATAGAAATGCAATAATATGTTGGGAATGTGAAACAGGTTTGTAAACCGGGAATGTTTCTTTAATAAAAAACAAATAATGTTGTTGAGATTCTTCCCAGAGACAATAGTACAAAGAGTTATTGAACGTTATTAATATTTGAGATACTGTATTATATTAAGACTTTAATAGGTTTCCTTTTATTATTTAATGATGGGAAGGAAAACCACAAATTATTCAAGTCGATTTAGGAAAACGGATTTTTCTATTTCTCGACTTTGATAATATGTCTGATAAATTATTGGAGACTATAAAAACGTCTTCAACGACCTACTTACTTGTAAATTTAGTCAACCGATGACGTCCAGTGCAGCGGTGAAAAATTGCAACAAGGAAGTTTATTTGTATTTTCTCTGTCATTTTCTTGTGGAGCAGACCTCTCATGAAGTGCCAGACACTGGCGTCCAGTGATAATCTACTTTCTTAATAAATTACTGACAACCAAGCTAGCAAGCTATATAGTTCTCTCTTTATGTTTTACTTCACTGAAACGAGTACCTAATTAATTAAAAATGTATATAAAAAGGGGAGTTTATGTGATATTTCCCGACTTCCGATGTCTAATGTAGAATAATAATTAGCACAGAGGGCGAGGTGCCAACCGTGCCAGTAGGTAATTATTATAACTGTGCGATATATAAATCAACAAAAACTGACACTGATTTTTAAGGCCAGCGGTGAAATTGATACTGTTTTCTTTTCTGTTAAGTCGAATACACACTTTATGTTTTTTTTTTTATATATATATAATAAATTATAAACTAGCACTTGACCGCAATTACGCCTGATGGTAAGCAGTGAATTGCGCGTCAAACAAAA
Source organism: Sesamia inferens (assembly GCA_037179545.1). Classification (NCBI taxonomy): domain Eukaryota; kingdom Metazoa; phylum Arthropoda; class Insecta; order Lepidoptera; family Noctuidae; genus Sesamia; species Sesamia inferens. The sequence continues at coordinate 33,130,606 of CM073927.1, forward strand.
CTTGTGTGTTTTTTTTACTTGTTTATTTATTCATTTCAATATGTGACCGTGACTAAAGGCTAAAACATAACAGCTGCACAGATCGATCGAAGCTACGCTTGCCAAGGTGGGTTCCTGGATGGGGGTCCATCTATTACACATCGAAACCTGTCCATGCCACATAAAGACCCTTGATATTATATTTTATGTAGATCTTTAACAGACGCTACGGGTCAGGAATTCAGTGTTACCAACAGGTATCCATTTATTTTGTTGTGGAGTTCAGAGGACGTTATTACAACGTTAAAATACTGGTATTCTACCGCAACCCATTTGTCTGGAAGCTGACCCAAATTAAAATACAACCGGTAAAGCTAGGTAGATTGATTAATTTGACTTAGCCAAGCTTAACCTATTGTTATAACCAACATTCTATTTATTTAAACAAAAACTTAGCATTCCCAAAATTATTTGCGTCATGGCGTCATAAAAATCGTTTTTTTTTTTTTCTTTCATTAAACACAGTAGAAGTTATCGCCTTTCGTTGCAAGGTACCCCTCTCCCCTGAGCGCGATATTTTTTATCGGCGACTCCAATTTTGCCGGTAAATTGCAATCCGATAGGCAGGTTGGGGCGCGGGCGCCGCGGGTACGCAATTAGGATTCCCTTACATCTGCGACTATTTATATCTCGGATATCTCCCTGTAGGTAACGTGTACGATGTATCAAGCCAATAATTATTGCCTGTAGTAAAAATGCGTAGCGCTGCACACCCCATCCTCTTTCAAGTTAAACAAATATATACTTTAATTCAATGGCAATTAAAGTGATTTCGAAGTGAGTAACACTACTGAAAAGTTATAAAAATGTTTTTTTTTTTTAATAATTATAAACTAGTGCTTGACCGCAATCCCGCCTAATGTTAAGCCGAGCTGCAATCGTCGATGGTAAAGAGCGCTAGTTTATTAAGCGTATTCACTCAAAAAAACTGAGTAAATAGGAACGAAGACGGTAGTTGAGCGAGGTGATGCAATGTTATACCCAACAACACGATTAACGATGCTGCACCAGTGGGAGATTGATCTGGAGACTTTTCACGACCAAACTCCCGACACAACAACATTTGGTGCATCGTACCCGGCACACATCGCAACACAACTGTTCAGAGCCGTCCTCCGTACTGTTGATGTCTGAAGTTGTATCGTAAAATGTACTTTGTTATGTAGGAATTAAAGTTATTTGTCGATTAATTCATATTTGTTTACATACTCGCATTTGGCAATGTATAGCAATGTTACGATATGTAAAAAATGAGGCGGTTATTTTATGGTTATTAGAAGTTGATAAGACTTGTGCATCACAGGAAACCCCGTTACCGTGAAATAGGAAGTATTTATTTATCACAAAACTGATTGCCTTTTTTATTACATTTTAACAGTAAGTGGGCCAGTGTAAGCTAAATAAAAATAGTACCAATGAAAGATTACATTTACATTTAGCATAACCAGGTGTTTCTACTGCTTAGAAATGCAAGAAGGCACAGGATCAATCCCCGCGCAGTGCAAGTATTTGTATGCATGAATATGAATATTTGCACTGGTCTGGCCGTGCCTCGGAAAGCACGTTAAGCCGTTGGTCTTGGTTGCCATACATGTAATGGCAGTCGTTACGGGTTGTTGGAGCCCTCAAAAGTCCAACAATTGGTCTAGCTGCAATGTTTCGATATCGCCTTCGGGTTGTGGAAGTCAGGCGGCAGTCGCTTCACGGAAAACATTGAAGTTTAGCCAAAAATCAGCGGTTAGACTGTTATAGCGGACCCCAGACTCAAAAACTGGAAATCTTCGGATGCGATTGGAATTAACGCTAAGATATTGATCATGAGATGTTTCTACTGCTTGTAAGCTACGCCTCCTGTCTGAGAGGGCATGAGCTGTAATATACTACGCGGGTAAAAAAATAATATCAGATCATTTGCACTACCGGAACTTAAGAAATAATATAAAACTAGCCGGATACAATAATCATAAGAACGTTATTTTATTCACATTAAACTGTTCTAATTTAATCCTTCACCACGTGCTAAAAAAAAAAAATAATAGAATGAAAACGAGACACAATTCTCAATAAAAACGTCTGGACCTGATGATATCTAAATAACCTAGTCTGCAATAAACTATTATCCCTCAAAACAATTCAAATAAGCAATTTAACTATAATTTATGATTAACTGAATTAGGTGAATAGCACTTTCTTATATTTGTCGACTTACAGTCAACCGCATAGTCTAGTAACAGAATGAGTGTGTTTGCACCTTTATTTCTTAGCACCAATCGCGGTTGTTTTAGTTCTAGTGTTAGTTGGGCGTGTGGCTGACAGTACAATGTGTCCTAAAGGTGCCAAGTCTAAAAATGCGCGATATATCGTCCGCCAAGGTATTCACGCCTGTCACACACACCTTTCAATAAGTGCGTCTCTAGTTTGGTTGTTTTGGCAAATGGCGCCTACCAACAGAGTAGGGACGGGCGAGTTGTTGTCGATACTTTATGAAGACTAGGTTTGTTTTCTGTGGTGTGATGGGTTTCAGAATATCTAACAGTTTCCCATAATTTTCAAAGTAGTAAGTAAAACTCATATTGAAAACATTTATAAGATTGAGATTTGCTTAATTTTATAACGTCAGTGGAAAGCTATTATCTGTCTCCGAGATTTTATCGCAATAAAGCTACACAGTTTGTTACAGAAGGAGATTTTCATAAGCCGATGTTAGATAATTACATTGTTAGGTATATAACCGCTACCTAGAATTATTCTTATTTACTTGTATTGGCACCCAGTTAACAGCAATCATACTTACTTAGTATCCGTCATCGTCATTATTTCAGCTGAGAGACGTCCACTGCCACTGGGGTCCTACGCCTCCCGAATCCAGCGGTTTTCACCAGGTCGTCGTTCCATCCTATCGGTGGCCTACCCATGCTGCGTCTTCCGGTGCGTGGTTGCCATGCATGGCATCGGTCCTACGGGCAATGTGCCCGGCCCATTGCCACTGAAGTGTTGCAATTCTTCGGGCTATGTCGGTTACTCTCGTTCTTCTGTGATTTGATCACACAGTAAAACTCTAAGCCCTATCCATTGCCCTTAGTGTCTATAAAATATAATAATTTTCCGACGTAACCGTTAACTTAATCGATACTTTTCCTTTTCCGTCCCTAGCTCCTAATGAGCAGGCCGCAGCATCCAGGTGAAACGTCCACACATCATTACACGTCGTTATGCACCGGATTTCCGCCACGCTACTGCTCAAACACCGTGTAATGTTCTCCAGATATCTGCTGAAAAACATACTAATACTTGCCAACTCCTCCTGGCTTTAATGAGAAAATAAATATGAAAATATAAGTTTTAGGAGTGACGGAGGAAATCTTCGTACATCAGCTGTTTCTGAACTGATGCGTTAAATTAGGGCTTCCAGTGGCGCTTGTGTTTGTCCGTGGGTTTGGCTGACGTCAGAGCAGTGTATTGACGTGTAAGTGTTTGTACAAACCTACTCACAGAAAATACACCATTTATCATTCAAACGCAATTCTGGTTCATTATAATTGAACATTTCTTACTGGCCGAAAAAATTGCTAGGAAATAGAGATAAGGTATTAATGTCAAAATATAAAAATAGATTGTACAATTCACCTTTGAATGCGACTTTCAGTAAACACAAGTAAGTTTTAAAATAAACTGTCGACACGGTTGGTGCAGTGGTTGAGTGATCGACTACTGCGCTGCGTGTCGCAGGTTCGATCCCCGCACGGAACAAATATTTGTGTAACCTACAGGTAGTTATTCCCGGTCTGGCTGTTATGTATGTGAGTTAATATGTTTGTAACACGATACAGGAGTAATTCCTAGTGTGGGGCATATTATAAAAAAAAAACCGGTCAAGTGCGCGTCAGACTCACGCACAAAGGGTTCCGTACCACTGATTTATGAAATTAAACAATTTAAGTTGTTTGTATGAAAGAGTACGCGGTAATAAGCGGTTTACGATTAACCAGATTTTAAAATAAAACTACTTACTAGATCTCGTTCAAAGCAATTTTCGTTGGTAGTTTTTTATAGTAATGTACATCATAGGTTTTTTTTTTAGATTTTTCATTTTCTTATTATAGAAGTTAGAGGGGGGGGGGGGGCAACTTTTTTCCACTTTGGAAGCGTCTGTCAACAGTACCTATAGCTCTTATAGTTTCGGAAAAAATTGGCTGTGACATACGGACGGACAGACTGACAGACAGACATGACGAATCTATAAGGGTTCCGTTTTTTGCCATTTGGCTACGGAACCCTAAAAAAGAATCAGAATTTTACTTAGTCCCTTTTTTTGTTTAGAGTAACACTTTGCCTGGAAATTCTTTTGACAGAATCATGAAACAATTTTTTAAATCTTTGTCTTTGTATTGTGTTACCTTCTCGCCGCCTACAGCTCAGGTGTATAACTCCGCCTTAACATCGATCGGACAGGTGCGCTCGCTTCCCATTGGCCGAGATATGCTCGAGACAGGTGTGTTACGTGTCGACCAATCAAACGAGTGGGTTGTACAGGTAAAGGTGAGAGGCTTTACCTGTTCAGCAAAATACTTAAAAGGCTTTAATTTATCGAAAAGGACATCAGGCATTCTGGTCCAAAAAAAATTTCGCGGCCAAACCTAAAAATAATACCTTAAATTGTTGAAAGATACAATTACTTATATCAGAAGACGAGCACAATTCAGACTTATGCCAGTAGATATACCAGAGTTTTATTTTATTCTTAACTAAATAATTACTCAGAATACCTATGCAGCAACAGGGTTAAGTCATATTTTTTAAAGGACTTAATATAGTCTAGAGAGTTCCGGATGTCTTTTATTGGATACTTACTTAGAAGGTGTTTTGTGTTTGAGAAGAAATTACCATATTTTTCTTCAACAAAATTTACAAAGCAAAAACAAAAGATATTTATTTATCAAAGAAGTAAATAGTAAATGCATACAGTGGCCTCAAAAAGTTAGTTGACAATTTTAGTTTAGGCACACTTCAACTGTACTCTCACATTTGTGATTTAAAATTCTAGTTTAAACCCAAGTTTTATCACAAAAAATAACCTTTATTCCTATTTTTTTTTATTATAATTTTAAAGCCGAATATTGTGCATAGAATAGTATCGACCCATATTATTTCGTGGGTTTCGTAAGAGTTGACTAAGGGAACTCTCACCTGGGAAGCGGGCAGCAGCGCTTCTCCTGTGGAATAATAAATTACTCCGTTCCCAACCCACCGGCCAAGCGTAGGCAACCAAAGCAATGAAAGCCTCGGGGGAGGCCTTTGGTCAGCAGTGGACCTCTACCTATAGACTGAAGATGTTGTGCATGTTGATTATTAATATAAAGGTACACATTTCGTCACCAAAAAGCAAGTTGAAATCTATTTATACATTCAGAACCAAATATACAGATAAAACCATACTTATCTACATATAATTCACCATGGACACTAAGTTCGGATGCACGCACTAATGTGAACTATTAACGTAAAGGACGATTTAATATATATCACGTTAGAAATAATTCTCCAGCACGGATTAATTACACGCCGGTTATTTATACGAATTTAAAGGTAAATATCTACAGTGATTGAGGAGCCGATCCACATGCTGTTACGAGTTTAGATGCGTGTCCTACCAGCGTAACGTAGAAATAAGCAGAAGATCCACATTAGACAGAAGTTGCCAAAATGGGGAACATTTTTCCTTCTTGTGTCATGTTTTTTTTTTTTAATATTTTATCTTAAAGAGGTACAAAGGCGGACTCAACGCCTTCGGCATTCTCTATCAATCAAAGATGTGTGGTGAAGAGATTAAGTTGCAGGTGCTTCGATTGAGAGAAACTGATAAACCACAAAACCTCTCAAATCTAGTTAGACAAACAAATACAAACTTAAACAGCTTATATACATACACACATAGATAATATTATCAATATATATCTACCTATATTATATTTATAAACTTATATACCTATTTATATTATTTATAATATATTTATATTAAATTCAGGGGAACAGGTGTAGAGACAGCAGATTAAGTTTTAAAAAAATGCCCTGATCAAATTCAATAAACCAAAATAGAATAGGATATCGATATAGACTACTTTTAGAGTACTTTAGTGTTATAAATACCAAACATGATGAAACATCATAGCGTGTATTAATTTTAGTACTTATTTCCTATGAAAACGTGTCAGGACACTATGCATCAGAGAGCAACTATTCGACGTCGCGTGCGCACCCGACGAGAGCGTTTACGGGCCTTTGAAGTGATAGTTTATTGATTGAAATCTTTGTACGGCTGAGAACTAATAATAATAGGGAGAGAGAGCACTTAGCAGTTATGCGCAGTGGACGGGCACAGACATTTTATTTAGCCTCTTGTTAGCAGTTGAATTACAGCAGAAATCTTCAGAGGTGTTCAAGTTTTTATTTATTTTTCTAAATTATTGGGAATAATGTATGACTCGTAAGTGGGGATCAAAGATTACACTACGTGGTCGCGGTGATTTCAGGGGTGGATGGATGGATCTTTCATTACCTATCGAGAGCTATCCGTGCCTGGGAAAACACGTTAAGCTGTTGGTCGCAGCTGTAGTCATAGGTCCTAAACCCTCGAGATTCAAATATTTTTAATTGTTTAGATTGGTCTATTTTGTTGTTGTGAGTCGTTAAGGGTAGTTAAAAACTCGATAGTCTAAAAGATCATCCATACCAAGGGGTATCTATCCATGTTATCTAGTCAATGGTTTGTGGCAGTCAGATATAGGTATAATTGTTTTGTGTAAAAACTGGATCAAATCATGCAGCTGCATTCGATTATACAACAGACCGACTTCAACATAATTAGTTGAACAACATTGCCTAAATTAATGGTTGACTAATGAAAATATTTGAATTTATTTCGGTATTATTATTTTGCAGTTTAAATTCCAAACTCTTCACAAAATCCCTCACAATAGAACATAACTACAAAATGAAAAAATACGAGAGATAAAACCCTCATTTAATTTGCTTATAAAACGCAGACAATTTGATTGCACCCCAACAAGGTGAACACGTGTCAATCAAGCCCCAGGGGGCTACCCCGGCCGTCTGGGGCTGACTCGTGAGTCGCACTTAACAGCCAACCAATTGAGTTCTTATTCACGGAGCCACGAATTTATATGGTAATAGGGGCACGTGAGAAGTGTGGAGGAGATGGGGATGCGTTGTTCGAGGAATTCTTTCTACTTCTCAGATAGGTAGATTAGTATCCCTTATTTTGAGATGGATATTTAAATTGGCCTCATCGTCTAGTGTTTTCGATACTGTTAAGCATGAGGAGAGCATGATTCGATTCCTAGGTTGACAGATGTGTTATAGGTGGGTGGATTTTTCATCGTGAATTTCTAAGGATGTCCAAATTTCCAGAGGAAGTTTGAGTGCGCTTTCGATTTGCTTAGTCTTAAATCCTCTAGGCACGCTGCTGGAAAATTCAGGTCTAGGCTATCGGAATGGAGGTTAAATTTATGCCGTCCGCCACCTAGTGCGCGGGACATAAACATAACTGGTGAAATGTGTGTGTTCTAAAATAAGCACAATTATTAAATAATATGTTTAATTTTTTAGATAAGTATTTTTAACTTTGGTTAGCATCAATGTATCAATCAAAATTTAAAATACTTATGTCTTATGATTTTACTAAATTAAATTTAAATTAAAAAAAAAAAACAATAAAAATAATGTTTTTAAATACCTACATATTTTATTTTTGGCAATGATCGCCAAGAAGCTGGACTGCCCTTTTGTCCGGCGTGGCTGCAGCAGGCATGTTGCCATTTTATTGTCTTCTGCTTCTCTTTTATTTGAATTTTTAACCGTCTCCGATTTTGTACAGTATCATTTCAATATTTACTTTCTGTACAGACATTTAAAAAAATGGTCCTAATTTCTTGGAATAAAATAAATTATCTCTATCATATAGGCCAGCCGAATTTTTTTGTGTCTACAGCCGACGACAGCCAATTAATCTAGTTTCTCTTTTTTATAAAACAAGTCTAGTGTTATTTTTTCTAAAACATAACACTTCTCCAATTCGATACGGGTAATCAAAATAATTACTACCGCGTTCAATGAAAATACGTACGAAAAAGACTCAGGTTTCCTCTCATACAGAGATGCTCAATCCTTCTGGATTGACCATAATCACCACGCTTACTCAGTGCGGGTTGGCGACTTCAGACTTAAAGTCCAGGTTTCCTCAAGATGTTTTTCTTCACCTTTTAATCAGTCATTGGTGTCCAAGATATACTTAGAAAGTACATATAACTGGTTCCGTTTGCTATGTCGGTGACTTTGGTTCTTCTGCGGATCTCGTCATTTCTGATTCGTTCGCGCAGAGAATCTCCGAAGATAGCTTCGATGATTATACAATACAGTTAAATGTTATTATAATTGTATTATATTTTAACTTTCGATATAGCTGATAACATCGAACACATATAAGGTATTATTTCTCTTTTCCTAACAAAATGTTGTTCTGAAAATGAAATGTAAAGATATTCACCCAACTCTATTTATGTGTCATTATAAATATAAATAGTAGTAGGTACAATACAATGTCATAATATTACACTAAGTTTTAGTTTCTACTTTAAACTCCATCAATAAGCACACCTACAATGGCTTGGTAAGCAAAATATCAAGGTACATACATCGATGAGGTAATCGATACCAAGAACAAACCGCTACTTAAGCCTAGTGTTACAACTATAAACCCTATCTAACATAACTACACATTATTTACGTGAAAAACCCACAACTGAATACATATTTCCAATTGCGTACCTCGGCTACCTGCATATACCTAGATGGCCTCATTAAAAACAAATAATATATTGTTTCCTTGTATTAATTACTCACCTGCGACCGTTGGAACAATGGTTTCCACTAATTATTTCCTACGGCGATATGGATTATAATTAGCTAGTTTTTCCTTAAGCCATTGTCCCGAGTATTTTTAGATGAGACACATATGTTTGTCTATGACGGTCAAGGTAAGGATGCAAACTCACTAGAACGTAACAATAGATTTTTATTCTACCGCTTTGTTGAACTGAGTTTCTAATATTTTATTAATCAGTTCAATATCGACCTTTCAGAAGTAGTGACTAGTAAAAAGTCAAACTTACTTTTTTACATACTCGTATAAATGTACGTATAATTCATTAGTCCCCACAGTCAGCGTGGTTGTAATGATGGTCTTGACTTCTAGGTGGTACTACTTGTATGCAAATGTGAATATAAAGATATGTACTATGTCTAGGTGATCATTCTCTTCATTGATTCGGTTTTCGACTAATGCTTGGCGAACGCTACCACCGATGGCTGCGCTTGTTACGCCCTAGTTTAGTGAAACCACTACAGCATCTATTTTTGTGTTGATTTATACCACTTGCACTAGGCACTTGGACTCAACGGGCGCCTCCAGCCGCGAATTAATTGTTATCTTTTTTTACTCGCAGATGGTATTCATATTATTAAAAATTACTTTTATGATTACAATAAGCGCATATTTTTGTATCTAATAGTTAATAGTCACACCAATCATGGGTGTGACTTGTGTTACTTTCATTAAGATGTCCATTTTCATGAAAATTTTTAAAAACATAAAGTTGGTCACTTACTGAAGCAACAGAAGTTTAACTCAAGATTTGCCGACCTATAGGTGTTAACCGTATATGTCGAGTTATAAACCTCCATACATCACAGCAGATGCTGCGGAAAAACCAGCCAGGCTGAACTGGGAGTGTGCCGAACACATCTCGGCAATGTACCCCCAGAGATGGACAAACATCTAAATTCCCTGGATGCCTGAGGGGAGACATCACTGTCGACATAGACCACGGCGAAGGTGGTGTGACGATCTAGTAACATTTGCAGGCCTAACATGGCTAGAGAGCAAAGAAGACGGGAGGTTTAGTAGGAAAATGGATGGCCACTGCCCTTTAATTGAGGCACACTGCACGATAACATAAAAAAAATAGCGAACTCTGATCTAAGTGGACAATGACAGCCAGGTAAGTGTCAACTATACTGTACTAGCATTTTCCTTTAACTGTATTTACGCAACTATGAGTTTTAATAGCAGCTGTTTGCTCTAGTTAATTGATTGCGTGTGTTATCACTAATGGTTCATCAGTCTCATTCGCGAAAAAGGAAAGGATGATAATATTCGATGAAAAAAATCCACGTGGAATCGCATCGTATATCAAACTGAGCTCACTCATTTTTCAGTTACGATTCTTAGCTTTAATTTATTATTTACGATTATTTTGTCAGCCAGAAAGACGGCCATTACTCCTACATACTATTACCATAGACTAGGCACATAAAGACAAGATGAATTTTAAAACAACATGACAAGCCAACGTAGGAACGAGAAGTGATAGATTTTAGTGTTATTAAAATAATAAAACTAAGACTCAAAAGTATAGATATGTTGCTCTGATCAAGACAGTTTTGTTTACAAAGAGATGTACTGCTGTCTTTTGTAAGCCATTAAGTACTTAATTAAGTCTCCTTGAAACAAAAATCCAAAATAGTTGTTATTACGTCGCACATCAACAAAATTAAAATGAAGATATTTTATTTCACATAAATCCACATGAGCATTGATAAAACATCACAAGTTTAAGTGCACGATTCCACTTGGTGGTTACGTAAAGAGTAGAGTCAGCAAGAAACTCTACGTTTACTTTTTAAAAGTAAGTCGTATATTCCAAACTCAGTTTCCTTTCTTGCGAATTGATGAAATGCCCAAGGCTAGTTTCATAGCACCCTAAAACTTTCTGAAATGTTATGGACATTTTGTGGTTCTTTATTTTTTTCGCAGCTTACACAAAGTGAGACTTCTGTATTTGTTATTCTGTGGTTGTACGTGAGGCTCAAAACGTGCGCGAGTTAACACTACAGTTATTGCTGTTATAAATAATTGGAACATTATAATAAGTCAGGTAGGAATTATTTTAATAATTCAACCTTAATTATTGCGTTGTTTGTGTCAAGTGAAGTATTTTTAGGTGAGTTATATGGTAAGAGAAGGTGTCATTTTTGCATAATATATCATTATACAGACTGTTGATAGATTATGAAAATTTAAGTTTTCACTAGTATCTTGAAGACAATCCGAAGAAATCTGGTACATATTACAGTACAAAGGAAAAGCAATTTTCCCAAAATAAAACAAAAGTGCATAGAAAGTAGAAAGTTCATTAATGTGAACTATTTTCTAAATGGTCACTATAAATTTAAAGGAGTTAACCGCGCATAATAGTGCTCCCGGAATGTGAGGAATTTGGATTCTAGCATCAACACCAAATTAATTGCCTCGGAGACTTATTTTTAAGCTCCATTTATACAACCCACACTCTATGTTACCTTGTGTATAAAGTGTCAGAAACGGTGTTTAGATCCTCAAGCTTGCAGGGAAACGAACATTTGGGATACTCAATTAGATGGGAAATACTCTGTTCAGTGGTGGGAAAAGTATGAAGGGTAACTGTAGTCGGATAATTTCAGCGTTTGCAAGAGCTAGTGCTCTGTGCGGGAGCTTAAAATTAATAATCATAATATAGCACAATACACCCACTCTAAAAAATATTCATCAGGTGGATTATAGACGCACGTTTTTCAACGATCACAGGAAATTCAGGTGTTTAACCGCCCATGATATTTTATAGTGTAACATATAAAAAATAGGATAATCACCTGCAGTTAGGCGACTTGCCAAGATATTGTGGATTTATATTATGTATTTCGGTATAGTCGATTGTCCTCAGTGGAATTTGAGTTATTTAGCTGTAAAGGTAGAAACTTTATGATTTGAATTCGACCGTGAGTAAGCTTGTTTTTCAGTTAATCACGTAAATATTGTTTTAACTGAATTTGTATTTAATTTAGTGTACTGAATTTCGCTAGATATTGTTGAGATGTACACTATGTACTATCACGACCAAAAGTCGAGTTACAATCTCACAAAACTATGTCCAAGCAATACTAGTTGTAGTTACGACCTTCTCCTGTAATAAAGTTTGATACACACCCATACACTTTGACAACTTGCTGCCCGCTTATGATTGTTAGGTACTATTTACTAATTGCAACATTCACAGTAAGTGTCCGAATGGCTAAGCGGTCTTCGGCGTGATCAGCTTTCAAGGTAGTTCTAGTTCAAATCTAATAACTTTTCTAAATGATTTTTTTTTTTAATATTTATTGGTGAGTTATGAGTGCTGACAACAAAAATATGTAAAAACACCGATCCGCAACTTAACGATGATACTTTCTTTTAAGATTTTTTTCTATAATAATAATAATCATTATAAAAAGATGAGGGTAGATTTAAAACAAAGTAAATCACTAGTTCACATAAAATATTCCAAGATCTACAATAACTCAAATAATATTACTTAGCTGTTGTTGGTTGGTGAATATATAGTTACGAGTTTGTGTTATTAGTTTTACTTTTTTAATCAATATGCAGGCTAATACATTATTAATGGACTCAATATATCTTAAATATTATATAAAACCGGCTTTTGTGTAAGTTATTATTATTATTATTATTTGGGTAAGGTGCAAACAAATCGCTTGTTGCAAGTGTGTAATAAAATTGTTATTGTTTTAGAGAAATACTGCAAGCCGTTGGGACATGAGGTTGGAGGACGAAGGTAGCTTAAAATATCGTGAGAAGTAGAACGTAACGACAATATTCACTGTTAAATAAACCTTTAAATCGTGCGAAGAAGGGAGGATGCATTTGTGGTTTAAAAATAAACTGGCGAGACTGGTGGAGACTTATCGAGCTAAACAAAAAAAAAAAAAAAAATAACAATCACTGTGCAAAAGTCCCACAGAGTGTTTTAAATATATAAGTGTTTGTTTAAACCCCAGTAACAACAAATTACTTTTGGTGGATTATAAAAACAATAATTTCGGAATTCGAAAAGAAATAAGTTCGTCATCTATTGAACTAAGAAACTGCTTGCCAATCCGCTTGCCGCTTGAAATCTCATACCATCAAACTCCGAAAAAGTCACAGTAAGATGGCAGCACTAGTAACATGCTATACATGCAAAAAATTGTAAATGTAAAAAGTACTGTTTTGTGTTCTATAGATTATTTTATGATTGTAATAATATTCAGAATAAGCTTCAATCCTCTTTTCTTTAAGTAATAGTAGTAGAAGTATATCTACACCTAATATTATATAACTTTATAATATATTGCATTATAATATGTTTACATCTATAGTAAACTAAAACATATAATAAAAACCTTTTTTGGTATAAATATTCAAAAAATTGTCCTATTCGTTTAAATATAATTTGTAAACATTTTTACTTTAAAATACAAATCAATTATCATAATTTTAAACTATATGAAACAAAAACGTTTCGTCTCAATTAGGATTGGAACCTACAATCGCACGCATTTGATAGCACAATTGTTAAGTGCGGCCGCTAACTTAACTTCAACTAAAGTAACGAAATTTTAAAGAAAGACGAACACTGCTATAATAAAGCGGTTTGCTAATATTGTTTTTCTTATCTAGCATAGACTAGATCTTTAATTCTTCGTAGAGATACTACACAGCATGCGGTTGATACATGTTGGAATATAACACACACGGATATAAAATAATGCGTTAGAGTGCGTGGTCGGTTTAGCGCGGGCGACAGTAGTCTTTAAGGTGGAAGGGGACTTAGGGGTGATAGTACTTATTTATAAACATGCTTTTTTACCATTATTTATTCTTCCTTCAAAAATTAGTTGCTCTATAATTGCGTTCTATTACGAAAAGTGAAAAGCGCCAGCCTATCATTTTCCCACCGCACACAAGCCTCCTTGGCCTACGTGAGATCCAAGTGGGCAGCAGTCCCTTATCCCTTGTGTTTTGCGAATGTTAGATGTCTTCGAATTATTAGTTTAAGGGGGGGGGGGGGGGGGTTCTTCAGATTTCCTTCACCAATTTTAGACCAACGTTGGTGAAAAATGTACACATCAAAACGCCTGCTAGGGTGCCTGCGACTCATAACTCGTAAGACCACTGTGCCCCCACTGATCAGACGAAAACAGAAAATCAGCCAAAAAAAAAAAAGAAAACTACTTATAATTTGTTTAAAAATGTTTCGAAATCACGCAAACTATGTAACATTTAACAAACGTCTGATTGAAATAGTTACAGTGGCGGGCGGTGTCCTCGTCCCCTTGGCCGATTCAGCGCAGGTGATGTCGGTTACTTTTCACACAACTTCTACTGAACACTTTGACATTGTTTACGTGTGAAATATTGCGCTGAAAGTTTAACACGACAAGGCTATTTGTTTGGCTGATAGGTATTTCTTTCCTATATTTTGGGCGCCATTTTGTTTCGAACAGCTGCGTGCATATTTAAAAGAGAGACAAATTAATTATAATTACTGCGGACTTTATTTTTGATGGTTATAAAATTATCTTGTTTTTATAAAACAAAAAGGAATAACATAATTTAGGTAAAATTAACTTTGATTCTGTTATATTATCATTGCCTGCCACTGTTATTACTTCGTATCCACTTAACGTTGTTTCCTACCGTCAAGTGGTTTATAGCTATCTCCAGAATTATGCTATAACATTCAAAACGATAATTTAAATATAACTGGCAGTTCAGAAGACTAATACGTAAAAACAAACAAACTCTTCGGCTTTACTATTACTAATATAGCAAGAAGAGGCTGAAAAGTAAAAAAAAGTAGACTAAGTAGATATATCTTTAAATACATGCTTTAGACTCTTGTTCTTTATTCCAATAAAGATGTCGAAAATAAAAAATCTTGTAATAATACTTGTAAATCTAGAGTAGGTATGCAAAAAGAAAGAAACGTTATTATGTAGAGTGACAACAGTAAATATCGGATTGTTGAGTGAAACATAGATAAGTGATGTGGTGTATGTGTCTGAACTATTTTGATGATTTCATCAAACATTTATAATAATAACTGACATGCTGCCAATTCTGCTATTAAGATTTGTTTTGATTTGATTCTTCTTTCATTGTTTGGTATCGTTAGTACCCACTTGGGCTGATTTAAATGACATCGTTTTAGCTGGTCGCCACTTTTAATCACACACCAGTAGCTGTCTTCAAAGATACTAGTGACCGGGAACGTTCAAGGTCACTAAAATCTACGGATAATGACTATTGATATATACAGCTTCTAATGTTGTACAAAGCACAGGTCCGCTCGTGTGTGGAGTACTGCAGCCACATTTGGCCTGGTGCTGCGAATTGTCACCTGGCTACTTTGGATTCAGTGGAGAGTCGTGCGAAGAGGCTGATTGGTGACCCAGATTTAACTCGAAACGGTCTCCAAAGCCTGGAGCACAGGCGTAGAGTAGCCAGCCTTTCGGTCTTCTATAGGATGCATTCTCGCCAGTGTGCAATGGAATTGCATGATTTAATTCCCACATTTCCGTTCCACCATCGGACGACCCGTCGTACGGCGATTTTCTACCCTTACGTTGCGTACTTGTTCACACCACTACGATCGAGACGAAGCGTTTCGCTTCTTCTTTTATACCGCGTACATCGAGGGACTGGAACAATTTGCCGGCGGCGGTATTACCGTCACACTACAATTTGAGTGTCTTCAAGGCTAGAGTGAATAGGCTCTTAATAAACTAGCGCGCTTTACCATCAACGATCGCATCACTGCTTACCATCAGGCGGGATTGCGGTCAAGCGCTAGTTTATAATTTATTAAAAAATAAAAACAGGTTATCTGGAATGTGTTGCTTGGATAAGGACACTTCAGTAAGTGGGACAGACAAGAAGTAGCATTTATAATGTCGGTAGCCATTTCTCACCTTTTTCTTTTCCGGGGTGAAAATCCTCAATGGATGTCCGCCACCCTGGAGTGGGCGACGGGGTCTGTCTGACTTTTACTGACTAAAACCACCCCGGTGTCTCTTCTATTACGAGCTCGTGTGGGGCTGCGGGAGTCTAAATTCTTCCACGGCCCCACACCCTCGTGCTGGCCCGGTCTGTCCGGGTGTTAAACTACCCCGTGCATCGCACGACATTTGGTGCCGACCGGCACCGTCACTTCCCCGATAGATGAGGCATCTGTCCTCCAGATAAGCCCCTACTATGCGGCGGAGGTAGGGAGGCACCCGATGGTATTTCAGGGCCTCCCTAATACAGCTCCAGGGTAGGGTGTTGAAGGCGTTGGATATGTTTAATGACACCGCCAACACCACCCCACCCCGGGAGACCGTATCCTCCACCAGGGCTCTCACGCGCATGATGGCATCTATGGTGGAGTGCCCCCGACGAAAACCAAACTGGTGGTCGTCCAGGTTCGGCCCCTCTCTGCACAAGTGGCTGTCGAGACGATCTGCGATAATTCGCTCAGCCATTTTTCCCCCGCTCCAAGAATTCAAATGAGACTTGCATTTCGCCAACGTATTTTTAAAAAAACCTACCTAACTTTTTCCTGAAGCAATCAACACGTTTCAGCACTAAATCCCATATAGTATTCAACGTCTTCTAAATCGTCACATATAATGACTGTTATGTATTTTGAAACGATGCTCGGTGACAATCCCCTGCAACTAAAGAAATACGAAATAGATTCGAGATTAAATGTAAATTTACTACCTGTGAGTGGGTAAAAATGTTTTGTTTGTATTTTATTTTAGCACATATTTGAGCGGTCATTGTGAAAACATTTCGAGGTGAATCTCTTTTACGTAGGTAAATTAGTGTTTTCAAAAAAACTTTTATTGAAGAGAAATAAATATCGGAACGAAAAAACCACCGTTAATAAATAGTATATCTACGCTACTTATCGTAGAGATTTTTAGACCAAACTACAATTCTGAGTCGCGCAAGATGGCACCTTTATCGCTCCATCTACAACATTTCAGTATAGCAATATTGTCCTAAACCTTTTTTTTCTTGACGCTGTGGAAATGCCTTTATGCACCATACCCCGAAGGGCGTGTGTGGGACTCGCCCAGCCGAAGCCGGGAATACCTACTAAAACCAAACAGCGGCACAACGACATCGCCTTAGTGGCGAGGTCATAGGAAATAGCATAGCCTGCACTAGCAATCCCCGCCGGCGATTCCCGTCTGAAAGGCGGGCCCACAATGGTCCCTCCATAGGGAAGGGCCGGGCTGGGTACGTCTTCTTGTGCGAGACGACGCAGCAGCCAAAGGTTTTTTTAGCGAGGTGTCCTTCCTCTTAGCCCCACTCGTTTGCCCGGAGGCAAACGGAGCCCCCAGCTCCTCTCAGTGAGGAGACCGGGTTGCCTGACGGTGACCCGGGGTTCGGGTCACGTCAGCCAACTGCAGAGGTGGCCGACCTGCCGCACGTGTGACCGCCGAAGCAGTCCCCACTTCTCGGTTGGTTGTGGTCCGCGCCGGTAAACCGGTAACCCGCACATGTGGGGGCCGTTCCCCTATCCGCCACCTGGGTACGCGTCCGATGGCAGGCCAGAAACTGCACACGGAATATTGTCCTAAACCTAAACCAACTTGACCAACTCTCAACCATTAAAAAATCTAAAACTTAGGGATGTAATAACTGACTTTAAATTATACTTGAATGGCATACAATTAAAAATTATCAACAGTCTGAAAAATATATTTTAACTAATTAGAAAATAGTCGTGACTATACCGCCCAACAACGTAAACTAATCCGAACCTAGCCAACTTTGGACTACCACCCCCTTATTACAAAACAAGGATTTTATTTAGACCTGGTTTTAACTATCTAAATATGTATTTATTGAATATGAACCTAACCGTTATAGAAACTCAGTTATTTATACAAATATGTTAGTTCAGTCCTAAATTGTGACTATCGTATCAAGAACTTTGCCTCAATCTAAATAGTTTGAAATACAAATACTGACTGCAAATAATTAGGCTAGAGCTAAGGTTAGACTTCGTTTTGTACTAATAGGGTCAAAGTTTAGTCTTATATTTATGAATTGTGAGAAATATTTCGAAGATTTTCTAAGTACATACTAAAAAAATTGTGTTTTTAGATTCTAATCTGAAAATGTTAATATGAAATCTAAACATAATCGAGAACCAATTCAGAGATACAATATCAACGCTGAAAACATACATTTACGAAACTAAACCAAGATTAACCCATAATATTAAACTTACTATAAAAATGTAGGTTACAAAATCCGCGCAAACAAAACTGCCACTTTAACTGAAAGTTACGACCCGGGAAGCAAACCTGGGCTATCGAGCACGCTCCCTGTATAAACATCGTGATGGACTTAGTTCTCTAATCCTATGTTTTATTATATTTTCCATACGGCCACTATAAAAACTGATTGTACTACAGGTTTGTAACCGACTTCAAAAATAGATTATATAACTATATACCCCCTGCTATAATCTACCCAATACATAACATGTATTGGGTATGTTATGGGTAGATTATAGCAGTGGGTCAGTGGCGGGGAATGATGTGGGAGGAATTAGGGAGATTACGTAAAGAACGTATTTCGTTCAATCTGAACGATTTACCTTTATGATCCTTTAGATTTACTGTTTTGATCATAATTTCTATCATAATAGGCACAGTCTTAGTCGTTTGTAGTAAATACATTGACCTAGTTGCAAAGAATTTTCCTTGAATTCTTCTTTAATACACCTTAATTAAGGAAATATTTGGAGGGAAAATACTATGCCTGCCGATACGCGGCCTACAGTCAAGAACGCGTTTGCTCCACCGGCGGCTATCGGTTCTTCGACAACCATTGCCAGATCATAGCAAATTCAGCTTGTTTACTAAGCAAACTATATTCTATTTAAGTGCAAAAAACAAACTAAAAAAGAAACACTTTTATAGATCCAGTTTAAATGATCCTCTTTGATTACACCTAGCTCCTGCAATAACACCAGTTTCCTTTATTTTTCTCCTGAATCCTGTCATCTACTTAAGGACACCATAACTCAAAGAGACATCTATCACTCAGCCAACTAGGTTTATCATATTGTAAATCATACGGCGCACTTTTAAATCACCAACTGTTATTTGCACTCGAGCTGACTGAAATTCAACCTTGTCTTACTGAAGATAAGGCTATGATTGGTTGTTGTGTTAAAGTTGTAGATGGATGCTCTGAAACTTCAAAGGGCCGATTATGACATCTGTTTTATAGTGTATCCGTCTGTTCTCACAAGGTGACCCATTATAAATATTTTATAGTAAATGTAACGTGTACATTCATTTGGATGCTTTAGATTCCGATCCGTGGAACCGTTTGCCAATGTTTGTGTCGGGAAGATATTAGGAACTAAATAGATGATGTACAGTAGACATCTACACTAGGATATTGTATATGCTATAGTATACAAGTACAAATATCTACTGTATATACTCAGTTTAAAAGAATTGTTTCTCCACTCAAAGTTTGATATTTTATAATAAGTTCACACTTATATACCTAATCTTGGTCTGTTAGGTAGAGTAAAAAAAAAATGGAGACATTCACGTCTTTTAGGTAGGTAACTGCTAATCTTGCTACAAGAGAGACAGACTTTCATAGAAGCAAATACTGAGTATGTATTTAGAAACCCGGCATAAAATTGCTGATAAACATTCCGAAACTCTTGTTATAAATGTATGTCCAGGTGAAACTAACTAATTGGATACAAGGACCATAAAGAAGGCAACGACTTCATAAGCAATAAATTACTGCCCCCTTTTTAATCTATAATCACCACAGTATAACATATTATCCAGTATATCAATCGTCAAAAACTATTTCCACGACCGTAAGCGCTTACGGCGGCCTTTAATCACAAAAGTAATAAGCATATATTACCGCCACAAAAACGCAGAAATACTGTAAAGAATTTACTAAGTTGATAACATTTTGTTTATAAAAATACGGCACGCAATGTGGACCGTTTCAGCCTATTTGTCACATTGACAAACTACTTCCTAGATGTCATAGCGTATACGGTGACCAGGGGCAATTGATTTACTGGCTAACGCCTGCACTGTACCATTAAATCATTTTGTGATTCTTTTAGATTTACTAATTTCGAGTTTTTGCTTATAGGCTATTTTACGGAAGTGATTGGTGGCGTTTTGAGTAAAAGAAGTCCATTGCATTTGATGAGAATCTTAAAAAAATAGTAATTGCATATTGTAGAGAATAGCCAGGAAGAGATCTCAAAAGAAATCTAAAATATTATTAACTAAACAACTTATTCACCCCGCTTCAGCGTCAGCATAATAGTCAACCATCGTCAGATTCTGCCTAAGTAAATATTTGTTGACAAGTTCCAGTTAGCTACGAGAAACGTTTTTGACACAGTTATTAACAAACTTGTTAAAATGTCCATATGGCTTCAACTATTAATTCTAATCAGATATATGTATTGTCAGTAGTTGGCGTCCCTCTTTCATAGAATCTCTTCATCAAAGCAATAAATCCATTGTTCATTGTTTTCTTGTATACTTTTCTGTTTTCCATGTATGCATCGAATATGTATAAGTTAGACATAATTTATAAACAAAAACCGAAACAACAGTTTCTTTGAAATTAAAACAGTTAACATATTTCAAATTTTCCTTTGTCCGTACATCAAAAGCTATATCGAATCAAAGCAAAAATTGGGTCAGTCTAAAGACTCCTCTAATCTTGCTCTTCAGAATCTTGTACAAGATCAAAATACAATATCTACCGGAACAGCGGCCACAGACAATTTGTCATCTGTCAACCTGTACTTTAATTACGGGCGTCTTCTCTCCCCCGCCTCGCCGATACCCCCCGGACACCTTGATTAAACGCGGGGCTATATATAAAGTACGTGGAAATTGGTCATACTTGTCATTTTTGGATTGACGTCCGCTGCATGGTGACGTCCGCTAGATTAATTTGGGGTTTGGGCTGGAACTGCGAGTTAAGAATCTTGGAATATCATGAGGTGTTGCGCTGGATTTAAAGTTAATTTCACGCGCTTTTCAGTTAATAGATTATTGTGGAACGTCTCAGAAATTATAAGGTTAATACGTTTTTAAAACCTAGTTGTGAGAAATAGAAGAATGAAAAAAATTAGAAACTAAAATTCTTTTTAGTATTACAAAATCTAAGCCTTTGGTAGGACGAAAAGCTTCAATTTTTAAAAGTATAGTAACAAAAAGTAAGTTATATGATTTCTGTTGTTATTTGACGTCTGGCGAAACATCAAAAAAATCACACTCATCTCATTAAATCAAGAGACCTCATCTAAATATTCGCTCACCATTACTGCAAAACAAAAGCAGTTGACATTCTGGCTTAGAAACAAAAGCGCGATGAAACAAATAGTGGCATCGATCATGTAGCGATACAAATGCCGCCATTGGCTGTCTGACAGGGAGATGGCTCCACGATTGTCATCAGAAATAACATTTGTTGTAACACTTTGTATTGTTATACATTCAAGTGGTTTTAAAAAGATTTTGTGTATTTCTTTGTGATTTATTGTCTCGAAGTGTGACTTTTATAAGTATCAGGTGTATTCATTAGAAAATTATATTATTTTCAGTTTAACTTCTTGCAACCTTATAGACTGTTGATGTTCATATAATTTTTCACCAAAAACAGTACAATATTATCACTTTTGAATTCAATTCTTGTCATGTTTCAATAACTTGAATCAAATTTATCATCTTCAACGCCACAAAAAGAAAACTAGATCCATTCATATATTAACCAGCTGAGAGGCAGCTGTCACAAACATTGCAACAAGCACTGTAATCACTCAGTTCCCACATCCAGCTATTACCGCCGTACCTTGCCGTGCGGTACGTGCGCAGCCAAGACTAATTATTTTCTAAACGCCGCCTGACGTTACGGCTAAATACACAGTGCACTGTACTAAATTTATTTCACAGCACGTCAATTAACCTGGGTTTGAAATATAAATTATTCGTGTTCGTTGGTTCCCGTTTGGGTAACGAAATAGTGATATGCAAAAGGTTTAGTTGACAAATGAAGGCGACATTTGAACCTCAATTGCTTCTTACTTCATATATAATAAATACACGCCTTCTTCCCATGGTGGAGGCACCTAGTAAGATATGTTTTATAGGTAAACTTAATGACTTTAGCTTGCTTTACACGTGTAGGTAAAGCAAGCTAAAGTCATTACATACATATATATTTTTTACATGTACATATTTGAGAATGCTTTATTTGTTAAAAAGTCAATGTATGTGTCATGTCTATAAATTCATTAAACAATAATATAAATATTCAAACATGATAAATATATAGCCTTGATGCACAAAAGTATAGGTACTTTGTAAAAATATTTATTTAATTACAACATGGAATAAAAGCTTTTCAACTTAAAACAATTTAACATGTATTATTGGAACAATATTATTCCTTAATTATTGGATTTGAATTTAATGTATGTTATTTGAGATTCATATTTATTTAATTTTGACAATGCGTTAATAATATATTTATTTTCGTACATTAAGTTAAGTGTGTTGCGTTTTGTACCAATTATTATATTTTAATATGTTAAATATGCTTTTTATAACAAATACTAATTTTGTGAAAAAAATGTACACTTATGAGGTAGTTTCCCGAGGAATTAATATTTACTATAAAGATCATGTACTTACCAAAAATCAGACCATTACATGAATGTTACGTTCATATATCTTGACGTAGGTACACGCACGCCGGTTGAAAGTGTGTTCGGAGAGTGTTTTGCATCTAACCTTTCTAAATAACAACAGCGAGCGTTTCCACTCAACACAACACAAGGCTGCCTACTTTAAAAATTAACAACATTGGAGGATAATAGCGCCTGAAGTAGGTTTGTGAAGAAGCTTGTGTTACAGGTCACCAGGGCTAGGGAGTCTATCATTTTTGGTCATACATGACGGTCATGTTTGTGAGAAAACCAGAATTTACCATAGCTCAATGTAGTTTGGTCGCCTAATCAACTTTACAAAATATGTATGTAATTTTCGTCTCGAAAATTCAATTATTCTAATTTATATTCTTATTTCAATCTAATGAAATCTAGAGGATTGATATAGTGTTCGCATAAGAAATGAGGAGATTCGCTGAAGAACCAAAGTTACCTACATTGCTCTTCGAGTCACTAAACTTAACAGGCAGTAGGCGGGGCACATAGCACATAAAACCGATGGCCGATGGGGCCAGTAAGGTTCTAGAGTAGCGACCATGAAAACCGATGGATGCGATCAACTCAAGACTGGTCATTGTGGAAAGCCTTGGACTTTGTCCAGCAGTGGGCCTCTATAGGCTGAGAAGAAAAAGAAGAAGATATAGCGATAATTTAACAAGACGGCAAACAGTCCGCAGCAATCATACACAATATGTAAAGATATAGCGATAATTTAACAAGACGGCAAACAGTCCGCAGCAATCATACACAATATGTAAAGATATAGCGATAATTTAACAAGACGGCAAACAGTCCGCAGCAATCATACACAATATGTAAAGATATAGCGATAATTTAACAAGACGGCAAACAGTCCGCAGCAATCATACACAATATGTAAAGATATAGCGATAATTTAACAAGACGGCAAACAGTCCGCAGCAATCATACACAATATGTAAAGATATAGCGATAATTTAACAAGACGGCAAACAGTCCGCAGCAATCATACACAATATGTAAAGATATAGCGATAATTTAACAAGACGGCAAACAGTCCGCAGCAATCATACACAATATGTAAAGATATAGCGATAATTTAACAAGACGGCAAACAGTCCGCAGCAATCATACACAATATGTAAAGATATAGCGATAATTTAACAAGACGGCAAACAGTCCGCAGCAATCATACACAATATGTAAAGATATAGCGATAATTTAACAAGACGGCAAACAGTCCGCAGCAATCATACACAATATGTAAAGATATAGCGATAATTTAACAAGACGGCAAACAGTCCGCAGCAATCATACACAATATGTAAAGATATAGCGATAATTTAACAAGACGGCAAACAGTCCGCAGCAATCATACACAATATGTAAAGATATAGCGATAATTTAACAAGACGGCAAACAGTCCGCAGCAATCATACACAATATGTAAAGATATAGCGATAATTTAACAAGACGGCAAACAGTCCGCAGCAATCATACACAATATGTAAAGATATAGCGATAATTTAACAAGACGGCAAACAGTCCGCAGCAATCATACACAATATGTAAAGATATAGCGATAATTTAACAAGACGGCAAACAGTCCGCAGCAATCATACACAATATGTAAAGATATAGCGATAATTTAACAAGACGGCAAACAGTCCGCAGCAATCATACACAATATGTAAAGATATAGCGATAATTTAACAAGACGGCAAACAGTCCGCAGCAATCATACACAATATGTAAAGATATAGCGATAATTTAACAAGACGGCAAACAGTCCGCAGCAATCATACACAATATGTAAAGATATAGCGATAATTTAACAAGACGGCAAACAGTCCGCAGCAATCATACACAATATGTAAAGATATAGCGATAATTTAACAAGACGGCAAACAGTCCGCAGCAATCATACACAATATGTAAAGATATAGCGATAATTTAACAAGACGGCAAACAGTCCGCAGCAATCATACACAATATGTAAAGATATAGCGATAATTTAACAAGACGGCAAACAGTCCGCAGCAATCATACACAATATGTAAAGATATAGCGATAATTTAACAAGACGGCAAACAGTCCGCAGCAATCATACACAATATGTAAAGATATAGCGATAATTTAACAAGACGGCAAACAGTCCGCAGCAATCATACACAATATGTAAAGATATAGCGATAATTTAACAAGACGGCAAACAGTCCGCAGCAATCATACACAATATGTAAAGATATAGCGATAATTTAACAAGACGGCAAACAGTCCGTAGCAATCATACACAATATGTAAAGATATAGCGATAATTTAACAAGACGGCAAACAGTCCGCAGCAATCATACACAATATGTAAAGATATAGCGATAATTTAACAAGACGGCAAACAGTCCGTAGCAATCATACACAATATGTAAAGAAAACCCTGTCCGAAATCTCTAATTAAATTATAATCATTAATTATTAAATATATTGTTAAACGAAAAGTATAAAATATAGTTAACCCAGTAGAAATGTAATAAAGAGAAAAAAAAAACACTAAATTTAAATTTCTAAATTTTACCAATTCTAAAATCAAATCCTTAGAATAAAACCCAGCTAAAAAAGGAATCCCCCGTGAAGGTATTGTTAGGTATCAATAACTGATTCTACTAATGCCCACAAAGCCTTAAAATATTATTTCACGAAAAGAGGTAACTTAATACATGTGCGGTAGGCAATCCATGTGCGGGCAACGGGGGGCAGTGCACGCGGCACGTGGTCGCATCGCTTATAATAATACAGACAAACATGGTTTAGTACAGATAGATGAATTTAATGAGTACTCGAAACTTTGGTTAATCAGAAGGTTTATTTATTTTATAACTATGTCAATAATGTGAAGGTAGACAGAGACAATCGCGGCGGAAAAGTCGTCAAGTTTAACAACAATCCACGAATGAGGCGTGGCCTGGCCGAAGACTCGGCCGCTCGCCGCGCGCGCATAGGAACCGGTTCTCGGTAGAGATTTTCAATACATATAACGATGATCGCCTGTCCGCTCGCGCATACAAACAAATTTTACAAACAACAGGTTGTACAAATTATTTTTCTTATTTGTTTACACAAATGTTAGGCGATACACGCCACATCACCAGAGACAGTCAAAGGCGATAATAGCTGCCACAATGATGTTGTCACTTTTTAAAAATTACAAATTTCGGGGAAGTTGGAATTAATTCGCGGCAAAAAAGATTATTTCAAAATTCATTAGTATTGTTCCTATGATGATTACGTAAAATTTTATATTACATTTGGTCATGTGTTAACCTAACCTTTATTTTCCTTATGGGTCGGCCAGGGTTTTCTTTACATGTTGCATAGATCTCAACTGAAGTGATAGAATACTGATGACGGTAGATACCGTTTATATGGACAGCGATTCAAAACAGTTCCATTTGACATATTCCTTAATGGTAAGATTAGGTATTATATTGTTGACGCCTCCGTGGCGTAGCGGTAGCAAACGCGGCTGGGCCGCTGCGCAAGGTCGATCCCCACGCAGTTCAAACATTTGTATGCATGAATATGAATATTTGCACTGCTCTGGTCGTGCTTCGGAAAGCACGTTAAGCGATTGGTCCGGTTGCCATACGAACATCTAGTGGCAGTCGTTATGGGTTGTTGGAGCCCTCAAAAAGTCCAACAATTGGTCTAACTGCGATGCTTCGATATCGCCTTCAGGTTGTGGAGGTCAGACGGCAGTCGCTTCACGGAAAATAGTATTTAGTTTTTCGGCTGTTATATTTATTTTGACGTAAACCTTCTATAGTTTCTGGCTTCAAGGTGTGCACTCAGGCGCAACTTTGTCGCGATGTCGCGTCACGTCAACAAAACATTTGATTTACCGATAATAGCATCGGTAATGTAAATGTTATGTTGACTCAAAATATAGTTCATATTTTAATGTTTACTATAGAGTAAACATTAACATATGAACTAAATTTGAATCAATTTGGTTCGTTCGATTTTGTATCGAAATATGATGTCAAATATATTATGCAGTAATGACGGCCAAAGAACCAAAAACGACACCTGGAACCAAGAACAAACTCTTTTTTCCACAGTTTCTTGTATTAAACTGCTTATCGAGGGAAATGGTCTCGGTGTATAAAGATCAGCCATCCACAGACTGAGTGCGATAAGCTTACCTTAACGTGATCAATAGAACCGTGCTTCCGTTATTGCTCAACCACGACCCCCACAATAACCATCACTATGTTTTGTTGAAGCTATTAAAATATTTATTTTCCCAGTTATTCTGAAGCTCATTAATATGTCCCTCTTCTCTCAGTTGACCTTCTCAAAATGTCAATCATTTTTATTATCTAAAACATAAATGTGAAAACTTCAACTAATCATTTCTTTAATCCACGTCTTTCATCTTTATCTCATAAACCGCTCGCTCACCGTCACCTGACTGACAATACTTTTCTGCTAAACGCTTTAAGCGCTTTATAATTTACAGCGCTCGTAAACTTATGTCTGCTTTTAAGTCTATATGAAATAGTGACTTAGGATAGCGCTGCAGCGGTCATCATTCAACGAACAACATCAAAGGACGAGTGTTCATTGCTCGTATGATTGTTTATTTTGTCTACTTTGTTACGTTGATGGAGCAATGGAGTTGAAATGAGGTGTTATTGAAAATTGTGTATTATAAGGTGCGTTGAAAAGAAGTGTGAGTAAAAATGAGTTATGTTTTTAGATTTGTGCTCATTTTTCTTAACTTAAGTATTACGGAAAAATATGAACTGCGAGGAGATCTGAAATACATACGTTGGCACGTGTGGGATTTTGAAAAAACACAAATATTTATACAAGTGCTGAAAGAAGTGCACGTATCAAGTCACTTTATAAAACAATAATAGGAATAGCATGTAATCACCCGTGTAAAAAACAAAAATACGAATATCACGTAATCGGCCCTAAGTATGAAAGATGACTTATCTACCTATGTTACGAAACACTGGCATTCAATGTAAGTTTCTTCAAAATCACAATACATGTTAACGTTTATTCCTAAGAAAAACTTCTTAGAACACCGTATCAGTTCCAAGTAACCTCATCTACAATTCCTACTCCACGTAAGCTCTCTCTCACTCAAAATATTTCAGTCACCTGCCGCCTTAAACAAGACTTACCGCGAAGACAGATAACTCAGTTCCCAGACTCCATAGTTCCTAGGAGTGTCTCACACCTGATCGTCTCGTAACAGCCGGTAAATCTTTCCGGTATAAATTGTGGCTGAATCTGCATGCTCGTAAAAGGATTATACGTTTGAAGTATTTAATGTTTGTGTTGTTGTTTGTTGTTTATACCACTGCGATCTCTTGTCACTGTGAATGTTCGTTAGTTTATGAGATTGGGCGTGTCTACACTACACAGTTGCAGACGA
The DNA here is from genome assembly GCA_037179545.1 of Sesamia inferens. NCBI lineage: Eukaryota > Metazoa > Arthropoda > Insecta > Lepidoptera > Noctuidae > Sesamia > Sesamia inferens. The sequence goes on from CM073927.1 coordinate 33,158,809, forward strand.
CGTGTTGATAAAACAAAGCAAAGTTAAAAAAGTACATTTACAATTTCCACTTTTGCTTTGCAATTAAAATCAAGCGGTGGATGTCTATTTCGATATAAACCAAAATCATTACAAGTATCACAATTATTTTATCAACTTCATGCATTCAGGCTCTCATTCTCATTTTGCATTAAATACACTCTCAAAATATATTACCAGAAAGCACATTTCCCTTAAGACAATCTCTAAATCCACATAATATTTCCTTTAACACCAAAATCCTTACCAATGTTTCCACCATTCAAAACCGACACCTCCGAAGGTATTCACGCTCCCCCGAATCAGGCACAGGCAGGGTGTCTGCCTATCCCCTGTCCCCCTGGCAGCGCTATATGACGCAGATTGTCAGAATAACAATAGAGCAGGACAATGCGCCGGTGGGCGAAACAACCGGACTCTTTGTGGTGAGGCCGACATAGAACATTGGACAGATGTGGCGGGAAATTGATACTCCGTACCAATTTCTAGTTTTCTTTGTTGTGTCAGAACTTTACGAGTACGTATTTGTGTTATAGTAATAGCATTGTGTATTAAGTACCTAAGTGTGAGAAAGTGGATTAAAGTACTGGGTTAGATCACAATGTACGTTACATATTGTTTACGTGATAAGGCCTAACATTATTATAAGTTTATGGCCAATATAGCATAGCTTCATTTTTCAGTCACAGCTTTTTCAAAAAATCCTAATTTGTTGATAAATCAATTACACTTTTGTCATCATCTTCCCACCTAAATATTAAGGACTTCCAGGAGGCTGCACTGCTGTAGGCATAATTCCACCAAACTAAATCAAACATCCGCAATACTTCATCCCTAATGTTTAGACGGGCATAGTTGAAAGGTGGTGGAATACCTTCACAGATACAATGCGAACGGTTTAATACGACGATTTAGCCCTCCGGCCCATTGTTGTGCTTAATGTTATTCTTAAATTAATCGACCACTAGTATTTCGGGTTCTAGAATCTTAGCAATAAGGTCCAGATTCGAGTGGCTCGTGAAGACGAAAGTCGTAGTCGGTAGACGTACCGAGGATGGACAATTTTTCTTGTGTTGAAATTGTTATTAAAGTGCTTTCCTTTGTGTGTGATTTGGCTTGCGAAACGAAACCATGTTTCCTTTAAAAACAAAGTATATATAAGAAAATCTGAAAATTTTCTCCATTGACATGATGTAAGATTTTTTATTTTTTAAGCTATTGCATAGCTTCTATCGCGGGCCTTGAGCGCGGGGACCGAATCCAGAAATTCCGTAACGAAAAAACCTCACGCTCCCCATCGTCTAACGTCGTTTCAGTTCGGCAGTCTTCGGCACGGTATGTTTGTGTGCATGCGACTACATCTTTTGAAAACAATTTATAGATTTTCAAAAAGAGCATGCATATTGCAGGGCGCGAACTCAGTTCTACACACTTGCCATGTTACTGATAGTCGCGATGTGCTAAACTTGCGATTAATTTTCTCTCTGAAATAGGTCTTCTATAGAGATATGTCATAGACGTCATCGACGTTGTCATGGCTACCTTAAAAACTTTTCATATAATTAATTATTAAGTACTTTTATTCAAATTAATTTAGTAGTGTTTTTATAAAATAGCTTTTTTTTTTTTAACGGAAAAGCTTAGATGAATGTCACGCTAATTTTTCATTGGACTTTTAAATTATTTATAGTGTTGTTTACTAAATAAAAGCGCGTGATTTTATAGAGTAAAAAGTGCTCACGCGGCCGTTTTTTCAATTGTTGCAAGAATTCAAAAGACTGTCTTTAAATAGTGTTCAGACGACTGCTCAAAAAATATCAAAGAAAAATATCAAAAAAAAAAAAAATATCTAAATATAATTTTAATGTCTTTGAAAATATCAAAGAAAAAGAAATACTGCATAAATAAAATAAATAAATAATTATAATTGCATAAATTGATACAAAATGTTATGCAATAGCTTTACCGCGGCAGTCCCCGAGTGCCACACGTCTTTTTATAATTATTATAATAATTATAAATTAGAACTTGACCGCAATCCCGCCTGATGGTAAGCAGTGATGCAATCGTTGATGGTAAAGCGCGCTAATTTATTAAGAACCTATCTTCTCAAAACAAACTGAGTGAATAAGAAGATAGACTGCAGTTGAGCGAGGTGATGTAATGTTAAACCCAACAACACAACCAACGATGCTGCGACAGAGGGGAATTGGTCTGGAAACCCTAGACGACCAAACACCCGACACAACAACATTTGGCGCATCGTACCCGGCACACATCGCAACACAACTGCTCAGACCCGTCCTCCGTACGGCTTCACCAGACAACATGCCAGAACACGACGAAACGCTTGGCGGCAAGACGTTGTCTGGTGAGTGGTAACTTCTGGCGGCAGCCAATGTTGTGGCCTACCTGTGATAATTTTTTCTTGAATTAAATACCTACCTATAAGTTTCTGCATGATCACATGTTTCAGTTAAAATATATATGATTTTCTTCAGTATTTCAACCAGTTATTGAGAAAACTTATGTTAACTGTATAGTTATGAATGAGTACCTACCAGGACACCACCTATTTACATAGGTGTGCTCCGTAAACTACCGACTTTACAACTTATAAATATAAGGTATTTGATATTACAACATAAATATTTTTATTGCAACGTTCATTTGATTTATTGACAAGTTACTGCTGAAGTTAGGGTTCAGTGACGGGATTAGGTTACAGTAAATTGATTAAATAATTTCATTATAATTAAACAAAAGACATATTGTGGTTTCTTATCATGACAGTTGGCATCTGTGGTTTCACATTTGATTTTCTGCAAATACATATACCTAAACCTGCACGAGCCAATGAAAGGATTATTCTTAGTAATTCTAAAAAGTATGAAAGTTTTATGTTCGTAAGTCATGAAAACGGATGTCAATCACACGCACTGTATTCTGTGCGGTTAATACATACAGTAGCAATGTACTTCATTTTGACAGGCCAACAACATTTATTAGGTACTTTGTTTACGTTTTTGAACAGACAAATTCGTTAGACACATGCAGCAATGAAATATTCCTCCAAATTATTCATAAGTGTGTTAAGCACTTAGAGAGCAGCGTTAATGCCATTCACCAATCATTGTTTGTAAATTCAATTTTGTTTGTTACTTTACCTACTAAATCGAAAACTGGAATAATCAAAGCTCTGCATAGACTTATAATGAAAAAGAACACGTCACAAATGTTGAAATGACCAGGAAAAAATTATAATATTGTAGGAGTTTGGACGTCTAGTTAGCTAAAAGAAATAACAGGTCATCAATAATTTGAAAGAAAGTTTGTCATGATGACGTTATAAACAGAATTGTTTAAAACTGTCATAATATAATAAATATTGTTGATACAATACGTTAAAGACGTTTCAGCGCGGGACTCACACTGGATGGCGTACAGGAGCTTTTACAGCCCTCATCTTTAACGCTAAGTTTCGATGACCTAGTCATCACTAAGCTGGTTGTGGTTAAATAATAAGTCCTGGTGTTGTGGAAGATAATCAAGACATCGTGTAACAGTAATGGAATGCTTATACTGGCCTGCAGGAATGAATGCAAATAAATGTGAGTATGTATTACAAAAATATTTAGTAGCTGTTATTCGTCATCCATCTAGCACTCAAATATTTTTTCTATTAGCAACAATCTTTCTCTCAGCACTATATCCATACAGAACCATCGACTATTTAAACGTCGAACACGTAATTACGGCTCACATAATTCGACGCTAGATCAATAAACAGTGCTGCGCGGGCGCCGAATTATTTGTTGTCTTAACATTTTTTTATTTAGCACACGTGTGGAAGCAAGCCGACCTCATCCGATATTTAGGTTTCGCGAATATTTTTTAAACAAGTTTGGTGTGAACTTTTTTATTTGAAATTTGGATAGGATTAGGTTTTCATGAATGATCTTTAATTATTTTGACAAAAATATCTCTAAACGCTGTTGATGTATGAACAGCGATTGTGATGTGATTCTCTGAACAATGATTTAATAATAGGAATATTTAACGACTAAATTTATTTAAAACTAGTTCACACACAGTAGACAGCTTTCCTTGAAATGAAATCTATTTATTTATTTAGAATAGAATAGATTTGAGTAGTCTTTATTATGTACACCATGAAGTTTATAGAACATACATAAATATAAAGATTTTACAAATTATATAATTAATAATTGTACCGCCTGATAGTGAGCAGTGATGCAATCGTTAATGGTAAAGCGCACTAGTTTCATCATCATCATCAACCTTTTTACCGTCCCACTGCTGGGCACAGGTCTCCTCTCATGCAGAGAAGGATTGAGCGTAATCACCACGCTTGCTCAATGCGGGTTGGCGATTTCAGACTTAAAGTCCAGGTTTCCTCAAGATGTTTTCCTTCACCTTCAGTCATTGGTGTCCAAGATATACTTAGAAAGTACATATAACTTTAGAAAAGTTACATTGGTACTTGCCTGACCTGGAATCGAACCCGCGCACTCATACTTGAGAGGCTGGTGTTTTAACCACTAGGCCACCACGACATTAGTTACCACGCACTAGTTTATTAATACCCTATTCACTATAAGCCTTGAAGACACCTAGATATAATCGGACGAGAAGACTGCTGCGGCCAAATTGTTCCCGTTTCTCGATGTACGTGGTATAAACGACAAAGCGAAAGGTTTCGTCCAGATCTTAGTAGTATCCATCCTTGCACAACGTAAGGATGGATACTCGCCATACGACGGCAGACCGATGCTGGAACAACGACGTATACCCGCTTTGTTCGTACCACACCGGCTTTATAGATTAGTCTGAAGCAAATCGGGAAGTCGTGGTGGTCTAGTGGTTAAAACACCAGCCTCTCAACTATGAGTGCGCGGGTTCGATTCCAGGTCAGGCAAGTACCAAAGTAACTTTTCTAAAGTTATATGTACTTTCTAAGTATATCTTGGACACCAATGACTGAAGGTGAAGGAAAAACATCTTGAGGGAACCTGGACTTTAAGTCTGAAATCGCCAACCCGCGGTAGTGATTACGCTCAATCCTTCTCAGTATCATTAACAGTCTACTGAGTCCACACCAACCCATATGTGGCTGCAGTCCTCCATACATGATCGAACCGGTCCTTTTTATAACATAAAAAGTTGTCCAATTTAGAAGTAGGTACCTTTGCAAGAACGTAAAGTTTCCTAGCAACCACCTTGTCTTTGGACTCAATAAACTGCCCAAACTTAGGTTTAAAAAAAATTTTTCTTCCAAGAGCGGTTGGTGCACGCCAAAAATACATCCTGAAAAGCAAGAGTCAAGGTGAACGAGCTCCTTTTAAAGGAGACGTTTGGGTTTTAGCAGCGTTGAATCTCACAAGATTGGCTTCGCCCCATTTGGGGGCTTCCCTAAGTGCGACATTCATATTATGCTCTGCCTCTCTTTTGGACTGGATTAGTTCCTTACTAGTTTGAGCACCCGACAGGTATCTCTCATTACTTTAGTTTTAAAACGAATTATAATAAATTGTATCGCTTTTCTCCCCGTCAGTACCGGTGAGAAGAGAAAGTATATTACGACGAGAGCGGGGGTGACAGGACGAGTGGGGGAGGCGCGCCAATTGCGCTGATTGCTTCAATTGCTATCAATAAGCGCGGGCGCACGATAGAGGTAACGCTTCGCACCATGACCTGCCTTATTGAATGTAGATAACTATGTGTTGTTGTTTACTTTCCTGTCTAGGTACTTTAATTATGAATACAAGTATTATGTAACAGGAAACTTTGGTGAGCTAAACATGATGTTCATTAAATATACCTACAAATCCTCAAGCTTCCTACTCACAGATAATACTGCAACTAATTGAACACTGAAACTTCTCCTTACAAAGTGGTTGTAATGATTCCCTATAGTTTTGAAAAAAAAACCTGTCTGAAGCTACAATACATTGAATGAATTGGATGTTGTTTCGGAGATGAATTACATTGTTTTTGATTATTGGTCTTATGCCTATCATAATTTGCAGACGAATTGCCTTCAATAACGACAGTGAATGAATGGGAATCATAAGCTATTAGCTGCTGTGATTGATCATTTATATCGCCACGTTTTATTTATTCCTTGACACAATAATTTATAATATACTTGAATAATAACATGATAACATAAACTGAATACTTTATGTAACTATTATGAAATTCTTTACTAGTATTTACGCAACTCATAAAATAACTATTATAATTTATACTGTGTCTATATTTATTTATACACGTCAGACAGAGTTCGTATTAATATTTTACTTTGTACTTAATGTCATCTATGTAACACATATGGAATGGAATAAATATTTAAGTGTTTAAGTCGCGAGGGGTTCTAGAATTTGTTTTTCTCTATTAAATTTTACTGTAATCGCTTGATGATAAGTGTGTTATCACCTCATTCATTTCAAAAATTCAGCTGGTAGGTAAACTTTCCAAATTTTTGCAAGAACTTCTAGATCCACTTACTTGATTCCATACTCTATTGAAACGTTACAACGCACCCATCGCTATACATATATGCCGACCTCGGCACATACCTTCGTATACGCACTCCTGCGCAGGGTCGTCGAACTTGCCGGACATCCCAATTGCTGCACAATAAAGGTGCGTTTGCCTCGTGACCTGCCTTGAACTTCGGTGGTACCTTGATCGAAGATGAATGGGTGAGGGAGAGCTTGATATGTTTTGTTTGGTGATGGAGGAGTACGCGTTATCATTTTATACACATAGTAGGTACTCGTAGAATTTTAGAATGAGACACATGAGTGACGGATACGAGGTTCAACGAAGGCTAGCTGGTGCCAAAGTGTCAGAGCAGTCGCTTGCTGATTAGCTATCACGTAATTAAGGACGTTACTAGGTAAGATAATCTCATCTGATCTAATTCTCGTAAAAGTTGTATTTTGGACTCGTTCACAAGTGTGTATAGAGGACTACTAGAGGACTAGTTACTGTAGAGTTCATTAAGTTAGATGTCCATGAGTTACCATCATTAACAGTGTTTTGATAGCTCTACATATTTCACGAGGGGAAGTTTCACAGATTTTCCTCCAAGACCAAACCATAGGACGTAAGCACATACAAAATGAAATAGAAAGCTTTATGTGCTCAACTGTACCGATCAATGAGTCAGGTCTTCCACCTTTTATTGTCGCTTTCATATCGCGGTGTCCGGTTGCCATCCGGGACAATTGGACAGATAGACAGAAATACTCATATGAGAACACACGAAATTGGACTCTACGATCATTTGTTATGGTTGGATTTCAATTGGAAGAGGAAGGAAAGGTCTAATCGAGGGAATTTATGTGTGGTTGGGTACCTTTGTTTTGTGTTGGCGTATAGTGATGAACTTTGATGAACGTCTATGAGTACTTATGGGAGGTGTATGTTGGTAGTGTTGGTATAATTTTAGAAATTCGCTTTAAGTGTTTATTGACTGTAGAATAATTGATTCGTCGAAATTATTATTTTTTTTTTTTTTTGTGAATATTATACAAACTAGTGCTTGATTGCTATCCCGCCTGATGGTGAGCAGTGATGTGATAAGAATGTCATAATAAGTAATGAAAACATTCAAGTCGGCCGGAAGATAAACTATGTCACACAAAAACATAAAATCCTGTATATTTGGTTGAGAAGTTACCTATTTGAACAAACTTGGAATCAATAACACGATTATAACTGTAGAAAATAAACTCATTTTCATTGCAAACAGCCAAATAACTCAAATACTTGACCACTCTAACGTAATATACTAACTTTTCTGACCGCCTAAAATTGCTCACAAAAAATATGAACGCCATTCCATTGTTCAACATACATTACTTCTCGCAATGGGAAAATTATGGGCCTGTTTCATACGTAAGCAGCTATGGATTTCAAAAACAAGAAATAGTCGTTGGTGGAGAGACTGGGATAAAAAGGTAGGGGTCGGGTAATAGTCAAAGTTAGTTTTTCATAGGCCCACTAATGTTCACGTTTGATGGACGGTCACAGAGTGACCACATTAACGTTATACTAAAATTTAGGTATATTACAGTTTACGTGAAATTTCCGTAAGAGAAAAGTTTTTGTTAAGTAGCTTTAAGTACTAAGTTACATAATATTAGAAGTACGAGTAAATAAGTATTATTTTAGTACAGACTTAGATAATTACCGGTTTGATCTTTTTTTTCGGTAACGAAGATTGTTTACAAATATTACAGGCGATTCCAGTGATATATCAAGAAGATTAAAGCACATTCTTGTTATGATATATCGGTAATAATTAGCATCAAAAGAATACGGTGAGATAGTAATGACTAATGATTCAGATTGAACAAAATGGAGGACATTAAAAAAGTTAAACGACATTGTGTTTCTTTGTAATTATTGTCGTGGGACAGCTGCTGCGGTATGTGAGAAATTAATAAAAGGACTGGAGGGATACACACGTCATTGGTATTTAAATGCATTATATATTATTAAGTATCGTAGAATATTAGCGATGTGACACAGTTACTTACATAGGTGAATGATGTGTTAGTTTTTGCTAATAATTGGATGATTTGTTATTAATTTGTCTAAAGCACAATGTACGGACAAGCTACCCTAAACTGCCAAATATTCCCAATTAACCTTGAGCCTTAATGCTTTAGAGATAAATTTCAAAATCTAATAAAGGAATCTGACAGATTGTAGTAGCTTGAAGTGCTCTCGTGTGTACCTGACCGGGTAGTCTCAGTACATTTATGAAAATCTTTTGAAAATTTATAATATAAATACTAGAACAGATATTGGCATCTGAAGGAGCCACCTATTTTTCTTGAGCCTTGATGTAGGTAGAACAAATTTGTATTGATGTGTGATTGTGTTATCAAAATTTCAGATGCCAATGTATACGTTTTTACAATAAACTTCCAGACACAGCATGGAGGCATGAGGAACAGGGAGTAAAGTTCACTCATCCCACTATTGACCTCCGGTCTCCGGAGTTGGAGGTCGATAGTGGACTGAGTCTTGTATCTTGCGATGCTTGCCAGGCCAGCTGACGTTCTAGTGAGTCGGAACCGGTTGCCGTATAGTTCACGGTGAATCGGAAAGAAGGCTCTTCTTGTTGACCAGCTGAAAGTGCAGTGTGCTGTGAAGAAGTTGCTGATGAAGCTGAGGGCCATGACCAGGAATGCGCAGTCTCTGCATGCTTGTGGTCAGGATACTGCTTTAAGCAGTGGGTGCTGAGTAGAATTATATAGAATTCTTGAGACGTCAATATGGCGCTTTACTCGCATGTGGGGGTTGTTGATACCGCACATAGTTTAAAATCCAAGCCTCTAAAAATAAAGTGATTCATTAGATGTAAGTTGTGTCAGAAATCGTTTTATAGCGTTAAGGATTATATCGAAGACAAAAAATCTCAGAATGGAGTTGCTTTAAATCTTGAAGACTGAACTTTTTTCCTTGTTTTTTGTTTCTTTATTTATTTCGTACTCAAATTTTGTTTCAAACTCACAGTGTGTGGCCAAGAACATTATAGTTACGGTCACATCACATTGCTGACAGACGTTTGGCTAGACGAAGGTCCAGCACTCTAATTACGTAATATATTATTAATATCAATTGGAATCATTTTGAAGTATATTGCTAATCCATTTCTCCATATATTCGAAAAATGTGTTTGCTCGACATTTAAATAACGCAATGAATATTGTTGAACTGTCAAAATGAAGCCCATTGCTACTGATAGTGTGTTAGGCAGTCGTCCTGCAGGTCCAGGGTGCTGCTGAACATTGGTAAAACTTCTTTGCATTGTATAGATTCAATTTCTTAGCATAGCACACGTGTGAGCATACTAGGTACTAGGCATGCCTGTTAAGTTCGCAGTGATGCCATCGTTGATCATCATCGTGAATAGGAAGGAAGCCGGCAGTTGAGCGAGGTGATGCAATGTTAAACACAATAACACGACCGATGATGTTACGCCAGAGGGAGATTGATCTGGTGACCCTCCACGACCAAACTCCTGACACAACAACATTTGGCGCATCGTACCCGGCACACATCGCAACACAACTGCTCAGAACTGTCCTTCATTTGAATTTGGAACTGTTCGATATTCGAATATGTTTAAATTTTGAACCTCAAAATAGTTTTGGATTAATGTTATCATGTAGTCACAGTGTCGATTGGAATCTCTCAGGTCACCTACGAAAATAAATCTTTCTAAGGAAAATGTAGGTATATGCAATAATTTTCTACAACTTTAAAAGAGGCCCTACGCGGCTTCATTGTTTTGAATAGATAAGATCAGCGTTCAGTAATCGAAGCCCTATGTTTGTAGACACTCGAACGCTGGTATTTAGAATTCCAGCGTAAACATACTAGAGTCAATGACAAATCTCGCGAAGGATGGCCAAAATCCGCCTCCACTGAAGATAACATCATTCATCATCCCACTGCTGGGCATAGGCATCCACTCATACAGAGAAGGATTGAGCGTAATCACCACGCTTGCCCAATGCGGGTTAGCGATTTCAGACTTAAAGTCCAGGTTTCCTCAAGATGTATTCCTTTGCCGTGTAATCAGTCATTGGTGTCCAAGATATACTTAGAAAGTACATATAACTTTAGGAAAGTTACTTTGGTACTTGCCTGACCTGGAATCGAACCCACACAGTCATACTTGAGAGGCTGGTGTTTTAACCACTCGGCCACCACGACTTCTAGGCATGCTACTAATGTACTTGGTGTTAAGCTACCTTTTACTGGGTACATATTTCATTTACGTGAATATGCTCTGTCTGCTAAGAGCATTATTTATTTATTTGGAAATATACAATTATAGCACTATTACAGAGCATTCCAATTTAGTGCTATAAGTAAGAAAATATTATACAGTCAGAATAATTAGTAAAGAAACATTTATAATATATATTCATTATGTACTTATACTATAATAAACAGGAACAATACCTACATCATTAATTATTATTTCCTATAAGTCTATACCTTGTTCTATTAGATTCTGTGCTGCTTGTACTCCGTACGCGCAATCACATTAATCAGACGTTCGGCTTGAGACGTAGGGGCAAACTTTATTAGGTTAGTTCTAGCCGTGAGGACGTCTAAAAGGCTGGAGCGACGACGTGCACTTAGGTATCCGCTCGGCGCGCGCAGGCGCAGCTCTTCAAGTACCTCTGGATGTTGAAGCACCTTCGCCAGCGCAACGTCCCTTCTTGCAGCCAGCTTTGTGTACCCGACCATGGCTATCATAAACAGGCTCGGGTACACCAAGGATAAAACTCCCTACTGTTTCAGATATAAGAATCTTAGGAATTTATTTTGAATTTTTTCCAACATAAGGCTATACTTTGCCTTATGAGCATTCCAAATAATAGAACTTGTTTCTGGATGACAATTTAAGTATAGCTGTATCACTAAAATCCTTACACTGCCTCAAGATGAATCCCAGATTCGCTGAGGGTGGCGTGTGTGTTGGATCATTAAATTCCCTTCAAATATAAAAAGTGTCTACTTTTAATCATAAAATTTGCCATTAACATTTCTATTAAAGCTGTCCATTCCGAAGCCTAGCTTTGTAGCTTTGGAATGGACCACTAGTTCCATCATACTGTCTGACCGATTCTTTGATAATTCAAAAGTGCCTGCAATTGATTTACTTGGAATAAATGCTTTGATTTGAAGCCACATTTTCACCTTAAAAATATAGCAAAATCATTGCCTACACACAACTATAAATCACTCACTTGCAGACCAAAAAAAAAACTTCCAAAAAGTAAACATCATCCCTAACCTGCTTGGTCACGACTTTATCACAAGATTTATGATAATGATTATTCATCTGACGACCTCCGCCCACGGCGCAAGGTGATGTCCGACCGGAAACGGAAGGGCGCTGGGCGGGCGGCCGCCCCGTGTCTTAATTTCCGGTCACATCGCATCACAGATCTCCTTACGATTATGCTCCTCTCTTATCCCCGGGTGATGCTGGATAGCGTATTTTTCGTGGAAATTGGATGTAGGTAGTAGTTTATAGATAGGTAGGTAGATATCGGAATGTTTTGATAGTGATGCAAATAAACAAGAATCTAATCTCTTTAATAATTTTTCTTATACTTTTCGTGTACGATTTCTAACTAAGAATATTTTCTTTATCATTAGTTTTTTTTAACATGACCATTCATTGTAAACTTACAGTATCTACTGTAAGTTATAGTAATATATTAGTGATAGTTATGGCAAAAGTATCTACTTTTGCCATAACTATCTAACCACTATCTTGTTTTTAGTATACGTCCATGTGACATTGACAATTTAAAATAATCAACAATCTAAAATAAATCCAAGATAAAGTACCGAAACTCCAACACTTCACATCTCCAAACTCTGTTACATTCCCAAGACGAAGTCCAATCTTTGAATATAACCAAAGAAAAGCATATATAATTTGACAAACCCGACCTTAAGCCGTTCAAATAACCGGCCATGTTGTCGCGATCACCTTATTTCGGCTCGATCAGGGTGGGGAATATTGGAATATTTTTCATACAAACACGACTCTACGTGGACACTTCTACTTGGTACAATATTGCTGGGGAGTAGCGTGGGTTTACATGGAATTTTCCAAAAAAAAATATTATTCTTATACCATAGTGTATTTAGTTCTTTTATTTTTGTTGCTGAGGAATTTGTTGCGTCATCTCTTACCAGCTAAAACAATAGGAATATGGTAAAGAGTGGGTATTTAAAAAGGACTCTCTAAAGTAATTTTGATGTTCAAACAGTGATGATTGTTATCTTAATTTTTGTCTTATTTTTATAGAGTTGTCTTAATTTCCACACTTTCATGAAGGGATGCGATAACAGTAGATAACACGTGTATAATAGACAAAACGTGTCTATTCTCATCCCCGGTTAGTTTGACTACATTGTAGCAGGTATAGGACTATCAGAGTAACGTCAGTTGGCATTCGTTTGGTACTTCTAATGCATATGTGCCAGATTCATTGCCAAAACACTAACGCAATTAATAATAGTGATAATTTAAACGATTATTAAATAGAATTTAATAATCGGTTCCAACTAAAACCGTTCATTGATGGTCTTTAATATGAATGGATTATTGATTCAGTTACGTCCAACATGATGTAAAAGATATTCAATACTTCTTTCGAATTCTCGAAGACACGCAAGATCCGTTATATCATTAATTATTCCACTACCAGTTTTACCAAAAAGTACCTCGGCCTGTAACTGAGATGTGGAGGTTATCTAGGCAATAAATGCTGGTACTCTACTGTAGCTGAACTTCTAAACTAACTGAATGCAGTTAGACTGGAAACCCCATGCGCTTCCTACCTTTTAATCATCAGAGCATTACTTCGTCGTAGAAGTTTCCTTTTTGAAAAAGGATAAGCATGTGCTGATGATTTAGTCGTGGAAGTATAAGACGGATCGAACAAGACATTTTACATCACAGTTTCGTGGGTTAGTATCGTCTAAAGCACTTAAGATTTAAAAAAATATGTTTTTATTCGTCTCCATATAACACTCTTTTTCCCGTAGGTGGTTGTGTCACTGTCCGGCGGCGGTCAAACTTTATATATTTTATGTTTCGGCACACCGCGCACCTCGCCCCGCACCCTGCACCCCGCATCCCGCACCCCGCACCCCACACCGCTCGCGTTATTACTCCACTTGTTTCTAGACAAGTTTTAGATATATCTTAAGCGTGTAATGTATTGCATTTATAAGATATCATTTCGAAGGAATGCTAGATGTAAAACTATTGATATCAGGAATCTCTTAACAGCGGACAATTTGAATATTCGAGAAGTGTCCGAATCCACGAAAAAATTATTAATTTAATGGAATTATAATTAGAGAAAGCGGCTGGTGATGTTTCGTTAATGCTGTAAGGATTAATAGTTCGAGATAATCATTCAGCTATGGGGACGAATCTGTTAGTAGGAATGGAAGTTAATTAGAACAGAGATTTTTAATTTGGGAAGATGGCTATCAAATTCATGGGCTAGGTTGTTATTGTAGCAGCTGAAATATTATATATGCTATTGTAAGCACCTACGTCATTGAAGTGTTATATGTACAGAAACAGCCGGACCCGGAACAACTAATAGTACCTAGGCTTTACAAATATCGGTTCTGTGCGAGAATCGAACCCGCAACACGCAGCGCAGCACTCATTGGTCAACCACTGCGTCAATCGTGTCGTCATTTGGTATTCAGTAATTGAAATGTTCCAGTCTTAACGAACTCGTGTCAATCTTTGACAATAACGTACCTCCCGCTATCCCTTCACTATTGCACACACACCCTACATCTTGACAATATCAGACCATCTCGTTATAATAACGAACAGTCGTCCAATACAGCGGGTGTCCGTTTACGAGGAACCCTAATCTTACGGAACCCACCTTGATATCGCCTTAATAAAGACGTCACGTGGACACCCATCGTAAAAATCATCTGACGTGATAGCTTCACTATGTTGAAGTGGACAGTGGGGAGTTTGATGTTTGTGTGTGTGTGTGTGTGTGCGTGTGTGTTTAAAGTTATAGTCATAGGTAACAGTTGGCTCTTGATAAAGTCTGTCTGTAGTTGCAATGTTATCCTGAATTTTCTTTGAAATTACTACAAAGTATTCATAAACTAAAATATAGCATCGAAAAATTCCTTTGCATCGTTGTCGACTGGTAATGTACCCAAGATGCTGGCAGCATTGCCACGTTGTATGACAATGCTTAGCCTCTAGAGATAACTTAGGTAATATTAAAAAAAATATATAGAGATAGTATTATTTGACGTCCTCCGTGGCGCAGCGGTCAACAAATTGCGACGTGGAGGCCCTGGGTTTGATCCCCGGCCAGGTCATTATGGAAAACGATCTTTTCCTGATTAACCTGGGTCTTGGATGTTTATCTATATATGTATCTATTATAAACTAGCTGACCCGGCGAACTTTGTTCTGCCTTAAAGGCAATAAATATCACATGATCACATTTTTTACTTTTTCAATTAGGAACATTGTAAATAAAAAAAAAAAATATTCCATGATTTTTTTATTTGTCATTTATTTATTGTAGCACCTTGTGAAAGAAATTATGATTTTCTACTTGTGCTTCGTAAATTATCTAGCTGTTGATCTCTGAGATGTCGTGGTGGCTTAGTATGTCGTGGTGGCCTAGTGGTTAAAACACCAGCCTTTCTTGTATGAGTGCGCGGGTTCAATTCCAGGTCAGGCAAGTATCGATGTAACTTTTCTAAAGTGATATGTACTCTCTAGGTATATCTAGGACACCAATGACTGAAGGTGTAGGAAAACATCTTGAGGAAACCTGGACTTTATAAGTCTGAAATCGCCACCCCGCATTGAGCAAGCGTGGTGATTTTGCTCAATCCTTCTCTGCATGAGAGGAGACCTGTGCCCAGGAGTGAGACGATAAAAAGATTGATAATAATGATGATGATCTCTGAGGTTTGTTCGCCGATTTCGCATTGTCAACGGAGCAGTTTCACGGACTGCCGCCTCCCTTTGCTCTTGTGAGTGAGAAGCACGAAGTCGAGTCATACTAATGCGGCGCTCTGCACGTGCAATTTCTTGCTCTTCTTCAGTGCTTTCATTCAGAATGTTTCGATTTACTCTTGCAGTATGGCTTTGTCGAGAAAGATTTGATGGTCTTGGTCGCGGCATGGTATTTTTATTGATGATAAATGGCACAGCAATACAATATTAGAAATTTTGAAGTTGAAGTTGGCTTTGTGGTTTTTTATTAGAAACTTTAAACCAGCAGAGAGTATTTATATTCTTTGCTTTAAACGATTGCTGCAACCGGTTACACTTTTTTATAAAATATGGCTGAGCTGTCATTTGCTTTTTGTTATACCATTTTTAGTATATGAATCGCTGACTTACATGTTGAATGAGTTGGTTTGGTATTCCATGTCAGTTGTGTTTTGTTATACCACGTCTTATGTCACGTCACACGGGAACGACGGGAACGGGTTCTTAGCTACCTCCAACCAATATTCAGCCAAATCGGTTCAGCCGTTCTTGAGTTATATATAAATAGTGAATAAGCAACTGAATCGATTCTAATAATTTTTACACCATGTTATATTTTGTCCCAAATACTTAGAAATTGTTGCAGTGTAGTTACCGAGCGCGTCACACAGCTTACGATACATCATAGTATTGCGCGCGCGCAACAGCTGACGCTAGAGGTCAACGCACCGCGCTCGCTCGCCCGCGGATCTTTGACCATATTTTTGTTGGGACAACCAAGTAGAATAGCAAGTTTTATAACTTTGTGGTTTTCATTATATCTTTTTGAAATTTTGTACACATTATTTACTCAAAAATACTGGACACGTGTTTCCTACTTTGTGGAGGTGCAAGGTACCAGGGTAGCACAAAAGTGTAGGAGAAGTCGAAACAATAAACCTCATTCATTCATCATTATCAAATCATCATATTACATGAAAGAAGTATTATTGTGCATAGTTTGTGGAGGTGCAAGGTACCAGGGTAACACAAAAGTGTAGGAGAAGTCGAAACAATAAACCTCATTCATTCATCATTAACAAATCATCATATTACATGAAAGAAGTTTTATTGTGCATAGTTTGTGGACGTGCAAGCTACCAGGGTAGCACAAAAGTGTAGGAGAAGTCGAAACAATAAAGGTCATTCATCATTATCAAATCATCATAATACATGAAAGAAGTTTTATTGTGCATAGTTTGTGGACATGCAAGGTACCAGGGTAGCACAAAAGTGTAGGAGAAATCGAAAAAATGAAGCTAATTTATTCCCACGGGATCGATGGGAACGGGATAAAAGGTATCCTATGTCTTTTTCCTAGTTTTTAGCTACCTCCCTACCAATTTTCAGCCTAATCGATGGAGCCGTTCTTGAGTTATAAGTGGAGTAATTAACACGACTTTCTTTTATATATATAGATATAGTATCGTTGAGTTAGTATCCCATTACACAAGTCTCGAACTTACTTTGGGGCTAGCTCAATCTGAGTGATTTGTCCATATGTATTTATTTATTTTATTTATTTATTATATTACATAAAGACGTATATGCACCTCGACCCATTTCTATGGAATAATGGTGTATTTTCCCTATCGTTTATGGTCACTTCTACACTCTTGGAAAGTTAGAAAGTAAGAACTACTACCACAATATATTTAAAAAAAAAACAACACAAAATTCGTTGGGCATTCGTATGTCTGTGGGTATATACATATGTCCGTATGTATGTACACGTGTAAGTATGTTTTCGGAAAACCATCGATTCGTACAACTTGAAGTAGCAAAACGCAGCTTGGAATAAATACGCAATCAAATCAGCGCAGATGAAGGTGGGTAAGTTGGTATAACAAAAATAAAAGTAATAAAAAGCAGACGGACGCCGCGATGACCGTCCGGGGCGACATGTGGCTGGCCACTTGCATTTTTTTAAAATAAAATTTGCATACGTTTAGGGTCCCGCACGCTTTTCATGGCGGGCTCGGAGACATTTTTAAACAATATTACGAAGGCTAAGGAGTTTATAAAGCGGTTTATACTGCGGTAAGTTTGGGGATCGTCTAATGAAATTGTTTTTGGCTATACGCTCCGCTGTAAAGTTTTATTGGAACGAAATTCTGTTTTGGTAAAAACGTTTTTTGGTGATCAGAATTCGGATAGAGTCAGAAAATAATCCGAGATAAACGTGCGTCTATGTGCGCGAAAATCCTGAATATGGTACCTATTTGAATAAAAAAGTAAATATCGAGCGGAGCTTTGTGGAGGCTAAATGACCTTAGCCATCTTTATAAAAGGTTTATTCACTAAAATTGGTAGTATCAATAACTACTTATAACTTTGCAAAACCACAGTGAACAGAAATTGTTATTATTATTTTTCCATTTATCATATTTCCTATATATTTAAATTAGTTTATTTTATTTGGTTCCTAGTAGCGTAATTTCAGATTTTCTATTTTAAAAATAATATCCCTCCATTATTCCAACTGAGCTTCAGCTAATATATCTCACATATCCGAGTGGTCTTCTCATCAATTCCCCTTTCCTTACAGCCCATTCGGAACTACTTAACAGCTTATTTTCAGATCTCCCTTTAATTACCGAATTAAAAGCCACTGGCCTGTGAAAGTGCCACCATTCAGTTCTCACGTCAGTCACTCGGTATCGTTAAAAACAAAACCACCTCAATGTGACATAGGGAAATCATGTTTAAACTTGGCACTCGATTTTCAACCTTATTGCTTGAGAGGTAAAGTGTCAGATAGGAGGTGTTATAACGTGTAATGTGTCTCCCACGGTGTTGAATCTATTTACGTATGTGTTGGTCTCAGAGTGTATCGAGATGAGATTCTTGTATGCGTTTGTAGTTTTGAATGGTGTGGATGGTCGTTGAATTTCCTTAAATCAAATTACCTAGTACGAAGAGAATACTATTGCAGTGTACCTTATTATTATATTAATAGAATACTTGATCACCAATTGATTAGTAAGAATGCTGCCCGGTGACAGTAATCTTAGAAATAGCAAGATTGAAAATCAAAAAGAAAATAGACAGTTCGCTTATGTGTACTTTCTTTTTTTTAAGTTGCTCTACACTAGGAATTACTTCTGTATTGTGGGTGCACTTACAAACATTTAAACTCACATACCTACACAAACAGCCAGATTACCCAACAACTACCTGTAAAAACAAACTTAAAAGATGCACTTAAAATAAAAAATCAGAAATAGTACCTACACGTAGTTTCAAAGAAAACCTATGTTAACCAAATCCCTGAAAAACTCGCTTAATGAGCAGCGTTTCAGTCATATAGGTTCTTTTTTCGCTCATCCTTTACCGTCTGACTTATCACCGCACTACAAGCAGCATTAAGCCGTATCAATCGACAAGAGCCTGTACATCATCTCACGACCGTTCACCTCGTCGCCGTGGTCGACGGGCATCGCGTTTTTTTAATCATATTTTTATTTCAATTTCGCAGGCAGCCCACATGTGGCGCCTCTACCCTTCCCACGTCAACAAAATTCCACAGGTATTTCAGACTTTATATTTGAGTAGTTAAGGTTCGGTTTGAATTGTTTTGAGATGTTTAATTGTAAGTTAGTAAGCGTTAAATGAACACAAGTAAAGCGAGGACACGTTTATGGTAGAACGCTGAGAACACCTGGAACGGTTCTTGTAACATATTTATACGATTTCTTGGAACAAACGTTTGTTTTGGCACATTCAGATCGTGTTTTGTTATTCATTTTATAATTAATGTGGTGAGAAAATGTATGACTTGTTTCGGCGGAAATTCGCGAGATTCGAGGTAGGAATTGTAAATCATTGGTATAAAACAAGGTGCGCGAGTGATGTGAAACTTTTTGTTAAAGAGAAAGTCATTTAAGAAAACGCCATAAAACAAATAATTTTGAATCAAAAAAAGATATTAAGGTAAACAAGCAATCGCTTGAACCTATTCTCGTGTTATCTTTCGGAAACCAATCAGGATAATTCTTTGAACCATTGTTTGGACTGAAACGCACGATTTCTACTACAGATAGCATGAGCCTTACAAAGATTACTATTATTACAAAGATTCTCAGAGGTAGTCAGTTAGGAAATGCCGGCTTCATCTAGTTTAAAAAAAAAAAAAAAAATAAAGAAAAAATAAAAAAAAACATGACGTGTAAAAGTGATCGGTGATCCTACTTGCTTAATAAACGATTTCATTTCATTTCATTTCAGATGAACTGCTTGAAATCATCTAACTGTGTTAAGAATATTTCAGCAACAATAAACTTAGCAGTAACACTGAAATTATGTATTTTCAGCATTCATTCTCAAAAAGAATGCCCTAATAGTAAATGTTGACATAACATCTTATTTACAAAATAGACAATATCATTTAATTTATTGAAAGTTTGACCTACAAATGGATCTCTCTAGAAACATCTCTACACGTATCACCTACAAATGGACATATTTAGGTAAAACAATCCTCTTTATAATTTACACCAGTATGACCTTCGCAAACCGCTCTCCTGTCAAAGCCATCACTCGACATTACTCACATACAAAAACAGATGATGTCTAGCTACGAGTATGTTTTCTCAGCCGACTGCGCCTGTTAACGTCATTAGCCGGTTGTCATCGCGACGCGACTCCTGATTAATTGTCTGAACTACGCACTGACAGACAAACTCACTGGCTGTATCTTATTAGATCATTTCATTATTGTTTTTTTTACTAATGCAAAATTAGCTAGGTGACTTGATTTAAATTAGCATATCGTTTTCTGTAGTATAGATTACTGAACTAACAAAATGAAGTCAGCTAAATGATATTAACGATTAACTCTAGTTTATACTTCAGTTTAAAATAAAACATTCCATTTTACACAAAACGGTCAAAAATATTTCTTGCCTTTAATTCTTTTGCCTAAAACTTTTTAAGCTGACCTTTGCAACATAATTATATACCTTGCAGAACTAGTGTATTTCCACACCGGAGTATATTTAAATCGCTCCCAATTCTCACGGCGACTTCTCCAATCCCCAGCACACTAGCTAAACCTACCTTCAGAGCAGGTTTATTTCCGTTGCAAGACATGTCTTACCAAGATATTTCCCGAACATAAAGAACCCGCTGCCCCTCACTACGCTCAGCTAATCCAAATACGTTTGTCCACAAAAATGTGTTCAACCTTTATTTTGGGAAAACACGACTATTTCGATGGCGGACGCGACAGGTGTCGTGACTATAGGGTTGCCATCGAAGCGACTGTTGTTCAGGGATTTTGTAATTTCATGAAATAGGATACTATGTATTCTGTTTAGCATTCATGCAGAGTTATCTGCAGAAGATAACGAAACAGCACCCAAATGCATATTCCCATTAAGTTGGTATATAACACCTACGTTGTTTGTGATATAAATGAAATTTATTATTTAATAGAAACTAATTTTTGCTGAAATATAGTCAGTAGTAGTATCTAATGTCAATTTATTACTGAATTAATTAGAGTAAAATTTGTCAGCTCTAAATCAGAATTCAAACATGATTGCTATTAGAAAAAAAACGATACGACGATATTTCAATCTTATTTACCTACGTATGTGTAGCAACCCTGGGCAACAGGCGCAGGCGCCGTGTCGTGGTCGAGCGCTACATTCGTCACTGTCGCGGTCCATACGCTGTAAACGTCGCCGCTTTTTCCACCAAACCTAACGTTTTCACGTCGCTCCGACGTGCGACGTACAAACAAATACCTGGGACTCCCATAAATCTCGCGACATTAACCTTCCGACACCAAATAATATATAGTTTTGACGGCAGACTGCACGGTCTAATAAAAAGTCATAAATCATTTTTTGTATGTTTATTTAGCTTTCAATTTTAATATTTGTGTAGGTTTATATTGAGTGAGTTATGAAGCTTGTACCGGATGTGGCGAAAATATGTCCGCCTTCTTTGTGTCTTACACAAGGTGCATGAAACATGAAAAAGAAAAAGCTACAATTATTTACCTTCCTATATTTATGATCACGAACCAAAGAAAAGCTAGTCACATTCTTAATCTTCAAAACAATGTTCAAAGCGCGCCACAACCCACTGAAGTTCATCATAAAACTGCTCAATTCTACGCCCCAGAAACACATCAGATAATTTCACTTTCGATTGTTTTCGTAACGTCAGTTATTAAAAGTGGGTAGGATGGGTCAAAGCAACAGACTATTGGCGGGAAGCCAGAGTTTGCGGGCATTAATCAAACAAGTAGAGGATCACTCAAAAATCGCTTCGTACACTCGACAGACGTATCGATAAGTTTGACGATCTTGTAAACATTAACGTTTTTTTGACGTGGGTGTAGATCAGTGTGAGGTATACAGAGATTAGTATTATTTGTTTTAGTTTTTGTGCAACACCTCGAAGGAATTTACAAGATTTCTTAGCTTCGCAGTGGAATCTGCTTGGGAACCCACGTTAGTTTTGTTATTCAAAATAAACCTTGTTTTTATGCAAACATATGATATGTTTTCACAATTCAATAACAAGCAATGACAAATTTACTAATGTAATGTTTACTAAGTACGCGTCCTCTCCGCTTATTGGAACACCAATATAACATGTTAAAGTAGGTATTTAAATTCACGAAAATTTTAATTTCTTTGAAACTCACACTACTCTGTGCTTAAGGTAAACAGGGAGCGTTCACACTGGCCGTCAGCAGCGCGCATTAGCCCGTCAACGCATATGTGAACCGCCTTTATCAACAGCCAACCCAACTATGATCTCATAACTGAAGCAAAGAGGTGTGATCTCATTGCGGCGAATGGCAAAAAATAAATATATCGATAAATAATTTACGATATTGTAGGATTATATGTAAAGTTGACCGTTGAGTTAAATCGTTTGGCGAAAAACCAAATGTGATTTGAAATAACTCACGTTTATATTCTATTTTATTTAAGTTAAAGTAAGGAGACCGGTAAAATACAAAATGGAAAAGTTTAAATTCAGAAAAAAGCATATCAAAATCAGTGGACCTCAAACGAAGGCTCAGAGTCACACAAAGGGCAATAGAAAGAGCTATGCTCGGAGTTTCTCTGCGTGATCGAATCAGAAATGAGGAGATCCGCAGAAGAACCAAAGTGACCGACATAGCTCTGCGAGTCGCTAAACTTAAGTGGCAGTGGGCAGGGCAAATTGCTCGTAAAACCGATAGCCGATGGGGCGGTAAGGTTAAGCTGAAGAAGATATCAAAATCTATAAAACTACCAACTTTCAAAACTCCCAGAAAACTGCACTGAGGTGGCTGTGTTGATTTTGTTTACTTAAAATAATTTTGTTCCCATCTCCTCACTGACCCGAGTCTCATTTTGGAAGATAACAAAAATTTCCCGGTTTCTGGAAACCAATTCCGTTGTTTTATTTATTACTCACGGATTAAGTAAACTTCCTGGCGCCAACAATCATTTCGTACCTATGATGTTGTGGAAACAATTCACAAAAGTTATGATCTCTCGTGCAAATTGATAAATAGATCGTTCAGAATTATTACATAAATGTTGGGCAAATAAACATTGGGTTTAATATGAGCACAAAAAATACAATAACAAGCTCAGTAGCTCATGATGGTTAGTTCTGTTTGGCTTACCACTCATATTTTATGAATATAACAGTGAACAAATACAATATAGGTGTATGCTGCACTAACAAGACGTGCAGACGAAAGCACATCAAGCTCCTACAATATATCAGATGTCTTTATTAGATTTTATACTTTATATCTAAAGTATTAAGGCTCAAGGTTGATTGGGAACATTTGACAGTTCCGGGTAGCATGACCTGCTGTCGTCCGTACATTACAAAAATAGTACACAAAGTAGTCAAACACCTCGAATTCACCATAAAGTTTGTCTACGTGGTCCATTGCTTGATGTCAAGGTGCCTATATCACAGTTGCCATACTTAACGTCTATTCAAATTTATGGTTCCAGATTTTGTTAATTTAAGTTAAACAAATATAAAATTTATTGTAGTCTTAATGAAGTTCACTTCAGAGTGACAAGCATTATTTCAGAAATCTTAAAAATGTTTGAAGTTGTATCGTAAACTATACTTAATTATGTAAGAATTAAAGTTCTTTTTCCAATTGGTCATTTGTTCAAATGTTTAACGAATTATCTGGAATATACATCAGTTGACCAATCTGTACAGTACTGTTGAAGTAATCTGACGAGATACTTCACCTAAACTAAAAACCTTTATGTTAACTGAGAACACCACAAGCCTGGGCTCAAAGTACCTTCGAGCTGCTTTAGCCAGAACAGGTTGCCAACGGTGAATATACGAGATGTCGATCATCTCAGCGGCAAGGCGGACAGACGACATTGTTCCCATCGCGGGTGAAGTCGTAAAGAAGTTAGACAGGTTTATAGGATACACAAAAGCTGTTGGTGATAGTTTCTAAATAAATAATAAGGTTAAGGCATGGTTGACATTTTGACATTGCCAAAGCTGGACTCGACTTCTTTGCTAAAAATTGGACCTTGATAGATCTGGACAGAAAGAGCTCACTAAGGTCCTTAGCAGCTCTGGACAGATCCAGAGATGCCAAAGCTCTTTGGAAGTAGAGTAGGCAAGCCCAGCTGTAGGACATTAATGACTGATAAAAAAAAAAACATTGTCGAAAGTCAGTGTATGGCAACATCACGGTAATGTTCTGGCACAATTTGTAATTTTAGATATTGTTCCCCATTTTCCAATAAAAAAGAATTCGTAAAACCATATTGCCATGAATATGTTGTGCGCTAATACATTATGTACGATGTTATCTGGTCGGCAGCGAGTATGGAGAATTAACCAGCGCTTCAGAACATAGCTATATTTTACAATAATATATGTATGCCCGCGGCACACGATATATGTATTTTTACACGCCTCTCGCTGACGCCACAGTCTACATTAGTAAGTAGGCTCATTGGAGAATTTTCAAAATAATATGGGATCTATGTTTGGAAGGTAACTTACAAATTTAAAGTTTCGAACAACGGCCCCGATTCCCCTATTCACAAACTAAATTAAACTTATGTGCAGTACATCTTTTTCTTTCTATTTCATTAAGAAAAGGACAGAAGATAAAATGTCAGTTTAGATCTGTCAAATTAGTGCGCTCCTGACGTAAACTGGCCTATTTTTAGTTACCATGTATATACCCGCATCTAAACTGTCTATGGAGTATCTTAATTTGAGAGGATTAAACTAAAATGTTATCTTCTATTCTTTTCTCAAGAAAATGGAAAGAAAAAGATCCACTTAACTTGAAATTAGTTTAGTTTTTGAAAAACAGAATGGGTGCCAATGTGTTACAAAAGTTAAAGTATATAAATGCTTAAACAGTATTTCAATATGTACCCAGTAAACGCAAGCTCCTAAGAATTCATTTAAAATTCTCGACCATATCAGTTACTAGTGCATTTTGTGTCCAACTTTCGCACCATCTGAATCTACTGCATTCCCCTACACTTGGCATTGTATCGCGCGCTAAAAAGATTTATATCTCCTTAGCGTTTATTAGCTGATATATTTATCACAAATACTCAGAGATATTGCTCTGCTAACCCTCTCCGAAGGCGTGCAGAAAAAATCGTCGAAATATCGTAAATCATACGCTAGGTGTCTAGCTCGCAATCTAGCTAATAGGCTGAAAAAAATGTAGCCGAAAAAATACAATACAGAGTAACAATAAATATTATACAATGCAGTCTATCTTTATTAGGATTGCTTACTGTTATAGGCCTGAGAAATTGGGCTGAGATAAAGTGAATGAAATACTACAGATGTTTTAAAAACGCAGTTGTGGTTGCGCAACATTTAACTTGATTTAAAGCTATCTAGTCAGTTTACTGACTAGCTTTTCAAAATTTTTGGGAGAATAGTTCAGACATTTTAAACAAAAATAAAAGAAGAATGATGGATACTGACACTTTAATTTAATGATTCTAAAAAGTCACAGTAGGTAAAAAAAATACTACTAAAATACTAGGTAAGATAAATACATATTTATAGCGACTGTCAGACTTTATAGACTCAACATTAAACAACCACACACAATCATGTATGATATGATATCATGCACTTTTTATAATTTTACAACATATTTCACAGTGAAAAATATCCACGTGTTAGTTCGATCAAAGCATAAGCCAAATAATATATCCATCTTTTAATTGCATATTATCTTCAAACGTAACTCAAAGTCTGCAGCAATCATATATACCTCACATTATCCTCATAAAAATTGTGAAAATATTCAATAACAAACATAAAACGTAGAATTTTTCAATAATTTATTACTAAAGACGCACTTTCCGCAACTCTCTGTATTACCTACGGAAAGTGCGTCTTTACAAGATAACTAATAAATTATAGAAAAAATGTGTCTTTTCTGCCAAGTGCAATGTCGGGCTAATGAGAGAGCTGTTTCATGTTGTAATAGTAAGCAGAGCGGGACATGTTCCATATTAAAGAGATCATCATTAATGTCCACAATGACGACGTCGGAGGTGTTCTATTGTGTACGTGTCTGCAAACAAAAGAGTTAGGTCTTATAATAAATCTCTTGTTATATTTTCTTACTTATGTAGGTAATGTACTTTCCCATTGCAGTCGTTATTAAAATAATCTATCAGGTGTGCTATTAAGCTTACCTACGTAGGTACGTAAAATCTTGCTTCGCTTCAACTCATAAGTTCTCTCTCTAAAAGCGAAAGAAATAAATCGCTGAGTAAAAACTGTGTAAAACGCTTTTTACAAAGTTTTACAGGGCTATTCCTTTATTTCAAACTGCAAACTGAATTATTGCAAAAATGGGTAATTCAGATATTAACATCGATATAAAAGAGATGAGGTGCCATACTATATTAGTTTGGCTTCTCCATAATCCGCCTGAAAACATGCAATTTTAATTTGTGCCTACTTATTGTACATTACTGATAATCACCTAAATATTTTACAAATGTCTGGAAATTTTATGATATTATTTTCCTTAAAAGTCATATAACCTGCCACTATGTACTTACTAAATATTTATTTAGGTATCTATCTAGGTAACATCACACATTATTTTGTACAAGATAATGGTGGCTATTCATTCCGCCACACCATTAAAAACTTAGACACATACTATAAGAATGTGATTCAATTCGTCACGTTATTTTTTGTATTTGTCCAATCAGTTCACACATTTCAAAGTTATGATCCCTTTGAATTTGTGAAAGCAGAAGAATATTAATATATTATTACAAATGAACGAGATTTTTTAAACGAACCGTAACATTGGCTAGTTTTTTGTTATGTATAGGCATTAATAACATTCATCAATCTTCAGTTTAGTTGTGTGGGATGTCTCCTGGGTGTTTCATCAAGATTTGATTAAGCGGTGGAAGGTGGGTCGAAGTATTTGGGTCAATATTGAGACTAGTAATTTTAGGCTCTCCTTGAGGGCGATTCGTCCAAGAAGACCTTGAAATAGTTTCTAGATATTGTTACTGGGCATATATGAATTTGTGTGCAAAAATAACACTAAATACATACCTATATTTTGTTTTTCTGTTAAAGTCGTACTTAAAGACAGTGTGTCACTTTGTATCAATTAAGTGCTTCCTATTTTTAATGAAGTTTTTAAGGATGATGTATCATTACCTATTTAAGCGAGTTAAAGCATGTCACGGCCTTCAGATGCCAGACAGAATCATTTACTATTTTATAGTAGCTAAAATACCACAGATTCCGCAACACAAGTAAATAAAATCGGCATTGTTCACCAGGTATAATAAATACCGCAACACCGATGTTTACCTTAGGGGACGCACTATTTCTAGCTAGCCGCGTGCCGACACGGCACAACTCACTATGTTCACGATTTTATTTTATTTGTATATCTGCGCCCCGCGGTTTCACCCACGCAAGTTTTAATTCCACAGGAATATCGGGATAAAAAAGTAATCTATGTACATACTTATGTGAGTATTATTCTTGGTTATAAACTATCAGTGTGCCTAATTCCATCCAAAATCGTTCAGTAGTTTTTGCGTGGAAGAGTAACAAATATGTACACATACGTACTGTTATGTTCTTATATGATTTAATTAAACACTTGTGTTCATTTTGTATAATCGTTTACTATATTCACAAGTACGAGTTGTCGCCTACATAGTTACAAAGAGAATGAAGCCGACATGCATATAGTGATGTGACTTCAGTACATCTTACTAAATACATAGTGATGTTACAACACGTACATCCTCAAAAACTTTCGCATTTACAATACCTATTATGTAGTATACAGTCTATATATTATATAGTAAACAGTCGCCATACAGTGTCTGGTGGTAATTCACCTGTACCTCGGATGTCAAACTGTTAAACTAGCGCAGCGACCTGGTTGACGTCCACACTGACTCAATATCGACATTTGTCAGACGTCATTAGTGTGTTAGTTCTGTTGAGAATCCAGTCTGGTTAGAATATAAGCAATTACATTAATAAAACTACAAAGAGCACTAAGCGTGTGATGTTTGCCTGTAATTGGTTGTGCAGTTAGATTTAAGTCAATAATTTCTATGTATTTATAATGTGTGAAATATCAGTAGTAGCAACTGTTGGCGAACCTTAAATAAATAAATAATAGTAATAATTTGATGGGATACTTTCAATGTTGGTATTTTGTAGATAGGTCGGCTAAATATAAGTGGACATGGGGGTTGAAATATACAGACGATAGCACATCAAGCTATTACAATCTGTCAGATTTCCCTTTTAGATTTTCAACTTTAAGTCTTAAGCATTAAGGCTCAAGGTTGATTGGGAATATCTGACAGTTTTGGGTAACTTGACGTGCTGTCATCCGTACCTATTAGGCCTGTGTTGTGTACTTGTCCACACCTGATCTAAGATCCTAAGTACAACTGTCTCCATGACGCTGTTTCAGTTCCGGCCTTCTTTTGTTTTGATATTTGTCATAACGCCTAAATTATCGTTTTAAATGTATAAAATCTAGTCACCTCAGGGACAAACAAATGTCAAGAACTTGTGAAAATGTAGAAAAATTAAAGGTATTTTTAACAGATGGAGACATGAAAATCCTTAAAATTAATAAAATTGTACATCAGTAGTGGATGCTTTTAGACTTGGTCTTTGAATCGCTTCATCATCCATCAACACTAGAGTTCAGATATTCAGGCGCTTAAATACCTAAGCTTGATTTGACGAAAGAAAAATATGGATACGCCTCTCGGTACATGTAGTTAATATATAGGTATGCCACTGTTATAGGTTTCAATTCTAAATATTTCTAAAAATACCACCAGATGGCGTATAACAAAGTATTTAGTCATTTTTGAATGAAAAAATTATATTCTTTGTATATAAATATTCAAAAACTATAATACTTTACAGAATTGTTAATTAATAGGCGTACCCAGTCGTGGTGGCCTAGTGTTTGAAACACCAGCCTCTCAAGTATGAATATGCGGGTTTGATTCCATGTCAGGCAAGTATCAATGTAACTTTTCAAGTTATATGTACTTTCTAGGTATATCTTGGACTCCAATAACTGATTAAAAGATGAAGGAAAACCTCGTGAGGAAACCTAGACTTTAAGTCTGAAATCGCCAACCCGCATTGAGCAAGCGTGGTGATTAAGCTCAATCTTCTTTGTATTAGAGGAGACCTGTGCCCAGCAGTGGGACAATACAAAGGTTGATGATGATGATGATGACAAAATGGCGAATAAAGTACAATTTGGGTACGCCTCACCCAAATTGTACTTTCATTTTCATTGTATTTCCAATCTGAAATCATCACCCTCAACCAAATATATTCCACTGCTGGGCAGGTTCCTCTGCCTGTGCCAGCCTCATCACCATGTTGTTCCTGATTCTCTTAGGTCCAGTCTGCCAATAGTTCGACTCATACCAGCTCCTCACAACTGTTTTTATTTAAGGTTTGTTCTTCTTTACCTTCACTCTTCAATTTCATTATTTTACTGAGTAACCACACAGTTCAGAATTCTAGATATATTTGTTACAGCTAATAACACCTGTCCAAATCAACAAATGTACTGAATACACAGAGATACTTTATTTATTTATTTATTTTATTTATTTAAACTTTATGCATAAACATTGCACAATGGCGGACTTAATGCCTTAGGCATTTTCTACCAGTCTACCTTAAGGTGATGCAGAGACAAAACATGGTAGGTGCAAACAAATTAAAGTTAAAAGAGAAAAAAAAAATATAATAAATACATACATACAAAATATAAACAGAAGAGAGAGTTAAAAAAAATCATAGATAGAGAAAAGAATAAATTATATATGTGATGAATCTGCCAATTTCTTGCGTAGGTATTCCCGAGCTTTCACTTTAAATGTGTACCGACTTGTCAACGTCCTGATATTCTGCGGAAGATCATTCCAAAGGAAAAACGATGAGAACTTTCAAAACTTCTACAGATAGGCATAAGATATATTTTTTAAAGTTACCTACTTAATTATATTCAATCAATCAAAGTTCGTAGCACTCCACACTTGCATCCGAATACATCACCGCCACTCCGAGAGACCATCCTCTGAATAAATGTGGATACTTTATTTTGTCGTCTATCACCATTAGTTACGAGACCAGCCGCTCCATCATCCCACATCCTCGCGCCATTAAAAATATACTTCATGAATCTGTTTGCTTCTGTTCGGGCACTTTTAAATGATACTTTATTATGTGGTGGTCTGTATTAATAAATATGTATATCAAAAAAATGCAGAAACCAGCCTTTAGGGAGATATTATGGTACACAAGTGTGGGAACAGACAGAGGTACACTGTCCAGAGTTCGGACTTCCGAGAATGGATCCATTCAGGCGTGGCATTAGAGGGTCCTGTATCCAGCACTGCTGAAGGCTGATGATGAGATTTCTTCATATCAAAGGTAAATAAAGGTACTTTCTTTGTTTCCATTGATTTGCAAAATTGCCTAGTACCTTCCTATTTACTCGGTGGTAACTTTTCAAAACTATTTTGTTTTGAGTAATTAATTTAGCACACTAACTTTCTGTTCATCCGTATTTTATATTACTCCTTGTTAGAACTACTAAAGTAGTTTCACACAGATCCCAAACAACGTGAGCTACTTAGAAACATAACGACATCGAATTCCGTGAATATAACCTCAAACACGAGTTGCATTTTGATAGTAAAGGCATTTAACTCGTAATAAACAGGCGTTAACGTCGCTCACCTCAAAAGCGAATAATATCGCAATGGACAGACAGAGGCTCTTTCATGCGCGGCCGTCCGGCGGCCATCCGGCGGCCGGATGCGTGCATCCTGACATCCACACCGCGGGTCAGGTTACTTAGTGGCCCATAATCTCATGTGATGGACTAAAATATGGGTAGATGATTAACGAAATTGAACAGTAGGTATATATATATATTAGTAAAAAAGATTTGAAAGGCCCTTTCCTGACAGCGAGTCTCTCAAATACTGATACCATTTCGCACCGCGCATGTCAAAGATGTTACAATAGTGGTTGCAGTTGTTTGTCGCATTAATTAAAAGATCGATTGAATTTAAATATAAATTTTAAAGTTCATAGTAATTGAAACCCCATTGTTAGTGACAAGGTAACAGACAAGTGGGCAAAAACCTAACTGTCATTGTATATGATGGGTATGACAGGAGCAACAAATAACTTGCAGCGTCTTAACACTCTCTTTGATGTTTCGACCGGTGAAACTCTTCTTCTTCTTCAGCCTTTCCTAACTGACCACCTCTGAGAAGAAATAGCCGAAACAAACTCAGCGATCGTTGTCTTTTTTCAAGTCCAGACATTAAAAATGAAAATGTTCACAATAATTTACCTTATAATTACGCATATTGCTTAATAACAATGCTAACAAAGCAAGCAGCTCAGTCCCAAGCTTTTTTGTCTTCTAAATAATCTGTGATTTTATAATACCCCTTTTTGCAAGGTTTGGCCTTATATAGTTTTTATATCGTTTAATGGGTAAGTTTCGAATGCCCATGGGAAGCTTGTTGTAAAAGTGTATACATGACCTATGAACGAGTTGCCTACTCTGTAAAGACGGGTGTGATGTACATACAGCAAAATTGTGTTTGTTCCTGGTATTTATATTATGAATATCGCCTATTTTCTTAAAATCCGATATATTTTTATGTACATACATAAGATTTTCAAATATATACTGTGAAGCTACAGTCAGAATGTCCACCTCTCTGATTTTTTCTCTAAGAGAATCTCTAGGACCAAGGTTAACCAAAGACTTTAGTCTTGAGACACTGTGGTATCTTGGACGACGAGAAGATGTATCGTAGCTTCCCGAACGCTGCCCAGCCGAGCTGGATTCAACAAGACACCTCTTTCTTGAAGTTGGACCTACCTAGTTGGACTGTTTGTCCCAGGTATACATAGCCGTCAGCAACTTCGAGTGAACCAACTAGAATTGGAGTGGGTGCGACATGATAGTTCGACATGATGTTCATCTTATCCATGTTCATCTTTAGACCCACTTGTTGGCAAGCTTTGCTGAGGTCATTGAGCATTTTGCCCAAGTCTTCTTGGGTTTCAGCCATGACCACGATATCATCTGCAAAACGGAGATTAGTGATGTACTCGCCGTTGATATTGATGCCAAGTCCTTTCCAGTCCAGGACCTTGAAGACATCTTCTAACGCAGCAGCGAACAATTTAGGAGATATGACATCTCCTTGTCTCACTCCACGCTGGAGTTGGATCGGTTTCGAGTCCTGATCCTGGAGACGGACTGAAATGGTGGCGTTTTTGTACACACACTTTATAACCTCAATGTATCGATGGTCAATTTGGCACCGCTGGAAAAACTAGCACCGCCCAAGTCTCGATCGAATGTATTGATCGATTGATCGAATGAAACTCATACCCTAAGGAATATTTGCTTGGGATCAAATGGAATCTGATAAAAAAAAATTCAAGCCAGAATAAAAGGAATTAACTAGGTACTTAATACATTCCCGGGTACATAAAAGCTATCGATACTAAAAACTAAAATCCTCTTGCCTCCTGTTATCCATTTCAATGAGTGAGTCAGTCGGATGTCGAACCCAATACGGACTCAAATAGCCGATCACGTCTAATATTAACCGAGGACACCTCACCGGTGAGATTAACACGTGTCGAGACGAACTGAATTAGTTATAGGTAGCTGTAGTTCGTGGAAACGGGAATATTTTGATACTTCAGTACCAGGTTTTCCTTTTTTAGTGGCAAACGGGAATGATTCAGTGGGTCTAAATAAATCAAGCAGAGCTATATTGTAAAGAGTGACGGGGTCATAAAAGATTCAAAATTTCTCTAATTTTACACATTTTGCTTAAATTAATTTAATGTACCTATACCTACAAAAATTTATAAGCTAACGCTAAAATTTTGACATATATAGAATATGTAAATATTTTAGTATTAGTATACAAAAAATATACTAAAATGCAGCAGAGCTTTTCTTGGATATACAATGGCATCAATAAATTTGTCCGCATCGCTATCAAAGGGAAAAATACCCAAAAGGCTGGCAGCATTACCACATTGGATGGCAATGCTGATTCTTTGGGCTAATAATAGGTCAGCCCTCTGATCACGTAAAACACCATGAGCACTCAGACCTTTTACTTCGAATTCAATAATAAAGAACATTTGTTAATTCCAAATGTATAGGAAATTCTTAAAAGAACTAGAGGCAGAGAACCAGAAGCCTAACACAAACTAAGAGAAAAGTACAATAATTTTAAATATGTTTCAACTTGTCAATCTAAGCAACAAATCCTTTCAAACTCATTTTTGACCGAAGTCCGTAAGATTTTTAGTATTGTTACTTACTGAAAATGCAAGAGCATTGCAGCTGACGATTACTAGACAATGCTTACTGACGATTGCCTACCAAGAGGTACCTACGTCATCAAATCACAATGGTTACTGACTGTTGGCAAGCCACTCAATTAACAGGTAGAGGCGCCATTCCGCTCATATTCTTTGGCAGAATAAATCCCGCCGCGTCGGCCGTGTCATTCAGCGTCGCGGTCGTTTGGCACGCGACCGCTATGTAGCCAGCTACCACGTTCCGCTGGTACCTCAGCTATTTCATTATCAATTTGGTATCGTCAATTGTCAACGTTCTTAGAATCACTTACATTGTGGTCGAAAATAAATGCGTGTGGCTATTGTAGAATAAAGGTATTTCCGTTGGAGTGAGACGGAGGTAAGTACTTGACGCACAGGTATGAACTAGTATTATTTAGATAGTTAAAAATTATATAGGTAAAAAAATAATATGATATATACTTACATACCTACTTATTTCGAGTGGAGTGAGAATTCAAGCCAGTGAATATTGTTACGTTTTCCGTCTTACTAGAGTATTGCCAAATCAAATCAAAAATAATTAACTACAAAAACAGCACTACACGCGTTAGCAGTCCACATCGAATAAATGTTTCATATTGATAATAATTTCTAATTGGAGCGGCTCTAATTGGTTTATTGGCACTAAGTCAACATTACAGGTGTATTGTCTTGTACCAGCCAGTTTGTGATGAAGTATTTATTTAACGGTGTCTAAGAGCATTAGTGGCTGATACAGTAGCATTAGAATTAATTTATTGAATTGATATGATTATGATTTAGTAATAGGTGCTAATGTTGTCGTACGGTGACTTAACTTTTCTGAATTACGTTGCACGATTCACGACTAGGTAGGACTAGGTAAAGCTATACATAAAAAGAATTAAAGAGACATCTATTCACCCATGTGCATATATTTAAAGTCACATAAGGAACGGACTCTGTGTAGGTATTACCTACTTAACTACTATTCTACGCAAATTGAAAATCTTGTGAGGAAGGAAAATTCAAAAGACAGTCATGTCCCAAGACAAAATCAAAATTACAATGAAATTTTCAATGAATTCTTTTCATATTGCTAGGAAACGTAAACACAGAATGAATAGAACTAGAAAAACAGTGTTGTCTCTCGAGTCGGCGGGCCGCCTGTTTTTAGTGATTCTACTAGACGCTAGATGGCGTTAGTAGTCGTTTAGATTCTAGCGAGATATGATAGATTTCAGTCAAAAAGAATAATCATTTATCAGAAAATTTAAAACATATTCTTAGTTTTTAATTAACTTGTAATGTTGAATGAAGATTATTTCACTACATACTCTAGCATCAGATACCTATTATGTAGGTACTGCCTACGAAGATGTGTGATAACTTTAAACTTGTTCTATGCCACCTATCACAATGGTTTGAAATGTTATTGGTATTCTATTAAACATAATTGAAAAAGTAAGTTTTATTCGTTCATTAAAATAGTGTATAAAATATAGTCACTTCATATAATGGGTACATATAAGATTAGGGAGATATCTACAAGGTAGGTATAATTTCAACACATAATTAGGTAGGTATAGCAAAAAACTTTTAATAAATAACCTGATCGAAGATGACCAGTGATTACCCACTGACGGCGCCCGTTCAGCTTAACCACTTTGAAGGGAACTTAATGATCCAACACACACAGCGAGACATTAGAATGAGCATGACATACCTACTTTCAAAAGCCAGAGCACATTTAAGTCAACGAAAGGCGTGTCCAGTAAATGTTAGCTTAACAGCAAGTACACAGTGCTCACACGTGTGCCATGCAATTATACCTACAATACAAAGAAATTAAATTTACACAATGCAAAGATAGTTTTTTTCAATGTTCAGCAGCTCCTACGATGTTCTTGAATGCTAAGTTTAGCCCCTGTGGAGCAGACCAGCGTTGACTGAGAAAGATCCCATAACTTATAATAGGTATGCTTGCCTACATAGTGTGCGTTTAATACAAGATTTGAGTAAAAAAATAACAATAGAAGAAACAAACACTATTTACTCAGTCTGCAATATTCGAAGCAGCTCAATCCCAAGCCTTTTTGTCGCCGATATAATCTTAAACAGTTGGTACTTATATAAGGCTTTCTGGCACAACTTACATTGAATGAATGTAATGAATTTATTAAGACATACATCTAGAACCAGGTCCGGGCGTTTATTAGGTATAAAAAAAATAGTAGGTATCACATTTTTTTATGGACAAATCACACAGATTGAGCTAGCCCCAGAATACATACTTGCTGTACATCACACTCGTCTCCACAGAGTAGGCAACTCGTTCATGGGTCAATGTATACACTTTTACAACAAGCTTCCCATGGACATTCGAAACTTACCCATTAAACGATTTTAAAAGTATATAAAGGCCAAACTTTGCAAAAAGGAGTATTATAAAATCACAGATTATTTAGAAGACAAAAAAGCTTGGGACTGAGCTGTTCGCTCTGTTAAGCATTGTTATTAAGCAATATGCGTAATTATAAGGTAAATTATTGTAAACATTCTCATTTTTAATGTCTGGACTTGAAAAAAGACGATGATCCCTGAGTTTGTTTCGGCTATTTCTTCTCAGAGGTAGTCAGTTAGGAAATGCCGGCTTCATCTAGTTAAAAAAATATGACGTGTAAAAGTGATCGGTGATCCTACTTGCTTAATAAACGATTTCATTTCATTTCATTTCATTTCAATAAGTTCGAGACTAACTCAACGATACTATATTTATAATAGATACATATATAGATAAACACCCAAGACCCAGGCCAATCTGGAAAAGATCGTTTTCCATCATGACCTGGCCAGAGATCGAATCCGGGGCCTTCGCGTCGCAAGCAGGTGTGTTGACCCCCGCGCCACGGAAGACGACAAATTATAAATTAAATAAATAAATAATTTAATAATTATAATATTATATGTTATCTTAGTTGAAAAATTTATAAAGACCTTGGTATAATATAATATTCTAAAATACAGGAAATACAGCACCACATATTCTAAACCAGAGAATACAAGGTAAATGTGTAGATAATAAAAATTGGCTCGATTTCTGTGAACCACCACACCATACCTTGTCTCACAATCGCTAATTATTCGCTTCTTGGAACCACATGTGTGCAGGACAAAGGTTGCTTTTTATACGCTTTTTGTAATCACCTACTACACAAGTCCATTCAATTTTAAACTCTAAGGTTCCAACAATACAGTTCCATTTTCAACAAAATTCATAATAGACCCTTTAAAATTTGACATGCGACTTTGAATCTTATATTGTTGCAATAAGGAGCGATTGTAAAGGTAAGTATATTGTTACCTGAGCAAGGTGGGGCCATATGTGGGCGTTTGTGTTACAATAATGGCGGTCCTTCTGTACCCGAATCGGAAAAAATGGTCGTATTTGATAACATGTTGGGTTCACAGGAGCCGTCGGAATTTACACATGTTACAAACTCCGAAATGATAAAACTTAAGGAAAACAAGAATAATAATAATAAATAGATTAAAAAGGTCATGTACTAAGAAAGAGTAGAGTTGAGAGGAGAAAGTCGTGGTGGCCTAGTGGTTAAAACACCAGCCTCTCAAGTATGAGTGTACGGGTTCTATTCCTATCAGGCAAGTACCAATGTAACTTTTTTAAGTTATATTATGTACTTTCTAAATATATCTTGGACACCAATGATTGATTAAAAGGTGAAGGGAATCATCTTGAGGAAACCTGGACTTTAAGTCTAAAATCGCCAACGCGCATTGAGCAAGCATGGTGATTACGCTCAATCCTACTCTAAATGAGAGGAGACCAGTGCCCAGAAAGTAAATGGACAGTTGTATTATATGATTCTGATATAGAAGTTCTAAGTAGATAAAATGAGCCGGTGTCGTTAGTCGCTACACTTTGACAATACGCAGCCAAAATGGTCATCAATCAAAGTCAATTGAATCGTTTACAGCTAGACTGAAATAATTAAGACACTAAAGTAGGACTAGCCGTGACCTAGCTAAACTAGGCACATACCTACTGGGATACCTACAGACAAAAAGGCCAGGTACCAACTACAATATACCATATGTAGAAATTTAAAGATCTTTACACTGGAACAGTTTGCCAATGGCGGTGTTTCCGTCGGACTACAATTTGAGCGTCTTCAAAGCTAGAGTGAATAGGCTCTTAATAAACTAGCATGCTATACCATCAACAATTGCAATACTGCTTATCATTAGGCGGGAATGCGGTAAAGCACTAGATCATAATTTATAAAAAAAAAACAACAAAGAAATGTTATCACAGTTGAAAGCAATTGTCAAGAGTATACCTACTCAATATTTTAAGTTGTAAATAGTATCTATATAAATCAATGAATTCGGAATGTATTACTAATATTCAAACGATACCCATTTTGGATGACTATACCCGAAATTTCCAGTAAAATCGTAATTACCCAAAGCAAGATAGTCATTGCGTCATTGACGCGGTGAAGACTTATGTACCTACCTCAGATAACACCTGACTCCTGACCCCACTTCCTTGGAACTAGCCTTATCAGTAGGTAAGTACTCATTACCCGTGTAAATAGATTGAGAAACAATTGTCGAAGTTAAGCGGGTTAAAGTTCCTTTTACACCTGACCAATGTAGTCGGGTCACTTGTTAATGCGGTTGGGCCACTTATCAAAGCAGCCGGGCCACTTGTCAAAGCGGCCGGGCCACTTGTCAAAGCGGCCGGGCCACTTGTCAAAGCGGCCGGGCCAATTGTCAAAGCGGCCTGGCCACGTGTCAATATAGCAATGTTGCTTATACTTAATTCATTCTACGTCTTCATTTTTTCTTTCACTTGAGTCACGTAATTTCTTCTGTATTTTCCAGTTTCTTCTGCTCTATGAATTTTAATCACGTCAGCCATTTATCTGTTAAGGTGTCGACAGTTATCGATGCAATGGAGCACGAAGTGTTTTTTACTCTCGTGGTTGGATGACTCCCAAGTGTTTAGACATTATTAGAAAAGTTGTGACTTAATTGATTTTTTTTTTTAATAAAAATGTAGGTATTTTATAGTTTGTATTGAAATACTTTTTTTAAATGTATTTTATATTCTTGTAGGTATATACATATAAATATATTTACCTACTAAGTTTCGAAACTTAAATTCCCAAATGAATGGATCAACGACTCGATAAATCTCCAGTGTTTGTGAAACATGACGAATCGCTTCGCTTTTTTAACGAGATTGACTATTATTGTGTTTTAATTTTCTTAGAATACAGATGGCAATTTACAACACCTGCATTGATTTGGAAACCCTCCAATATTTAAAAGAGACACAAGTCTGACCATTCTCAACTCATACCCAATAGGTAGTAAGTTTTTAAAATACAACACCTGTTTTACGATATACTCGTATGACATAGATTGCCGATGTTGACAAATATTATGATGTTAGCCAGACAAAGTCGCATTTTGAGCACACAGAGTAAGTATAAGTGAAGCACGTCATTTAAGATGATGATATTCTAGCTATTTCTATTGATATTACGTCTATGTCAGAGCAGTGATTAGAACATTCATCATGTTTCTAATTAGTTTTAGTAATAGTTTACACTGACTTGATAAATTTGATTTCACTGTGTAGATAAATAATATCTACCTAACCTTTAAGTTCATTTTAACATAAGTATAGTTACAACGCGAAAGGGTATCAAACGATATCATTATATTTAAGTATCGTTTGATATAGTGATATCAAATGATACTGAAAAGGTTTTATACGGTTTTAGGTCTACGTGTTCGGAAGTTGTGAGTAAAAACACTGTCTGCGATGGGCTGGCTGCAGCAGTCGATTCTGAATCGGCTTTCAGATATTCTACTCCGACACACATTATATTCTTCTGTCTATGTATTCACCTGTCAAAACAATCTATACATTCGTATAAGTATTAAAATAAGTAAACATCGTAGCTTCAAACTAACCTATAAGACAAATAGAGCGAGAATTGAAGTGGGCCGATGATATAGGTTATCTGTGCGCGCTAAACTGACTGTTGTGAATTTCTACTTACATACCTATATTTATATATCGCTTGCTACTGTTATTGAAAAGATATTCCATATAATTTACCGCTTCTGTATGACTTTATTCTGGTTCCTACCAGTTGAGAATCATGTAGGTACCAAACGGAAGATGAATTCGAACGTACCTAGTAACAATTCAAAATATTGGATAACTACTAATATTGATAGGTTTACTCGATATCAGAACATCAATATTAACACTATCGGATACCTATACAACAAGTAGCAACAATAAAGGTGTTTTATCATGTCCTCACCCAGCACTATCTCGGGTCAAGCTGTTACTAAAATTGTACGTCGTGGCGATGATAAAGAGCCCAGTGACGTAGATATATTGTTTGGAAACTTATTATGACTGATAAAGGTGGTGAGTGACCCCATTTGAGATTACCTACTGAAACAGACTCGTTTTTGACAATTATAAATTAAGTGTTCGGCTATCAATTTCACATTATCTCTAAACTTCGAGATGTTTAAAATACTATACCTACATACATACACAGAGGAATTCATATCGTAACATTTTGCGCGCCGATATCTCTTACACCATTTATAGAACTTAAGTTTATTTGTAAATATATTATGATACAGGGGATTTCTTCTCACATTCCTTTTGTATGTCACGCAACAACACTCTCAAAGCATTCCTCTTCAGTTCACCTCAAAATAACGCCGTTTACCTGCTTGTTCTATTTTTTCTCTTTTGCTTGTGATTTTAGAGATAATGCTTTAAACAAATGTTCTACGGGCTACATTCTGGTTCAAACGTTATATTTATGTTTCATTCATCGTTCATCGATACCCGTCGCTACATTCACGAAGGCCTATCGCTATATATATACGCTCATAGGATTCACGACACTTCTCAAACCTTTCTGATACCAATTGGTTTATTTCTTTTAGAAACAACTCGAGGCGTGTTCACGCAAGGGCAAGGTGGTCTTCGTAAGGATTCAATCAATCAGCTGATTGCCTCGGAAAGTACCTGATTGGATGTACTGGAGTATGGCTTCACTGTTGGTAGGTAGTCATTTAGATTAATATTTGGTTAGCATCCCGTCAGATATGTTGTAGTTTTTGTATTCAGAACGCGACAAAAAGAGCCGATTGAATCTATTCCAAGATTTAAGTGTTTTC
Organism: Sesamia inferens; assembly: GCA_037179545.1. Taxonomy (NCBI): domain Eukaryota; kingdom Metazoa; phylum Arthropoda; class Insecta; order Lepidoptera; family Noctuidae; genus Sesamia; species Sesamia inferens. The sequence goes on from CM073927.1 coordinate 33,199,625, forward strand.
TTGTGTTCACTACTGTACATAGTATTGTACAAAGTCATGTGTTTTTTTTTTAAATGAACAGACAGCTGCGCTGCTGCAAGGAGTTTGTTCCGCCACTTCTTACCAGCGAAAGCACTCTTATGTAATATTGACATTCATAAATTGCTGATTCTCAGTCTAATTTGAATAAATGACTTATAGTTACCTTTTAATTTTATATCAGACAGACTTAAAAGCCGATAAAAATGAGTTTCAATGACAACTTTTGGTATGATATATTGATATTGTCGATAGTGTGCCATTAGCAATGGAAATTGATTTAGCCTAGACTAAGACTCGCTAAGAGTTTCTTGAAGTTGAAGTGAGTGAAGTGGTTTGCCGCTTCATTTCAAAAGTACCCGCCATTGTTAATTACCTAATAGTGATAAACTCAGCATCCGCCGACAGTGTACTGCTCTCTTACTGTGGCTCTTATCAGGCCATATCTTGAACCATTTCATTTTAACGATGTATTAACAGCTAGAACACAGGGTTACTTTGTTGTCAAATACTACAGTTAATTACCATGGAATTGGGATTTTAAAAGCAGGGTTTACGATGGAAGAAATAAACTATGTTAGGCTGTAAACTTAGAGGAGGTACTTTGAAAAAATTGTGGGTGACGTGAGCAGATACAATGTTTAACTTATTCGTCATCATGCTGTTTTGAGGAAGTAGGAATTTTAAATATAATTGTAAGTCTTTTCGAGTACATTGTGTTATTTCAGGCTTGAGGGTTGAGTCGACTGAGCAAAACTAAATTGTTTCTTTCACTTGTTTATTTTCGAGTCAGTGATTATTGATCAGTGCACACATGCAATGTAAAATAAACTTTTACATTTCTATAAGATAAATTGACTGCCCATCCGTGTCTGGGTTTTTTAAGCGATTAAAAAGAAGGCATTTAACTAAAATGAAATAAAATGGAATTGTTTATTGTGTAAAATAGGTTATCGGAATCACCACAAGCCAAAGAAAAAATCTAAGTTAAAAGTTATATTTTACATTAAGACGTTCTTTGTGAAGTCTTATAAAAGACAATCATATAGCTTAGATATTAATTAATAATTCCAAGGCACATGTTTCTAGTAAAACAAAAAAAGCACAATATTTAACCGTACACTCATTACTTATAGCTCCAATAATCTACCTACTGTATCATATCATAGCACACACAAACACATAGTCACACCTACACACTACACCCATTATATTGCAAGTACACACACATCACACAATGTTCGAAATAATAACACCTACTTACATACACACATGTGTAGTGATGACGTCATCCGACAACCTGTCGCCCGCGCCGTGTAATTAAACCCGTCCAAGGGTGGTAGGGAGGGGACACTGTCGAGTTGTGTTTAGTATCGATTAATGATCACACCTATTAGTATACGTATCCTATACCTAATGGCCAAACAACGTTTTGAAGTTAGATAACTTTATTAAAAAAAAAGTGTACCTATAGTAATTTAACTTAATGTTATGTCGGTATTGACTTGCTATTTGCTAATGCTTGCGCTCAAGAGAAATGTTACAGAAAACTCATCATCATCATCATCTCAGCGTTAATCCCAGTGGCATCTGAAGCTTTTTCAGCTTTGGAGTCTGGGGTCCGCTTTACCAGTCTAACTGCTGATTTTGGCTAAACTTCGATATTTACTTACTTCAAGAGTGAAGGGCGCGCGTGGCGAAGTAATGTCTTTTGTAATAGGGTAGCTGACTAAAAAAAATATTTTGTATTTTTTCTTTTTTAATATAAACAAAAAATTAAGACGACACAGTACGTTGAAAACTCGTGTGAAGTCACTGCACGCTACACTTTTTAGCGAGGAGTGACGTCACCACTCCTAATCTTTGATGCCTTTTATATTTGTCAATTTTTATTGATTTTATAAAACAAAATATACGTATCCAATATTTTTCTATAATCTGACTGACGATCTAAATAGAATATTTTTTTTTTTTGGACTTTTGAGGGCTCCAACAACTCGTAACGACTGCCATTAGATGTTCGTATGGCAACCGAGACCAACGGCTTAACTTGTTTTCCGAGGCACGACAAGACCAGTGCAAATTTTCATATTCATACATACAAATATTTGCTATGCGCGGGGATCGAACCCGCGCCTCCTTGCGCAGCGACCGCGCCGTTATACATAAAGAAAGTATTTACCAAAATGTTTATATTCCTACTCCTTTTCAGTCGTATTCCTGATTACTTATATTCATCACATTTACCTATTCAAGTATTCAATAAAAATGTTTTTTCCGTACAAAAAGCACAACCACAACATCATATTCTGGTTGAGACAATGGGTAACATATGAGATTATAAATGACTCATTTTAATAAAATTACTCTAATGCGTTGTCTATATTCGATTAGGTAAGGCAAGTCCTGCCTTCTTTGAGCATTTGTCAGCAATTTTTTTAAGTAAGATTTCCTCGATACCTAATAGGATAACAAAACAAGATAAGCTTCCATGATATCGTTTCCTTTTTATTTATGTAGGTATGCAAAAGACACAAATGATTTTGTTGGTTTAATTGGCAGACATCTTACGCTGTCTTTTCTTCCCGATAATTTATGGTACTCACAACGCCACATCATGCTATAAATATCCTAGCATTGTATGTTTTTCATATAAAGATAAATCAGCTGATACTGTAAAATCTACCAATTGGCTCAATACAATGGGTAATCGCAACACAGCTATGAGTGCTTGACTGAGTCCATAAGTAGGAACTTAATATCAAAACCAAAGCATTTAAGGAAGCCAAAAATCCCTTTATTTTTGAACGGCAAAATGTAGAATAATTGATTCTACTACCTAACTCTTCTAATAAAATGTATACCTACATTTTATTAGAAGAGTACTCACACTTATTCCTGCCATTATACCCTTTCTAAATTATTTATTTATTTAACTAACCATTACTTATTTATGTACACACATTATTATTAGTTAAAACTAAAATAAACTCTATATAAACATATTTACACAAGAAAGATAATTAAAAAAAGAATAAACAGGCTCATTGGCCATCAAAAAATTCGTCCACATCGCTGTCAGTGTGATGAGTGCCCAAAAGTCTTGCAGTATTGCCACGTTGGATGGTAAAGCTAATTCTTTGGGGTAAAAAGGTCGTAAGGCATGACGTTTAGTGATCTATTATCGACACAGTTAATCAAAACTGTGCAAGCTATCGAGTGAGGTGCGCGTCCCTATTGTCGACCCCCGCGGCACGTCGTTTTATTAAGGCGCGTTTTTTGTGCGGCCACACGTGCGGCCCATACCTCGGTCGTCTTGTCCGACACGATATTGTGTGCTGTACCCGCTCTACCTATGTACACAACGCTTATTATTTTATTCTAGTGTTAGGTAGCAAAAAAAAAAGGTTAAAGTTGTGGAAGCACAGTGGGATATACGTTGTAAAGACAGAGAAGGCTGTGCCAAAGAATTCGCCTGCAAAGATATTGTCTTAATTCAAGAAAATAATTTATAAGTTCCTTTTAAATAAAGCAATAACATAATTAGCAAGGTAGGTACTTACATAGACAAGAGTTATAAAGTCATCAATATTTTGAAAATTACGTTAAATGAGGTCTGCAATTTACAATTAGAGATGAGTTAGCATTAAAGTATATTGTGCTCTGGATAATGCGTGTTACAATAATTAGGTACTTACATTGAACATCGACAACATGCTTATTATTCAAATATAAGGTCTAAAGATTGCAACAGAGTTTCAATAGTTTGCGAGTATTGCACACGATTGATAACACATAGGTATAGGTACATGATACTTTATGTCTATAGGTACTTGCTCTTTGACATCAGTACGTGAATGACGTACGTAACGTACGTCCGCACCGTGTCAATTTCACCGAGAAGGTCACGATAACGCCCACAGGAGCGACTAGTTTATACTTGGATGGAGGACATATTTAGGACTTGGTGTCTTGGGAATAAGTTGAGTAAGTATAGCTGGCGGTAATTGAAGGACTTTGTGAATGATAATTAAGTTTATTGGCACTTTATTTATTTGGTACACCAACAGTCAATAGGTATCATGTATATAGCATATATCAATTCATATCTCAAAAAAGGAAATAAAAGTGCTCGCGCCTATAGGTTACGGTCGTGTGATCTGATGTGACTCATGTAAAGTAATTGTAAAAGTACAAGATACAATAGGTAACTATTGTATCTCGGGTGTAAATGTACTTTTACAATTACAGTACATTGTACAGAGTCAGTCAGTAAAAAAGAGGGCAATTTATTCTGGAATTAAAATCCAAAGTTATTTGTTTAAATTACGCTGAGAATCAGCACTTTTCGAATGTGTAATAGGGATGTTTCCTGGGTAAAAAAACAGATTCTAATTAGTCCGTCATTCAGATTATAGAAAAATATTGGATACGTATATTGTGTTTTATTAAATCAATAAAAATTGACAAATTTAAAAGGCATCAAAGATCAGGAGTGGGAGCTGGTGACGTCGTCTTAATTTTTTGTTTATATGAAAAAAGAAAAAAATACGTGTCTAGTTCTAATTGGAAATCTGACTGACTCACTAATATTTTTTTTTAGTCAACTACCCTATTACAAAAGACAGTACTACGGCACGCGCGCCATTCCTCTTGAAGCGATCTCGCCTGTAGTAAAGATCTCAGCTGATCTTCAAGGTCATAAAAATTTAGTTTGACCAAATACCTCCGAATAGGTATATCCTTTGTTAACGAGAAGGAACTATACCTTCATCTCTTAACGTTGAAAAATACATTTATTTGAAACTAATTGTAACGATGAGCGTATACAGACATTAAATAAGAGGAAGCTTATGTCAGCGTTGTGAAATGAATAAACGAACGATATTCATAATAAGTTAAATAAAAAGCACATAAACTTACAACAAATTGAAAATACTTACTCTCAACAATCAAGTCGTAAATATACATAAAACATTTCCCAAACAATAATCCACTATTCAATATTCCCACAATGTTTACGACGACACTAGAAAACTGAAACTCTTTCAACACAGTCGTCTAACTGAGTTATTCTATTTTCTACGGTGTAAGATTGCAGGGTGCAGTAAAATAGTTAGAAAATAATATGACAGTCGGCCGCGGGAGATTGGAAAACTTCGAGCAAGTATCCGTTTATGGTTTGCGAAGTTCGTGTAGACGTTGGATTTGTCGCCTTACCTCGCCGTGATGGCGGGTAATGATCATAATGTAGCCGACAACTTTTGTAACGTTTGGCAAAAATTGGCGTTTGTGTTCGATTCATAGATATCAGAAACATTCTGTGGTTGGATTAATGTATTTTGCGGATGGACAATAGATGGGCTATCTTAGCGTGTTGCACCTCTACACGTATTTCTTGTGGTTTTTATGGATAGACTAGCTTTCCGCTCGCGGCTTCGGTCGCGTGGAGATCGGTTATATCGCGCTTTTAGATTTCCCTCGTGAATATAATTTTTTTCCTGGATAAAAAAGTACCCTATTATTTAATCCGGACTTCTAACTTTACGTCTGCAAAATTTCAAAACAATCGGCTTAGTAGTTACGGCGTGAAAGCGGAACAAACAAACAAACAAACTCACTTTCCGATTTATAATATTTGGATACTTGGTGTACACATACAAATATTCCAGTAATCTCCCTTGGGAACCTGATGTTTTTTTAGGACCAAAAGTAGCCTATGTTACTCTCCATCTTTTCAAATAACTGTATGCCAAAAATCAGGTCGATTGATTGCTTAGCTACGGCGTGAAGGAAGGACAAACAAACAAACAAACACACTTTCACATTTATAATATTAGTATGGATTTCATAACAACTGTAAGATGTTGCAAATAGAATTCTTCTGCCTAATATTTGGTCTTTTCATTAAATTTGCATCTTGATAAATGAGTACTTTTTGGCTATCGATGCTTTCGGCAGTCTTAAAGTTTATTTATTTTTTAACTTCGAACATGGTTAGATTATTTGAAACTCTAATTCCATAATGATACTTTGCTATAGCAATTTATTTACAGGCAGAAGAAGCAATAACTAAGCACAACAATACAAATAATGTGTTGATTGGACGCCAAACTAATGTTTTGGCGCCCAATAGGGACTCCTCATTTTCCTTTCTTATTCCTAAAAAACAAGCTCCAAATGTCTAGAACAAAGCCCAATACACCGCGATCCTTCTAACTAGATTGCGCGTGTGAGCTACGAGTGAGTTTGCATATAAATTGTTACCTAGCTATAGTGCACAAGTTATAGTGATAGTGTAAGTGTTGTTTGTTTGTTACGGTATGTGCGGGGGGGGGGGGGGGAGGGGGGTGATGTTTGCATGAGACAATTTTCTAAGTGATGACGCGTGGAGAGTGTTAGGTTAGGAATATTTAGGAGTTAGGTAGGAGATATAACAAAACTATAAAAAAAATCTCATCGATAATGTATGGATAACAAATGTATAGTTAGGTAAGTAGTTAAGTCTGTAGATCATTACACAGATTATTTATATAAAGCAAAATGTAATACAAGTTATATCGGTAAATGATACGCGTACCTAACATGCGTAAGAATTTGGAGGAAATATTGTTTATAAGTTAGTTAAAGTGAATTTTAGCTACGATACCACAAAGGAATCACAACTAAACGGCATCAACCAACACAAGATATATTAATAATTCACCATACATAATATAAACGTAGAACACGATCTAAGTACATGACACTGCCGTCCGAAACCACTAAATAATGCAGCGCCATCTGGCGGCACGAGACACGTCACGGCCTATTACGTCACAGGACATGTCATTAGCCCAGCTTTGATGACGTCACGCCGCGTTAGCCCAGCACAAAGCACGGCCCACTTTAGGCTTTATTTAGTTGAACGAGACTGGGTCAAGAGCCTGTATTAGAGTTTGTATTTAGGTAGGCTTTGGATATGGAAATACACTTTCATTTAAACGTTGTTAATGATAATGTTAATCTGTGATGCTAATAATGTCCAGCGGCTCGACTTTGGGTGCTTTCTATGCTCAAAATTGATTGTTTTACTTAACAATCGTGAACCATTGCTTTAATGCAAAAACATTTAATTAATTGATCAAAACCAAACCGATAATCAATAATTCAATTGTAATTTTAAACCTTCTAATTACCTACGTGTAATGTCTAAGGGAAATATTATACAAAACATGGAACTCACAGGAATGTATTACAAAACAAAGTCTCTATATAAAACACAAACTCGCACAGAATGTCGTCCACATAAATCCATCCACAGTTACCTACATAGTACAGCGGGAGTCCCACGGGTAGCGAACAATCTACGCGGGCAAAACCGGAAAATTAGACATAGCGACACGGACATGTTTTAATAAGCTCGGTGCATCGCACGCCACCGCTTTTTGTAGGTTCTATACCTATAGAACTGGTGCACTAACTATACGGAGCTCTGTGCTTGAATTCATTCTAAGGCTTTATTTTTATTAAAACAAAAAATGTTGAAATTAGTAGTTACGTTAGTAAATGGGATCGTTTTAAGAAGTGACTTTGTTTGGGATGAGGTAGGTACCGACTGTACTTTCACATTCGAATTACCGACTCAAAATATTTGTATTTACTGCGCCTAGTGGCCGGGTTACCGTCGTAACTTTTTGGAGTAGTCGTTAGAAGAAAACTTCAAGCAAAACGTCAAGCAGTTATATCTGATAATCTTATTTTTGGAAGTGCGGTGTCTCAGTGAGACCTACAATACCTAAGAGGTAGGTACCTATACATCCATCTCTTTTATTGTCAATCGTTATTAGTGGGAAAAAGCCTATGTCAAACTGTGGACTGTGATCGGCTAAGTTGATTGATTAATTATTATTTATTGAAGTGAAACTTCTTTAGGCACGCTTGACTTGGGGAGTAAACTAGCGAAAGCGTTACGAAAAATGTTTGGGCAAGGCGAACGGAAGCAGAGTATAGTCCTTTTTCGTCTGTACTACAAACAAGGAGTTGGCACATGTAAATATTGCATGACATGTCGAGTATGAAGTTGTGAGTTCGCATCTCGCCGAAGGCAATATATATTTTTTGGATCTGTTAACAATTTTTGATTTGGATTTGTTAACAATTGATTACCTAAGAGCACAAATAATTTATAAATTTCGTTCTGTTCTGGCCTTTATATTGTTTTATATATTTTTGTTGAACATTTCTGATATAATTGAAAGTATAGAAGCTTGAAGATATCGTCACAATACGATAATTGGACACAAAGTACAAATTGCTTTCGAGCCTCATAAGCTCAATTATTAAGCTAAGTACCTTGATTGATTAAGAACTATGAATTTCTTCGAGAACATGACGCTGCGACCCCCCTCATTGATTACCTCACCCCCCCGTGGATTATCTCGGGAACCAGAGGTCGTGGACTACCCGAGTTTGGGGTCCCCTGAATCAGGAGAAGGAGCCCGACCTTTTGGCCCCGAGGGAATCCACTCCCGCCTTTCCCCCTCCCCCCCTACCCCTCGCAACCCCACAAAATCTACCCCCCCCTTAGTTACCTCACCCCCCGTGGATCTCGGGAACCAGAGGTCGTGGACTACCCGAGTTTGGGGTCCCCTGAATCAGGAGGAGCCCGACCTTTGGGCCCTGAGGGAATCCACTCCCCCTCTTCCCCCCCCCCAACCCCACGAAACCTTACCCCCCCCCCTACCCCCTTTAGTTACCTCACCCCCCGTGGATTATCTCGGGAACCAGAGGTCGTGGACTACCCGAGTTTGGGGTCCCCTGATTCAGGAGGAAGAGCCCGACCTTTTGGCCCCGAGGGAATCAACTTTTTTTTTTTTTTAAATTGGAGGTCTATGCAAAAATATTACCTAATTTATAAATGAAAGCATGAAATAAATTTAAATATTTATAGAAAATTAATACATGTATATGTGTATACATGTATATATTTTACACACATATATATATATACATACAGATGGTGCGAAAGAAGTTTTACTTCAGTCGTGTGGTCATAAGCACACTCGTTTTTTTTTATATTACAGTTGTATTCAATTTAGCAACATTACAATTCGATTTATAACAGTGCTAAATTGACGATTAACTAAGTCACGTGGTTTTTTTGGTTACCTTTAATTATTTACTAAGACTGATGGAGTACTTATAGTAGTAGCAAAATTGACCTTCCTTATTATATACGATGAAATGATCCTCATTAAAAGGTGGTAAATACCTACGTACCTAACACTGCGAGATTTCAACGGCCCCAATTGTTTAAGTTAATAAAATCACTGTAAATATTGTCACAAACCATTCAGTTGTATTACTATCTTCTACCCTCAACTCAACGTAAGCCATCTGGCTGTGATCACGGCGGTCACCTCACAAACTTCACTTTTTTCCAACAGCGCCGCGTGCGTGAATTCATTTCAACTTGCTCTAAAAACTCGCGCTTTTTTCCCATGCCCCAACTGAATATGAAATCCAACCACGAGAAAGTTATGGAAAAATACAAGGTTCCGCACACTTGTATGTAAATAGGTGTATAGGACAGTTTTTCACGACGGACGTTTTACTGAATTTTCTTATTTGTATGATGCTGGGTTAAACTAAAAGGTTTATTATTAAATTATAGGTACAAATGAAAGAATACATTGGCCAAACACCTTGTCTGATTGAAATCATCAGTAACGAGATAAATAGAAAGTATCATACAAGTCCATTTCAATGCATAAACCTCGGTAACCTACCTAGCTTATCGAGATTTATGCATTGAAATGCATCGTCGTATTAAGAAAATCCTTACCTACACATGAACAGGATCTACAGATTTATAGTTTATAATCTTTTTAGTTTAAAGATTGGAACCTCTTTCATTCTATTTTCAAAATTTAATAATGTACATAAATAAAAATAACAAACAAAAGAAAAACAAAATATAGCGCCAAAATTGTGAGTAGTTCGTTACGTTCGTACCGAAACGCAATATATAATATCCTGAGATACTGTTGATGTGTGTGAAATATCCAACAAAATACGTATCTAAAGGTAGAAATACAAATCTCAAGCCGGTACAGTCGGAAGCGAGAACTTATAACGAGTGGAGGCTGCAGAAGTTGAGGCGCAAGTCGTACAACTTCACCTATTGCCCATTGTATCCGGTGGAGCGGGCGAGGTGCGCAACCGGCTGGAAATATGTAACATTCTTATAGTTCAGAGAAAAATAACGCTTCTGGTTTGACTGGAAGCTGGAGCACGTTCCTATTTAATGAATTTGGGATCTAATAAAAGCTATTCTTGGTTATCATGTATGTATGTAGGTAATCAGCTTATATTGTTCCCACACATACCAACCTCCTCTCAGTGAGGAGCGTATCACGTGGTGTGGTGAATCCTTGGTTCTAGAACATGATTAGAGATTTCCTCACGATGTTTTCCTTCACCATCTTCTTCTTAGCGTATAGATACCAATCTCAATGAACTCGACCCAAAATTCGGCTACTTGTTTGGCGCCATCACCAACATCCACCAGATCCTGTGACGTGCAGCTAACAGGACACGTTATTAAGTGTCCTATCGTTTTTGGAACAGCACCATACTTGCTCTCCACCTAAACAGGTTTTGTTTAGTTCGCCCAAGATGGGTCCGTGTAGTCACTCTGTAACTTAACTCCAGGTTGAAAGTCAGCCGTTGGAAAAAATGGTTTGCGCAAGGAAACACTATCACGCCATTAGTACTATTTAGTAGCTTCAGCCTTTCTTGCGATCGTTCACCAGTGAGTGGGTACACATTAAAAACTGTTTCGGCTCTTAAGCCTTTGTAAGGTGGGTGGACCATGGAAGGCCATGCTCCTTTGAAGGCCAACTATTAAAAAATCGTAGTTATTGACATTTAAATACACATTCCTGCTACTACACACTAAGATCCTACAAACTAAAGGCCACAAACGTGGCGGCGTGTCGATCGTGTCGCTATTGTGGCAGTTTCATCCAACGTTTCGTAGGCTTCGGTCGTCGACGTTACAATTGTTATTCGTGCGCACAACAAATCGTACATTTTTAGTCAATAGCCTATTATTATTTCATGTTTTTTTATTGTGAATTGTCGTATTAGTATATTTTTATGGTACTAAAGAAAAAAGAACATAGCTTTGCCTCAATTTACATTAAAATATTGGTAGTGTTCCTAGGAAAGCCGGTGGTTCCTTATAAGGCCAATCAAAAATTTGACGGTTGGCCTTGCTATGGTGCATGGAACCACAAGGAACAGTCACAAATCCTGAACAAAGGAACACTTAATTTTTGGTTATAAGTAATGAGAAATTGTTATAATAATAATAGTTTATAGTATCTATTATTTATTATAATTATTATGACAAAGTTATAGTCATAATTAACAATTTTGGCCTTACAAAGAACGGACCCATAAGAAGGCCATTTTCGATATAAAAAAAAGATTGCAATTTCATAATAAAACCTGATGACAAGTTATTTAAGGCCAATATAATACTCATTACCAATATTTTTAAATAATTTATATTAATACATTCTTAGTTATAGAATGGTGTTCAAGTAATGTTCGTAGAGTTTTTTATAGATGATAAGAATAAATTGAGCATTTAATGCTTCGCTTAAATAATAGAGCTTATTATGTAGTTTTAGTAAAAGCGGATATATTTAATGTTACAACTCTATTTTTAAGTTTAACAACAGATGTATAATGTTGGCCTTGTTTGGAGCCGTGTTCCATGCAAAGCCATTTGGAAGAGCTTTACAAAACTTAAATTTAATAAATGTTGTTTAAAGTTAGGTAAAAAAAAAAGATTTTATACGGTGGACAATAAAACAAAGTATTACTTAATAATTTGTTTCCTTCATTTATCCAATAAATAAACGAATTAAAAGTATTTACTCGTTAGAGTGGCCTTCCTTGGCCACCCACCTTACATAGTACAAGAACGTGGTCGTGCAAAGGATTTTGTGTATTGAATACCATAACCCATTCTCTGAAGCATACCGCCGCTCTACGAACTAGGTACTGGTGGCGCTAATCATGCTTGTAGATAATAACATTAGAACAGGATCGGTTTCTTTGAAGCAGTATATCCTAACTTTGCATGGGCAGCACAAATCCACGCGGGGCACGGAAATTACTACGCAGATAAAGATGCCGCCAGACGCCAGTCCAGTAGTCCGTATAACGTCAGGCGAAGCACCGTACTCCCATGACTCTAGTAGCCAAGAAGAATGTCGCGAGTGTCATTGTTTCAGCAGAAAGATCCTAAGGATCTCCACGGCGACCGGTCCTGCGCCTCCCGCATCTAGCGATTTCTCGTGACCGTCGGTCACGTAGTCGTCGGTTCACCTTGTCGGGGGCAGACCCACGCTGCATCTTCCGGCGCGTGGGCGCCACTCGAGAACCCGTCGACCCCATCGGGCAACGGTCTTACGGTCAATGTGCCCGGCCCACTTTCACTTAAGTGTTGCAATTCTTCGAGCGTGAGTGTGAAGTTATTAAACTGAGTTTTGAATTTTCACCGAATGTTATAGACCTGTCCAGGATACCAAGATATTAAGGGCAGTTACTTTACTATAAGTATTATACTTCACCATTATGCCAATGCCTGTCTTCCTGCGAACCCACGAGTTGGCGCTTGTACCACTGGGCCTCATTTCACATCGCTTGGTAATCACATCTTTAACATTAATATCAGAAAATGCTTGAGTATCGTTTATATTATTATATAGGTACGTATTATACGCTGAGAAGGTGTAAGGCGATATAAAATTTGGCAGAGGTCTGCCTATATTAATAGGCATACCTACTCCTAATGGAACCTCAAACCGTGCGGTAGGTATATGAAATTCAAATCCTTATGCCAGCTGGCATTCGTAAAAACAATACAGTCTACAACCTCATATAGATACCTACCTACTTCATAAGACCTCAACCCAAAGGTCGCAGTTCCATTTAAAAAAATACTCCATTATTTATATTTAAAGGCTGTGGCGGGTGGTGGGATACAATTTTTCCACCTCACAACCCCCTCTCCCCTCCCGCGCACAATTTGTCTTCAATCTTACTCGACCTGGGAGAGAACTCCCCCCTCCCGTGTAATCAGTCGCCCCCTCATCCCCCTGTACCGCCTTAGGTAGACTTAAAGGTATATAGACTTACCTCGGTGTATGTTTATATTTTGTTCGTATTTTTCATGATTTACTGTTGGAAGTGAAGGGCTCTATGTCGTAAAGAGCCTTCAAAGTCCAGCAGAAATGCTACGGTTTTATGAAAGCTTCTGTTAAGTAACTCTCTTTCAGTGTAGATATTGTAGATAGTAAAACTAAATCGAAGGTCTATGAATAAAAAGTCATCACGACTGATATTCGAACCCATCCTATGACTTCAAAGGTTTTATTGTATGAAGTATCTTGTAGGCAAAAGCAAGACCGTAGTGACAGAACTTCTCGTATCTTATAACACGATTTACTTAGTGTGTATATGATATATCCTGCAATAACATTAAAAAGCTATGCCTATAAACACATCACCCAGAAGCCTCGGTTTAAGCAGTCACAAGAAACCACATTCACAAACGCGCTTAGGTGTCTTATTCCACTCCTAAATCTCCGTAAACGGAAGCCAAACAACGACTATAATTTAAGTTTAAAACAGTAGGAAACATACGGCGTCCTCGGCAGTACGGTACATAACGCGCGCACAGAGCACATAGCGGTGACCCAGTTCCGCGACCTACTTTGCCCGACCAATACCTGCCGCTTTACCTACGCAATCGCACCTCTCAGGTAACGCACCTCTGCCGTCCCATTGGAAGACTCACGACCAACCCGCAAACACCCACACCTGCCTCATAACACTGCAGGTGCGCACAGGTACAATTCCCACCGCCTCTGCTCAAACCACGCCCCTTTTTATCGAGCTGCGCAGGTAACCTGCGCGCTGATTGGTCGACGCAAGGTGCGGACAGGTACACCTGTCAATACAGGTGTATTTCGTATTACGAATGCTGTTCTCAGTTCCGCGGCTGTTACCGGAGCAGTGTGACGTTTTTTGTGCGGTTTCGTTGCGGTGAGAACTGAAAAATTGTGCGCATGTGTTGGTGCGATTGATGTTTCCTTGAGGTGTGCTAAATTTAGTACTTAGGTGGGCGCGGCGCGTCCTTGGAAAGGTCAGGCGGGTGGCGGGCTGGCGCACCACGGTACGATATTGTAGACCTTTGTTACTAACTATATTGAACTTTGTGTATTCTATATTAATAAGAATTTCAGAGAAAAGGTATTTTAATGTTATCGAGGGAATTCTCGAGGCTTAAGATAAGTCTGAGTATACCTAGTCTGAATAAAAGAACTCTCATCAGGCTGTATGAAAATGTTGTTTATATTTTTATTTTGGTAAGTGGTGTATTTTCAATATTCATGCTAAATCAGAATTTTATACTCCATGTTTAAACTCTTACGTTGATAGATACAATCACTATATCCTAAGCTTCAGTAACTTACCTAACTCACCTTAACGAGCTGTATAAGTCTTTTCTTGATTGATGATTTCTAAAAGTATATTCTTAGTGCTTAGAATTTTGTTATAATGAGCCACATGAACACTATATTTTTGTACGCCTACTGGCATAACACAGCGCGTTACTTCTATGTAAGATCTGCAAATATTTACCTGTGTTAACAAATAAAATGATTTGATTTGATTTGATTTCTGAGTTATGATATTTTGTGTATTTTTTTACCTTTACAAAGGCTTCCGTGGGAGGCCAGATAATGGACGCTAGTTTAAACCTTGACACGCTATACCATGCGAGGATGTTAATCTACAAATTTTGAAGCTGATACCTACTTACGTTATCTTATAGAACATTAAATTAAATTAAAAAAATAAAGGAGTAAATTGCTTTTACTTTGGCTGTACCTACTTACCACCATGGCTATAAATGCTATGATCATAAATAAAGCTGCAGACTTTCCCATAATATCTACCTGCCTCTACGAAACACGAAGCTAATAAAGTTGTTTAAATACATCTCAAGTCGCAATTCCCAACACATCTCGCCTTGAGAGAACAAAAACTGCCAATTATCTACCTACCTCCCCTTTAAGGTGGGGTACAAAACGACTCTAGTAAACCTACGCGCAGGTCCTAGGTAATGACACCACGCAGTTCATGCAGAAGAACCACCTGTACCTACACATCTAGGCGGCAGCAAATTAGACATCATCCTGTAACCACAAGACCACGTTTTTCCTTCATAATATTTATCTACATAAGTAGTTTGTAAATAAGTAATATTTATTTACTTTTCAACTAGTTCGAAGTTGCAAAAAGTTACAAACACATGGGATTGTAGTTGCCAGAATTACATACCTACATAGAGTTCAATAAGTATAAGTATGTTTTATGTGGAGAAAGGCCATAACATGGGCTGCCGGCAGAAGTTACCACCCACCAGACTAAGTCTTGCCGCTAAGCGATTCATCGTGTCCCGGCATGATGTCTGGTAAAGCCGTACGGAGGACTGGTCTGAGCAGTTGTGTTGCGAAGAGAGCCGGGTATGATGCGCCAAATGTTGTTGTGTCGGCAGTTTTGTCGTGGAGAATCTCCAGATCAATCTCTCTGTGGCGTAGCATCGTTGATCGTGTTGTTGAGTTTAACATTGCATCATCTCTCTCAACTGCCGTCTCCCTTCCTATTCACTAAGTTTTTTTTAGTGAATAGGCTAAATAAACTAGCGGGCTTTACCATCAACGATTGCGGTCAAGCACTAGATACCTAATTATTAAAAAATCGTAAGCGTGAAGGTTACAAACCTGTACCTATCACGTTCTCTAGGTACTTTTATAAAGCACTCTTATGAAGCACTTTTCAACAGTGTTCTGTAAAACACCATCTATATTATACTAATAAATAAAACTGCAGAATTTGTTTGTTTTGTGGCGATATTGATTAACTCGATACCCACATCACTAACAATCGAACTAGCAACACCGGAGGTTCGCACTCTGTTCTGACAGGACGAACGGGCGCCTAGAAAATTGTAAAACTAGCTACCTATCTGTTATTCTGATATCTTGTGCCATTATAGAGTATAAGGGATACGGACATTTTATTTCATACCGTCACCCTCCTGTTTGTTTAAACGCGCTAATCTCAGGAACTACTTACTGGTCCGGTTTGAAAAATTCTTTTTGCGTTGGATAGCCCATTAATCTAGAAAGGTTTTAGCGGAGCATATAAAAAAAAAACAGATCGACACCTTTACGGGGTGAAACCGCAGAGCGCAACTAACTAGTAGGTACCTACACGCTATAAATCCATGCGAGATGTTAAGACTAGTCATGATTTCATAGACACAGTATTTAAATCTCACGAGGTGACGCGTCTTTTACTTGTGGTACCTATATGAACTAGGTTGTAAATGTGTGCGTGAAGATTGTGCTCTCACACATACATAAACATTAGTAAAGCGCGCGTTGCATAGTGAGATAAAAATAAATTAATTCTGTGTTCTATTGAATACGGAACACATTTCTGTTCATCCGCTCAAGCAAGATGATGTCAACACCTCTCGATATTTTCCATTTAACTTACCTATGTTGGCGATAGCCTGGCTAAACCTTCTGTCCCTGTATTTCATGAGAACGAGTGCTGGAGTACTCGGGGGGTGAGGCGGGGGCTGAGGTAAAAGCCACTTTAATTATGAAAGAAGATTGAGCGGTAGGTAATATGAAGCTGGGAGACGTAGTGAAGGGGGGGAGGGGGTATAAGACCTAGGTATCTAGGTATTAGGTAGACGCCATTTTTAAATAGGGTAGTTCATTTGAAACGGTTTGTTGGGCTTGGTAATGAAGCTTCATGTAGATATTAATGTCAGAGCATAAATAGTTTTTGGAATACGAAAGTGAATGCTTTTATAAAACTTGGATCCGGCTCATTTTACTACTGCGGTATACAGATTCAGATCATTCGTCTTTCAACTTTGCTATCTGTCGTAGTGGGGGTTGAGTTAGAGTTATCAGCAGATATCTTTGCGTGTACTGAATTTTATAAATAATGATATTCTTGAAGAAATAATGTCATTTATTGTCTAGTTAGGATATTTGCTTAGTGGATTGTATCGTTTTACTGTGAGACTTTAAAGACAACAAACTCTAGACTTTAATATTCATTTGGACCATTAACTGTTTAAAAACAAAAACAACTCACCTCATGCCCTTCACTAGAACTCATAAAATCAAGGACCCAATTCTAATCCAGTTAAGAGTGAACCCCACGAAGCGAAATTAAATACTAACATTGTAGTGCACAATAAACTCTGACGACTCAACTATAAAGTCACCTCAGTTGAATTGAAACTAGACTGGTTGTAATCTCGTTACGGACCAAACACTGTGTTGAAACAAGACAGGAGGATAAAGACAGAGAGAGAGCTTACATTATTTTGTTGGATTTATAGGTATATACTATTTTTGACAGCCCTCGAATCTGTCAGCGAATTGGTTGAAATCTTATCTGATTGAAGCCAATCTGGCTGAAGGCACATGTTGGAGTAAGACTCCAATTTAACTTGTGGGACATGAAACTTCTTGGTAAGCTTTGGCTTCTGACTACCCATCATGGCTGTCAAAGATATATCAGCATAATGCTACCAGCATTAAGTCATTCCTTATCATCATCATCGACGAGTGAGTAAGTGGCCAAGAAGCATCGGTTCCTATAGTAAGTGCTTTTCCCTAGGTTGTGGTTGGGTATCACAACCTGATGAAAACCACTCAATCTCCTGTTATTCATTATTTTGAACTACCTCATGTGCATGTTCACAACAATTTCCTAAATATTTTCAGCGATCTACGTATTAAGCCATACCTCATAAAATTCATGCTCAGACTAATAAAATGTTCGTTTGGCAGCCAAAGTAAAAGAAACGTTGGGATAACTTAATGTTGACAGAGGCCATACGAAGTCACCTAAGCAGTAACGATAACTCATGTGCATCGTCCGTACTATCACTAGCGGCTCGTAAAACCGCCGAGGGTAGTGGACATGGTGGGTGACGGAGCGGGCAGCGGGAATGCTCATCTATATATATAGTATACATATATCTTAGTATGTAGAGAGCTATCGCTTGAGACTTTGAAACATAAACGGCGACACGCGCAAGTCACTATAATAATATTTCTGCCCGACGCTTCAGGGGACACAGGCATGTTCTTATGTGTATTGCAATATCTTGAGTTCTAAATAGTTTGACAGGTGCCTATCAGAAAATTTAAAATTTTAGAAAAAAAATTTAGTAGTTAGGTAATTACTTTTATTAACTTTTTCAAATTTCATAGTTAGTTTATAGCAATCAACAAATATTTATAGTGCTAATCGTCATGCGAGATCGTGGTCAACCTGAAAGCCTGAAAGCAGTGATACAATCGTTGATAGTAGGGCGCACTAGTTTATAATGAGCCTATTCACTCTAGCACGCAGCAGACGGGAAAACCGCTGCAGGCAAATTATTCCAGTCTGTCAATGTACGCAGTATAAAAGACGAGGCAAAACGCTTCCTCCGGATCGTAGCGGTGTCAACAACGTAAAACTTTTCTGATCATGTATTAGGTACCTCTTGCTAACATGGCAGTTCTTGAAATTAGTGTAATCTAAAAAAACATAATACGTAACAGTTACGTATTGTACTTTACTCTCAACTTGCCGATACCCTGGATATCATATCATGATGGGATATGTAGCCAGCAGGGTAATTATGTAACACACTATCAGTAGCATTGGGCTTCATTTTGACAGTTGAACAACATTCATTGCGTTATTTAACTTATTGAGCAGATACATTTTTCCGAATGTAGAAAGCAATGGATTAGCAATATGCTTCAAAATGATTCCTATTGATAGTAATAGTATGGTACACAATTAAGGTAAGTACATGGCTACATTAATGACGCACGTCTTGTGTTTTGTTTCTCCAATTACTTTCCGCTTCCCGCGGTCCCCTGTCAGCATACCAGCAGCCCAGTCACGTCAGCGGCTCCAACTCTCTAACTCATTTTATACAGTGAATACTGTCCAATTTGGAACACGCACATACAGAAAATATAATGTGATTTTATCTGCACTACACTCGCGACAACTAACTAGGATAGAATAAATATCTGGCCTATATAGTTTGTCGACATTTTTAATTTTGATTAATTTTGAGCTCATTTTTTATTCTATTTAATATCCCAGAAGACCTTCTAGTATTCTTTTTTTCTTGCCTAAAATGTTCTTACATTTGACTTAATGTTTGTTTATCCCATATTGCATGTCACTTAAACTAGGTGTTAGAAGGTGCTTTCTGTTCAATATTTCTCACTTTCGTAGGTATTATGAAAGATATATTTAGGGTAACTCGACCTTGTTAGCAGCTCAAACTTAGGTAGACTTAAGCTCAATCAATGGAAACTCTTTTCTTCAGACTCTTTGAGAGGGACAGAGATATCCCTTCCCTCCTATCCCTTTTAGAACAAAACAAATATCTCATGAAGGAATTCCGCACTTTGATTTTCTTACTTTTAATTTCCAGTATAATAACTGATATATTTATACATATAATATCAACCCAATTGAATACAGCTTCCAACAAATACTTTAACTAAATTACAGTCCAGTTTAAAACCCACACGTTCCGGTGGCACCTCTGTTTGCGGCTCTCCCTTGTTTGTTCTGTTAAAATGTTTGCCTCCCCGAGTGCACTCGATGACCTAGAAATATGGTGTGTGTTGTACCTGAGATTAATGGGATTTTATGTATTATATAAGTACGTATGTTTGTTGTTTAAGTTACGGACAATGTAGGACATGTCATCTCATCAGGGATTTGTCGGCTTTCAATCTAACCGGAATGGTGTACCTACTTAGTACCTGATGGCACAGACTTCTCAATCATTAAGAGGATACTTGCATTCAATGTCTTTTTTGTATACGGGTATTGATTTCATCACAATCTGAATCCTTTTGCAGGATATTGCTAATCTATTGCTTTATTTGTTCGAAAATGTGTCCTCTCAACATTGTTAATAACGTAATAAATGTCGTTGAACTGGTCAACTGAAAGTCATTGCATTAGTGTGTAACCCCGACTTACGGACTTTATTTGTCTTTTCATTAGAAACGGTTTTAACGTTCTAGATCGTTATCACATTCATAATTTTTTACCTATAATTTACGTAACTATATCTATTATTTTGATTTAAAATAAGATATTTTGTGCATTCTTCTCCATAGGTACCAATGCTTTAGAATAGGTAACTGGTACCATCTTTTTGACTGATTTATTCCTTAAAAATTCACAAGTGCTTGGTTTAGGTACTTGAAATAAATGCGTTTTAGTTCGATATTGAGATGTAAAACTCCATAAATTCTGACAAACTTTCCTATATTTCTCCGAACTCCAGGGTTCTGACACATAATATTATGATTCCGATTACCAACACAAGCTGACCACAACAGAACCCTATGATTAGCGATAATGTTATGATATGACCACAAAAACTACATGCAATAATGCGCCAAATGTCTGTAGTTCTTAGAAAAGCATTTATTAGTAGGGTCATACATACTACCAGCGATTTCAGAAATTTACTTGAATACTTTCCTATTGAAATGTCTAGTATAGATTGTGTATATATTGAGAGCGCAGTAGATACAATGTTATATTTATATACAGAAAAAGACGTTCCATACTAATAAACCGTTAATTAATTCTATAATCAGTTATTTCTGAAGTAGCACTGCTTACTATGAAAAAAAAAACTAAATCAATATTCATTTATGCAAACTAGGCAGAGAATTCAACGTTACATAAAACATTCGTCTAAAATGCACGTCCTTTACCACTTTTTATTACTTTTAAACACTTCCTAGTGCGTTTAAATAAATATAAAAACAATGTCCACCCGTTAGCACTGGAACCTCACTCAAATGTTAATACCAGCCATATTAGCGCTCACTCAGCTTGGAAAAATCCACCGATTATAGCTTTATTATACACCACAATTAGTGTAATCGTCACTGTTGGTTACACAGACAGATCGGCTGCGGGCTGAGATGCTGAGATCGATGGGAATACTGGACCAGTGCACTTACTGATCTTATAAACACTTATTTGTTTGTTGTAACCGTGACGTCTTATAAATATGTGAGATAGATACTGCTGTATACATACTGTAGACACTGAGGTATTACTACTACTAATATAGTTCAATGACTGTAGATGGTTATTGACCGAAGATTATAAATCAGAAAGTGAGTTTGTTTGTTCCGCTTTCACGCCGTAACTACTGAACCGATTTCTTTGAAATTTTGCAGGCACAAAGGTAGAAGTCCGGATCAAATAATAGAGTGCTTTTTATCCCGGAAAAATTTGATATTCCCGAGGGAACTCTAAAAAGCGCGATGTAACCGAACTCCACGCAGGCGAAGCGGCGGGCGGAAAGCTAGTGAATAATAATCAATAAGTACATTATGTTATTAAAATACGCCAGTGGAAAAAATATATGAGAAAAATGGCTGAAAACGTCATCGTACTAGCGCATCAGCACCACGATGGCATTAATGCCTCGCATCACCTCGTAATACAGCCTTCGATTTGTCAAACCAGTTGTTCGTAAGTCCATTCTTGATTCACTTCTCAAGATTTGGCATGTTTTAGGCGAGAGTGCGCCATCTATGATTGGTGTCGCTTTCCATAAGGTGAGATGCAAACTTTTTTAATTCTTTACTCTTTTATTTTTTTTGTCTGTTAGCTTATTATGCATGAAATTGTACTAAAATGGTTGTAGTAGGAACTTGATTTATAGGCCTGAAACAAGCCCCATCCAACACCGGGCTCCAAGCCTATAATCCAAACCGTCATATCCGAACTCCTCTCCAAGGTGGTTATAAAAAACCTGCCCTCCCGGCGACATTACCCTCTTTATTACATTCCGAGCTCTCAATATGTCGGCCGTTTTTGCCTGGTCCGTAATGTCCAGAGTTATAACTCGTTTCAGGGCGAAGTAACTGTCTGCTCCACCGCCCCTGAGCGTGCTAACAGCCTGCCCCAAGTTATTTGTGAACTGATTGGGTTTAGGAGGCCATCATAAGGTAAAATTGAACTGATTGGAAGAATTTGATAGAGGTAGTTTGCTGATTTGCTTGTAGAACTAATTTCCTGTAAGAGAGCTAAATTATAAGAATATCAGAAGAAAAAACCTCCTCTTTTTCTTATTAAGTCAACAAAGCCACTGGTTTGCATGCCTCTCTAATCAAAAACATCAAGATGTGGGATAATTTAATAACATGAAATACTTCCAACTTAGCCGATCGATCATTCTAGAATGCTAAAAACTCACAAATCGAAATTCTGCAACGTAAGACATGTCTACAAGCATGTTTCTATCAAATCTCTTTCACAAACACTCTCTGTTATATATAAAACAAGGCGAGTCCGTCTGTCGCGACATACGTAAAATATCATATCCGCCTCTTTGATCAGTTGTTGCTAATTGTGAAGATTTTCACACGAATGTTGGTGGAATACAATTTACTAGTTAACGCATTCGTGAAAGTATTAAAGGAACTGTCAGAATATTTTAACTTCGTAAAGTGTTATATGTTATGGAAGTTTTAGAGCACAGCTATTTGGAATGGGGCTAGTGTTTGTGCGAGAAGTATGTAATAATATATAATATTTGAAGACTTTTGGAGGCTCTACTCTTAAGGTCATTCTCGTTCTAAATATCGTTGGCACTTGGGACGGTACATTTTTATTAGATATAATATTTAATTTCGCATACGGCGCAGGTGTAGGTCCATTTATCAGGCTAAATTAATAACGAAAATTGTGTAAATGGATAGCACTAACATAATTTTCGTTATTATGTACTGTTTAACTAATATCTTTTTAATAATACCTTAGCACAATTTTAGTTTAGAGTCTTTTCAATAGTCATCAAACGACAGCTCAAAATAGGATACGAAATTCTGTGACGAGGGAATAAACCTTTGGTTGGAAGGTTTGAAAGACGGAAGTAAGACTAAGAAAGCTGCGACATCTAGGACTACAGAACTAGGATATAGAAGAGCCGAGAGAGCAGTAATCCAGCAAAAGATTCGCCGGTGAAGATTGCACCAGGCAGCGACGTCTTTAAACGATGCCCAGCAGAGTCAGTGATTACCCATCTCTCAACTAGTTCAATACTTACTCTAGGATGCTGGAGCAAGCACAGGATGATCCTAGAGTAAGCATTGAATTAAGATTAAAGAGCCCCACGGTTTGGTGCCTTTAAAGCTTTCACGCCTTTTCTACAAATATAACGCCCTCCGGTCTACTTCTTGATATACATGGTCACTGTAGCACCTTGAGACATGAGGCTACAGGGGATAGCCTTGGGGTTCATTCGATTAATCGAGTCTGGTTTTACCACGCTGGAGTCGGAAAATTTCAGTCAATTTTAGATTTAGTCAATTGTAGAGTCCATTAATAGACCAAAAATATCTCACTGGAGTACCATCGTGTCGAACGCCAGACTAACACACCCAATAATATTTACGACAGAACATCATAGCCAATTTGTTCGCAACACTACAGGATGTCACCGCCATACACAAACGTACATTTTTGTCAAATTAAATGAGTTCCCGTGAGTTATGACCACTTTTATTAAAGAAGTCGTTAAAATTCATGAAAACATACCTCTACAGGTTAAATATATCAGGTTTTAATAGAAAATATGATAAACTATTTATGTGGCTGAAGATTTCTAAGGAAATGTGTGGGGTGGTCAGGAAACTATCATTATGCTAAAGATATAAAATATAATTGCATAACGCTGGCTGTAATCAGAATTCGTAGATATGTAATCTGATAATGACAGTAATTATTGCTCAGAGGTTGTTGGTTCAAGTCCGGCTAAGTGCATAGGTAAGGATTATTTCAATTCATGTGTATGTAATGGGTTTGGGTTTACCTCGGACATTACTGGTATTGGTGAAGGGAAACATCGTAAGAAAACCTGAACTTATAGTTAGTATAAATCTGAAATCATCAATCCATCTTGAACCAGCGGTGATGATTTATCTTCTTTGTACGGGAAGAGGCCTTTACCCCACAATGGGATAATAGGCTGTACTGTATATACTATACAACCATATCTATTCGACCTGGAAAATAACTGTACAATGAATGTGAAGGTAACTGCTGACTTTCACTATTCAAAAAGGTAGTTTCAATAAGGTTCCAAGTAAATATCGAATACCGAATGCCAAGAAAATAAGAAAATGCCGAACGGCGTAATGCGTAAAGGAAATGCCGAATAAAGTGACATCTTCTAACTTTCTTTCTGTGTTAAAATAATTATTCTCAATAATATCTCATGTATAAATACTAATTCTTTTTTAAATTGTCATCGTCATCTGACCTCATATGCATCAATAGTATCAAATTCCTTTAATTGAAGTTTATAAATTGCTGGAGTATCTGATACACTTTGTGTTAATTTCATTAGACATTGATCGATTGAAATGCTGCCTCTACTATAAATCTTAGAATGTGAATCACAAATGTATTTAGTTACATTTTTGATCTAGTTATTAGGTTATATTAATATTTTCGTAAACCAGAATACAAATATTGTGTCAGAAGAAAATGTGTGTGTAACTACGTGAACGTGTTGCTTCCTACTTTAACTCAATACAGCTCTTGTGATGTTTTAGAATCATACATTTCATCATTATTATTTTGGTGTCTTTGCAGACGACAGTTGCGTTACGTTATAAATAATCGTACGTAATGTAAAACGATAACTAGGTACACTGTCTTGGAATCAAAAGATGGAAAAAGCGTTACACAAAAATCTCTTTAATCTTTCTCTTTTACAATCAATCAAACATAACCAGCTAGATTATTAAAATCTCAAAAGAAGTGAACGCAGAATTATACAAAAATTACTATGCAAGCCGACGAGCTGTTTGCTATATGTGACTTGTTTTTGATATTTTGTTCCAGGACATGCTGCTTTCCATATCGCGTTTTTCACCGTTCACCATTTGAAAGCAGTGGTGATGAAATTATTTACACAAAGAAAAGCTTATAAATCAGGATTGGAATCTACGACTTATAAATCAGGTACTGCACTATTATTCATAACGGCTACAGAGCTTATAAGTGGGTACAATACGTTACAGGAATGCATAATGTGAGCGGAGTAAGATAATCTGCATAGCGCCCACGCTACGGGCCCACACTGCGCTGCGGCCGCGTGATTAGCTCGCACTGCGCTTTAAAAGCCTTAAAAGGTGCCGAAGTACGAGGCAAAGATTAGCTTAGTTATAGAAAGTGCACATCTTTAAAAAACAAACTCTGTAGAACTATTAATGTACGTCATTAGACCAATCTTATTAAAAGTCTCACAATATACTCGACAAAAGAGTATATTGCGAAGAGCAGGAAAAGGGACACTTATATCATTGCCAAGAAGGAAAACAGAGGCAATGAGAATAAGCAAATAGAGAAAAAGCAAGAAGAAAGTGCACACCTACTCCAACAAGAAAACAAAAAGTAAATGAAATACAAAATCAAAACATTTATTTCAAGTAAACTTATTACAGGCACTTTTAAACTGTCACAAGAACTCTATGGAGAAGAACGAGCAACAAATTTTACAGACACTCAAAAATCATAAAATAAATATTTACTTATAATTTATTCATTTAGGTACAAAATAGGTTCGCTATATGCCTCATACGAATGCTCAGAGTCACACAAAGGGCAATGGAAAGAGCTATGCTCGGAGTTACTCTGCGTGATCGAATCAGAAATGAGGAGATCCGCGGAAGAACCAAAGTCTCCGACATAGCTCTGCGAGTCGCTAAACTTATGTGGCAGTGGGCAGGGCACATTGCTCGTAGAATCGATGGCCGATGGGGCAGTAAGGTTCTGGAGTGGCGGCCACGTACTGAAGACGCAGCGTAGGGAGGCCGCTAACAAGGTGGAGCGATGACCTGGTGAAGGTCGCGGGAAGCCGATGGATGCGGGCAACACAGGACCGGTCAGCGTGGAAAGCCTTGGGGGAAGCCTTTGTCCAGCAGTGGACATCCATAGGCTGAAGAAGAAGAAGAGGTACAAAATATTTGATTCGCTATCAATGGGCCTTATAAGAAGGCTTAGGGTCACACAAAGCGCAATGGAGAGAGCTATGCTTGGGGTTTCACTGCGTGATCGAATCAGCCGACATAGCCCTGAGAATTACAACACTAAAGCGCCAGTGGTACGGGCACATTGCCCGTAGGATCGATGCCCGATGGGACAGACGGGTCCTCGAGTGACGACCGTGCACCAGAAGACGCAGCGTGGGTAGGCCCCCGACAAGGTGGACCGACGACCTGGTGAAAGTCGCGGGTAACCGCTGGATGCGGAAGACACAGTAGCGGTCATCATGGAGATCCTTGGGGGAAGCCTATGTCCATCAGTGGATGTCTTTCGGCTGAAATGATGATAATAATGATGTTGATTTTATATACCATTCATGTTGACGTCCTCCGTGGCGCAGCGGTCAACAACACGCCTGCCTACGACGTGGAAGCCCCGGGTTCGCTCCCCGGCCAGGTCATGATGGAATATGATCTTTTCCTGATTGGCCTGGGTCTTGGATGTTTATCTATATATGTATCTATTATAAATATAGTATCGTTGATTAGTATCCCATAACACAAGTCTCGAACTTACTTTGGAGCTAGCTCAATCTGTGTGATTTGTCCGTATATATATTTTTTTATGTTGAATTTATCCATGTGAACACAAGGCAGAAAGACATGCACGTTAAAAGCGTCCGTTAGGCAAAACATAAAAGAAATTCAGAAATAAAAATAAGTCTCGGCAGCTCAGATGTGACCAGTTCCCACTGACGGTGCTCAGACAATCAAGTGATCAAGTGCGCAGCAGTAAGATGCTGCGACCTATTCTCTGAAGACACGCCAGGCTAGACCACAGAATAGATAGTACAATTGTGAAACTAACTCTGAGAGAATAGAAATAAGAAGGTATGTTTCCGACCTATGCCGTGGGTCGGTGGTCTGTGGCGTTTGAGTGTGGCTCATTACTCGGCGCTAATGAATGCTAGCGCACGACACAGAAGCTTTGGGAACGGCAACCTGTGTACAAAGACGAACTGTGCAATATAATACGAGGTATACATGGTTGTGTTACTGTTAAATAAATTTGATTTTTAGAACAGTTAAGTACTTTGAATAGAGAGCAGTCGTGGCCTCATGTTATAAGCTGCGACTTACCCTTCTGTCGCTTTACTTTGTATAAATAATTTCTTCACCACTGTTCTCAAAACATCGTGAGGAAATCGGCATGTCCTAGAGTCAAAACTTCGAAGATATGTGACTTGTACCAACCCGCACTGGGTTCAGGCGGTAGATTACGGCCCACTCCCTCTTAACGAGGGGAGGCCTGTGCCCCAGGAGTGGGAACATTACCTGTAGGCTGATTGGCTGAATATGAAGAACTTTGAATTGGATCCGAAAGAGAAACTATATATTCTCAACATTTCCTACTTTTTTTTCTTTGTAGGTACGCCTAATATTACCAGTCTTTAGAGCACTGTTGACAGCGATGCAGATGAATTTTGTGATGCCTATTATTCTTTTTTTATTTACTTCTTTTGATATATACAGTATGTTAAGAAAACTCTGTCCGACCCATAAGGATAACAAAGGTTAGGTGTTTTATTATATTTGGTCATGTGTTTACATGACCAAATATAATTTAAAATTTTAAAATTTAAAATTAAATTTAAATTTTTTTTTTAATTTTTTTTTTCCCGCGAATTAATTCCAACTTCCCCGAAATTTGGTAATTTTTAAAAAAGTGACAACACCGGTATTATTATGAGCAAATAGCGATGCGACGGGTGCTTAACGCACATTTATTAAGTTACCTCTTTTTGCGAAATAATATTTATTTTTTAGGTGGATTTTTTTTTTTTTAGTTTAGCCCGGTTTTGTATCCATTAGTAGAATCAGTTATCGATACCTAACAACACCTTCACGGGTCGGACAGGGTTTTCTTAACATACTGTAAGTGTATATATATAAAACGAAACCTAAAAAAAGAACATTTCCAAGTAGAAACTTTAGACTTATTATGTAATATGGTCAGAATATGATGCTGGTCTAGATACTTCCTTAATACTCCATAACAAGACTTACAGTTTTTGCAATCAGGATGGACATTTATTATCAAAAATATAAAACATTGTAAAACGAATAGGTACGTAGATGAAATATTTAATATCTCACAGGGATAAACCTTCCCTTTTCAATATATGCCATACATCACGGCGGATTACGTCTCAAATAACGACCATACAATAACATATGAAGCAACGTTCTAATTACAAAATTTTAAATCTTTTGATGGTGACGTCAGACCTTCATCAGGCCTCAAAAGATCTTTATTGAAACCCTGCCTTCAATTAACTGACCACCCTCTGTATAATATCATGTTTGGTTATGTTTGTTTGTTGTAACATGTTTAGGAGTTTCTTTATCTTGTGCTTTTTAAACTGTAATCAATCAATAAACATTCATCTTGGACTAAACATGGCTAAGTTCTACTTTCAATAACGAAAGATATCTTGACATCATTCCCATCTGATTCAGTACCTAGACGATAAATGCTCTTCATTAATGTCATGCATTTACTAAACCAAACTATTTCTGCCGTTAGGTATTCCATCATTTTTGTTTTCATAATTACTTTAAATAAAGCAATCACATCGCCATGCAAAATAAGTCAAATATGAATAAAATGGACAGAACCACGGGTAAAGGCTAGCACTTAATAAAGAGGCACGTTTAGGGTTTTCATTACACCATGTATAATGGCGCGTACAAATATTTTTAATCCGCTGCCTCATACATCTTCCGCAGTTCATTTTGCTGGACATACTCTTGCTAACATGTTTTTGATGCACACAAATCTAAACTTTATCCCTTCTACATGAAGTCCATTTTGCAACAAATTTTCATTTACAACATAATATGAATTTTTCACACGGGATTATACATCATATATGAAAACATTTAAGGCTGAAAATACTTTGCATCTTAAAAACTGAATAGGTGGCGGGCATTGGGGATTTTTTTTAATGTGTGGATATTGCATCGACGTGCCCGTGTACGTATTTATGGACAGGTAAATATTTTCACAGCGAATATAGAGGTTATGTATGTTTACACTTAATATGGGTGGAAAGAGATATCGCAATGGCCTGGCTGGCTGGAAACATCCATTGAATACGAAGCAATCAACTTATCAACATTACCTATTGCTAACTTATTACACTGACTTGGCTGATCTTCAAAACTACTCCTTTCGTATAGTGTATGAAGTCTTTCTTTTATTGCATAAAAATGAAGGATATTATATATTTTATTGTTTAACTTTTAGTTAACCAAAAGTTTTCATTCTAACAAAAAATGCAGGACTTTTATGAATTTGGCAAAATAAACAAAGATGTTTCTATTATTGTTCACAAGACACTACAATACGACTATGAAGTTCCAATTAAAGGTTGTACATTAGAGTCCGGAAACGCGCTTCACCTACCCTATCCATATTCGTACACAATTGAAAATCTCTTACCCAAAACAATTGGCCGACGGTGCTAGGGAGTAGGTAATTCTTTGCACCCTCGAAGCCACGTGGCGGTTGATAGTCACAATTAGCCACGGCATTCAAACATAGTCACGTGAGGGAAGAACCGTGTGCGGGAAGTGCGGGAACGAGAAGGACGCGTGCGAGAACTGAGCCACATTCGCAACACTACCGCTCCACTGACCATGAATTGAAGAATTAACTGTTTAAATATTGTGAGAGAGATAGGTCAGTGACTGTTCTCAGTACTGCAGCTGACGTTTGATGCTGCTCATTGATTTAGAAAATCAATAGAATGCTTTTCCAAAGTTTATCGAATTACATAATGAGTGTCGCCTTATCACTTTTATAAGAGGCCACTGCACAAGTAGATCTGAGAGGTAATTACGTTACACTGTGTAATAGCAGGAATGACTTTCATTTTGGCAGTTCAACAACCTTAATCGCGTTGCTTATTTATACTGCTGACCAATTTTTCAATTTTACGAACATGAAGCAATGCAATATTTTCCAAAATGATCCAGAGTATGTTTGATGCCTTATGCAAATGTTGAGATTTTTAAATCCACTAATTTTTAGTATTACCCTGACACACTTTCAAAGGTTTTGGTAGTATCTCTACCAGTCCACAACTAAACTTGACATGAAATCTTCTTTCACGCCCACATAACATATCAAACAACTACTCTAATGAGTCGCTGAAACTAAAAACAAAAACATAAAAATGACGATACAAAGCCTCTATCGTGAACCAATTGGATGTAAAAATATTCTCACAGAACACATCTAAGAGAAGGTAATGACGCGAGCTCGATATAAATCTATACATAATGCTTATAAATAACGGACTATATGTACACGGGCTATTAGGAAATGTGTATGGGCAGAATAATAAATATTCATCAGGTCTTCTGTTTGTGCCTATAAAAACATATGTGGGGAAATAGGGGCGCTAGTGAATGGTTAGCGGAGTTTAATGAACAAATACCGATCTTTATTATGGTATAATTTGAAATTGGTATTAATATAATGTTGGGATTTCTTAAGATTTTAATTAAGTTAATTTTGATCTAAGTAATTTGTGAAATTGAATACAATGCAGCCAAAATGAATGAAAAACTTCGACGTTCTTGGGCTACAAAAACACACGAGATAAAGTTCCTTGAAGAAGTCAGTGAAAGCATTACTTTACAACACGCAAAATACCTCATTTCCTTATGTATAAAAAAAAACAAAAATGTAGTACAAAAACACACTTCATATAAAATGACTTGCACGAGTGCATGTGACGCTTATTAATGTGCAACATTACCACAAAACAGTCTCACCGCCACTATGGTCACTAAGTGACTTCGTGTGTCCACGCCACCTCCAATTTAGTGGCGCGAACCAATCATCATTACCCGAGGGTCAACCGCGATCAAAATAAACACAACACCGAACGCACCTTTATTTAGAAAGAGACAAAAATATATCCAAAATCAGAGAGTAAAAAAGATAGAGAAATAAGTGGGCCAGAGATCGTAAACAATTGTGCAAATGAAATATTATGTTTATAGAGTTAAGGTGTATACTCTAATAAAATTACGTCTTTATCCCCCGGCCTGAAGATAAGTTCTGATTCTCTTATATTGTTGCCGTTTTCATTACGGTCTCGAATATATTTTGTGATGAAATTTCTTTTATTTTGTGTAGGTGTTGTTTTCCTTGCTTCGCTAGTATTCCAACCCACATAATAACGTCTTGAATGAAATAAACTTAAATTACTAAAATAATGTTTTAAAGACTGTGAATTTTCATCTATATCGTGTAGGTAAGTAGAGAGTTTACCAACTTATTATTCCTTCTGGTGGTACCGTAAATAACATAATTCTTTCCGTGCTAAAATAATTCTTGCACCTAAAATTACAAAAGGATTATTATTAAGGAGATTGATGGAATAAATAAGAAAGTAACTGCTTCTGCAACATTTGCTTAACACAATTTCGTATGTATAAATATTTGCCCATAAAATGTAGCGAGATAATCAAACTCATGGCGCTTTCTTTCATTTTATAAATTTAATTCGTCCGTCACGGAAAGAGTGACCTTTTACCACGTGAGACTGTCTATCACATACAAGAACAGCACATACGCTGCGATACATCGTTGTAAATTGACCGTTACACTTCAATTTCAAAGTACAATTTCGTGTACTCAACTTGACGCGTCTTGTTCCAGAATGATTTACGTCACAAGACAATGCAATCTATTCACAAAAGCCATAGTCCAAAGAAAAAGAACACGTAGACTTTTAAGAATTGAGTTGAAATTCGAATGGGGTGAGCATGGAAAAACTAAAGGAGCTCTCACATTTCACTGAAAAATGTGTAAGAAGTAAGGCAGGGAAAGCCACGGGATCCGTTATAAAGACATATTATTCTTTTGAGCGCGGGACGGTTGTCGAGTCGCAATAAGTCGCAGTAATCCGCGCAAGGTATAGTGCGCGAGATTCAATTGTCATTGTTTGCCTCTCGGCCCTAATGAAAAATATTTCGCTGTACTTTTTTTGAAAGTGTTTTGAGCTCTTTCAGTTTATTCTTTGTGAGAAAGGTTTTATGTTGCTTTAAAGTATTCGTTAGACATAGTATTGTATTCTAGGTGCTTTAGTAATAAGTAGACACGTCGGTTGTGGCTTTTGGAACTTTTGGGAATTCTGCTAAGTTACCTATATGTTATTAATGTATAATTTTGTGTTCTATGTTTTTAAGCCACATAATGAGTTATTTTCTTGTTATTGCAAACGCGTTCAAGTTACAACTTAACTTATCTACTTGGCTATGTGATGAAAAAAAGCCCTACTTAACAAATAAAGCAATTTGGTATGCTTGGATGTCATCAGTTATAAACTTATAATGTGACGGAAGTGATGGTGAAACTATTTTTATTTGTAATACAACA
Organism: Sesamia inferens; assembly: GCA_037179545.1. NCBI lineage: Eukaryota > Metazoa > Arthropoda > Insecta > Lepidoptera > Noctuidae > Sesamia > Sesamia inferens. The sequence goes on from CM073927.1 coordinate 33,232,313, forward strand.
TCCACGCACACATCTTGCTTCATTTTTGTATTTGCAAGTTAGAATTTTCAACTTGTTCGCGAGTTCGATTGAACAAAAAGCATGTTCAGATTTCCTGAAAGTGTCGAAAGCATTTTGGCGCGGACACAGTCGGCATAGTGGACACAGTGGACATAGTGGACACAGTGGCCCAAACAAATTCAAAACAACCATAAATCAGGAAGGCACAAATAAAAAACCAAGGTAAGCGCTCCTGTTGTCGGTCGCGCCGAGCTGGGCCACTTCCGTTCGCCGCGGAAGCGACTCTATTGGCGTAAAAAGCAGCGAGTCAACGGGGCAGTTTGTTAGAGGTTTATTGAAAAGCGAACATTGATAAAAGTGTTCGACGACTCGTTGTGCTGTCCATGTTTGAATGTAGCACTTTTGTGTAAACGTTAGGGATTTACGGACGTTTTTCGGTTTTGGCAAAGTATTTTTTCTTGTAACTTTTTTGCTTGAATTTACCAAAAAATAAAACTTCGTAGACATTTATTTCTTGTCACAGCGCTTACACTACTTATATAAACGATTTCCTAATTATGCTTTGCATATAAAACCTACGGTATCTCACAACAAACCATATTTTCATTCCCACACAGCATCCCTCCACGCGAGCGCACGCGCCGCCATTCGGCACGCACGTGTAGCGCAAATTAAAAACGTTTCTGCCGCGAGTGCGATTATTAATTACCGATAAGTCGTGCGCTCACCCTACCCCGTGAGAGAGGTGCAATTACCGTGCTTTGTTCAAAACCGTCTTGGTCTTTTTGCTTTTGAATTTTAAAACGATTTTGTTTAGTTAATTGACAACGAAAGGGCTGTATATTTTCGGTTGAGTCCACCAAAAGTTTTTGGTTATATCTAACAATATCGAGTTTTTGTTGGAATCATTTTCAGTAACGGACTAGATGAATATCTCCAGAGGGACAGTCCTCTTAATTTTAAAAACGTTCAGAATGATCTTAGACCTAAAATACGTTAAATGTTCCTCATTTTTAGGGTTCCGTAGCCAAATGGCAAAAACGGAACCCTTATAGATTCGACATGTCTGTCTGTCCGCCCGTATGTCACAGCCATTTTTTTCCGAAACTATAAGAGCTATACCTACTGTTGAAACTTAGTAGGTAGATGTATTCTGTGAACCGCATTAAGATTTTGATGCAAAAATAAAAAAAAAATAATAAATATTGGGGGCTCAAACACATACGTGTGTGGTATCTATGTATAGGTCTTCAAAAATTATATCGAGGTTCACGCTGTGACCAATAGGAGCGGATGGTATAAATAAAATATATCGAAACCTGTGCGAGTGAAACCGCAGGGCATAAAAAGCTACAGTTTATAATGTTGTGTGTTTGTTACTCATCCACACAAAAAACGGCTGAACGGATTGAAACTAAATGCTTAACGTCAGGGTAAAGTGAAAGCCGGCCCTTGGGTCATGGGAAATATCGACCGGCCGTTTAGTAATTTTCTTAAAGATCATGAGCACTTGGAGCCAATGGCCCGAGGGTTTCAACCCCAAATCGCTGGAAAATATATTTATTAATAAAATGATTATGTTTACTTCGCGGAGATATTTCACAGCCACAGCAGCAGCAGCCCAGCACGCCGACCTTAGAAAATAAATAAATAATAATAAATACCCTGTTTATAACCTGTTTATAACCTCACACATACGATGCTTTTTTCAGCGGGGTTAATTCCGACGTTCATACAGCGAAAAGCCATAGTAAATGATATAAAAATCATTACATTAAATACCGTATATTTATTACACTTGGACTCCTTTATGCCTTACTAACGAGCTTCAAAGCAAGTACCTACATCACCAATCTCCCACAACACATAATCTCATTGAAGTCTGGCACACATCGGGAGGCTGTCCACGTGGCGTTTTTAAGATCAGCCGCCAGATAACCTTAATGAAAAGATCCCTACGGGCTGATAGCACCCCGGTGAAGTGAACGGTGGTACTGGGGAGGCAGCAGTAGATAACGTTCACATTGATAGTGGTATGTCGATATAGTTTATTGTAGGGAATATAAAATGATGAGGACAATATAGGTATCTAGTTCAGGAAAACTTAAAACACTTCAAACATATTCCTGAGCACCTGGTAAGAGAATCAAGGAGTAGGTACATAAGGGTAAACACTAAAATAAAGTAGTATATATCTGAGGTATGTAAGGATCAGAAAGCTGAGAAATTCTTTCGACTAAACTGATTGAAATATTGAAAATTCTTCAATCAGTTAAAAAAAACGTTATTTTGCCAAAGCTTCAAATACTTATCTATTGTTAAATTCTTCAACACTTTGTACAGTGGGGTCAGCAGCTCACCACACATGACAGATGCCGCAGACTGATGCGCGCCGATTGTGCGCGAATAGCTTCTAAATTACTTCAAGATAACATCTTAATGCGACCTAATGTTATTGCACTTTGATAGCGATCAAAAGTAGTCTCCTGACGGATCTCTGTAGAAACATTCCAGTTAGGCAATGAATCACAGCTAGTTATATGAAAGATAGGCTGGTACCTATGCATTCTGTGTACGTCGCTGTAGATTGACAGACTGTTTTATGCCTAGATTTCGGATTTCATTCTTCCTATATCTATGGTTTTAGGACACAGCTCCGTTACCTAAGTAAAACAACAACTTTTAGCTGGACTGCTATTACGATTTAACAAAACTATTAGTGACATAATACAAAATGACAGATCGGCAGTCACAATAAGCGCTTGGTGCCACAGAAACCACATGCTAACACCGGACTGGTCGCAAAAACAAAGCGCTAGGGCACCTCTAACTAATTGGTTTAGGTCAGGCTATAAATGTAACAAATTCGAATTGGATTTCAAGAGGAACTGCGACCACTTCTATGTGCTGATGGTGAGGTAATAATCCTACTCTCCACTTCCCAGAAGTTGACTGCCTTTTGAAGATTTTCCCTGAAACCTAAACTAAAAAAGTCCCTATTAGTATGAAGTAGAACCGACAGAAAAGTTCACGAATGCTCTTTTATAACTAAACGCCAATTCGTGTGTCTTATAACAGAACACACATTTTGAGGAAACCTGGACTATAAGTCTGAAATCGCCAACCCGAATTAAGCAAGCGTGGTGATTACGCTCAATCCTTCTGTATGAAAGACTTGGGCCCAACAGTGGGACGATAAAAAGGTTGATGATGATGATAACAGAACGTTCAGTGTACCTGCAGTTTAGCAAGTCAGCTAGGCAGGTCGCGAAGCATAGTTGTCGCTGAAAGGTAGCATCAACGAGTGGTTGTGTACCCTCTTCTTTTTGTCTTCTCCGTCGGCATCCTACCTAAATGTTTAAAAATAAAATCTAGATTTCCTTCGCCTAAGTAAAATTAACTTTTTCAATATTCTTCCTAAGCTTTTAATAACATTTTGTTTTTATAACACAAACATATTTAAAACTTACTGACTCTTTTAATAGCCAGTCATGTGAAAAAGCAACAGCACATTTTTAATAAAGCCGTGCACAGAGCTGCGATTGTGCGCGAATGAAAAGGCGATTAGTCGCGGCGCGTCCCCTACTCCCTCACCTATTGTTTATCGTGGACGTACCTACACACTATTTCTACTTATTTAAATCTCTATAGATCCTGTGTGGAGGAAAAGGGCTTAAATGCGATTGATTGTTAACGCGATTTTATTTTTAAATGAACGGTAATTACAATTACTAGCTCAATAAAATTACTCCAAATATTTATTCCTAAAAGTATTTCATTTTTTTTTCATCATTATCAAACTTTTTTTTTATCGTCCCACTGCTGGGCACATATCTTCTCTCATACAGAGAAGAATTGAGCGTAATCACCACGCTTGCTCAATGCGGGTTGGCGATTTCAGACTTATAAAGTCCAGGATCCATCAAGATATTTTCCTTCACCTTCAGCCATTGGTGTCCAAGATATACTTAGAAAGTACATATAACTTTAGAAAAGTTACATTGGTATTTGCCTGACCTGGAATCGAACCCGCACACTCACACTTGAGAGGCTGGTGTTTTAACCACTAGGCCACCACTACTACCTAAGTATTGCTTAATTTAATTGAAATCGTTGTAATTTTTATGACAGCAGTTGGAGTTTAAAGAACCGCTGTTACAAAACTCACCATAAAAAAGTCATCTAAAACAACACTGTTAATATTATTTGCTTTTATTGTATAGTATTATCATATTATAATGAGCCTTTGTTGCTTGAGCCAAATAAATAAATAAATTACATATTAATTTTCGAAATCAAAAAGTTACCTGGAATTCACTTACGTCGTTTTAACCCCAGATCGGTTTTAAATTCGGCCCACACTGTAGCGAGCTGCCCGCGCGTGCGAATTTCCGTCAGCCGCCATTGTCGACGTCATAGAGGGAGCTAAGCCGCTGTAGAATCGCGTGCGATTAAAGAAATCTTGTTTTCTGTGATGAATGGATTTCAATATTGTTGATTTGATTTCTAGGTACATTAAAAAAAAAAGAAGTTGATAAACACTCTCTCTTTATTTGTATGACTTTGCATAACGTTTACAAATACATTACAAAAAAAAACAGCCAAGTGCGAGTTGGACTCTCGCATGAAAGGTTTCGTACATTATCTATAACGTACGTACGTAAGTACACACAATTGTCTGTAAAAACGTCTGTGAATTGGTAGCCCTTCTTAAATACTAATTATTTTAATCCATTTGTAGTATTTTTTGTTCTAGCTACAACAGAAATATATCACAATTGTCTAGCTATCACCGTTCATAAGAAACAGCCTGGTGACAGACAGCCCGTGTTTATAACAGGGTCCTTTAAATCTTTGCGCACGTATCCCTAACAAAGGAAAATTAAAAATACGATACTGATGCTTTAATAAACTGAGCTGCACCCACAACCCTTTTGGTCACATAAAAATAACAGTGCAAAAAACTTATACATAAAATAATGAAGCATTTTGATGAGGTGTAATTTAATTTCTTTACACCCCGTTCGTAACACTATAATTTTTTGTAGTACATAAAAAACAAAACAAATTACATATCTACGTACATAAAAAGAAGACCGTTAGTCGTTACGTTTAGATAATAGTAATACTGCAAACCCTCCACCTATACACACCAACTACTTAATTAGAATAAAAATAAATTCATAATCACATGAAATATTGCAGTCGTAACTAACAATAAGTGCAATTTTCCACGCGATAAATCTTTTAATAATAATATTTAATGTCGATGACGCGAGCGAGGGCGACTCGCACAATGCGACGTGCGACATTCGACGCGACACAATAGTCGGGAGATTTGACGCGGCCGATCGTGTGCACCTTGCCTTTGTCCTAGTCCCCTTGGATTGACGCGATGAGGTGAGGGCCCTCGGTTCCAATCGGGATTTGATCAGTAACGGTCATAGTTTTGATGCTGAGCGCTGCGTGGGTCGCTTTTATGTAAACTTGGCTGACTGATGCGGTTATGATAAATGGTTTGACTCTTCAATCCCTTTGTTAAAGCCTCTGTTACTATCTTGTTTAATTATAATTATGGGCTTCGATATTTAACAAGCTGTCGTCATCAGGCTCGTCCATTAAAACTTGTATATTTAATGCAAACTATGCATTTAAGTTTTTTAACCACAAATAAATAAAATATTGCGTGTACGATTACCTACTTATCTATATGACATGCTTATGTTACGTTTACTAAATAATTATATTGATTTTAACACCTTTTCTCTAAATTACTAATGTGTACCACGATATAAATGATTTTCTTATAGTTTCATCGACATAATCACCCCAAGTAGGATCTGAACTAAGATCTCGTGTTCAAGCTGAATTTTGTAAATAACAACCAAAATCGTTAGGTCAACCAACAACTTCTACTTTATGTTTTCAGTGTTCATTGTTACTAAAAGAACTTCTAGAAGCTTTGTAAAACTTCGTGTTTTCAGAACAAAAATTAATTCATAATCATGAGTAAGTATCGTCCATCACTTCGGAGCTACCCTTCCTCACCGCTATTCGCATGTCCAGGGGCGCAGGGGACATAATGCAGGGCGCAGAGGAGCGGCAGAAGGGCGCAGTCCGCTGCAGCACTGATTTTTAATACAACTAAAATCTATCTCCAATATCATATATGCTGGTATATCGTATAGTAGATGCTACGTTTATATACCCATATCATATGTTTTAAAACTTACGCGATTTTTTACATTTTGTCCAAACTCAAAATAGTTTTCTTTCACAACTTCAAACTTATTTAACATCTAGAAATAAGTCTCTCTCCTTCATCTCAGTGTTAATCCCAGTCGTATCCGAAGCTTTGGAGTCTAGGGTCCGCTTTACCAGTCTAACTTCTCATTTTAGCTAAACTTCGATATTTTCCATGAAGCAACTGCCGTTTGACCTCCACAACCAGAAGGCGATATCGAAGCATTGCAGTTGGCCCAATTGTAGGACTTTTGAGGACTACAGCAACCCGTAACGACTGCCATTAGATGTTCGTATGGCAACCGGGACCAACAGCTTAACGTGCTTTCCAAGGCACGACCAGACCAGTGCAAATATTCATATTCATGCATACAAATATTTGCACAGCGCGGGGATCGAAACTGCGCCTCCTTGCGCAGCGGCCGCGTTCGCTACCGCTACGCCACGGAGGCTGTCAAACATCTGGAAATAAATATCGGGTTTAATTTGGTCGTGTCCTTTGGAGGAGAACCAGCGTGAACCTCCACTGTAAAGGTCTATCAGGGCCGTGTCCGGGACGTGCACGGGCCGTTCTCTCCGTCATCTTATATGAAGTCATTCCCATACGTCCGTGTCGGGGACGGTGACAGTACCTGACACGATCCTGTGACATGAACATGGCTCTGATGTCTGTGGATAAATTTTTACCCGTTTACATACCTTAGTTCCCCTTGACATGAAAATCCAATGTTCCCATGTATCATAAATAATCTTGCTTTATCTTCTTACTGTTATGTTGATTATATGTGCTGTTCCACGTCGAACGGTTTAGACTTTTCTTAACTGCTAAATATCTACTTTAGTAACAGAATAATAATTACAATAATAACACATTCACATCAGGCAAACGGCACGTGAAGTCATTTTCACTTTGTATAAAATCAACCATTACTTACGTGTTCACCCCATTCACAAGACTACCCTACAAAATATTATATTAAATTACCATAAAGCCGTGAGCACAACAGCGAATCAAAACGAGAACATCACGGATATCGTTAATTTGCGTCTACCAGCTCTTTCAGTCAGGGGAGGTAACGATGTTACGCAGTCAATGGTGGTAGTGTAAGTGTATTACCAGCTTTTATGTTTCTTAAGATCTGTTGCTATGGTAACCGGACACCTTGCGCTTTGAGCGGGTCTCAGGCTAAATTTAATTTTAGGTGCTTGTTTTGTTTACGTACCTACTTGTAGGTTTATGGAAAGATTTGTCAACACTGCTCAACTGTTGAAAAATTGTCGTTGAATGCAATGACGGCTATACTTAGTGTCCAGAGCACATTGTACATCTTTCTACACGAGCTAAACGTACAACCCCGTGAGTGTGCATTATAATAATGTACCGTGCGTGTTCATTCAAGGTGTTGATTGGGCTGCTCCGGTTATATAGCGCATCAGGGTCTCAAGCAGACTGCTGTGTGATTCTGTAACCAGTGAGATGATTAATACTTAGTTGAAGTGATCTGCAGCATACTGTTGTCATTCCAACTAATCCTAAGGGTTTGACATTATTGACAGCTCACTCTGAGCTCACTTCACTCACATTTTAAAGGTGAGATTTTACATAATCGGCTGTTTTTAATCTACTATGCGAAAACTATTCGTATCCCTGATGCACGCTAGCTCCAGTGGCATCCTGAAGACATTCGCGCAGAGATGTGATTGCCAGTGCCAGAAGATTGACGTATGGTTCACATACTGGGCTGCCAATGTATGTAATGTGCTTGTGAAAATTCTTTAGAATATTTTATGGTATTGAGTTTTGGCCGAACTAAACGATTTATTTTTATTAGTTGTGGTTTTATCCACTAATTCAATTATAAGGAAGAATGCTGATACAACAGTTGCAACTGTTAAACTATTAATTATCATCGTCATCATCATGTCAGCCACAGGAAGTCCACTGCTGCACTTCCCCAGAGATTTCCAAAAAGTTCGGTTGAAGGCAGCCTGCATCCAGCGCTTCCCTGCGAGTCAAGTCATCCGAATAAAAATCATTAATATTGTTCTTAGTTATTACATAAAGCATGATAGGTACAGGTGTTTCTTTTTAGTTGTTTTGTCAGAAGTGCATCGTGAAACCTCTTGTTCCTCATAACCAAGACCCCAAAATTAATTCCCCCATAAAAAATCATACCGCCATCAAAACTCAACATGAATCTCCTCTCAAACATAAACACTCATAAACTGATCTAAATGGTTGTTGTCTACAGAGTGTCGAATATTGGCATTTTATGCACGAGGTAATGATTCCAAGGTGGTTTATAGACTCTTGGACCATAACCTTTGATTGGTCTCCATTAAGTAGGTACTTAGTTTTTAGCATTCAGGGTTTTTTTTATTATATTTCAGTGTCATTACCTTGTGACCTGACCTTTGATGGGTAATTCAAGAGGAATAACAAACCAATCATTGTGGTACATTTCCGTAGTTATACGAGTGTCACAAGGTCTGGAATACATACATTGTGAGTGTTTGATTGCGAATCAATGAGAACGTTAGCATGCCATCTTATTGAATGTGTGTTAAGTGGCGAAGTGAGACAGTCTCACAGTGAGATATTTTGTAATAATAGAATTCTAAGTTCGTAAGTGACATTTCTCAGAAATCAGAAATGTTAACTTTTTTTTTTGTTTCCTTCCCAACTTTGTAAAAAAGAGCTGAAAAATGTTACCTTTCTACGACTCAAATAAATCAACACAATTAAATGATATCAAAATTTTTAAAAAAATACATATATATAAATATATATCATATCTCTCTTAGTTCATAGTTTGAATTGTTAATTATAATCAAGGTATAACAATGATCACTATTGAACATAGTACCTACAGTTTATAGGTTTTTAAAAATGATCATTGCAAACTGAACCTGACACAAAATAAATCAAAGTATGAGTCATGTTCCTCCAGCTCACATTAAATGTTCATCTCATACCTTCGTAACCCTCGACGACATTGCAACAAACAAAATAGTCAAATCGATCTTTATTGATGAAATAAAAGTGCATATAAATTTTATGAAGTATAAACGGGACATTTCTAAAAGTTTATGGGCCGAACACTCGTGGGGAACTAAGTACCTAAACCTAACTCAACGCACAATGATATGCGTCGAAACTTATAATATAATATTTATTTTCAAATTCCAACGGCAGTTTTCTTAAAATAGACCTTATAATTTCTGGAACGTGGGGAGCAATGTATAGCTTGAATGGAAATTGAACGCAGTAGGGTTGTCCCAATGCATAGTAAAGGAGTTACGGTGACCATAAATTTAAGTTAAATTGAAGACATATCTATTAATGTGCGTTTATTGAAGTGTTTATGTGGAGGTCTTCAAAGTCGCGCCTCTTCTATTTAATGGACCAACGAGATGAATTTGCGTCTCACGTCTTAACTAAACTTACTCACTGTGACGGTTCAGAACTTTCTAATACGATTATGTATTAAAATGAATATTTCGGTAATTGTTTGTTGACGAGGTGAACGGAGTTACTTCAGTCAGAGCTCATTGAAGTAACTTTTGATATTTGTATTAAGTGATTTAGTTACAGTTTGGGAGTAGGTAGTTTTGTTTAGTATAATGACGGGTTGTAATAAAATAAATATTGGTCTTGAAAGATACTGATTGTGACTGACTCAAAAACAAGTTACGTATAGCAAAGCTTAATATTACGTAGGTATAATAATTTGTAGCCTCTTTGATAAAGCTAAGTTCTTACCATAACAAGCGCTATATTTTAATACAGAGTGGTGCTGACAATACGAAAAGTTATTGTGTCACTCGTGCTCGTTAATAGCTAAACTGATGACTAGTAACAGCACATCAAGCTGCTACAATCTGTTAGTTTTCTTTATTACATTTTCAACTTTATCTCTATAGTATTAAGGCTCAAAGTTGATTGGGAATTTTTGACAGCTTCTGGTAGGTCGACCTGCTGTCGTCCGTTGTTTTGGCATTTTATAATAGACAGTTTTTTTCAGAAAGAGTTGAAGAAGAGAGTGAAAGAATCAGAGTGTTTTTTTTTTTTAATTAAGTGTCATTTGGGTTTCGTTTTAATAAAATATTCTACTCAGTAATTAAAAATTCCAAAACAAAAGTGTTGACTGACTTTTGGTGCTGATTTGTAGGTACCTACGTAATTTTCTCGTTTTGTTTAAAGCGTTTCATTCATTCATTCCATTCATTCATTCTCAGTCTGAATCTATCGAGAATTCAATCAAATATAACCAAAACGTTTTTGTATTTATTTTTCTCATTGATTGTTGCTCAAACTAGGATACAATTTCAATTAAAACTTTTTAAACGAGTATTACTTTCAGATTACTTGGAAAACATTTGTGAGTAACCATTCAAAGACAAACCCATTGAAGAGGTCCATCGTCTCGACCACCCATCATTACCAGTACATAGGCTCGTCACAACACAGACGCAGGGACAGCGAGTCTGCTTCGGACGCGGCGCATTAGGCTCGTGACAAACGAGGATTTTATGCAAACTCCGCGCTGCCGCCGACACACTCCTTTACCGGTGAGGGAAGGGATAGTGTGGTGTCGATAGTTCGTGTCTAAATAACTTTAAAACTATTATCATTGATTAGGACGAAATTGAAATCAGCTCAAGAGTAAATAGAAATAGTTTAATGCGTTGAAACAAGATATATATTTTTTTAACTTCAACTATCAAGCCAACTTCGTTTGTTATATACCTCTACAGGATAACCCCATTGTTTGCAAATCTGCTGTTTTTTAGCATAGTAACATCGGAATATTTTACCTCCTGGTGGGTCGTAATATCGTCTTCGTGTGGGCGATATCGTTCCCGTGTACCCACACCAGGATTCAATACATTCGCGTTTCAGGTCGATAACGTAAGAGTTTGTCTTGAGCAGCACGTTATCTTCAAACTTCATCACTTCTTTCATCTTCAATCCCTCCACAAAAGGTACGAAAGGGTTGAGGTCACATCGAACATTCTTAGCTTCGTCTTCCTCACAAATGAACTCATCCTGTGACAACAAGTTGGTCTCGTTCGGTCTCACCAGAGTGCCTATATCTACCAGCTTAGCGTGTGAATCGTATGGAGCTACATCATCTTTCCTGTGACAGACTCGCCCACCGTCAGAGTAAATTAAACAGTCGACCAAATAAAACGATTTGTTACGTATTGTGTTAGACAAGAACAGTAACTTGTCGATGTTTTTGAAGTGATTATATCTGATCGTTTCACACGCATAATCGTCTTCTTCTGTTATTTCTATGAAGCAAGATTTCAGGAATAAGGTTGGTGAAGTGAGCTCTGTCATGGAGGTGAATATGACCGGTGAACATGTTGCGGTACAGTTATACAAGGTGGTATTGTTCCTGGGTATGTAGGGGTCGTGAGATGGTTGTATAGTGTTGGAAGCGCTTCTACGTCTCACTTTTGGTGATATTTTACACACTGGTACTTGGCCCTGAAATATGAAATTTGATCCATGTATTCTCCATAATATATATAGCTTAGAGGATGAAAAGCCACTTAACAACATTGATTGGCAGGTTTTATAAAGAACAAACTATTAACGATGGGTACAACTACATAATAGCTATCGAATATATATAAATAAGTAGATCTTACCACATCTATAACACAAGTAATATCCCTATTGTAAACCTGAAAATAGTTTAAATTGTTAGTACTAGCAGTGATAGTAATTTTATTACTTCTTAGCAAGACAACGTGATTAGTCTTCTAAAATATCATAATATTTTTAATTATTAATCTTACCGCATCGACTTCACACATACAAAAATATTGAATTACGAATAAACATATAAAAATTACATTCATGTCAGTATTATAACATTATGCGTCTACGAATAAACATGGAGAAAGTCATACGGCAATAAAATATTAACTGCGTTCCGATCCATAGCATATTAATGAAATAACTAATTGGAAACTTCTTGATAACAAACACTTCCTATGTTGAAAGAACAGTTTGTCAAAATATTTGATAATTGTTTGACTTCCAAAGTCATCATCATCATCTCAGCGTTAATCCCGTCATCAATCCATAATACGTCCGAAACTTTTTCAGCTTCACTTTACCAGTTTGACTTCCAAAGTAATATCGATAAATTATCACAGTTTCACATCACTGTGAACATTCAAGTAGTTTAGGCTTAGTAGGTAAATAACATTGCGGATAATTAGTTCAACCACAGAGAAGTGCTAACTAGTTTAAAACAGCAAAATAGGTAACAAAATAAAAAGGGATCTGCTATTACATCAAATGAGTCTACGTATATATTTAACCAAAGTAATGTCAAAGAATACGAAATATTATAAAGCAACTGTCGGAAATGGTTTTTGTACACTGTTGTGTAGACTCTTTAGTTTGACCACTAAACCTTTGGGATTTGTCTCATATGAGATGTATAAATGTGCTATTTGAGAAAATACATGCGTAACTCCCTAATGCATTCTATTATATTTTTATAATATCATTTTATTTTTTGATCTTTGCAATATTTCTAGTGTTAGTTAACTGTTTGAGTCCACTCTGTGGCAAAGGTACATTCGCGACAGTTTTAGCGATAGACTACAATGTAAGCCGTCATAAAAACCGCCTCCGCGGTACTGCAGTCACTTCTTCACCCACTGACGCATGGATAGTAATACACCCACATTTCTCTGTTTTGAAGAGCTATCATATTATGACACTATTTTCTGATGCATTTATAGTTTTATGGGTGCAGGGATACTGACATGTTATATTAATATTTTAGCAAAAAGTCTTTGTTTAATAACGACCATAAGTATACTTCTATAACTATTGTTCTCTAAATGGTTATAAAGATCCAAACCATTAGTGTTGCGCGGTAGAAGACGGCCAACTACTTGCTTCTCATTGAGACTGTTCCAAAAATGTCTGTATAATTGTATATATTTTAGGTTGATTAGGCCGTAACCATGAACTGTAACTGATTTCTTATTTGTGTTTTATTGACATAACTTGGCATCAATTTCTGGTTCAATCGAATTAAACGTGGCAGAATAATCGTTCTTAAAACTAAAAATCGAAATCGTGGTATACGAAAATACCTCGATAAACACTATTATCCCAATCCAAATACTATAATACAAGTAAGCACAGAATTGAAACAGCTACACGTGACTATCAGCAGTCGTCAATACGTCCCAGTACGGGCCCACGGGAGGTGTCGTCGAACGGGGCCTTTACACCTCGTAAACGTTGTCAATTGAGCTTTATCGATAGTCTCCTGTCGCTGCAATGAATTTTTATTAACGTTTACAATAAGACTTTTAGATCTGAATATTATTAGTTTCTACACTATCCCATATAGAAATTCTATTCGCAAAGTTACAAAGTAAATACTGCATTTTGTATCCAGAATGTATGTATGTAATGTAGCGACAATGATGATACACAAACACACATCGCGCAGTAACTCGATTACATTTTCAATTTTATAAAACTGGGCGTCAAGTGTCATGAGTACGGCCATAATATTAATCAGAGTAGGGTAACAAGATTTGGAGCACGTAATCGGACGGTCTCAGCGGGGCGCGGGACACTTTATTAGATTGTCGCCCCAACCTGCCAGCGAACGAAAAGAAACGGACGATGGAAAAACATTCGCGTATGAGTTTGTTGCCAAATGTTGGGAGGTGTGGATTTGGTGTCATACGTATATTTTTTAATTCCCGAAGCATGTTGTGAAATATATTTAGGTCAGGCATTGATGTTCACAACAAAAATATGTAGAGTATTAACTTTCTTTTCAGCTTGAAATAGCTAATTAATGTGATCAACGAATTGAACAATTGACATTGTAATTTTTACACAATTAATATTGTGTTACATACTATGTATAATATTGTGATGAATAGGTGCTTTGTTAGCCCGAGTTCTTTTTCTTCTACTACAGCCTATATGAGTCCGCTGATGGACAAAGACCTCCCTCAAGGCATTCCATAATGACCATTCTTGTGCCGCATCCATAGGCTTCCCGTGACCTTCACCAGGTCATCAGTGCGCCTTATTGGAGACCTCCCTATGCTGTGTCTTCCGGTATATGGATTTCTTTTCTATTCTATTTTTGTTTGTGGCAATGGTGCCGATGTCGACAATTCTGCCAATGTGCAGAATTGTCGACATCGTGCTATGAGAAAACGTGCGAAGGCAAAGAAATGAACAATAAAATAAAATACAATTCTAACTCAATAATAATTTGATAACACTGTGTTCAATATGAGACTTGTAGACAAGTGTTAGTAGGTACACTAAAACAAACAATAATAATAATAATACGTTAAATATATTATGGTTAATTATATTAAATATGAACATAGACAAACACACAAAAATAATCATAATTTGATGTCATTAATACGGATAAAATCCATCAAAGCTTCAAAAAGCTTTGGGGAAGAATGTCTTAGTAAATATGGAAAGTTAGTTGGGACAGGGATATGTAACTTAGGAAGGCGACTATACAGATCATGGGCTGGATTATTATTGGAGCACTGGAAAAATATATGCTCCAATGTACCTTCATCCAGTCCACATTCACAGAGCGATGTGTCTCTGACCCGGATTTTGTGGAGGAATACCGGGGAACAACAATGGCCTATACGGAGGCGAGAAATACAAGATATTACCCTCTTTGAGGCGGTTAAAATCAAGGTTTGGCTGTAACATTAGGCTGTATTGCATGATAAAAAGCACCTTTGCGCTTACTTGTATTTTGCCACTGCACCTGCCATGAGGATAGCAAGTTCTTTTATAGCCAAGTTTCTTTATTAAATTTATTCCTATTGTTAACTAAGTACTTATAGACGCTATTAGGTATTATTTATTAATTAAATCAATTATTATAATTATTATTCTGTGGCATTACTTACTTATTTATTTTTTTGTTAATTTTGCATGCGCAATCTAGAAATGTTTGTGTGTCAATCAAAAAATTTAAATTTGAAACTTAGTGGGACAAAATATCTATAACATATTTTCACAGTAAAATGTATAGCCGATCAAAACATTTCCCAGTAACACCGGTAATATTAATCGACATTTCAGTATCTAATACTAATATATCGTCACTCGACGGCGTCACACGCAGATGGAACAATCGAATGACGCGCAATGACGTTTGCATAGCGGAGGGTGACAAAGCCACCGATTTTAACCGGAATCCGACTGGCACACAATAGTTCACAAAAAGTTGCCCTCACCTTCCCGCACTCCGTGCCCCTCACCTACAATAAATTACTCTCCCAATGATTTTTAGTCCGTGCGACACATTCGCATGATTTATAACGCGTGCGAACAATACTAACTGGTTACGGTGTAAATCTGTAAGCATTGGGGGTGTTACTGAAAAGTTTGTTATTTTTAATGTACGAATAGTAATTATTGTTGAACATATGGGCTAAATTTTTTAAGTAATTGTTGGGAGTGAATAAACTAAGTTAGAACTAACGTATATATATATATATATATATATATATATCTATAACCGTAAATAAAAAAGTTTATAAACGGCTGATGGAAATACAAAGAGCAGTTACTATATTTAAATTTATTGTGTTGATTCAAACAACTGTTGAAGTTTATTTCTAATGAAAAGTGTCTGGGCTTTCAAGGCTTATCAATCCATGTTTCATTAACTGTAGGGATATTCTCAACAGCTCAGCACTTTGGGTAGGTACTCCACAAGACTACTCCTTGTCCACAACTAACAAGTACCTTAACTCAGAAAGTTCGTCTCAACTTTGTTCAATAAAAAATCTTAATAACATGTACACAAATAAATCCTCCAGAATGGCAATTTACGTTTTCTCAATCATAAACATTCTGATATACGACTATGAACCATATCTTCGAAAACAGAAACATTGATATTTACGTCACCGTTATTCGAAACGGTATAAAAAACAAGCACGCCGCGATTGAAAACAAGAACATTTTTTTCCTCAACAGATAAGAAATCATCATTACCGTCAAATGGCAGGGGATTCTGAAATCCATTCTCGTCATTACTCTCGCGACATTGACTGCTCAGCACGCATCGCCAATAAAAACACGTCGGGACACGGCGGGACCTCCTGCCAGCATGTTTATTTTGTCACACCGCTCCCTACTCGCACACCCCTTGCCAAGGTATTATAATTAAGCTCATTTGTTATTTTTGCTCTATTCAGCGGACGCTGTGGCGCGCAGGCGCGATAAGCCCGCCTGTATAGGTGCATCATTAAAACAAGTTTTTGATGCGCACGCGACTCCGACCCGCATTATCTTTTTATCGTTGCACCCCATGTGCAGGGATTAACGTGTGGGACAGAGGTTGGGAACTTTGACTAACATTTCGTAAGAAACATATCGTGTAAATTAATGTTTCATAAAATGAATATTAAGTGCAAGTCTTAATTTATATAAAAATCAGATTCTACGTAAATACATTTGACATCGGTTTTTGAAAGAGTTATTTACGATAGAACTTATATTCTGCCGAAAATCATTCTCCAAAAAATCCGTTATCAACATTGTATAAGCCAGTTCCATTAATGCCATTCATAATAAAACCCTACTAAAGGGGTTCTAAAAAACTGAACATCACTGCATTACCTCTGGCTATATAGGTGCACAATAGAGCGCGCGCGTGTCACCCGTGTGTCACCGAACAAATATTGCATTACTCGCGTCCCCCCCGTTCCCCGCACGGCACGCGCCGTGTGTCGTGTGAGTCCATTGTTTCGTCCCCTGCACCGCTCATGGCTTGGACACCCTACTTGCTAATCCCACGGAAATTGCATCGTAAGTGGCACTGATTTTTTTTTCGATATTTTTTGTTGTGTTTAGATTTTAGTTCTATTCCAATCGTTGGAATTTTCCAACGATTAGCTCAATCCTAGGTGGGTATTAGGAAGTCCTAATACCCACCTAGGATTGAGCTATCCACGATTTAGAAAAGAAATTACAACAATAATTGTTCTAATTGAAACAGACTAAAACTTTCAAATCAATGCTTGAGTTTAAGGATTGTAGGGAAGTTTGAGCATGTTTACTGTGCTTTTCTTTATTAAATTAAATTAAGAAACCATTTTCACAATAGGTATATTATAGGGACTACAGCAGGTCAAGCTACCCGAAACTCTCAAATATCCTAATCAACCTTGAGCCTTAATAGTTTAATGTTAAAGTTGAAAATCTAATAAAGAAATTTGACAGATTGTAGTAGCTCAATGTGCTGTCGCCTGTACTAAAATCAATTCAATATGTCTGAACCACAGCCTGTTTTGATCTATGATTTTGCGTTGCATCACTTTAAGAAACCACCATCTGTTGCCTCAAACCAAGGGATGCAGCGCGACAGCGTGATTGATGTTACCCATCCACCAAATCGCTCCTTACGATATCTACGAGGATACTTCAAGTGATACCTACCTATCGTCTTAGAAATAACAGGAAATCCACCCCCATACACTTTATACTGTCCATGATTACATACGACTCATTGGAATTAAAATGACCACTAGATAATTATGAAAATGCACCCAAATAGCAATAAAGTAATTTTATAAAAACACATCGCATTTTCTTTATTGATGATCATTAACGTTACCATTCGTACCTCAAACCTTTCCTTTATGTATTAACAACAAAGCACATAAAATGGACTACACCATTTGTACGTTAAATATCAAAAATTCCTGCAATCCAAAGAAATAACATTGAATTAGAAAACAAAAGGGCTAAGGGTGGCTATCGCGGCCGCCATCAGAGCATGCGGGTGAGGAAATTATTAATTTGGACCTATTAACGTTACCTACACCAATTGAGGACAAAAAGGTCCCCTCCTACCTCGGAATACCTTTTTAATAAAGGGATATGGTAAGCTGTTATGTCTTTGACAATGAATGATGAGTTTTGGGAGGTCAGAGGTTGTAAGGAGGTACTGAGGGTTTCACTATTGATGAAGGTAAACGAGTTGAGAAAATATGTGCAAATACAGTCGCAGATGGAAACAGAAAACATAAGTTGTTGTTCATTCACCTCGGTAGGGTGAACTAACGTGATAAATGAAACAAATACCGGCCAAGTATGACTTGAACTTGAGCAAGAAGTTTTCCGTGCTATTTTCTATAAAAAACAGCCCATCTATAATATATTTTCTTTTATTCTGTTTACGTAGTTGTTATTATACAAAACAGCAACAGAACTCTATTATTTGTGACAATTTTAACTGTCTATGACGGTTCATGAGATATGAGATAGTCTGGGGACGGACAGACAGTGGACTCTTACTAATAAGGTCCCCTAGTAATAGGGACCCTAGAAACTTGTAACCAACTTAAAAAATTCTGCTGTGTGTTTAATATTGGAAAGATGATTCCTGTCTATTATCACCTACTCTGTTATCTGATTCTGCCATTATCAACATTTCACCGTTAATCCCAGTCGCATCCTAAGCTTTTTCAGCTTTGGAGTCTGGAGTCCGTTTTTACCAGTCTAGCTACTGATTTTGGCGAAACTTCGATTTCCGTGAAGCGACTGCCATCTGATCTCCACAACCCAAAGCCGATATCAAAGCATTGCAGTTAGAACAATTGTTGGACATTTGAGGGCTCCAACAACCAGTAACGACTGCTACAAGATGTTCCTATGGCAACCGGGCCAATGGCTTAACGTGCTTTTCGAGGTATGACCGGAACTGGAGACCAGTGCAAATATTCATATTCATGTATACAAATATTTGCACTCCGCGGGAATCAAAACCGCGCCGCCTTGCGCAGCGGCCCGCTCGCTACCGCTACGCGATGGAGGCTGTCTGATTCTGTTACATTATCACCAAATATAAACAAGTATGATTTTGTGGAAAAACAACTTTAATTCCTACGTAGTAAAGTTCATCTTACGCTACAACTTCAAACATTTTTATTACCTTTTCAATAATTCTAATCACCCTGATATTAACTTAATTTCCTTGAAATAAAGTTGATATTTCTTTAACACGAAATAGATCGGGGATGTGCAGCTCTTACTATATAACTTTTATTAGGCTTTATACGATGGACCTTTTATTAGGCCCTGGGCGGACAGACATGTGCGCGCACATATTCATGTCGCCAACTGATATTTGTCTCTCTTTTTACTAACATAGGATAAGTTTTTTTTTTTTAACTAATAATATATGGGCAGATGTATTCCTTGCCTGAAATAAAGAATTTGAATTTGAATTTGAATTTGAATTTGAATTTGAATTTGAATTTGAATTTACTATAGAGGTACTACAGGTAGGTGATTCATAATTAGTCCCTTGATTCGGATTGTTTCACAGAATACACAATAAGCGTAGCCACTTCAGAACATTAACACGACTTGGACCCAGCTTTAAAATGCATTCTTCCACATGTTTTACATACGAGCACCAACCCTAACTGAACTAGTTATCCCTTAAAATCCCTTTGTAGCATAAAATGTAGTTAGAAATTAAATAAAGAGCGCACTTTGTAAAGGTGTCGCCCGCAGAGTGTACGGGCGAGTCCGAACTCCGGCTAATAGAGAGCCCGCATAAGGAACCCTCCGAGATAGTTTTAAGCGTTTTTAGTGCACATCAAAAGGTAACAATTGAACCCTTATATGGTGAGTTTGAGGTGTTTTATTTTGTGTGGTAGAGTTGTGAGGTGTTAGGTTTCAGAGGGAGCATTTTGTTAATTAATTTATGCTGTGTACTTGATAACGTACACAGATGATTGACTATTGTCATAATCCTATACATTCCTGAAGCATACAACCAAGACACATTACGTTGAGTAATTTAATAGCACGAAAGCAGTCATTGTCATCTTAAACCCGGAATCTCCGAATGACCTTTAATGGTCAATGATGACAATTGGTCCATCTACTAAATATAATGATTTCACAAGGTGAGCCAAGTATGTCTCGTCAGCTGACTGTGATCAACAACAGACGAGTACAAGTAATGGAGGCATTTACACGTACCTGAAGCACCTCGGACCATCTACACGTACCTTGTGTACCTCGGACCTGGTAGATTTGGGTCAATTGGATGAAGATAGAGTATTTCGTTTATTCTTGAAAATCTTATTTAAACGAGTAAAATTTATTACTTATTATTTTTATTTGATTTCTCATATAATTTAACCAAAATTCATTATTATCTATATCTTATTCATCATCATCATCAACAACCTTTTTATCGTCCCACTGCTGGGCACAGGTCTCCTCTCATACAGAGAAGGATTGAGCGTAATCACCACGCTTGCTCAATGCGGGTTGGCGATTTCAGACTTAAAGTCCAGGTTTCCTCAAGATGTTATCCTTCACCTTCAGTCATTGGTGTCCAAGATATACTTAGAAAGTACATATAACTTTAGAAAAGTTACATTAGTACTTGCCTGACCTGGAATCGAACCCGCGCACTCACACTTGAGAGGCTGGTGTTTTAACCACTAGGCCACCACGGCTTACTAGGCCACCACCACGTTTTAAGGAATCTATTGAATTATTTTTTGTATCTATTAGCAGATAAAGAACACATGCCTCAATGTGATTGTTGGCAAATTGTAAAAGTTGGCCATATTAAGGCGAAAATGTTGCTTTGCTGCTTTCTTTTTCTAACTATTTATTCCAACATATCAGAAGAAATAATAATTATGAATCGTAAGATCGATTATATTCACTCATAAAAATAAAATAGAATTATAAATTCAATCCAGTAAACCCATCTAATCCAGAAATAATGTGTTACCACTTGTACAAGGTATGTGGTACTTGAGACAATAAACTCATGAATGCTCGTAGGTACTCGTGCGCACGGGCACCCTACGCGTCGCTCGTACCTGACAGCACCTAAACTGACTCAATTGGTCTACATGTGGGTCAGTGGAATAAGATGTGGGGTGGAGTAGGTTGCTATAAAACTGTTATAGGACAGCCGACAATAGTATTATTATAGTTTTCCTTCGGGCCTCCTATTCTAGGAAAATAAGAAAGATTTCATGTTTACTAATAATGTCTTGTTTAACATGCATTAAATAGGTAAGTGTGTATATTTCTTTCAACGTAATGACGTCGGCATATAGTTGTCAGTTACTTAAATATAGATTAAGTCATTTTATCTTTCTCTCAAATCGGTATAAAAAATAAAAAGCAACTCATACCCAAAGGCCAATCCTCGTATTTTCAAAAGTTAGAATTTTAGTCGCAGCCTCATCTCAGCGACAAACAAATGTCATAAAATTGTCAAAATATGGTTACTATATTACTAAACTACATATTATAAACTATCTTTGGTTTCCACCAAAAATAGTTTTGATGGATTTACAAGGAAATCAAAATTTGAACGATTAAAATGACGAGATTATTTTATTTTTATATCTCTCTAGTGATTTCTCCTGTAGGTATCGTGGATGCATTTACAAACATAAATAAACTCCCACACACAAAAAGCCAGGCATGGAACAACAAATTGTAGGCCATACAAATATTTGTTCCGTGCGGGAATCGAACCCGTGGCACGTGGTGCAGCAGTGGATCGCTCGGCCACTGTACCAATCATGTCTTCCCCTTTGTAAAAACATTGACATTCTGGTCAAAGTTGTCAGGATGGCTTACTGACTCGGGGCAGGTTTGGAACCACTGAACGTCACTGGCTTGTTCACTCTTTAATTCCAAATGCGAAAAATAAATAAAACAAATAGTGGACAGAAATAGACGTAAAAATATTGAGTGTCAAGTCACCTCCACGGTATGCTCTGTGCTCACGTGGATCCTATTAACTAAATTGTTGTTTGAGTCACCGGCCACCTGGCGGGCGATCACCTTAAATGGCTTACAATTGACTGTCATCATCTATATCATGTGAGATGTAGTTATGTGGGCTATTTGATTGCGTTACAAAGATAAAAAAGTACTTAGAGTAATTACTTATATATTTCTGGACTCTACTATTTTAATCTTCCAAAGCAAATGATGATAAAGAAGATAAGTACCTACTGAATAATGGTCTTCTCATAGATTAAACAAGAAGATGTGATGTAAGTATTCCTAACTGCAGCAGCTTGATTTCGGCCATTTTTTATTGCTAAAGTATTATCTATCTTTAACATCTTTTGTTTAAGTTATAACTGACATAACGACGTATTCAAATTATATGCAGATTAACTAAATGCTAACTATGGTGTAGAAATCTGTATACAGATATTGTGAGCCCTGCCTCTTTAACTAGAAAACCCTGTATCTTAAGACGTGTTCGCTCGAGCTCGACGCAATTACCGCGGCCGGAGTGATCACAGCGCTTACAGTGGCGCTGGGGACCGGCATCGGCGAGACGGAGCTGAACGAAGAGTCCGGTGGTGGTAAATGAACGAGTCCGGTGGTGGCAGATGTGCAATAACTTTAAAAGTCATTCACTTTCTCTCTAAAAGGTCATATTTTCTAACAAAGAACATATAATGATCATATTTTAAAGTAAGATCCAAATTAGAATGTTCCTCGAACCGTGTTTAATTCGTCCTTAAACTTCGGTTGAATTCATAAAGACTCCGACCAATAAAAAAACGAGTGTGCTTATGACCACACGACTGAAGTGACACTTCTTTCGCTCCATCTGTATGTATATATATATATGTATGTGTACAATATATACATGTATACACATATACATATATTAATTTTCTATAAATATTTAAATTTATTTCATGATTTCATTGGAAAATTAATATTTTTGCATAGATCTTCTATTTTTATTGAAAAAAAAAACTCGTTGTAGACCTTATAGTACCAAGCTCGCGCCACGGGCGCCTCTGTGCTTATATCCCCCACTTAACTTCCGTTCGTCTTGCCCGATCACTTTTCGTAACGCTTACGTCACGCGTTCGCCAGCTTACTCCCCAAGTCAAGCGTGCGTAAAGAAGTTTCACTTCAAAAACATTAAAACAATAATTTGCAAAGCAATTAAAAGCTCTCATCGTCACCTTATCTGTCGATCTCCGCCCGCATTGCACTGGCCGCCGTCCGCCGGTACAGCCAGGCGGACGGCGCGGTGGCCAATTGAGCCCGATGAGGGACCAGACGGTGGCCACTTAATGCTACACCAATTACGAATATTGTAATTTCGGTGTTGAAAGTAATTATATGTAATTATGTAATATTTTTGTTGTGTCATACTTAACATTGTTACTGATAAAGGTCGCACTTTACGGAAAAGCCCAGTATATTATATCAAAATCTATTATTTCCTATGTCATCGAAATAAATGATTGTAATTACAAATATTAGACACTATTCCCCTTATTTATAAAAGATGTTTAAAGTTAACTAGCGATTAGCGATTCTTTAACCATACATTTTAGACGTTTGCACGTCACTTGACTTTAATCTTCGTTTATGAATAAACTCCATAAACACTGTGGTGTATATTCATAAAAGATGATTTAAGTTAAGTGACGTTAAAAGGTCAAAATTGAATGGTTAAAGAATCGCTAATCACTAGTTAACTTTAAACATCTTTTATGAATAAGGGGGTATAGTTGTAAGTATTACATTATTTCTTCTGTTTTCATATATCCATTTGAAAATTTGAAAACCTACTCTGACTTTATTTTAATCAATGTTGTTCACTTCACTGAGCCTACTGGTTCAGGAGAATTTGTGTAAAACGAGCCATTTCTTGGTGCTAAATGCAAAAGCTTCTACGATTCTAACCAACACATGAGATCTGTAATAACATATGTACATAGTACAATAAATGAAATCGAAACAATAGTTCTATTCTATCTATCTAAGTACAGCCAACTGCACACAATCCAACTTTAATTTACCCCTAACAAAAGCGTAATAACATATTAATGTGTCCGCCAGGGCTGCTATCGATCGTTTTATCGCCGTGTAACTCGATACTCGTTACCGAACAAGAGCGCGCCAGGTGTTCAACCCTAGAGCGCTGATGGTCGAATCTCTCGTGCAATAATATAGGGGTAAAGATGACTCGAAATTGAAATGCTAATATTGTTATAGGACCAAAATTTAAAAGAAAATATATATTTTTTTTGTATGTACCTACTTCAATTTTAATCAAGGTACTGGTTTTATATTGTTGATGAATAGCAATTTTCTATACACGTGGTATAATTTTATTTTTAATAATACAAGTAGTATTTCATATTTGTATCATTGTAAAACGAAAATTACCGACGGTATTAAAACTGGTGAATTCTTGGTTCATCAACCAAGAATATAACAATGTCACAGATAATTTTGTTTAATTTGATAAATATTAATTATTTTAGACTATAAAATTAAGGCACAATAAAAGTTGAAACGAAATTGAAACTCGTTCTATATTAATACACCTCGATCCAAAGAATATATCTAGAGCAAATATTTTTTAGTCTTGTTTACGTCTTCGTCTATCTAGTTACTCATTTCATCTTGCTAGCAAGCTATTCAATCATAATTTAGAGAAACTGCCACAAAGATTCAAGAGGCTGGCTCAAAATAGGCTCAATGATAAACAACGTGAATGGGTTATTCTCGGAAATAGTTTTAGGTACTCTCCCAAAAAAATAAGAAGGAATAACGAAATAGCATTACAACTTTTTACTGTCTAGAAAATTTTCAAAAATAATGTCGTCCTACAGTCACTTTACGTAAAATACAGCAGTATTATTGTATAACCATATCGTGAAAACCTAGTTAAAGTGAGCATCGAGAGAGAGTGTAGTCATGTCAACTAATTACCTTTTTTTTAAACTAAATGTTGCCCCTCCCTAGAAATTTCCCCTGAATAGAATTTTTATAGGCAACTACACCTTTTTGTATTCTTGACAGCTTCCGTGGCGTAACGGTAGCGAACGCGGCCGTTGCGCAAGGAGGCGCGGGTTCGGTCTCCACACAGTGCAAATATTTGTATGCATGAATATGAATATTTGCACTGGTCTGGTCGTACCTCGAAAAGTACGTTAAGCCGTTGTTCCCGGTTTCCATACGAGCATCTAGTGGCAGTCGTTACGGGTTGTTGGAGTCCTCAAAACTCTAACATTATTGGTTTAACTGCAATGCTTAGATATCACCTTCGGGTTGTAGAGGTCAGACGGCAGTCGCTTCACGGAAAATATCGAAGTTTAGCCAAAATCAGCAGTTAGACTAGTAAAGCGGACCCCAGACTCCAAAGCTGAAAAGCTATGGATGCGACTGGGATTAACGTTGAGATGATGATGATGATGATGACACCTTTTTGTATTGTTATTCAATCAGTTGTTATTATATTATTGTGGCAGTTTTTGTTGATATAAATCAATATAATACTTTTGGCAACACTGCTTTCATATATATAGTCTATGCTTTTATACTCTTTGTATTAGTCTAAGCAACCACGAACCGCGCTCTGTAACGATATAAATGATTATTAATAAAGGTTATTAAAAACAGTTGGAAAGGTTTCTCATTAATAATCGTACAGGTTATGGGCCCAGCGCCATAATTCTGGAAGTAAGTAAAACGAGAAAGGGAAAATTTCATCGGCGGCATCCACGCGGTTACATACGCCATCTTTGAGGTTAAGCCGACGCGAAGCGGGCTCGGGACGAAAAATACTTGTATTACAAGGAAGGGACGAGCAGAAGCAGGAAGAACAATGGAAGAAAAGGCCTTTGGTACACATATCAAATTAGAAGGTACATCAAACTGGAATGTTTGGAAATTCCAATCAGTCATTCTGCTGCGTAGTCAGGATTTGCTAGACGTGGTTCAAGGTAGCAGGGTAAAGCCGGAAGAAGCGACTGAAAAGGCAAAATGGGAAAGGCTAGATGCAAAAGCTCAAACATGGCTGGTAACAAGAATGTCAGAAAGTGCAATGATGCATATTTTAACATGTACTACGTCAGCGGAAATGTGGAGAAAATTATCAAGTGTCTACGAACAAACATCGGAAACGAGTATACACATCGTTCAACAACGATTCTTTCAGTATAAATATGAAGATGGAACACCCATGTCCACATTTCTATCTAAAATCGAAGAATTTAAGAATCGGTTAAAGCAGATGGGAGAAAGCATTTCCGAGAAATTCGTCATAACAAAAGTGTTAATGTCACTTCCAGCCGATTATAAGCATTTTGTCTCTGCTTGGGAATCTGCACCGGAAGAGAAACAAACTTATGATAACCTCGTCGCTCGGCTTCTAATAGAAGAGGAACGGTTAAAGGATAAAGAGGACGTGTCTCAGCAATCAGCGACGGCTTTCGTTGCAAAGAAAGCAGGAAAGAAAAACGTCAAGTGTTATAAGTGCAATAAACTTGGACATTTCCAGAATGAGTGTAAAAGTAATTACGTAAACAATAACTCGAACAGTGATGACAGGCCGGTGAAAAAGTGTTATTACTGCAAAAAGGTGGGACATCTAAAAAGTGAGTGCTGGTTCAAGAAAAATAAAGAAAAGGACAGTAACACAAGTAATGCATTCGTAATTTCAAGCGGACATTTTCAAAAATCGCAGTGGTTAGTGGACTCTGGTGCGAGTCAGCATATGTGTCATGATCGTAATCTTTTTACGACATATTTCCCATTGTCTAATAAATCTGTGATCGTCGGTAACGGGAATTCGATTAGTGCACATGGTTGCGGAAAGGTGGCGCTACAAGTACACAATGGAAAGCAATGGATAGACACTACCATAGATAATGTATTGTTCGTGCCGGAACTGAAAACAAACTTATTATCTGTCAATTGCGTGACCAATAGAGGTTATGTGATGATCACAAATGATAATCTGTGCAAATTCTTTAAACAGAACAAATTATGTGCGGTGGCTAATCGTATCGGCGATATGTATTTTTTGGACGTTCGTTACAAGTGCGAAGGAGCAAATGTGGCTCAAGTGCAATCAAGTCTCAAAGATTGGCATGAAAGACTAGCTCACCAAAACTTGCAACACGTGAAGGCCGTGCTTAGGGACAATAACATTTCTGTAAAAGACAATACCGAAGCAAAATGTGAGAGCTGCTTGCAGGGAAAAATAAGTCGTTTGCCCTTCCATACTAGTGAAACAAAAACAACTAGACCATGCGAACTTATACACGCTGACACATGTGGACCCATGGAGGTGCCGTCTGTGGGAGGTTCCCGATACTTTGTTATTATGAAGGATGACTATTCTAATTATAGATCTGTGTACTTCATTAAAGGAAAGGATGAAGTAAAGAAGTGTATTGAAAACTTCATAAATAAAGCAGAAAATACTACTAACAATAAAATACACTATTTTCGAAGCGACAATGGTTTGGAATTTGTTAACAAGGGAGTGCGGGAACTTTTTGCTGAACGTGGTATCATACACCAAACCACGGTGCCATATACTCCCGAACAAAATGGAAAATCAGAACGGGAAAACAGAACGCTAGTTGAGGCTGCGAGAACGATGTTATGTGCAAAAGGTTTACCAAAGAAGTTATGGGCAGAAGCTGTTCAGACGGCAGCATATGTATTGAACAGGACAAGTAAAAGTAATGAACCAGGAAAAACACCATTTGAGATATGGACCAACAAGCATTTCGATATAAATAATTTGAAAGTATTTGGAACACCTGTTTTTGTCCATATCCCAAAAGAAAAGAGAAGGAAGTGGGATGCTAAAGGAGAGAAAGGAATAATGGTGGGCTATGGAGAAGACGTTAAAGGCTACAGGGTATTTTTTGAAAAGAAAAACAGGCTGGAAATAAAGAGAGACATAGTTTTCCTGGAACAACTTACGGAACAGTTGGTGTTATTGGAACATGACTCGGATATACTCGAAGGGACTGATGAGGATCAAGTGCCTAAACAACAGAAAGAAGTTGGAAAGGAAAATAAACTGTCAAACGAAAGTGTAAGACAGGTGGAATCCAATGAGGGTGATCAGCAGTCTACGCAGTTAGAAGAAACTTTGAATTCATCTACGAAAAGTGACGAAAGTGAGTATGTTCCAAGTTTCAGTGATGAGAGCGCCTATGATGAAGATGAAACACCACAACGCCCACGAAGCACCCGGATCAGGAAACAAACCTCATTCTATACCTGTCATAATGTTTTTACTGAAGAAAATGAACCCAAGACGTATCAAGATGCCATGCAAAGGCAAGATGCTAGAAAATGGCAAGAAGCCATAGAAAGCGAGCTGCAAACCCTGAATGAAAACAAAACCTGGGACTTCTGTGAAAAACCTGTAAGTGAAAAGACTGTAAGTAGTAAATGGGTATTTAAAATTAAAAACTCAAATGATAGTATTCAATATAAAGCTAGACTTGTGGCTAGGGGCTTTGAACAAAATGATTTGTTAAATTCATATGAAGTTTATGCTCCAGTGGCTACTTTGACTACCTTGAGGTTATTTGTGTCAATTGCCACCAAGTTAAACTTGCCCATTTATCAGATGGATGTTACAGGAGCATTTTTATATGGTAGTATTGATGAAATTGTTTATTTACAATTACCTGAGGGTGCCTATAGCGGGAGTAACAATATTGTTAAATTGAATAAATCATTATATGGTTTAAAGAAATCACCCAAGTACTGGAATGATAAATTCAATTCAGTGATAAAGAGGCTAGGTTTTGTAAGATCCTATAGTGATACTTGTTTATATATGAAACATAGAAATAGTGGCAATACCTATGTTTTACTGTATGTCGATGATCTTTTGATTTTTGGTAACAATGAAAAAGAAATATCTGATTTAAAGTCATTGTTAAACTCTGAATTTAAAATGAAAGACTTGGGATTAGTGTCAAACTTTCTAGGCATACGAATAGAACAAGATTTAAAAAATAAAGTCACCAAATTGAGTCAAAAACAATATTTAGAATCTATATTACACAAATTTGAAATGTATAATTGTAAAACTGTGCCTACCCCTATGGATTATAATTTTAATGTTAAAATATTTGAGGAAAATTGTAACTATGTAATTGATAAAAATATTGAAAACATATGTAGGAAAATCATTGGTAAGCTGTCTTATGCAGCATTAGGAACGAGACCAGACATCTGTGTAGTAGTGTCCATATTAAGCAGATACCAAAATAAAGCAAACAACATTTTATTAACAGCTTTAAAAAGAGTTTTGAGATATATTAAAGGTACTATTAATTACTGTTTGATATATCAGTGTAATAATGACATGTTAACTGGATATTGTGATGCTAACTGGGGGGGAGATTTGAAAAATAGAAAATCAACAACCGGTTTTTGTTTTATGTTTGCAAATTGTTTAATATCATGGTGCTCAAAAAGGCAAGCTAGTGTTAGTCTGTCTTCTACAGAGTCCGAATATGTTGCAATCAGTATGGCTGCGGCCGATGCTTGTTGGCTTATAAATTTATTATATGATTTTAAAATAGAGAAAGTTTGTCCTGTAGTAATGTTCAGTGATAATCAGAGTGCCATAATGGTTGCTAACACTGAATGTGTTAAGCGTCTTAAACATATAGATATAAGGTTCCATTATATTAAAGAATTAATTAGACGGGATAAATTAGTTTTAAAATATATAAAAACAAGCAATCAGATTGCAGATATGTTCACAAAAGCACTAAATAAAAATTTGTTGTATAAATTCATAAATATGTGTAACATGTTAGAAGACTGAGTTTGTTATGTTAGTTTTTAGTATAGATTGGTTTAAAGTGTATGTATTATATTGAGGGGGGGTGTTGATATAAATCAATATAATACTTTTGGCAACACTGCTTTCATATATATAGTCTATGCTTTTATACTCTTTGTATTAGTCTAAGCAACCACGAACCGCGCTCTGTAACGATATAAATGATTATTAATAAAGGTTATTAAAAACAGTTGGAAAGGTTTCTCATTAATAATCGTACAGTTTTAATCTATATCTAGTCTAAAATTATCTGCACATGCTTTTTAGAGTTACATATCCAAAGCGTAAAAACTGGATCGTATCACTAAGACCACTATATCTGTCTCCAGACTGTATCTCATGAACCGTAATAGCTAGACAGTTGCATTTTTTCTTAATTAATTTGCTCCCAGCGTCCGCTCACCTCCGGGTACAATAAACCCCAACATACTGAAACCGTTTAATTATCGTTCACAAACCATAATCCACAAACATAATCCGTTGACCCAGTACAAGTCAAACAGACAAAATTTATTAATCGCTGGGTCTTCGAGACCCGTGCAAACACTGCAGGGTTACGCTTAAGTAATTACCGTGGGCCTGCGGACTGTGGACTGCGGAGGCTCTCGAAACTTGCCATCGACACTCGATTGTTTAGTGTG
Source organism: Sesamia inferens (assembly GCA_037179545.1). Lineage (NCBI taxonomy): Eukaryota > Metazoa > Arthropoda > Insecta > Lepidoptera > Noctuidae > Sesamia > Sesamia inferens. The sequence goes on from CM073927.1 coordinate 33,262,914, forward strand.
TGTTAGGTTAATTTGAGGATAGTTTTAGATATTTATTTATTTATTGTCTCTGAACAATAAAACGCACAAGCTCTTCGAATGAATCAAGTTTTGATTCATTCTGACGATGTGAAGTGATTTTATATATTTGTAATAACTGTACACATAAAATACCAAATAAGTATTTAAAATAATAGATTTTATATATAAATACCTGCCATACATAACTGAAACTTACCTTTACTAAAGTTATATTAAATTATGTTATGTGTAAATTTAATCTACTTCTTCTTTCCACTACGATGTGGGGAACTGTCTTTTAAAATTTTAAAGTTCAAAAAGTGCTAATTCTCAGCCTAATTTGAATAAACGTCTTTTGATTTAGATTTAAGTATTATGTGCGCTGGGAAAAATAAGTACAGCAACATTTTTATAGAGTCACTTTATATCACGATTTATGACCAGCTTCTTTATCAAGATAATATTACAATAAGGAAAGAATTCTCTTATAAGGTATGCTTTTAAATATTCTATATGGAAATTCTTTCCTATGATAATACGTGGACGGAGGAAAAACAAAGAGTATCTAATATCAAATTCCATAATGTCTAATACGAGAGGAAATGTATTCTTAAAATGTCCGCACACTTCTTAACGGTTACGGAGATTGTATCCAATATTAGGTAAGTAGGTATATCGTGTCCAGGCAAGTTTATTACATAGTTTATATTATTCATATTGGACTGTTGGAATTTTGATATGATTATTTTGTTCTATTTTATGTTACAGATAGGCTAGGTCAGTATTGATAAGCAACCCGTTATCAATTACCGAGTTACCTGTTTCAAGCGTATGATTTTTTTAGAAACCTACAAAAACAATCTTGCTTTAATTCAGTTAAGACATTTTTACCATACCTACAATATGAAATCAACTTAGTTATTCTAATAATTCTAATATTTACCGATATCTAAGTACTTATATATTACAGACAAGGTTTTAATTAGAGCACCTATACACACAGCACATGTTGGGGTTCATGGTAATCTCAATCTATTGTTTGGTGCGCAAACAAAGTGAGTGCGTCGTACCCCCAGGTGAAACTAATAACTTGTACCACCACCCTGTGCAAACATCTACAGTATGATCATATTTTGTGTATCTACGACTAGTGTGGGATAGTGTATATGAATACTGTCGGTTAGATGGTTCTTTGTTTCGGCAAACTAATTTGGTGAATGTACGATAAGGGTGGTTTTCTCCGAAGTCTACAGGGAAGACCTTCTATGTAAATCTGAAAGCTGAAAAACTGCCACGAATGCGTAAATATTTATAATCATTTCATTTCATTTATTTATTCATAAGTTTATAACAATTTACATTGTGTTGAACATTGCATATGAAATTAAAATAGAATTGCCACATGCGGCTAAAATAAAAAAGAAAAATGTCGAATCGGAATAAAAATAAGACATATCAACTAATGAAACTAATGTCAACTAAAATATAAACTAATGTCAGATATGATTACAAGAAAATTATAATCTAATTACATTAGTTTTTTTCTGAAGCAAGAAACGAATGGAACAATATTATAAAAAGAAACTAATTGCGTATCAAAATTTAGTCGAGTGACTCAGTGGAATATCACATTAGAACCAACGGAAAATATGAATGTCCAGCTTTATTCCTGGTTCCTTGTTGAAGATTTAAACATAAATACGAAATTAATTTAAAGTTTAATTATTATAGTCAGAAAACCAAGACTTAAAAATTTCACATTTTCCAATCAAATTTATTAACAATAACCTAAAAAAAAATCTGCTCGCTTTCAATAATGTTAGCACTCTTATTTGTTCGTATTTTCAGCTAAATCTGGTAACATATTCACCTACCTAATAACAATAAAATGTAATACTTCGAGAGATATGTTAGTAGTATGTTGTACTAAAGAATTATTCATTACATTCGCGTGGGGGACAAACGCATAACCTCGCAGTTATTGCGTGTGTTAGTAATGGCACGTGTGCGCAAGCCCTTAGGAATTGTCTACTTTGTCATGTTTACTCCTTGACTGTATTTGTGAACTTGCAACAAGAGTGGATGTAGGTAATTAAGAAAGTCAAATATCTTTGACATAGTCTCTTTATTAAAAACCGTGTTTAATCTCGTATTGTTGCATCTATCCCTAAAGATTTTCTGTTATCACAACTGTGTCTCTCGGACAATTTGTGTTTTTTAAAGATATATTGTTTTAGTAACTTCTTTTTATATTTTCATAATAGCACCTAAAATAACTAACTAACTACCCTGAAAATGTAAACAAATATTAAATAGTGGATAAAAAACATTCCTATGTACACAATAAAGTTCAGTTTAGGTTTTAAACATTACATATTATCTATAACCGTTTCAATGGTGCTTGTCATTGATATTAACTGTAACATTAAAATAAATTTCATATTTGTTAGAGTCGATATAACGTCAATTTGAAAAATTCTCCGTTCCTTCATCGGACGATCTGTCGTAAATCGAGTTTCCACCTTTACGTTGCGTTTCGTCCCTTCTTTTATACCGCGTATATCGAGGGACTGGAATAATTTGCAAGCGGCGGAGTTTGCGTCTGACTACAATTTGAGTGTCTCAAGGCTAGAGCGAATAAAGGCTCTTAATAAACTTGCGCGCTTTACCATCAACGATTGCATCACTGCTTACAATCAGGCGGGATTGCGGTCAAATACTAATTTGTAATTTAGGAAAAAAATGTATATAGGAGCTATTCAGTAAGACAATGGTTAAGCTTATTGTAGCGAGTAACGTTTGTAACAGTAACGTAATCAATCTATAATGTAACTGTAACATACAGATAACTTCTTTTTGTAATTTAGAGTGGCAATAAAAGTTAAACACAAATTGGTGAATTAACGACATGTGATATCTACAACTACGCAGGGCTATTGAAGTCAAAGATGTTACATGTATTCTTATTCTAGGATGTAGTGATAAGTTAAAGATGGTGATAAGATAATTTACACGATAGATGTAAAGCGCCAATAGCTAGGGACATGCGTTCGGTTTCTCCCCACGACCAACCACACCTGTAGGTAACTTTCTACCTCTCAGTGTAAGGTTGAATTGAAGCATGGTTTGATGTATGAATATTGACTATTATAACATAATGTAGCCTGTGTAGAGCGCTCTTGTTCGTCGGTGCACCGCAGAACCTGGTTATTGTTCGTGAGAAGGGCCCACGGCCTCGTTGCCAGCGCCGGCTGTGAGTGTTTGAACGATGCGATGTTATTAATTCAGGTGGCAAACGGAGCCACATTCTATTGCATAGTTAATTAAACTTTCGTATTTAGACAAGTAATTATTATTATTCTAACAGTGCTTGCTAACAGCTTTTAAGTGATATATTTCTGCTACCGCTGTAACAAAAAATACTAAAGCGATATCTTTTTTGTATAGGTGGTACGGAATCCTTCGTTGATTAGTCCGACTCGCACTTGGGCGGTTTTCAGGGTTCCGTAGCCAAATGGAAAAAAACGGAACCTTTATAGATTCGTCATGTCTGTTTGTCCGTCTGTCCGTCCCTATGTCACAGCTATTTTTTTCCGAAATTATAAGAGCTATACTGTTGAAACTTGGTAGGTAGATGTATTCTGTGAACCGCATTAAGATTTTGATGAAAACAAAAAAAAAATAATATTTGGGGCTCCCCATACTTAGAACTCAATTTTTTTTTTTTCAATACATGCGTACCTACACATAATACATACGTGTGGGGTATCTACGGATATGTATTAAAAATGATATCGAGGTTACTAAAATATTTTTTTTCTAAAACAGTTTGCGTCACAGACGCTTCCAAAGAGCAAAAAAGTTTGGTCCCCCCCCCTCTAAAATAAAAAAAATAAAAATCTAAAACAAATATATATGATGTACATTACTAGAAAAACTACCAACGAAAATTGTTTTGAACGAGATCTAGTAAGTGTTTTTTTTAATACCTCGTAAATCGTAAACTGCTTATTACCGCGTAATCTTTCATACAAATAACTTGAATCCTTTAATTTCATAAATCAATGGTACGGTACCTTTAGTGCGTCAGTCCTACACGCACTTGGGCGGTTTTTTAATTATTATTTATGTCATAGTCATAATTACAAAGTGATAACTGAATACAACTACTCTTACCTATTTAGATTAGGGGCCATTCATTTATTACGTAAGACGATTTAGGGGGGGAGGGGTATCGGCCATGTCTTATTTTTTCTTACAAAGAGGCGGGAGGGAGTCTTGATAGTTCTTACGTAAGATCACAAATGCGCAATGTTGCAATTATACTTTTAAAAAGCGCGGGACACTGCGCGCGTGCCGAGATTTGCGTATGCGTATAGGTACAATATCCATTTCCATGGCAACGGATCCACACAAGCGGGGAGTTCCCCCGAGGCGCAGTGCGGGAGGTGCGGGTCTGTGTGGATTAGTCGTCACTTGCTTGCGTAAACAATACTCGTTTATTGCGTTAATGATTTTAATATTGTAATTAAATAGTAATTGAATTATTGAAGTGTGCGAATAGTTTCTTTTATTGATGTATGTCAAAGTACAAATAAACATTTCTAAAAATTGTTACTCAAAAAAATTGTTTTTTTTTTTCCTTTAGATTCTTACGTAATAAATATTTAACAGGGGGAGGGGGTCGGCCTACTCTTATTTTTTCTTATAATAGGGGGGGAAGGGGTCAAAAACTAGCGAAAATAGTCTTACGTAATAAATGAATGGCCCCTTACTAAACTGCTTAACCCGATTGGTTTTAGCACACAAATATAGGATGGTAGACACATCGACACCCAAACTAGGAGCATGAAATTAATTCGTGGTTCTAGAACTCTTGACGGAGACATTTTTGGTTGGTTATCAAAAACAAAATCAGCTATTTCACAGAAAAGTGACCTCAAAATGTATAAAACAGCATTTATTTTTTAAATAACTCTTATTAAATTTCAACGCAGGGAGTCTCAGAATCAAGTGCAGGTTCCATACTAACAAGTTGTGCCTCGATGTTCCTTCTTTATTTAATTTCGGGGTGGAAGTCCTCGTGGACTCCTACTGGCTAAAACCAACGCGATGATGCACCTCTGTCTGTGGCCAAGGTCGCGCTCCCGGCAAGCCGCTACCTTCTGTTCCTCAGTGGGTCCTCACCCCCTTGGCGTCGATGTTCCTTTCTTCCTATTTAGAAGCTACTTTGTACGTCTAATCCATCTCTGTACGCTTTGATACCCAGAACTTTCTATGATTAAAGTAACTGTAGGTATACATACCTATCTATAATCATATTAAACTGCCACATTTTATTAGTCCTGTAGATCGAGAGGCGTCCGCAGGGAGGCTCGGTAGTGTCCGGTCACACCGGAGAATGGTGACGCCGCTATTCTGGACACAGTTTTACTATACTGTAAGTTTTAGTCAAGGAGATCTTTTACTGAGATTATTTATTGAGCATGGTTTTCATTTTCTGCCTTTAAAGATCGACAAGAACGGTTAAATATGATGATCTGGGTGAGTCTCGTATTCCTGACCAAGTTATATAATCCAATCCAGGTTTAAAAAATCCACCAGAATAAGTGCTAAGAGTGAACCAAGCCAAGGTCATTGAAGACAGGAGAGGATTTTTGGTTATACGAGTTTATTGCCATTGTTGTCACAACCGAGACAAAAAGCTAAATATTCGATCAATTCCATAGCAGCAAAAAGTTCATCAGAATAGCGCCGCGTGTCCGTACAAGGGTTGGGCCCTTCGCTGCATTCAATTATCTGACACGAAGCAGCATTGATGGGAAAAATCACACCATAATAGAAAACAACGGTGCGCCTCACCGCGCACTAATCGTATTATCTACGTCATATCCTATTATTAGATGCTGTGGACAGCGTGTTGTTCTTAGCTGGCTAGGGAAAGGGTGATAAATAATTTTGTATTTAGACATTCCCCATACATATTTGGATTACTAATTGATAATTACTAATAGAATTAATAATTGCACAGATTTTCCTGTTGTAAATAAACAAACAAACCTATAACGGGTCAAACTTTTTTGCATCACAACATAAACTTCTTAATTTTTAAAGGATATAACCATGGCGCAGATAATTGACCGCTGGCACTGCGTGTCACAGGTTTTCCCACACGAAAAAATATTTGTATGACCGACTTCTAGTTGGGTCTGACTATTTGTGTATTTGAATTTAAATATTTGTACCCCATGATATAGGAGAAACTCTTGTAGTCGGACAACGTTATAGAAAAAAATCTCTATTCTTTTACTATTTTCATGGTCTGGCAGTTTTAGTTTTACTTTGCTGGTATTTTGGCGTGGTATCTGGCATATGGTAAATAATTTCATTGTTGTTGTATTTTCTTGCGTTCATCACTATACATAGTATTGTATAAATTCATGTTTTTTTTTATTGAACAGACAGCTGTGCTGCTGGAGAGTTTGTTCCGTCACTTCTTCCCAGCGAAAGCACTAGGATATGTGGATGAGTGGGCGTTTTGGGGGACTGTCTTATGTAATATTGACGTTCAAAAAGTGCTGATTCTCAGCCTAATTTGAATAAATAACTTTTGATTTTAATAATTTATGTGGCCTACTAAAAATGTTTCTTGTTGTTTGCAGATCGTTGAGCTGCAATGCATGCTGACTGGACAGGTCCTCTCAATCTCTGCTGGTCTTTTGAGGAAAGAACCACACAGGTTGCAGGGAGGCTTGACTAAAACTATGGCTCGACTTTGACATCTGAGTTTGTTTCGGACTCTCTTCTTAGAGTAGTCAGAAAGAAAACATCGAACTCATCTAGTTTGAAAAATATGAATATCGGGTAAAAGTATTCGTACACACATACTTACAGAAAGTAAAATATAATTTATTATCTATCGTTTTTCTGGGTTATGCAAATGTAAAAAATCTGTAGTACCAGGCATTACCATAGGTAAAAAAATAATCAAGAAAATTTTATCGTGACCAATTTCTAAACTAAATTTTTCATATTCTTAGTGATAACGTACCAGAGATACAGCAGCCTGTAAGAGGTAATAGTTACATAGGCGTCTTAATTCGTTACATTGCGTGGAACCCTCCTACGCTATGCGAATACCTTGACGAAACTTAATACCGGATGGAGGCTTGGTATGGCTAGGAAACTAGCGTGTGATTATGAAACACTGGGAAATATACAACGTTTAACGGATAGGGAATATACTTACCGAGGGCACGGCTTCTTCAAATGATATTTCTTCTTTAGATGAGGTTTCTTAAATCACAACAAACGTATCACCCCACAACGTAGGTAAATTATAGTATAACGACACAGTTCTTCCGTAATTCTTGACGACTAATGTCATAGTATACCGCAGGCAGGCTTCTTTCTCATAACTTCTGAACATGTGGATGCGGAGGCGCAGGACCGGTCGTCGTGGAGAACCTTGGGGGAGGCCTATGTCCAGCAGTGGACGTCTTTCGGCTAAAATGATGATGTGGAGATAGAATTTAAAAACCCTTCGAATATCGTTTGATTTAATCCAAAGACGTGGTGTCCTTGATATGTATGTATCCGTTACACGTTGAAAAGACAAGCTGTAACTATTACTACCTACCTACAGCAGATTAACGAACATACTCAGAGCTCTTCGAAGTACATAGAAATACCTATGTTTACGTACAACTTACGTACTACGGCTTCGAAGATATAGGCACGTACTTCAAAGTGCCCCATCTATGCTTATGCTGAATACTGAACCTTGTTTGCACCTCTCTTCTTCTCCTCCCAAAGAGTTCTCGTAGCAGAGCTCATCCCATTATCCCAAGGCTTAGTAAAGTGGAGATTATTCATTCTATCTGAGTTTTGCAGAATTATTCTGGGTTGGCGGCCACGTGCCGGAAGACGCAGCGTAGGGAGGCACTCAACAAAGTGGACCGGTGACCTGGTGTAGGTCGCGGGAAGACGATGGATGCGAGCACCACAAGACCGGTCATCGTGGAAAGCCTTGGGGGAGGCCTTTGTCCAGCAGTGCACCTCTATAGGCTAAAAAATAAGTAGGTACTCTAAACATCACATCTTGTAAGCTTAATAAAGGTCAGCTGTTGCTAGATATTTCCTGTACCATGTAGTATGGCAGCTTACTTCAGCTAAATGTGATCGTGAAGTGAACAGATAAAATGGTTAATCGACAATGATGGTTGCGCACTTCACTTGAATTTTCACGAAGAGTTTTTTTTATAGAATTGCACTACTAGTGAGAACAACCTATTTAATTTACTTTCCTGCTGGTCGTCTTCATGGCCAAACTCTAAGAAACTCGTGTTCGCATAGTTGTAGAAACGTTTAATTGTTCGCTCAAGGTCCGGCCTCGATTTATGAGCTGTAGGTGCGACGCCTCACATTCCGGCATCACTCGCGCGTTTGGCCTATTTCTTCAACTGTCCGACACAACTTCACATCAGTTTACTGCTGAAGTTATTTAGGAAGGTCTTGGATACCGGGCTATTGTAAACGACATTAAACTTTTTAAGAATCTTGTTCTAATAAATGTTGTTTTACTACGGACATCTTAAATGTATAATTACCCGCAATTGCGTGTTACATGCAGAAATATTAATTGTTTACTTAAGACATTTTTCAGACTGCCGCACAATATATTTTAAAATTAAAAAGTCTTAAAATTGATTACCAATTTACATATCTATAGATCAAAATAGACCAATAAGTGTTCTTTCAAATACGAACAGCTAACAAAGACAAAACTTTATCAAAAGCTCTCAACTGACATCTCGTCCTCATTAATTACCACCACGTCTGCCTACCTCAGAAGGTGGCGCCGACATGTCGCCGCGTCCCCGGCGCGTCCCCGCCACGTCGCCGCCGCAACACGGAGCTACCTCATTAAACTAACTTCGTTTTCAATCTCCGCCGCGTGCCGCGTGTTTGAGGTATGACGCGATTGATAGTCACTGCTCTGGAACGGTTTACTGAAGTTTCTAATGCCGCGTGTATTTTGGTGTTATTAATTAGGTGGGTTTAGGTGTAAACAACAGTAAACATCACACGACTACACTGGATAAGATACGTCTTCTTTTACTTATCAAAGTTGCAAATTACTTAGGTAGTACTCATTTTCCATGTTCACTCCTTGCAGAGTCGCCACATACATTTGCCATAGAGAGCTTTTTCCACTATCACCTAATGCTGCAGCATGATGTCTGGTAAGGCCGTGCGGAAGACGGGTCTGAGCAGTTGTGTTGCGACGTGTGCCGGGTACGATGGGCCAAATGTTGTTGTGAAGGGAGTTTGGTCGTGAAGAGTCTCCAGATCTCCCTCTGGCGCAGCATCGTTGGTAGTGTTGTTTGGTTTAACATTGCATCACCTCGTTCAACTGCCGTCTTCCTTCCTATTCACTCAGTTTTTTGTGTGAATAAAACATCAACATCGATTGCATTACAGCTTACCATCAGGCGGGATTGCAAGCTCTAGTTTATAATTATAAGAAAAAAAATCCTTTTTGTACTTTTTCAATCTTAAGATTATGAAGTTTGATCTATTATTAAGATACATAGCAGTTATCTTGACCTATGATCCGTAAGGTCATCCCGTTGCATACAATATCGTCCAAGAATTTTTGTTTCAACAGACCGCTCTGTTAAAGTAGCTCTCTGTAAAGCTCCCAAAGTCCCTCACACAAAGCTAATAGAATGACTTCGTAGCCTAAAAGTTAATGATATCTTCTAGCTGGCGACTTGCTGTGACGTCACGGTGACGTAGCAAGCGCCGGGTGACACAATAAACACGTCCGCCAGATCGTTAATCAACGACAACTCACCTTACCAGACCGCCACAGTGCCGGCCGGCAGCACGACGGAATTGAGCTTAATTGTTGTTTAGTTTGAAGATTAAGCCGTGCTGTAGGATTAGATTAGAGTGAGTCAAAGTTATGGTTAATACTAGCTTTCCGCCCGCGGCTTCGCTTGCGTTGAATTCGGTTATATCGCGCTTTTTAGAATTCCCTCGAGAAGATCATTTTTTTTTTCAATAAAAGATAGCCTTTGTTCTTTCTCAGGATCTAAAGATTGTCTGTGCCAATTTTTATCAAAATCGGTCGAGAGGTTTAAGCGGGAAAGCGTAACAGACAAACATACAGAGAGACAGAGTTTCTTTCGCATTTATAATATTAGTATGGACTAAATTCAAGTGCAAATTTTCTTACGTATTTTTAAACATCCTTCGTATGATTTCGATAGCGATGACATAGATACATATTTATAATAGGTATGCCTTAGTTATTACACCTCTGGTTAGGTGACTGGTATTCTAAATGGACGAAAGACTATTCTATTATATATAACGTTTATATCAACTTTTTGTTAATTTTCCAGCATTCTTTTTAAAACCCGCTTCTAATAATCGTCACATTGGCTACTTACAAAAAAAACCTTACACCAAATCATTGCAAAATCTGATCTCCCGTTACTACAGTGCCATAGTACCATGTAGAAACAATAGAATCACCTTGACACAACACGGTTACTTCAGACAACAGGAGCAGTGGGTGACAGGGGGTGACCCTGGGGGGAGACCCACGAGGTGTATGGGGGTGATAATTAATGACGTCACTCTGGCAGGTGCACAATGACTGGAACTGCTCTGTAGGTGACGAGGCAGGTTTTTTTTATCTGTGCTGCCGGCATACGCAGTGAAGTGAAAGTTTCGTAGCCAGGAGGGTTTATAGGTGAAGTTAGGTGTGATGTCTTGTTTTATGTAATTTTATTTGGGATTTTAGCATCCGAGAGCTGAACATGAATTGGTGTATTTTGATCGAGAATGAACTGGAAAGTAATCTTATTTTTAATTCCGGATCTTCACAAAACTCAACATTCGTACAAAAGTTTAAAACCTGCCATAACTGTATGGTTATTTAATAATGTTAATAGGCTATTGATCACATAAACAAACAATTAAACTGGAATCTCAATATCAGCGTAATACATTACCTCAAAATATATGAATCGATGTTCCACTGAACAATTTACAACACGAACAATAACATGCGAAACAATGGCGGAATATCCGTATCCGCACATCCGCGGCGGCTACAATCTGGCGGACGCTTTACCTGAAAATCCGCATTAATTCATATTCCGACGCGAAAACAATGCGGACGGCGGAAACCTGTCCGCGGTCTCACCATAGGATTTTACACGCGGATGTACACCTCTAGTAACTCTCAAACACTCCAAAATCTGCTCTAACTGCAAAATCATACGACAGAAATCCTATTGAACTTGCAACTTGATCGCATTTACTGCATTTCATTTTATAAACAACTTAAACATGTAAGTAATAAAGTTGAAATCAGTTTGCAGCATAATCACTGGGCACTGGGGTGATATCTCAACCGTTTTGAAAATGGAATAGCAATTCTTGTCACCTGCAATTGGTGTAGATACATTCCAAATACAAGCTTAATTCGATATGCATATGTTCGGTTTTGCTTCGATATAGGTTTGAAAGTGGTGATTGAAAGCTGAAACCTACTTCCGAATGAAATTTAACCGCAGTCTCTTCGACATAAGGTGTATTTCCCCATGAGTCCGCAATAAGTGGACACTGACAGGTGCAACAGTGTGGAAGGCTCAACCAACGGCTGATTTCGCATACAGTATGGCGGTCCATCCGTTTCCGCAGCGATTATGAGGTAGGGTGTGAATCATGTGTAGATAAACCGAAGGTTTAATTGATATTTTTGAGCAATGCATTAAATTCAGCTTTCAGCAAAATTATCCATGTTAAACAGATTTCGAACAAACTGACATTACTACTAAAATTACAAACGTGCCTTTAGCTAACTTCTTTCCCAGTTTAATTAAGTATGTAGGTGGGAGTTTACCTTGGAACTTTGACAAGTATGTTATATGTATATAGTATAGTCTCTAGTCATGTTTTATCCTTAATTTAAATAGATGATGAACTGATTCAAACATAAAGTACGTGACTGACGCCTCCTTCTAAAATATTATGACCTTTAAAAATAGTGCTGCGTACATAATAGATACTAACTGCAACGTTCAAACCAATCATCTCAAGGAACAGGCGCTAGAATACCAACATTCCTCCGTGTAGTGACTAGTTCCAATTGTCCACGACATCAGCTAATCCGCAACAAGCCGGCCAATTAAATGATTTGTCGCGCCGCCAACGAATTGATCCAGTTAACAGATAGCGAACGTTGGCGACTGAACTGATATATGGGTACTAAAACAATGGGACTGGCTTATAGATGGTAGGTTAGGTTAGGTACACTGAGACGAAGTTCTTCGGGATACGCGCTTTCTTTTTTTTCTTTTTTTTTAAAGTCGCCGCATACTAGAAATTTCTCCAGTAACGTGGGAGCGTTTACTAACATATAAAGTCACATACACAAACAGCCAGACCCGAGACAACTATGTACTTGTAGGTCATACAAATAATTGTTACGTACGGGAATAGAACTCGCGACACGCAGCGCAGCGGTCAATATCTTAACCACTGCGCTAATCGTGCAGTTAGATTTACAACGAGTCACATAGACATTTGTCGTTGAAATACCAGACAGTTTACTAACCTATTAAATCACAGTTTCTCCCGTTCTCAATCTGCTTGAGTAGGAATATCAGAGTACAGATGCTGAACATTTAAGTGGTTTTTTTTATCGTCCCACTGCTGGGCAGAGGTCTCCTCTCACACAGAGAAGGATTGAGCGTAACCACCACGCTTGCTCAATACGGGTTGGCGATTTCAGACTTAAAGCCTAGGTAATAATTTCCTGTATGATTCATGAATATTCGTTTTTATTCAAGGCACCATTTTCGACAGTCTCCGTAGCGTAGCGGTAGCGAACGCAGCAGTTACGCAAAGAGGCGCAGCTCCGATCCCCGCGCAGTGCAAATATTTGAATGTGAATATTTGCGCTGGACTGGTCGTACCTCGGAAAGCACGTTAAGATATTGGTCCCGGTTGCCATACGAACATCTAATGGCTGTCGTTACGGGTTGTTGGAGACTTCAAAATACCAATAATTGGTTTAGGTAACTGCAATGCTTCGATATCACCTTAGGGTTGTGGAGGTCAGACGGCAGACGCTTCATGGAAAATATTGAAGTTAAGCCAAAATCAGCAGTTAGACTCGTAAAGCGGAACCCAGACTCCAAAGCTGAAAAAAAGGATCATTTTGGATTCAAGGCATCATTTTGTAACTGATCAGTACCTACTGTTATTTTTCTTAATTGTGGTTTATCAGGGTTTATATTCATTCGATTTTCAAAATGAAAAGACTGAATCCAAGTATTCCTACACGAGCATAGTTCCAACCATTAGATCATACTTCAACCCGATCCATCTCCTGACCAGAGATACGTATCAAAACTAAACCCAAAACAAAGGTACACAACTAGGATCTATTCGCGGAGAGGACACGGTTGATTTACGGCTGCGCGTGCGTCGTTCACGGAAACCACGAGCTAATCACAGACATGGGCGATGAGCTTGTATGAGAGAATATTTGTATGTTTGGCGCAGTAGTCAATCTTCAGTCAGGGTAAAATTGATGTAATATTTCTTTGGTATAGTGCCAGCGATTGTAGAGTAGAGTTATGTCAGGTGTTCAGTGCAAAATGTATTGAAAAAGACGTTTTGAATTTTGGTTTTGCGGGAATCGAAGCATACTTAGATGTAGCAGTCTTTTACTTCTATTGAATTCCTCGGACTTGTCCGGTTATGGCATGGCTTAGACTTGTATATGCAAGTATCATTGTGATAATAACTTTTGCTATATTTTTCCATTATTTTTTCCTGGCACTTTAACAGTTCTCCCATTTATCCAATCACAGATATTAACAAAGGTAAACAGTTGTAAACTCACAAATTACCAGTTATTCCGATCAGCGAACCTTTGGCCACCACTGAAATATTAATAGCACGTCACGGACGTAATATATGATAATAGATAGAGCAAATAATCGTCCACTTAGCGCCTCGCCGAGGTGAAAGATGAATAAATCATGGCGCTTCCTGGCGGCGAGGCTGAGAAATATGTACGTGGCAATTAGGTGGCAGTTTTAATTCTAGATGCGGCTGTAAATTATGTAGGTGGGGAAGATGACGTGCGTGGTGGGGTTGGGATACTAGAGAAAAGTGAGAAATATATAATACTAGCTTTCCACCCCCGGCTTCGCCCGCGTTAAGTTCGGTTATATCGAGCTTTTTACATTTCCCTCGGGAATATCAAATTTTTCCGGGATATAAAGTACCCCCTATTATTTAATCCGGACTTCTAACTTTACGTCTGCAAATTTCAAAGTAAATGGGTTCAGTAGTTTCGGCGTGAAAGCGGAACAAACTAACTCACTCGTCGGTCTCCGTGGCGCAGCGGTCAACACGCCTGACTGCGACGTGGAGGCCCCGGGTTCGATCCCCGGCCAGGTCATGATGGGAAACGATCTTTTCCTGATTGGCCTGGGTCTTGGATGTTTATCTATATATGTATCTATTATAAAATATAGTATCGTTGAGTTAGTATCCCATAACACAAGTCTCGAACTTACTTTGGGGCTAGCTCAATCTGTGTGATTTGTCCGTATATATTTATTTATTTATTTATTAATAATATTAGTAAGGATTTTTAACTCAAGAAAAAAAAGAAATGCGTCCAAAGACAAAGTCAATCAATTTGTTCAAAACAGGCACGTTGCAATTTATCTACAAATACATATTCAGATGACTAGTATCTTATACAATAATAATTATAAACAATAAGTTGTCGAACCACCTCCTCTGACGACAGTCAGCCCATTGCTATATCAGATGATCAATCGCCTAACGTCTTAACTATCAAGTTTTGAAAACTGTATAGCACATCAAAGAAAGCTGCTTCCAATTTTATGGATATGCATTTATAGGTAATCATCTTTTTGACCCACTGGAAGAAAGGGGCAACTATACTCTTCACAACAACAAAGTAATTGGATGTTTCACTATATTCACGGCTAGTCTGTCTGTCGTTTGTCTGTCCGACACTACTCAGTAGTCACAAAAGATAAAGAAACAAAACTGTTTAATGGAACATTAGGGACATCAAACACTCATCGAGAACATTATAGTGACGCACTATTGTCTCACGTATGAAGTGAATGGCTATAGATCTGTCAAAGGGAGGACAATTATCATGTTTGAGAGATGGGAGGGAAAAACAAGTTTAATTAAGCGACCAGAGCCAGTATGTGAACCTTTTCATCTTGTAAGGTCATGGATACTTTGATGGTTCAAATAAATATATCGATACCGTGCCAATCGCGCGTGCTATGATCTTGCTTTGACTATTTTGTCCTACCGTGAGTAGAACATGCAAGTCACGGTTGTTTTAACATGGTAGTAACGTTTCATTGTAATTATTTTGAAAGTGATTGAAGTTGTGTCCAAAGCCAAGGTGGCTGCCAGGAAACTTGGTTTTCGCAAAGGTCCGGCGGTATTTGACACCGGATAGCATTTAATGTTATACAAAGCACAGGTCTGCTCGTGTGTGGAGTACTGCAGCCAGATTTGGGCTGGGGCTGCAAAATGCCACCTGGAAACTTTGGATTCGATGGAGAAGCGTGCGAAGAGGCTAAATGGCGACTCAGATTTGGTTCAAAACGGTCTCCAAAGCCTGGAGCACAGGCAAACATTAGCCAGCCTTTCGATGTTCTATAGGAGGCAGTTTGGAGAGTAGGCGCGGGATTTGCATGACTTAATTCCCCATCTCCGTTCTATCATCGGACGACCCGTCGTACGGCATGTATCCTCCTTACATTGTTAGCTACAATTTAAATGTCTTCAAAGCTAGACTGAATAAGCTCTTAATAAACTAGCGCGCTTTACCATCAATCTTTGCATCATTGCCATCAGGTGTTATAGTTACAAAAAAAGAAAATAAAACGATTTCAATTAACTCCAATTATACTGCCACCATAATATAAAACACGTGCATTCAAATTAATCTTAATGAAGTATAATTATTATTTTGGGATAATTCAAAGCGATCTAACTAACTATAGCTTGGTAGTTGTGGTTAGCTTGAAAGCTTCTAAATATTTTTGACGTTATTTTTTATGTTTTATGTTTTTACCCACATACACATAATTACAATAACGACCAATTGTCATACCTTTCCAGCGATTAGCCATCCCTCACTGCTGCGTACCCCTCAGGGTCTAATTGACGTGGTCACGTGGCGCACATCTCACACCGGAAGTGCGCGCTCTCGGTGACTTATGCGTGTTTCCTTCCGGTTCCCGCGGCGCACGCGACTACGCCTGCGTTTTTTGCTAAATCTTGTCTAGGCATTAGTTTTTTATCTGAAAGAAAATGGGCGCTTTGTGTCGCAGCAGGTGTCCGATGGTGTAGTTGTCGTTATATTTCAGGAGAAAAATTGGGTTCTTGAAATTTATTCAGTATTGGAATGACTAGCTAGGGCTACAAATAAATAATCGTTATATGTGTTAGAAACTATTCAAATAATTATGAAACTATTTAATGTGGCAATATTATTCTAGCAGCATTTAAACTGGAAAGTTGTATTTAAAGTTTTTTACCTCTTTGTACCACACATTCTTAAAAATGTAAACTGACCAAGAGCTTGTCGAGTCACGCTCAGTGTAGTATCCCGTAGTTTGCCGTCACAATAAGTGTCCCAACTTAAGAATTAACAAAATGGGCTCCTTGATACATTGAGTTGACTTAGGTACTAAGAACGGAATACTAAAAACGGGCCTACGAAGGACGGTGATAAATAATGAAAGAACTATAAATTTCAGCTCTTTAGTGCAAACGATCACTGAGATATCCCGCGGACGGACAGAGAGACAGACGGGCTTGGCGAAACTATCATCATCATCATTTCAGCTGAAAGACGTCTACAGCTGGACATAGACTTCCCCCAAGGTTCTTCACGACGACCGGTACTGCGCCTTCCGCATCCAGCGGTTACCTGCAAACTTCACCAGGTCGTCGGTCCACCTTGTAGGAAAGAGGAACCTTGGAGAACCCGGCGGCCCCATCGAGCATCGGTCCTACGGGCAATGTCCCCGGCCCACAACCACTTAAGTGTTGCAATTCTTTGGGCTATGCCGGTTACTTTCGTTCATCTGCGGATCTCCTCATTCCTCATTCGATCGCGCAGTGGAACCCCAAGCATAGCCATCTCCAATGCCCTTTGAGCGACCTTGAGTCTTCCGGGCCCATTGCCCATTATTAGAGACCACGTCTCAATTCCATAAGTCATCACTGACAACACACACTGGTCGAAGACTTGTCTTGAGACTCTGCGGTATTTCGGGCGAGAAGATTCTACGTAGCTTCTCGAAAGCAGCCCAGCCGAGTTGGATTCGACGATTGACCTCTTTCTCGAAGTTGGATAAGGATTCCTAATTGATTATGGAACCCTAAAAATAACTTTTCTGCACCGTCGATTGTGATGACGTTTTCGACAAAAAAGGTCTAGTGAGAGTAAAAATAATTTTTGCGCCTCACACGACGAAGTCACGTGTGATTTCATCTCTAAGTGACAATTATTGTGCAGTTCGTTAATTTATTAGAATCAGTTTAATGAGTCTTATGTCTAGGATTTAAGGTTGATGTTTGCTTATTGCATTTCTAAGGTATGGTTTCCTATACGCTTTTTCATGCGAAATACGTGAAGGATTTTGTGTATTACGTGTTTATAAAGCATAACCGATTACATTTGGAGGGGAATGAAACAATAAATGAACAATAACAAATATGTCGTGGTGGCCTAGTGGTTAAAACACCAGCCTCTCAAGTATGAGTGTGCGGGTTCGAGTCCAGGTCAGGCAAGTACCAATGTAACTTTTCTTTAGTTATATGTACTTTCTAAGTATAAATTGGACACCAATGACTAAAGGTGAAGGAAAACATCTTGAGGAAACCTGGACTTTAAGTCTGAAATCGCCAACCCGTATTGAGCAAGCGTGGTGATTACGCTCAATCCTTCTCTGTATGAGATGACACCTATGCCCAACAGTAGGACAAGGTTGATGATGATGATGATGATGAAACAATGAAAATACGTTTGCAATAAACAAGAATAAAAAACACAAAAAAAAGAAATAATTGATTGACAATTTGCGTTATGTCCACGCAAAACGGATATCGGTCAGCATTACGCTGCGATTCTATGCAAGACAGAACCAGAAAGGACTCCAAATCACTATGCCTATAAACTTGCGAGGATTGTCTTTGTTAAAAACATAATTTTGGAAGCTAAAAATAAATTCAGAATCTCTATGAGAAAACCAAAAAGTTATCACTGCTTACCAACAGGCGCGATTGCGGTCAAGAACTAGTTTATAATTTATAAAAAAAAATAGGTAGTACTATGAAGTTAGTAGTTAAAAAGTAGTATGTAATTCCTATCGGTATAAAAGTAGTATGTAATTCCTATCGGTATAACAGTAGTATGTAATTCCTATCGGTATACGTAATAAAAGACCTCACAGATCACAATGCAGTAGCGTGTGTCGGACGGAGAGACGCGTGTCGTTTCCGAATCACCGACTGTTCTGTTTAATTGATGGCTACGGGCAGGGAACGCTCGGCGGGTAGTTTGATATGACACCCGTGGAATGTAATATTTGGAACAAGAGACGTAACAATTACTGATAATTTATACATAAGGGAAAAAAAATCGTGGTATATAGAAAAGTCACAGCCGTAAAAAAATCCCAATGATGGGAGGAATATGTGGATAGAGCTTGATGATAGGTATTTTACACCAATATAAAACAAGAAAACTCACAATGGCGTTTAAGCTCGCAGAAAACTGAGGTAGGTATATACATTTAGCGATGGTTCAACAATCTATGAAGTTGTCAACTGAGTATTTGATTTTCGGAGTATTCACATCGGATCTACGGAGGCGGATGCATGCGTCGGGCATAGTTGCGTGTCGTTTCCGAGTCACTGAGTGTCACTTTTAATTGATACAACCGGTAGCCTGGGACTGGTGCAGGGCCATACACTATGTCATCAAACATGAAGCTTTGTACAAGTTATAATATTAAATGCAAAGTTGACTGCTCAGCAAAATGTTGACATTTTGAAAAAGTAGTGTTTCACAAAGCAGGTCTGTTAAGGTTGCGTGGGTTGTTAAATGAAATATCTGATACAATACACCAACCTGGCGGTAACCAGCAACTTCACTTGTGAAAGCTACCTACAACCTACACCTACTAATAGCAGCTGCTTTTTGAGTATGTTCCCTTATCACATTGAAGTAGGTATTTCTCGTACATACGCTCTTCTACACAATAATTGGCTCAAAAAGTAAATAATCAGTACTGATTATTTACTTTCATGTACATGAGAGGGTACAAGTTAATACGGCTGGCCAATTAGAAACCAAGGTAGGTTTCTAATCGGCCAGCCGTATTAACTTATTTTTAAATGTACTGTGTACCACACACTACCCACACTTTGGTTTTGCTTTATTATTGTTTTACCTATTGTATCTCTACATGCTTCGTCACTAGACGAGATAATTTGTACTTTAAATGTTAAAAGTGAACTGTATTATGTTCACTCTAGCCCTGAAGACACTCAAATTGTAGTGTGACGGAAACACCGCCGCCGGCAAATTGTTCCAGTCCCTCGATGTACGTAGTATAAGAGAAGCAGCGAAACACTTCGTCACACATGCCTTAAGACCAATCACTGGTATACCATCTGGACCACTAGCCTTATTCACGTCCAGACGGCACAATTCTCTCAGAACCTCCTTGTTCCTAATGCGAGCCTCCGGCATTGAAGTTACTTTAAACCTAATATGAAAGGGCCAAAGGGGTATCCAATCTATAGTAGCTAGTTTTGCTATCACCATTTACCTACTGTTAACGTCCCCTTCTACAGAAGGTTTCATTGCTATTTAGGACTACCCCCAAACAGTAAGTGAGGAAGTGAAGTGCATGCAGTGCCGATGACACGCGCATCTGATTCACACACCACTGGCTCTCGACCTATGTCTAATCATTGGCATAGTACGATGTTAGCAGTAGAGGCGGCAGGATTCATACATTAGGATAATATATTATGACTTAGTACCATAAATAGGAAGAGCCGCTCGACTTTTAGCGTTGCCACCATAATGTGTTTTATTTGTTTGGTTGTAAGATTCAGTTTATCAAATGGTATTAGTGCCCAACAAAAACTCTCAGTATATTATGTTTGGTTGAATCGAAATAAAGGGTTCGGTTAGTTGGCGACAGTATGAGTAAAATTCCCAATAATCCCTAATATTTATGATTTCATCTCCCATGTTTGTTTCTTAATTTTTCTAATTTACACAAATAATAATCAAAGACTCACCAACCTTACTTCAATAGAGTAATTAACAAACTTGAGCCGGTTCTAGTATCTCGTGACTCTGATCCCCGTCGACCGGACACGGCTCGTGTCATGCACAGAGCGCGACTTTCCGACTGGAAACTGTCGCGTGTTGCCGACAACTGAAGCCCAACCATCTAGACATGATTCTTCCTACACTTCATTAAGACTGCAATTCCATTGATTTTATAAATTATGGAAATGATAACATGGCCTAGCAAGAGCTGAATTCTGTATGTATGACTTTTGCTTTATACAAAATTATTTTTTGTTTATGCGAAACCCGAAACATGTGTACAGTATTTTTAAGTATAAAATCTATGTACAAAATTTCAAAAACATATCACGAAACATCACAAAATTATTCCAACAAAAATTTGGCGTCGTTTTGCGTTTATTGGTAATAATTTCTATTTTTTTGTTTGTAATTAACTAAGTAGTGATAATATTTTTCATCACACCTGCAGGCTTTAGGCAGTGGCAATGGTCAAGTGTAGGTAGATATTATTGTGTACCTTACAAGTAAATTCACCGTAAGTTGTGAAATAAAATCTAGTATAATTTACTTAAAACATGTCAATTTTACTTAGAACGAATTGCATCCCTGCACAGAAGGGAGCGGAGGTCCTAAACCGCTGTGCGCACGCGTCTAGTACTACTATTAACTGTGTTGTGCTAACCACACTGCCACAAGTTCTAAATGTATTTGGGAAAAAATATAACACAAATATGATTGAAAGTGATTCAATGCTTTGATTGATGCAATGGTAATGAGACAAATAATTTCAGCTAAGTTTATGTTTGAAATCTATCTTACTCAAAATCAGCATCGTCGTTTCGTTTATTAGGTCGCATTATCTCACTTTTCATCGCCTTAAAACCACGAGAAACAAAAACAAACACTTTTATAAAAACACCATAAGAGTTCCTCCGAGCATCTGTTGGGGCCAATCATGCTCCCCTTCGGAACACTTGCATACAATTACTTAATTTGCCACTTTATTCAGAGAGACTCTCACATCTGAGGTAGCTCCGAACCATTGAGATAATGTCACAGACTCCCGCAATCATTTTATTTAACACGGCGACGATTTTGAAATGAAAATTGGAATTTGAGTGGAGTTGGAGGGTTAGGTTTGTAATAAGGGAATATAAAAGAAATGAGAATATAGCTTTCGAATGATCAAAGGATGATCAACCTGTGTTTTGTGACTTTGGCTTTGATTGTAACAAAGAAACAAACAGCTATTTTTTATGTTTGTGGCGTTCTGTATCACAACACTCGTTTTAATAATACAACTGGCAACACTTAATGTTTCTGGTAAAAAGTACATATTACTCCGCTTGCCGCCAGTACGAATATGAACGATAAAACGAGTACAGTATAAGAGATTACTGTTGTTGCTCTAGCAAACTCCTGCCCTCACAACTCATCTCAGTGCATTGTTCTAACATTATTACCTGGTGTTATGTTACGTTTATAATTGTTGTGATAGTGGTGATTTAATTGTTGTTCCCGTATTCACGCCTTTTATTTAGGATTGTACGTCCAAAAGTTTTTTAATGACTAAGAACAAAAAAAAATACTGATTTATGGTCGATATATCATTAGTAAGAAGTTTTACTCAGAAATACTTATTAAAAATATAACTATGTTTTGATATATTTATACATGTAAACTTGTGCTCAGCCTTAAAGCACAACAAGAAACAATTCCCAACCAAATGCCTAACAAGGTCACTTACTGATTAGAACGATCCTATTCAGAATGTCTAGCACAAATATATGTTATATATTCAAAGTACAGATGAGTTTGATGGTGTCACTCGTCGTGATTACACTTGCACAGTTATGGTGGCAGTATTTATGGGGTATTTATATAATTCGGAGGAGGCACCGGCTCGGCGAGTGCGGAGGGACGTGCGCGGCCTACTACGGACCTCTTTACTTCTGTCAAGGACTAGAGGGACGGACTACGTTGTTATAGAATATGAGAAAATACTCTTATTTATTGGACTGTTTGGTTAAGTATGCTAATCTTGGATGGCGATATGGATGGTATTGGCTGATTAAAATCGGCTGAGAGTGGAGCGGATTCAAAGGAACAGATTGTTACTTTTTTGTGGTTCTTATTACGATAGTGTTGATTTTTATATCTCATCTGTCATTAAAATGACTTTTTCAAATATCCTAATCATAATAATTGTATTGTAATTTAATGAATTGAAACAAATAACGGATATAAAAAATACAAAACAAACTACCGACTTTTATTTATGTTTTTAAAAAGTATTTTTTTATGTGTTTGTTTCACCGAAAGTTCCAGCCAAGTTCGTGCCTGCGCCCAGCACCTCGCCTCTTTCATTTCATCTCATTCATTCCGGCGAATACACGTAATGAATATCATCGGATGATGATACAACGCGACGCCGTGGAGCCTCTGAGTGCTGGAGCTCTAGAACGCGATACGATTATGAAAATAGGAACTATGGAAAAAGTAGGTACAAATTAATACTAAGACTGATTGAGAAATACTGCTTATCTACAACAAAGTAAAAATGTACCATGAATTCTAAACACACAGGATATGTTTTTTTAGGGACAGAAGAAAAGAATCTCAGGCTCAAATTTACCTTATTCTATTTTTTTTATTCTTCCAGTTTCAACGATCGACTATTCTACGAACTCATACAAAGTTCACTCTGTAAGTTTGGCGACATGCCCAACAACTTTTCAACATCTGCAAAGTTTTATAAATATTTATAAAACCACAAGTTTCTTCCTCATTTTCCAAATACTTGAAGCTAAATTGCAATTCAATTTATAAAAGATCGAATGTGCAACCTGTCACTTGACTCGCCACATTTTTAATTCCCCTTCCCGAAATCTTGGCCGGTTTCCAAGTATATCCACCTGCTGATCCCCACTCACAATCTATGATTATTCAAATCCTTTTAGATTCGTACGCAAACATCTATATGCAAATGGTGACAAACAACCGAGCGTTTACAAACGCACAATATACTTTTATGGTTCAGGAAAAGCTGATTCTTTGCCACTGTACCTTTATCTATGAAAGCTAAAATTTTCAACTCTGCTGGTTGAAGAATAGGGGTTTTTAAAGTGTTTAGTTAAATTGGTTTACCATGGTGCGTTCAAGATATTGTTTCACGTGTTTTATGAGGTGGGCTAAGATTTCACGGCGCTTTTGTCAGGGGCATTTTTGAGTGTTCCTTGTGCTCTGTATAGATGTTTATTTGTGAGGGGAAGTTATGTCCGATTGAGTGTAATTCATGTATTCTGTTTGTTACAAATGAAACAGGTTGATTTCGTTGTCAGATACGCGTTTGTGAGTGACTGAAACAGGAGGGATCTCATTTACGATCTGAAATTAGGTATGCAAAGTTTGCAATAAAACTCGATGTACACTGTAATAGCTATCCACCGAAGGCAAAATTGTGTAGTGTAGGCCGGCCTTAATTTGACGGGGGATCTTTTGGGACACATAAGCAAGTTAAGAGCAGAGTGACAAATCTGTGCTAGTTTAGTCGCAAATATGCAAATTGGTTTTTTCAGTATAAACTTTAAGAATTCATATCATAGTTTGAATTTGAACTCACATAAGTATATACCTCGAGAATACATGTTTAGGCTAAACAAATTTGGTGTACTCTAAGTCAGCTGAATCTGCTGACGAATGACAAAGCCAATTTTCAACAAAACTTATATATGAAATATGCGAATAGAATAGGGATGTTTCCTGGGTAAAAAAAAAAATTGATTCTATTTAGTCCGTCATTCGGATTGTAGAAAAATATTGGATACGTATATTTTGTTTTATCAAATCAATAAAAATTTACAAATATAAAAGGCATCAAAAATCAGGAGTGGTGGCTGGTGACGTCACTCCTCGCTAAAAGTGTAGCGTGCAGTAACGTCACACGAGTTTTCAACGCACTGTGTCGTTTTCACTTTTTGTTTATATGAAAAAAGAAAAAATACGTGTCTAGTATTTTTTGGAAATCTGACTAACTGACTAATGCGTATTTTTTAGTCAACTACCCTAATAAATAACACAAATACGAGTAGGTTCGAAGGCAAAAAATATATATAAAAAAGCGGACATGAAAAAATCATTAAACCTCCAAAAAGAAAAATACAACATTACTCAACAAAAGGGTTCAGAAAGACACTTTGAAATCAAAACAAAATAAAATGCAGGACAGTCCCGTTGTTTACCTACGAACCTGAAACAGTTATGACAACCTTATGTAATCACATTGGTATTTTTTCCCTCGTGTTTACAATGACAACATCCATTAGATGAGGGCATGGTGATGTCCGACTGCCCGGCTACTGTCGCCCAGCATGGGACTCACACAAACGCTATTGCCGCCCAACATGGGACATACACAAGTAACCATTTCTTCAAAATGTTATAAGCGTATGGTGCTCAAAGTTGTTGTCTATATTTCGGAATAAAAACATTTTAATAAAGTGAAGTTTGGTTGGCTCAGCTATAACGAATCCTATTTACAGCAAGATCAACAATTTCTCTCCGAACTCATTTGTAACACTAAATACCGTCACCAAGAAACTGCATTTATACGAAATACGAGACGATTTTTTGTATTTACAGGATCATTGTCATAACGCGAGCGGCCTGTATGAATCGTCAAGGTAAGGTGTTGCTAGGAAGATTTGCCAATATTAAGATTACTTTTGGTAATGAATTGCTATGCTATTATTGTTATATATTTTTTTAATTTCTGTGGTCTCACTATTAGACACAAAAGTACCACGAAAAAATCAAACACCAAACTTTGACAACCCTACCCTAACTCCTTGGTCCATCGCAAATTTCCCTAGCAAGGAATAACGCAAAATAAACAAAGTGTTATTGTAGCTTATTTTCATAAGTTAATAGGCGGACGAGCGATAACCCTGGCCAGACGGACGGCGCTTTTTGTTTATAGCTTGTACACACCCTGTATGTATACATTCTGTATATGCACAGTATAGGGAAATATTTTAAGAGTTGCTGGACATACTGGCTCCCTAGTCTTTAACTCATGTTGCCTATTAAAACTGTCTTACATTTTGCTTGATTTGGTTGATCCAATTTTATTCTAAACTTTGCTAATCGGTAAAAGAGATCAATGATGGATAATGTTGCAGATTTAATTCAGATTCAGATTTAATTGAGACAACACAACATATTATACTACAAGAAAAAATAAATAAAATGATGTCGGTAAAATACAAAAAAAAGGTAACGTGCGTTGAAAGCAAGTCAAAGTAGTTATTTTTGAAACTAAAATGTCATAAGAATTATTCAAAATCAAAATGTACAAATGCACCTCCATACCTGAAATTTTCTGTAAAGATAAAGCAAAAAAAATCTAAATCCTCATAACTAAATAACATTCTGTCCTCGCACTCAAACCAATGCCTGGTTCAGTGTGCCCTCACACGCACAAATGACGTTTGAATCCAACCCGCGATACCTCAACCAACGCACCACTCAACAAATACGTTATAATCTTTGATTTACTGTATCGACTCCGATATATGTATTATCATTATGTTCACTTGCAATAAGCATTTCGACTGTCTACTTTACGGCTTATTATCTTGAGAAGAGACACGCTTACGGTTATTGTAAACAAATGGTTTGCATAAGTATGTTTATGATCTTAAGTAGATGTAAAAAAGTAGTACAGTTTTGAGAACACAAAAAAAATTATGATCCGCCATTTTGCGGCTTATTTGAAGACAACAAACGAACTAAATAAACTATTTCTAATTATACAATAATAATTTACCTGAAATTTTTGTTGAAATGGTAAAATCAAACATGAAAAGATTTCAATGATATTAGATAACCATTAGCAGAAGTAGCCAAGACTATACTTCCGGCACAATTTCATCGTTTCCTCAGAGCAATGTTCACTGAGATTTACGTCTCTTATTGGGTTTGATCATACCTTCAAGTAGGCAGTTTCTAAGAGTATCTAGGGCGGGATTCTGATTAGCAATCCGAAATTCCAGATCGACATGAATCGTCAACACACTTAACTCCAACGAAAAAAGTACACAAGATACTTTTATTGAGGCCTTTAAGGTGGATGAATATAAAGTGGATTTATACGGATTATGTGGGGATGGTCTGCGCGGGTGATGGGGGCCAGGGGGCCAGGGGGATAGGTCGTTCGGGAGGTGGATATACAGCCTTAATCTTTGCGAATACCGTGAGCCTCGAAATTGAATTGGTTCTTATATGTAAATTGTCGCGTGCGAGTAAATAAATAACCGGATACGTGATTTAAAAGTATTCGCAGAAGGATAAGCTAGGTGGAGCCAAATAGCTTCTTCAAACTATTCGGAGACTCTGCAAGATGCTGATTACGCGGATTAGGGAGTGAATCAGTGGTTTTTTTTTTTTTTTTTGTAATATTTATGTTGTAAATATTGAGTTTTTCAATTAAAGAGGACTGTGTCTTCTTTTTTAGGTAAATGAAGACCTAAAGAACTGTTACCACGAAGTATATGTTGGGTTATAACAAAAAAATATTTGCATATTTCATCGTCTTATCAAACATCGATTCTTTAAATAAAACAGTCATTTACACCTCAAACACCGTCACATCACAAGCAATAAATATAACATTTAAAGCCATAAAATACAACATTTTATCAATAATAAGTACAACATGAATAGATAATAGTCACAATAATGCGCTATTAAGGAACGCCGCACACTGCACGAATACATTACAGGCAAGCGAACGATTCGGATGCCGAAAGTTATTTACGATCGCACTTTTACGCAACGATACGTACGTTTTATTGACTTTTTAATATATTCATTTGAATCATATTTACGTAGGTATGTAGGAGAGGATACCGGTCGTCCGGTCGACTAAGGGTCTCGAGACCTACGATTTAGAAAGCGGTAGTTCTGGACACGGCTCACATTATCTCGAGCTTTTTTATACTTTTTATATTCAAAAATACAATTTAAATATACGCATATTAAAAGAAAGGAAATAATAGTTAACCAATTTATCTTCTCAAAATAATAAATGACGGCATGGTTCACGTAGTCGTTAAGCAATGGACTGCTGCGCTGCGTCTCGCGGTTTCGATTCCCGCACGGAACAAATATATGTATTGTGTGTATGTATGTATGACCTACAAGTAGTTGTTCCAGGTCTGGCTGCTAGTGTATGTGAGTGTATATGTTTGTAAAAGCACGCACGATACAGGAGAAATTCCTAGCGTTGGGCAGTGCTTTTTGAAAATAAAAATAAACAACTAGACTGTCACCCTAGCCCGCCCATGACGGTCTGAAAAGGCCAGGTTTCAATAACCTGAGAAAATTATATTTCAATATCATAATAATAATTAGATAATAGTGTAAGGATTGGTTAAATAAATAATAAGCACTTAAATGTACATTTAATCCATTTCTAAGAATAAATCCCTGCGACAATATTTACCTAATCATTCGTCCAATCGTTTACCTTGAACGACGTCATAACTTGGTATAATAATTTTTCAATTTATTTCATAGTATTTTTATTATGGCGTAAACTCGATGCGTCGTCGTGTTATATCCGCACATATCCGCACTCCACCGCGTAATGTCCGCGTGTTTATAACAGCTGTGCGTGTGTGCGTTGCTTATAAACAGTTTGTAGGTACTGCTGCATAAAATTGGGCATTTTCTTGGTAAACTAAACATTTAATCCTTTAATGAAGGTCAACGTGTATACATAATTATTTAATTACACAAAACATTTAAGCAAACAATGACAGCTGATGCAGTATTTCCAATTTAAAAAACCCTCGACACAATATGATAAGATTTGTATGAACGAAAACAATAAAGAGTATTTTGTAAAATTGTCATAAATATAACAAAAGGCTTAAATTAAGTGGCAGTAGGCGGGGCATATTGCTCGTAGGACCGATGGAGCAGTATGGTTCTGGAGTGGCAGCCACGTACCGGAAGACGAAGCGTAGAGACAATATAATAAAATACCTCAGGACCGATGGAGCAATATGGTTCTGGAGTGGCAGCCACGTACCGGAAGACGAAGCGTAGAGACAATATAATAAAATACCTCAGGACCGATGGAGCAATATGGTTCTGGAGTGGCAGCCACGTACCGGAAGACGAAGCGTAGAGACAATATAATAAAATACCTCAGGACCGATGGAGCAATATGGTTCTGGAGTGGCAGCCACGTACCGGAAGACGAAGCGTAGAGACAATATAATAAAATACCTCATGACTTAAAAATACTAAATATAAATGCCTTTAAGAAAAAGCTGAAGGAACTGTTAATAAAGAAATGCTGCTACTCAGTAAATGAATTTTTATTATGATTATAATTCATATAATTAATTTACATTAAAAAAATGTATAACATAATTAATAAAGTTTTCGAAACAGACTGTATAAATATGTACGTATATTAGAAAAAATAATTATAATTACAATAGAGATTAACATTACTATATATGTATAAATATAATAGAGTAAGAAAGCCAAATAATTAATTTTAATTTAAAAAATAAAAACTATATTATATGTTAAACAATGATTAGATATAAGTGATGGAATTTATTTATTATGTATATGTGATAGTATTATATACATAAAGATAGGTTAATAGAATATAAGTAATCCTCGTTTAAAATAATGTTCGTATGCCCACAGGCACAATGTAGCGAACTTCTTGCAACTCTAACACCTTTTGTATTATACACCTGCATTGACGAATAAAAAGAATTTTGATTTCATTTGACAAGGTGGACCGATGACCTGGTTAAGATCGCGGGAAGCCGATGGATGCGGGCAGCACAAGAACGGACATCGTCGAAAGCCTTGGGGGAGCAGCAGGGGGGCCTTTGTCCAGCAGTGGCCCTCTATAGGCTGAACAAGAACTGTTTGGCCAAAAATTAAATATTATATTTGAAATCAGTTATAGTGCACGTTACTGCACTAGTTAAGCCCTTTTACTAGAAACCTATATTGAAGGAGTTGTGAAAAAATATGTAATCCGCCATTTTGTGGCGGGGCCTACATGGACCAAATTTCTTGAAATATAGCTGAACACACTACCGACTAATTCACCTTTTGTACAAAAAAAAAAACTGCACTAAAATCTATTTATTCGTTCTGGTGCTACAACAGACACACACACAGAGACACGTCCAACTTATAACGCCCTGTCGTTTTGCGTAGCCGGTTAAAAAGCTGACGATAAGAATTGTCCGAAAATAGATAGACATTATTATGAATAAATAATCACTTTTATGTTGACCGTTGAGTTATGAAACATTCCCGTATGTTTATTTAGTTTCTCCGTAGTCTCGGTAGGTATCCCAAATCATGCCTTATCTCTTATCTGCTTTATGGTAGCCGTTGTCAATGAAAATAGTTAAAACTTTTATGAGTCTTGATAAGCAACATGTGCGCGTTTATCTTTTACTAGCAATAAAATATTTGGTAGATAATGACAGATTTACGACTTCACCGAGGTAAGGAACCCGCTCCACAAATGAGCAACAATTACATAGTTTCAGGATGTCCTAATACATTTACATACACAGGTCTCCCAGTCTGTACCATACCTAATATTTATAAAAAAAATGTTGATTAAGACCTGATATATCATACGATGAGTTTAATGATTCTGTTCCATCTCCGCTCCATCATCGGACGACCCGTCGTCGTACGGCGAGTTTCCACCCTTACGTTGTTGACACCACTACGATCCGGACGATGCGTTTCGCCTCCTCTTTTATACTGCGTACATCGAGGGACTGGAACAATTTGCCAGCGGCGGTCGGACTACTATTTGAGTGTCTTCAAGGCTAGAGTGAATAGGCTCTTAATAAACTAGCGCGCTTTACCATCAACGATTTTACCATCAGGCGGGACTGCGGTCAAGCACTAGTTTATAATTTATAAATAAAAATATGTAATTCTATAAGTAGGTACCTACTTGTGACGTTTGCTATATTATGTTCAACATACACATCAGACACTGACCTGCAAATGGTTAGAGAATTTCGAAACATAAATTACGTATTTTAACAGTTACCGTAATTTTTTTCTTAACCTTAAATTAATCACACTTCTTTAGGTAATGAAGATATTTATTTCCACTTCGGGTGACCCTCCACTCAAGACGCCTGTACACTCAGCAATTTGGCACTTTTATAAGCAATCGTTTTCTGCCTTAATATTCAATTAGATGTAATTGCTGGGCAGATGAGGAGTGATGTCTAAGGCCAGATTAACGACGCTACACATAATTCATTTCGGTAATGGACCAAGTTATGGTTGGCTGTAAACTTTTAACAGTGGTGAAGTGTGTGCGGTTTTATTGGCTGACTCTATGGCCAAAATCTGGGAGACAAACAGAGAGGAGAAAGTAATTAGGCTGTCTTTAGCTAAACTGACTATGACGTTTAAAAGATTTCTCTAGCAAAATCTCTGTAACGAATAAATACACCATGTTCTATTCTATTGCTCGCTACATTAAAACTTCATCTTCAACTTCATTCATCACCTAAGTGTAGAAAACATTTTTGTTCATAATATTGCAAAAACAAAAAGCTATGTTTCCGCCCGGGATCGAACCGGGGGCCTTCTGCGTGTTAGGCAGATGTGATAACCGCTACACCACGGAAACTTGAGTGTCTAGCTAAGAAACAAGGTAGATACCAGAAGTATAAGTGAAAGTTATGTATGTTATAACAATGGACAACGGTGGCGCCTCAAGCAGGTTTACCTTCAAGGTAAATATATAGATTAATCTTTAAGTTGCTATAGATTACCGAGATACTTTTGTGTTTTAGAAGTTACTTGTTAGACTGGTCATGGTATAAATAGCTATACCATGACCAGTCAAATGAGTAACTGTACTGTAATGGTACAGTACCTTATTGAAACTAAAACATTATTATACTGACGTTAAAAAGATTTGACTAATACTTATGAATCTAAACTCTAAAAAGCTATGTTTCCGCCCGGGATCGAACCGGGGGCCTTCTGCGTGTTAGGCAGATGTGATAACCGCTACACCACGGAAACTTGTGGACTTCTTTTAAATTAAGTAAATACTAAATGCGAATAAAGAGAAAGTTGAATATCAACATTGAACAAGCAAAAATAGTCACCACACGTGGTCTACATACGAGCTGGAAGCATTCACTTGACGCCCATGCATCTTATAGAATTCTATTGGCATTCTATAATGTGTAACAGAAATACTATCCTTAAAAACTAAAGGTGGTATCTAAGGCTGGTATAGAATCACGATACATAGTGAAATGTTGTGGTTTTAAAAAGAAAAGTAAAATATCTCTATCTTTCCACTTTACCACAATTGTTTACGTATTTGTTTTGAGTGTGTTATAATTTATGTGATTCTAGTGATATTTATTTTAGAAGTAAGTATGCATGTTAGTATGTTCTCATAAAAAAGTTTTGTTTTTATTATTGAGAATTATGTTGATTTTATGTATTATTTTTTGTGTCATTTGCCTACTTTTTCACATATTGTCTATATTTCTGTATCAATTGTCTTATTGCAGGTAAACTTACAATTATTTCAATTTTAGCGTCTTCAAGGTTAGAGTGGATAAGTAGACTCATAATAAACTAGTGCGCTTTACCATCATACCCGTAAGTATATATACATGTGTATAATAACTTTCCACATGACTTGCAAATATCACAAAAAGTTAATGTGTTATTTCACTTTGAATATTAAAAATTCTCATAACTCCTAATGACGTAGGTATAGGGTTAAACAACCTATCCAACATCGTTAAATATTATCCAAAGAAGTCATGTTATGTGCGTGTAATACACGTTGTATAGAGAAAAAATAAAACGTATTTCGGCACTGGAAACCATTACGCATTCTTCATCAGTCCACCACAG
This sequence comes from Sesamia inferens, assembly GCA_037179545.1. Lineage (NCBI taxonomy): Eukaryota > Metazoa > Arthropoda > Insecta > Lepidoptera > Noctuidae > Sesamia > Sesamia inferens. The sequence continues at coordinate 33,295,327 of CM073927.1, forward strand.
CAAAAATTGACCTCTTCTGTGATATGGTAACAAAAAGCTTTGTTTCCGCCCGGGATCGAACCGGGGGCCTTCTGCGTGTTAGGCAGATGTGATAACCGCTACACCACGGAAACTATGTAAGAAGAAACCAATTAGAATATTGGTTTACAAAAAATAATCTAAGGTATTCTTAAATTGATGACACGGTTGGTGCGGTGGTTGGGTGATCGACTGCGCTGCATGTCGCGGGTTCGATCGGTTTACAGAGTGGTGCTGACAATACCACAATAAACGAAAACACGAACAATGCTAAAAAAACCTAGGATCAAAAATAAAAAAATGAAAATTTCAAACAAACTAAATTGCATAAAATTGCAAACGGAATAGAACATCCTTTAAAAATATTGGTTCACTGACCTCCGATCGCGACAGCGCGATCCTGTATGGACTTGCTTTTTTGGCGTCATTATTATTAAAGTTTGGTCCCGCAGGATGCGGCGGTCATTCACCTGTAAGCGCTTCCTTATCAACACGTACATCATGTAGAAAATGTGAAAAATGAAAAATAATTTCCTGTGACTAAAGTAATGGATATATTTATATGATTTTTTTTTTTATGGGTAGACTGAGAATATATTGAGGTACACGATGTTTAATTTATTGTCGTATTGTCAGCACCACTCTGTAGGCCTAGTATGAGTTTTCAATACGAAACTCGATCGTCGATAGCGTTTGCCGCTCTCATTGGTTGAGAGTTCTTACGACCTTGAAGCGGGGCAATCGCTGAGTCAAACGCGCTCTATAGTATAGACGATCGAGTTTCGTATTGAAAACTCATACTAGGCCTACTGTATAATACGTTAACATTAAACTTTCGAGCGTGAATCGTCGATAGAATTACTATGTCGTCAACTCATTGTATCTTTCAGTCATTGTATTTTTTCCACATCACAGCTAGTATTCTTTCACAATCTACGATTATCAAGTCATTTCTATGATATTTCACTACATTTACTCCATAAATACCGATTATCCTGTTTTGTCCAATGGTCTTGACAGACACATAAAACAACACGCGGGCAAGCTCTAGAAATGCTATGAAAAACACCATTATGAACCTGAATTACGCTTCTCAAATTAATACGGCTTTAACAAAATACATACACTATTCATATCATATAGGTATGTAGTCGGACATTTAATAATCGTGGTATAAAGTACCCACGAGGTGGGTAGGTAGATACGTTCATATCATACTATGTACATATAATCGCGTTACTTACGAACTATCGGCAGCAACAAGGTACGACGAGATAACACCGCTCGGCGCTGGTATTAGCCGCGTATTATGTTTACTGCGGATTACGGCATCATTACCAAGCGTAGCAATTAATGCACATTAGTTAGACCTCCATTGAGGACAAGTGGATTACATCGTGTATATAAACTAACAGACGCTGGTTGTTTACGCGTGCAGCGTATTAAATTACAATATTGTTTTGATACAGGAATGAAGATTGGGTTACCGAAAGATTACATAATTATCTTTGTGGTAAGGACGACCTGTCTACGAAGAAGGGAAACTCTGATAATTATAAATAAATGATAATAAATAAATATATATGGACAAATCACACAGATTGAGCTAGCCCCAAAGTAAGTTCGAGACTTGTGTTATGGGATACTAACTCAACGATACTATATTTATAATAGATACATATATAGATAAACATCCAAGACCCAGGTCAATCAGAAAAATTGTCTTCACATTTGTCTAACACGCAGAAGGCCCCCGGTTCGATCCCGGGTGGGAAACATTGCTTTTAGTTTTTTAAAGCGTCATGTCAGAACGTAAATTTTCAAGATATGATTTTGAACAGTGGAGACTCATTATTCGAAAGTAAAATAATATGTGAATAAACAACGAATACATATATTTGACGATGTCAGCGACGGCGCAGCGGTAGGGGCGTCAGTATCTTGGTGTACTGGTAAAAGTGTAAGTATACCCTCCAAACTTGACAATAACAACTTAAATAGGCACACCGACAGTTTCGCCTCGGAGATGTGCCCTGGCCCGGTCTGGTCTGAGCAGTTGTGCTGCGATGTGTACCGGGTACGATGCGGCTAATGTTGTTGTGTCGGGAGTTTGGTCGTGGAGGGTCTTCAGATCAATCTCCCTTTGGCGCAGCATCGTTGGTCGTGTTGTTGGGTTTAACATTGCATCACCTCGCTCAACTGCCGCCTTCCTTCCTACTCGCTCAGTTTTTGAGTGAATAGGCTCTTAATAAACTAGCGTGCTTTACCATCAACGATCGCATCACTGCTTAAAAAAAAAAAAATGTAACCGTTCGACAATCCCCTCTTTCCAAAACGACCATTTCCATAATTTTTGAAAGTTTTGTCCCTTAGTCTGTTTATATGTTTGTTTGTGTGCGCATCACGTAAAATCTACGAATTCAGTGCAGACAATGTTTATATACAAAAGTTATACGCAACTTGAGGTATAACTTAGTTTTTGTTTCATGGAAGTCGGTTCACTCTATCAAAAGATATGATTAATTTAGTGAGTTCAAGAAGTAAAATATTACAACACGCAATTCAGTACAGTACAACGACATCTTGAGACTAAAAATAGAACTAATGTTGATAGTTGAAATCCAAATCTGATAGATAGCGTTATGCAAATGGCGTCATTTTTTGAATGACGGTGTTAAGATTTTCCGCGTGAGAATCACCTTCGGCCGTGTTTACATGACAAATTGGGTTTCGTTAGGTGTCTTAAAAGTTCTTGAGTGTGTCGTAAAAAGTATTTGTTTGCTTGGAAAATTATCCATGTTCTAAATTGGTCGCAAAAGAAATATTGGCTTTTTGGTTTCGTTTGGTCATCGGTTTGAACTATGAAGTAAGGATGCTCTTTGATATTGGAACAAGTAGTATTTACTTCTGAGTTTGAATAGTTGTCAATCGTTTTAGAGTTAGTGATGCCAATTCGTTGAGTCGTGACCACGAACAAAAGATATGTTGTCATACGAGACTGTTCGACGCACCGTTATTTTAAGTTTGCAAGCTATTCGGTCAAGTGTTTTTGGTATTGTTTTGATAATTTCCTTGAAAATCTCTCAAAGAAAGAAACAAACCATTCGCTACGTAGCCGAAATGCCAAAAAGATAAGACTTAGAATGTCTCAGGAATCAGAAGAAGATCGTGAAGCACGGTTATCTGCTAACCGTGAGCCCGTCGCTCTGTCACTTGAATCTGAAACTTTTTCCGAAAGGGAGTCACGTTTAAGTTCGCAAAGAATACGGACCGCGACTTTGCGGTCTCAAGAGAGCATCGAGGAACGCGAGGTACGGCTGTCAGCTGTTCGAGAAAGTAATGCCGCCTCACTATAGTCAGAGACTTTCACCGAAAGGTAGTCACGATTTAGTTCGCAAAGAACTCGGACAGCGACTTTGCGTTCGCAAGAGGGCATCCAAGAACACGAAGTCCGGCTATCTGCTTATCGGGAGCGTCACGCCCTCTCACGCGAGTCAGAGACTTTCACCGAAAGGGAGTCGCGTTAAAGTTCGCAAAGAACTCGGACCACAGATCTGCGCTCCCAAGAGAGTATCGAGGAACGCCAAACACGTCTGTCCTCTGACCGAGAGCGTCACTCTCTCTCGCGCGAGTCTGAATCTCTCTCACAAAGAGAAGAACGATTACAAATAGCTAGATATAACTATGTAGGTGTACAAAGAAACAATGAAAGTTATGCTTGCATCTAAAAGGGAAAGAATAGATGAACTAAGACGAGCAGCAACAGTTGAATAACGTCAATCTCGCGTAGAAATTGAACGAGCGCGATACCATATGAATCGAGATACAAATAGCGAAGCCGATGAGTCCATGGAATATGACGATGCAAATATTATTTATGCTGGCTTTACTTCCGTGGGTGACATGGGAAAAATTTGTAATTTTTGTGATGCTCTAAAATGGAGGAATTCTTATTTAAGCGACGATGTTTTGTTTTCGACAACCACGCGTACGAAGTCACGGGCACAGCTAGTTTTAATAGGTCAAATGTAAAGTTAATTACGTTAGTCCACCATTGTAAAAGTCTGATCATGAAACGTAGCTCCTGGCGCAAGATAGAGAAAAAAAGAAAATTATATCCAAGGTGAGTTTTAAGGTGAGTGTTTTGGTTTAATGGACGAAATCTACAAACCTAATGAATTCTTAGTATCATCTCCTAATATGAGCCTAATATCGCCCCAGGGGGGATATTTAGGTCACTTCATCTTATGTGCGTACTTTTTTCTTACTATTTTTAAATTTTATTTTTAAATGCCGAACGAGAAAGCTGTGGGATCTTTACTTTAGTATGCAACCTGTTTCAGTTGTTGAGCCTCCTTTAAATTTAACTTTAGGCGAGGCAAGGAAATGGTAGGTACAGTTTCCCTACATAAACAGGATATAATAGATGCAGAAAAGCAAAATGAACAAAAAGATGTAACAAACGCAGATAAAACAAGGTTGAGGATGTAAATATAAATATTATAAAATAGGACAGGAACAAACTAAAAGAAAACCAATAAGCGATGTAAGAATCAACCTCCTGACGAGAACACCTCTCACGGTGACTCTCCAATTTTAGTTTCTACTGACGAAGAAGATGTTGCCAACGATGACTCTGAATGCCCAGTATGCCAGTAAAGGTTTTATTACGATACAAATGCAAATAAAGGAATAAGATGCGCAAAGTGTTTCTCATGAATGCATTAGGATTGTTGAAAATCCAAGAATAATTTATATTTTTGATTCATAAATATCTCAATAGACATTTTAATTATTTAATAATTACATTTAAAGATAACATTCAAGTTTATGTACTAGTTAAAGTTATTTCAATATCGCTAATATAAATTACGCTACGAAAAAAATAATCTCAGAATTTCCAGTTTTTTTAGCGCTATTTTTCTAGGAAAAAACTACCATAATGAAGCAGTTTCTGACTGCTGAAAATAATAAAGAATGGTTTTAATTTGAACCTGATGTTTTATTTGTAATTTGAATAGGGATATTTTTGAAATGATTTTTTTTTACAAAAGGGGGACATTACTTGCACAAATTATGGCGTCGAAATTTTGATCCGCATCGCTGTCGCCTGGTACTAAGAGACTACCAAAATTACCACAAAGCATGACAATGAGTAGCCTTTGGGCTACGGGAAATATCAATCAAATGTTTTCCCGCCACGGATAGCAAGCGTCCATGAGTACTCGGACCCCAAGGTTTTCAAACCCAGATGACTCATAAGAGCGCGCCTCGAAGAGATATCAGCACATCACACACAGGTCAGGGTTACGGGTTGGTTAAAAAAGAAACCGTGACCCTGGTCGTCGCACAGATAAGTGAAGAAACTCGGGTGGGTTTTACACGCCCTTCCGCTCCACCCAGAGCGGGAGCCCAAAAAAATAAAAAGGAAGATGGAATAACGCAAGAGTATCGGCGTTGTATTCGACACTTAAGACCTTGCCACCTTCTATGGAAATAAACACATAGATACGATTTCCATAACAAAGCCCCGTGATCAATCCATCATAGCTAACTCAACCTCAAACTCGCTAACTCGATCACTCGCATCGATGGTAGGTATCGATTAGCACGTTGTATCGAGTGGATATCGCCATGGTCTTAGACTAACGTCGTTAGGCACGAGTTATTCCGATCTTGTTAGCGTCTGTGACGCTTGTAAACAATCGAGTTAAGGTCCTGGCGAGTTTCATGTGGCCTCGGATAAGAGACCATCTTCTAACTTTCATGAACATTGGTCATTGATAATAATATGAATGGATAGGATAGTTCGGATATAGTTCGGATTTAACTTAATTTAATTTATATAAAAAAATATTTCTATAAATATAAAGAATTTCTGAATGTGACATTGTAATAGGTATGAAACAAGGACACACAAGACCTTACTATACCTGTTAACAAAACTCACGATGTCAAATTACTTATTTGATTTTAATGTGCCTAAAACGTTCCTTATCATCTATAAGAATATTAAGTCTTTCCTCTTATTTCAAAACATAATTCACATTGCAACATTCCCAACAATGTTACTATTATAAAGAGGTTTCTATCCCACTTTTGTATTCCCTGAGAGCAGTGAACACAAGTTATTCGGTAGTCACAAAGAGCTGCGGTGAACAAAGATAACGATGTTTTGAATGCCACTCAACTCATTACGTGCCGATATCTTTCCTCAGGAAGCTCTTCACCTAGACTTTACTCAGGACCTAACTCTGGATATGCCTTCAAACGAAACTCAACCCTCTTCAAAACAAACAAGACTCAAAGTTCTTTGCTAATTATTCCACAATAGCACTAAGTACCTAATGAGCGTACACCAGCCGCCGTGAATAGGAAACGTCTTAATATAGAACTCTGCAATCCAATCCAAACAATATCAGTGAGCTAAAAGGTCGAGTTTAGCTTGCAGGTAAAATATAGCCGGTAATACAAGTGGCATAGTGTAAAGGAGGGATTGTACAAGCGTAATTAGTCATTAGTGCGACAGCGCAGTGGGCAGGAAGAGGCCGCGATTGATCGGACGTGAGGAAGTGGCTTACGTGAGGCAATCACGATCTATTTGTACTGATAATGTTTGTGGCGAGCTCCGTACAAGTGTCTATCGGCTATTATGTCTTTAGGGTAGGTAAAGCAATATACGGATTGGAACCTTAACAGGCGACTGTTAACCCTTGAGTGGGTCCTGAGACAAGTCGAGGAAATTGTTATTAGATTTAAGGAGTCCATTAGAAATTTCTTTGTAACAGTCCAGAGTTTGGAAGTAGGCGATGTGATATCCACGTGCATCTGAAATCTGGTTAAGTCGATGGTCCTACGCTTGATGTCTCTTCGATCATTTCGGGTAACTGTCTAATCGGACAATGAGAGTGAGAGAGTAAAGAACGCACCTGTCTAGACTCCGTTCAGATTGGAGGCGAAATACGAGAAATATTATTATGTTAATTGTGAATAAATGTCTCGGCCATAATTATCTACCACAGTTTGCAATGATGACCAGTATCTATCCTAATGCTCATTACCAAACATAAAATGAAATAAAATTAGGATTTTAACAACCCACTAAGACTAATATCCGACCAATCCCATTACATTGAAAGCCATCAGCTAAAGAGATAAATGATTAATTAGTTCATAAAATAACGATCATTAACGTAATCATATTGGAGGGTCAGGGAGACAAGAATATGGCGGGAGTAAAAAGTTCTTTATTGATATAGCTCACTTCGACAAATTGATACTTGGGGACTTCGGCATGTGCGCTGAAGCTGTTTTGATACGTAAATTTTATAGTTTGTGGACGAAGAAAAGATGGACTCTTCCCGAATTATTGGCAGGGTCCACTTCCAGAGAAGTTAATTTTGGAAAAACCTTGAGTGACCTTCAAAATGTTAACGAAGTTCTTACTTTTTCAATTGTCACCAAAATTACTATCAGTCACTCTAATGGGCTGTAAGAGATAGTTTATTTATATATTTATTCTTTCGGACATGAATTATAGAGAGGCGGACTTAATACCTTAGGCATTCTCTACCAGTCAACCACAGGTGGTAAACAGATTGGAAGGCAGGTGTTTTAGCTGAAAAAAATTATAAAGAAAAAAGAAGCTCTTAACACTATTCAAATAAATACTTAAATAAGCTGTAAGTGTTGAAATAACTCTACCCTAATTGTTGCGAAAATAACTCTTCAATTTCCGCTTAAATGCAAACCGACTGGCAACCATCCTGATATCAAGAAGAAGCGCATTCCACAGAAGAATGGATCAATCCATTCTTCTGTGGAATGCGCTTTCTCTTGATAGAAATGATGAAATGAAGAGTGAACAAAGTCAGGCATATGTAAAGGACAGAGTAAGAGAAGATTGTTAGAAGATCGCAAATTCTTCATGTGTGAAGAACATAAATATTGGAAGTGAATCTCGAGATAAGAAGGAGGAGTGGTTAGTTTATATAGTAATACCTCAGGTTGGACACCTTAAGTAAAAGCGGTGAAAATATTATACTGAATTGTCATTTCGTTATGCTAAAAGCAAATACAATAAAATGATCGCTTGCCAATAACAGAGTGTGACATAACAGTTACTTTCCAGATACGGCACCAATCTAATCAACCATAACTGGAGCCCGTAAATGGAACATTTAGCACAAAAACAGTCATAAGCCCACCTCTGCCCCTCAGTGGAACTCGTGAACTGCCATAAACACAATCATAAAAACAAATCAATCAGCAGTCGGGAGCCGTTACCTCCACCTTATCCTGCCGCCCTGGTACTCCGGCTGCCACGAGTGTCGTAAATGAACCGATTAACTTCTAAGCTCGTAAGGAGAACTTTCATATTTTTAGTGTTTTTGTTTCATTTCTCATCATAGATACAAGTTTAGGGTTATTTTTGTATGTAATAACATTTATTGACATATTATATTTAGTTGATTGACAATCTGAATTAGTAATCTGCTGTGTAAAATGACATGTTAACAATAAAAGAGGTTAGATCCCCACTACTACAAACCCAGAAGAAAATTGTAAAATATTATTAATTGCACAACACACAAGTGTGTTTGTATATTCACATAAATAGAAAAATATTTACAAAGGCATTAATTAATAAACAATGTAGGAAAAACTGACTAAACCCAACAACAGGCCACTACCTGTCTTTGATTTTTTTTTTCTGAGCTTAACCAAAACTACTGGGTAGTTTATTGCGCCACATCTTCAGCGAAAGTACTAGGAAGTTGGTGAAGGGTGGCTGCTTTGGGAGAGTTATGTTGACGATCGTAAAGTGCTGATTTGAATAAATCATGTTATATTTTGAAAAACAAATGCATAGTTAAGCCTCCGAGAGTGTTCATGTCCACAAATATAATTTTATTTCATGCCTATTGCTGTCACCTACACTTCCGCGCTGGTCAGGAAAACATCGGCCATCAATATGCCGCGTCACGTTCCGCACAGTTTTTTGCGCCCCCTATAGCTTACACAGGGTTGCTACTTGGATATTGACAAGTGGTCAAATTATTTGATACTAACTGCATCCTGCAGTTTCTCCTGTGTAAGTTTTGAGCCCATGGGAATATATGTAATTATTCTCTTATAGGGTAATCCGAGATGTTTTTTTCTTATTTATTTATTGAGGGTTTTAATCTATACAGATTATGCCACCCTCGTTACACCTCCACCTTATTTACTAATGTACAACTAAAACTTACTTACATTCTTACATTAGCTCTGCGATGGATACCAATATCCACGAGCCTGTACAGCATCCTGGCTGCTTCCGAAGTAGGAGCAGCAAGGACGCTGTTACATACCCCGGTAATCCGAGTTACAAATCATATGTTCTTCTTCTTCTTCTTCAGCCTATGGATGTCCACTGCTGGATAATAGCCTCCCCCAAGGCTTTCCACGCTGACCGGTCTTGTGCTTCCCGCATCCATCGGCTTCCCGCGACCTTCACCAGGTCATCGGTCCACCTTGTTGGGGGCCTCCCTACGCTGCGTCTTTCAGTACGGGACCGCCACTCCAGAACCTTACTGCCCCATCGGCCATCGGTTCTACGAGCAATGTGCCCTACCCAATGCCACTTCAGTTTAGCGACTCGCAGAGCTATGTCGGTGACTTTGGTTCTTCTGCGGATCTCCTCATTTCTGATTCGATCACGCAGAGAAACTCCGAGCATAGCTCTTTACATTGCCCTTTGTGTGACTCTGAGCCTTCATATGAAGCCCATTGTGAGCGACCACGTTTCAGTTCCGTAAGTCATCACTGGCAATGGCAACACACACTGGTCAAAGACTTTAGTCTTGAGACACTGTGGTATCTTGGACGACGAGAAGATGCATCGTAGCTTCCCAAACGCTGCCCAGCCGAACTGGATTCGACGAGACACCTCTTTCTCGAAGATGGACCTACCTAATTGGACTGTTTGTCCCAAGTAGAGTAACAAACCAACATCCAACTTTAGGATGATTGTAACTGCTTAATTTTTGAAATTGAGTCCTTATTCTTATCTTTATCTACTGTTGTTTAATTTACTTTTGCTTACTGTAAATGCTTGATTTAATTTAGAATTGTACCACTGCTTTTGTATGTTTAAAAAGGTTTTGTTGTAAAACTTTTTTCGGAATGTTTAAAGGCACTTAAGCAATCTAGCACTTAAGGTAATCTAGTTCATTCAGCATCTACTCTTAACTTGCGTGGCAGCCCTGCTTTAGGTGTGATACACAGGGTGTGCAGATAATCCGTATTGATAACTATTGCGTGTCGTTTGTCCGTCTGTGTGTCAGTTCCGTTACACGGCGGGGGATTAGGGCAATACACTCATACGATTTTTACGAACGAATTTATAGCGGAAAAACAATCCATAAATATTTTTTGTAAGAAAACAAGATGAACTCAAGAATGCAAAGAATTATTTTATAAATCATGAATGTGCTGCTGTGGCTGTACTATGTTTAATTAAGATGAGAGTTACCTATTATGATAACAAACCGAGCAAAAAGTTACCTTTCAACAATATCATCATTTAGCCTGTTCCCAACTGGTCGCGCGCTTTTGGGATCCTAAAGCCACCAATATAATCGTTACATAGTTTAAATAGTCTTACATTAACAACTAAGTCTTAACATTGTCCACAAATTTTCAATAATACAATATAGTACAATAGTGAGACGAGTAAATGTTAGTTATCTGAACTAGTATTCTCCCGCGAGCCGTTTGAGTTTCTTAGCGCGGTAACTCAATTACACAGGACAGGTCGACGCGAAATATATACGTTTTGGTTACCGCAGACGTTGAAGTGACAAGAGGTAGCGGGACTCAATTAGCATAAATCGTCTTTTACTAAAGTTTCAGTGCATTATGTTCCCACTGGTGGAACACAGGCAACCTCTCGGTGAGTGAGTTTTCTTATTGCAGTACAGTATACAAATGAAATAAGTAACTATCAACAAAGATGATATAAGTCTTGGCATTATGTAGCCATCAATAAATACATAATAATAATTTATAATTTGTTCACTTGCCTGTTTGGTTAACAGAAGACTAAAGCGTTATTACTAGATTCAGGTCTTCTTGCGTTTCAGGAAATATAACTAAAATCACGGCCCATTAACTGTTTAAGAGCTTGAACAGCAATTCCAGTGCAAGTATTGGTAAAGTTTAAAAAACCTTCCCTTCCAAGAAGTTACGAGCTCAGATACCCAAGATTTGATTTATTCCTGAACGTTTAAGTTCTTTCTAACATGAGCTGCCATTTCAACTATTTCTTATATTTCTCTCACACTAGTTAAGGAAGTAACCACAAAACTCACGCATCCAAACCGCTGACTTCCACATCGCGCGCCGCCCGTCCGTGGGGCGTGCGGTCGACATAACTCATAGGCACCTCGCACTCCGTTAACTTGCAAACTTTGATATATCACCTCCCGCCCCACCTGCAACAAGCCAACTTCGCACTCGAAGCAGAGCTCGACATACTTATAGACGTTTATAATAGCATTAATTGTTGCTAATTATGTATACTGAAACAATGAAGAAATTCCTAAGTTATTTCACATTAGGTACCTACTAAGTTATTATTAATCATCATTTAACTATTTTCAAAAGAATTTACGAAAAAGTTAATTTAAATAAATCTTGATTAATATGGTACAATCACCGTTGCATCACAAAAACTGATGGTAAAACTCCGAAGCAGAAATCCACAAACGATCATTCACAAAACAGACAATATAAACGAAAAAAAATACTTAATTTTTGTGGTATTTTTAAATTTATAACCTCATAACATGACATCTAAACAATTCTCTAGTACTAGTTTAAGCAAGCTTGCTACAATGTTCCCGCCCCACGATATTCAAACTAGTACAGAATCATCATCATCTCAGCTTATAATCCCGGTTGCATCAGCGGCGTTCGCGTTCAAACTAGTATAGAATAGTATATGTGTAGTCTTGTTGAGTTGTATAGCTACCGACCCTGTACTGTCGAACAATTACTTACCAACTACCGCCAACTTGTCATGAGGTGTGTGTATCTAATGAGCTGCAATATTTTCATATTTATGGCGTGGGAATTTGGGACTCATTTACTGCTGTGATTACCTATTGTTCGATTTCAGGTAGAGATCAATTTTCAGAAATACAAGGTGAAGCAAGCATGAGATGAAATGAAGTGAAATGAAATAGTTTATTATTCAAGTACGATCTCTGATCGTAATAAACGTAATATTTAAAAACAATTTTTTTTTTTGACCATGAGCATCGAGCAAAAAAATAAAGGTATAGTTCGTATTGACAAAGTTATAATACTTAGATGTAAATTTATTGAGAGCGTGACTTTATTCAAAGACTTTAGTCTTGAGACACTGTGGTATCTTGGACGACGAGAAGAGACACCTCTTTCTCGAAGTACTTATACTCGTTAAAACCATCGAGTGCAGAGCAATCAACTAGAATTGGAGTGGGTGCGACATGAGAGTTCGATATGATCTACGTCTTATCCGTGTTCATCCTTAGACCCACTTATTGGGAAGCTCTGTAGAGGTCATTAAGCATTTTGCTCAAGTCTTCCAGGGTCTCCGTCATGACTACGATATCATCTGCAAAACGGAGACTAGTGATGTACTCGCTGTTGATGTTAATGCCAAGTCCTTTCCAGTCCAGGAGCTTAAAGACATCTTTCAACGCAGCAATGAACAATTTGGAAGATATCACTGTCCTTGTCTCACCCCACGCTGCAGTTGGATCTGGTTTGCCACCCGTTTTCAGAACTTCAGCCGTAATTCAATCATCTCCAGCCGCCTTATCATTCTTGAGCTGTTTCAGGGCTGTATCAATCTCGTATAAGCTGACGTCCGGGATATCGTCGGTGTAGTGTCGGGTTAATCTGGCTCTAGGATCATTAGCCAGGCTTACAACAGGTGCGTGTGTTGATGTGTATAACTCTCCATAGAATTTCTCAATCTCACCCAAAATCTCGGGCTTGGAAGTGACGATCCTACCATCCCCAGTCTTCAGCTTCTCAAGTAGGCTTCGTCCAACAGACAAATATTGTGCGAACACTTTGGAGCCTTTGTTCCGTTCGATAGCCTCTTTAATACAATTTGTATTAAATTGGCGTGTAGCGCGAATCAGAGACTTTGTTGCCAGTGTGTGTTGCCAGTGATGACTTACGGAACTGAAACGTGGTCGCTCACAATGGGCCTCATACGAAGGCTCTGAGTCACACGAGTCACACGAAGGGCAATGAAAAGAGCTATGCTCGGAGTTTCTCTGTGTGATCGAATCAGAAATGAGGAGATTCGCAGAAGAACCAAAGTCACCGACATAGCTCTTCGAATCGCTAAGCCTAAGTGGCAGTGAAAAGGGCACATTGCTCGTAGAACCGATGGCTGATGGGACAGTTAGGTTCTGGAGTGGCGACCACGTACCGGAAGATACTGCGTAGAGAGGCCCCCAACAAGGTAGTCCGATGTCTTGGTGAAGGTCGCGGGAAGCCGATGGATGCGGGTAGCACAAGACTGGTCATTGTGGAAAGCCTTGGGGGAGGCCTTTGTCCAGCAGTGGACCTCTTTAGGCTGAAGAAGTAGAAATAGTGACTTTATTATGAAATGAAATCCCGTATTGTCGAGATGTACATAATATAATATGTAATACATAGATAAGGTAATAATAATCAATAGAAACAATTAATAATATCGTTTACGGCCAATACAACTTTATACATTCACACACTTTGACTTTGATGAGCTAATCAAATCATCTTTATTGTGAACTATAGTAGGTAAGTTCATCTATGTTCCGCCGTTGAGGCATACAATAATAAATACAAATCAAAACACAATGAGTCATATTAGTCTCGATACATTTTTTAAATATTCCTATTTATAAATACATACAAATTCAATGTCAAGTCATATTAGTCATAATTAATTATAACAATATTGCAAATTATATTCTCACATACATATTAAAAAAAAAATTGTGACTTGCGTGAGCACTTTGAGAAAAATTTAGTTGTGATGCCGAGAGCACAGGCGTAGAGTAGCCAGCCTTTCGGTGTTCTACAGGATTCATTTTGGTGATTGTGCGAGAGAATTGTATGATTTCTCCCATCTCCGTCCCACCAAAAGACAACTCATCGTACGGCGAGTTTCTACCCTTACGTTGTTAATACGACTACAATTTTGAATGTCTTCAAGGCTAGAGTGAATAGGCTCTTAATAAACTAGTACGCTTGCGGTAAAGCACTAGTTTATAATTCATAAAAAAAGATTCACAATTAATCTTCCGAGCCTTTTTCTAACTTTATTAGACTTCCAAACTAACCGGATACATGGAGTGAGTGCCCATCTGACCTCCACAACCAAGTAACACGATAAGTGATCATTAAATAGGGCATCCAGACACTTTTAGGTCTCTCTCTCTTTTAGGTTTTAGGTTTTTAAAATACCATCTGTTTTCAAATCAAATTATTTCATAATTTAGATACAGCCAGCGGAAAGCAGTAATCGGGAAAATTTCTCGCTTCCATGTCTCCTCTAAGGCAGTTTCAAATATTTTTTCAAAACGTCGCACTTTTATAAAACAATTTCAATAAGCGCCTCCGTTATCACGGCAGAACAACATGGCCGCTCAAAATTAAAAATAAATGACTCAGAAAAATACACTACATAGTCCATGATTTGATTAAATTAAGGGGAAAATACCTTAGCAGTCAGCGCTCCGACAGGGAAATACGACGGCCTCTTTGCTTTCTTGTTATTATTAAAAGCTTTTTTTGTTGGTGTTAAAGGACTTCATTTTGCAAATACGTCGATTTGCATGAATTTACTTTGTTCTGCTTCAATGGAACTCATAAATATTTGAATAATGTCCAGCAATTGCTTTGATGCGGAGATGAAGCCTTCCATCAAGTTTATTTCAGTCGTGTAATTGAATCATAATATATACCTATACGAGCACATACGGTAATAATACTGATTAGAACCACAACGATTAATAGGTACGTAATAATATTATTGTTGTGGTCCAACATTACGAAAAAATGCTACAATTTAATTTAATATTGACTTATTTATTACTAAATAAGATACCTTTTTGTAATTACCTATTAGCAATTAGTAATTGCAACAAAAGATTTTGCCAACAGCAGGTTTATCCGGTAATATTAGTCATTATTTCAAGTAAACATACAGAAAGCACCTACTCATTCCGTGGTAGGTACATATTATAGAAACAGTAGTTAAATACGAGACATTATTATTCATAAACACGTAAATTATTATAAACAGCAGTCCATTACATGCCGAGATCCCAAAACGATAATTCTTACGACACCACACTACACATATGGCGGACAATTTAAACTTAAATCGCGATAACCCGAAACTGCCGACCGGCAATAAAACTTAGCCGCTAACGGTTAATTAGAGACAGTGTCCGATAGATGCACGATTTATAACACAATTTGAGGCAAGACTGGGACGGTTGGTCACACTATCGGATCGGATGACTGATAAAGGAGTGTGGTCACCCTCGCCCGAGGCGCTCTATTGCTCCCCAGAGGACACTTTCTTGCTGGACAATGCTTGCTAATAAAGCTATGGAGACGTTGCTTCAGTTTATTGTGGCTTTAGACATTAGTCGTTCGTATTACCAAGTGGGGTAAATCATAATAATTAGCTCAATCATCTTTCATTGTGCTGTTGTCATAAAAGTATTGCACTATGATGTGATAACAATTGAATTTTTGTTGTGGACCACTTAATATTTAAATGTTTTCAGTTTCTGAAACCACAGGAGTTTAAACTAAAATCTAGATATTGATTTCGACAACATTGATGTTTTTCAAAGTCTTAAAATATATTTTATAAATAACTATGTAAACCGACTCACAGTGTTCCTCTGTGCGCTGATTACAGAAACATGTAGAACAATCGTGTATCGTCGCTGGATCGTATTGCTCTTCGTAAGTATAACGTATAAATCTTGGCGATCGGATCGCAACTAGCAAACACGCCGCGGCTGGGTCGCAGCGGCCGCCGCCCGCGGGCTAAGGGTTAAGTTTTGAAGGACCTTTCTTTGGAAATTAGCCCAAAGCGTACTTAGTATTGAGTTGATACGAGGGTTTTACCTTGGTTTAGTTTTACATTGAATTGAAAACTTTTATTTTAAAATCCTAATGGAATGAAATACGTTCACTTCTGACATTAGAAAATAAATATATGTAGTTTAAAAAACTAAAAAAACATTCTTTTAAAGAATACCAAACTAAAAAGGTAAATATAATTTGAGTGAGGCGCTTTATGCCTAAGCGCCTCACGCTTTTTTCTCATTTTACTAATATTGTTGATATAAATATCTACTATTGTCATAAATAAAATTTTAAAATTATTTTTAACTTTTTAGTTTGATATTCTTTTTTTAAATAATATATGGATAACACGAACGCTTAAGTGATGTTCATTAGTTTTTAACAAACTTTTCTTGATCTCCAACAGACAGAATAGCAAGTGCTAAAATTCGTAATGATGCGTTATCCAAGTAACTAAATCTAATTCAAAAACTAAATCTAAATCTAAACTAAAAAATACTTTGCCTGCACAAATTAATATAAGGTAAGGTTGAAAAATTTTGAGTAAGAGACGGACAAACAAGCAAGCAAGCAAACATACAAGTGAAGCTAATAAAAATCATTTAATAAAAACAGATTATTCAGCACTTAGGAATAACAAAAATGGTTAAAGTGACAGATATAAATAAGAAATAAAGGGATTAGGTTTTACTGCTCGACACTGTATAACAACACAGAAAATCTAAGGAAAAATAAGGTGACTAGACCTCACTTAACAAAGATGCTGCTCGGGGCTCCCTGCACACGTCCGATACTCAATAGACTTGTTTAATTTAATTGCTCTGTAAACTACTCCGTGCATTCTTAGTCGTTACTTAAAAACATACCTTAATAATAACTCATACGGTTGAAGATTCAATATGTTGTGTCACATCCTTTGTGTACTAAATAAACTAATGATTGTGTCGTTGTTAATCAGGTCAAACGCACGAAATGGGAAAGTCTCAAGTTTTAATGCTTCAGGACACTTTATGGGCTTCACTTTTGCTTGGGGTACCGTGAACTGTCTTAAAACTTTAAGTTTAAAAGTAGCGATCAATTAGAATAGAAAATACTTTCTGTCTGGTGAATCCTTGCATACCAACGGTTATCTTAATATAAAACAACAACACCACGCCTTGTTTCACGGAAGGCAAAGGTGGTGGACGTGGTAAATAAATATTGCATTTTATGCTATTGTATAGCTTGTATCGCGGGCCTTGAGCGTGGACGCCGAATCCAGAAATTCTGTAACGAAAATAACCTAATGCTATGCTGACCACGCAAATGACGTCATTTTTGAAATCCAAGTTGGCTGACATCAAATTTCATGATACTTTGTCTTGGGTGTCGCAACAGGAGTTTTCAGGGGTGCTGATCAGGAAAATGACGTCGTTTTTTCAATCTAAGATGGCCGACATCAAATTTCATGATACTTTGACTTGGCTGTCGCGACAGGGGTTTTCGGGGGTGCTAACCACGAAAATGATGTCATTTTTGAAATCCAAAATGACCGACATTCATATTTCATGATATTTGGACATGGGTGTCGTGGCAAGGGTTTTCGGGGGCACTGATCACGAAAATGACGTTATTTTTTAAATCCAAGAAGCCCGACACTAATTTTATGATATTTTCACAAGGGTATCGTGACAGGTATTTTCGGGGGTGATCTGATCAGCAAAATCACATGATTTCTGAAATCCAAGATGGCCGACATCATATTTTATGAAATTTTGACATGGGTATCGTGACAAGGGTGTTCAGGGGTTCTTCTATCTCTTTATCGAAGTCGAACATAAAACATTGAATATAGTTTAGTAACTAAATCGCCACCATTATCACATTGTTTTGATGATATTACTGGTAAAAAATAAATAAATTACAAGAAAGAAAATAATTTGAATTAATATCAAAGAAAAAAAAAACAAAGGAAAAAATACTGCAAATAAATAAAATCTACAAATAATTATAATTGCATAAGTTGATAAAAAATGCTATCCGATGGCTTTACCGCGGCAGTCCCTGAGTGCCACACGTCTTGTTTTTTGCCTTGTTAAGGCCTGAAAGCTGCAATTGAAGATAGCAACATTTACCGTTACGTTCACAGTGGTGTTTGATTTATTCAGTTCACTGACTGGCCCAGAATCCTGACAGAAAACATCTTTGATCTTCATGGATCAAGATCTGGATCTGGATGCTTGTATTAAAGGACATCCACATAGAGACACACAATGAGTCTACAAGGGGCTGATAGCTGAATAAATTAATTCTACTGAACCTTCCACCAAGGGGCTATGTCGTAGGTATATTTTTATTTTGTGCGCTGTGTTCCATCATCAATGCTCCCTCTGACGGACACCGTGTGATTTACACTCTCAACGTATTAAATTTTTACAATGCACTTAATTGCTTCCGCGCCGATGATGTCGTAAAATTCAACAAAATGGATGACGTTTAGTAGAGTATGCATCTTTTCTTTCAACAAGTGTGTAAAAAAGTGATCAAAATGTTGATAGAGCCATTGTTATTGAGAGAATTTTGATGGTAGTACGGAAATGTTGTGTAAACAATCTCTTTAAAACTTCTTTTCTGAACAGTTAAAGATAATATAGAGCTGATGTTTATTCGTCGTCCAAAACAGCATTCCTTTTTTTTCTTCATATTTCGGATATGTATGCTAAACGAATGCAGATCAGAGAATTTATTTAAATACCTATAGGCACATATGTATTTTATATTAATTCAAGTATATAGACCGGGTGGTAAGAAAAAGAAATGCGAATGTCCGATCACATAACCGATACATGTTTAGTTTTTGGGAACATTTCTCATACACCTTGCTATCAAAGATACATAGTTAATAGATTGACTATTTGCTTAATCAATTCCTGGCTATTTCAGTGTACGTTACAACGCAATCACACTATAATTTATATTAACGAGGCGCACTAAGGGACAGGCAATTAGCCCCTTAAGATCTGAGCCCCCTGAGCACTGACTGCTGACTGATAACGCGCATCCAACCTTAATGGGCGAATATGGCACATCATTGTACCTATTTAAGGAAATTACTCCGTAAACGGTAATGGATGGAATCTAATCGGATGAGTATCTGATACATGTGGGGATTGTGCAGTTCCAGTTTTGTGTCGCCGTAGTGAACAGCGGAATTAGACTGTTGTAAAATAAGTAGATCCCGGTAAGTTTTCAATGCCAATTTCGACGGCAGAAGACCCAAGAATAAAAATATAATACTCAACGTTTTAAGCGACATAATATCGGTTTGTATTTGTAGTGAAGCGATTGAACTTTTCAAATGCTTTTCAAATATAGTGCTTGATCGCGATGCCGCTTGCTGATAAACAGAGTTGCAATCGTTGGTGGTAAAGAGTACTAGTTTATTAAGAGCCTATTCACTCTAGCCTTGAAGACACTTAAATTGTCATCATACAGGAAGACCGCCTCAGGCATATGGTTCCAGTACATCAATGTACGCGAAAAATGACGAGGCGAGGCTTCGTCCGGATAGCAGAGGTCTAAATTTTTTATTTACTTTAATTGTTGATCCTATTGCCATCTACCTATAATAAAAGATAACCATCCCTCTCCCACCCCGCGACTTCAGCGCCGTAAACCAATGCTCGGTGTTCCCCAAGTTTTTAATCTTTTAAGCAAACGAGCCCCGACCGAGCCACTTACTGCAGGCTTATCTCACTACATTTAACTGAACACCGGTATTTTATTCAGACGTTCAGTTTTTTGACGGAGGTAAGCTTGGAGGGGTGTTGAGGGGGTTGGCTTCAAAAATGTTTCAGTTCATGGTCATGCGAAGATTAGATTTTTTATACATGGGACAGAAGATTTAAATACTAATTTAAACTAAACTCAATTTTATTATACGAAACCTGAATATAGTTTGTTCAGAATAAGCAACTGAATCCATTCCAATTATTTTTACAATATGTTATATTTTTTTACATTTAGAAATTGTTGCAGTGTGGTTAGCGAGCGCGCCAGGCAGCTTAGAATAGATAATAGTCGAGCGGTTCGTTGACCATATTTTTGCTGGGACAAACAGGTAAGATAACATGCCCATAATTTTGTGGTTTTTCGTGGTATATTTTAGTAATTTTATACATAGATTCTTTACTTAAAAATATTTGGCACGAGTTTCGGGTTTCGCATAGATATACAAAAAATAATGTTGTATATACCGAAGCTTGACAGTTCTTGAATATCATGTTTCTGAACGTGACAGGTTTTACCTCTTAATTATTCGTCTGTAAATAAAGAAATTCTAATATTGAGGGCTTCCATTTTAATTAAAATGATACTTGATTACAATCTCCACAGAACTCAAACACAATAATTCTTAAGAACAATCGTCAACCCTTTACCTCGGTGAGTACAAGCAGATAGCTCTAAATAACAGCAGATATACGACGCGGTCGCAATATCGGTCGCTAAAAAACTCAAACGATCGCCAAAAGCAAGTTAAATGTGCTTCCGAACAAACGGCAAGATCAGTGTGCGGATTATCTGTGCCGCCTCCGACTTAATTAAACATGAAATTCAATTAATAGAGAACGCGGCGAGTTATCGCGTAAGGAATAAAGGGATCCCTTCCTCCTAATTAAAATGTATTGCCTTATTTAACTCATTTTCCACTTACAATGACATCGCGCGACCGACTCCAACTTTTTAATCTTGCTTGCGTCTTACTGCGCCTTAAGTAGTAGCATACTTTCATTGAAAAGTCAACTCTACCTTCATAGAATAGAGTTCTAATTGTCCTATACCGTAAATCTTGAAGAAAATTCCGTGTAGCCAGGTCTCGGCGCGGAGGCAGCGTGGGTATCGTTCGGAGTCACAAAGAGGTATTTGCGGCGGACTTAAGGCTGAACATTAGTTTTTAAGGGTCTTATTTTGTTGTGCGCTATTAAAACGGCGGAGTCTTTGATAGAATTAGCCGGGCCAATAAAATTAATCGGTTCCCCTTTAGAAACAAAAGCGGGCGAAACGATGAATATTTTGCCTTAGTACATAAGCTTTGTAGAGCTTATTGAGTAAATAAAAAGATTGAAGTTGGAAAACCAATTACAATAAGGTTTGATTAGTTCTGAAAGAGAAACATACGGCTGAAAGGAAAAATGTTGAATTTAAAACTTGAGAAAATAAGTAGGTACCTACCTATTACAGTCTATTGCAAAGCCATCACAAAAAAGAAATGATTTACGATTACACTCTGCTGCATTTCAATGAGTTATTGAACTATAACTCACGAACAATAACTGGCGAGCTATATTTTTCTTTTATTTTCATTCTGAAATTTAAAATTTATAGAATGAACCTAAATATACCACGAAATAGATACAAAAGGTAGAGTGCACGGCACTATCTGCACGACCGAACCTATCCCAAGGAACAAGCCAACTACCAGATTATATAAGCAATTTTTTTAGAAGAAGGCAACACACATTTTTATGTGTAATGTCGTTTTAAGCAGCATTACATAACTGTGCACAACAAAAAAAATCAACGTACAGACGACAGTACATCAAGCTACTACAATCTGTCAGATTTCTTTATAAGATTTCCAACTTTGTCTCTAAAACATTAAGGCTCAAGGTTGATTGGGAAAATTTGACAGTTTAGGGTAGCTTGACCTGCGTTTTAAAACGTAATAACTTGACATTGTTATCCATAACCGATTTTCTTTTCTTATTTTTTGACTATGGATCATTATCTGACGTCACCTTGTCATTTAATACGGAAAAACATACTGAGGGATGTGGGAATGCTAGAAACTAGGCGCAATCAACATAAATCTATACGAAATAATGGTGACGATCAATGTCTCCGAGGTATTAACCTCAGTGACATTCAGCATCATCACGCATCGTCTCGTCTTGTATTGTAAGACCGCTTTCTGCAAAATACTTCGAGGAGGGAGCCTCAAATTACGACTTGCCAGCTGTTAGGACAACACCAATCTCAGCTCTAAAAATTCCAGAAGTGCTATTCTGTAACTGTGAAAACATACGACAAGTGAGCTGTCCATTGAATGCTAGGATTACCACTTTTGACAGCTCGAAACGGAAACCTTTAGACAATATAAAATAAATTGATGAAGCTATAAACAGTGAACAGGGTCGTATGAAGAAGTATTGTGAACTACCTGTTTAATGCACTCCCAGTTAGAAGCTTCCGTATGTTGGCAAACCATGATGCCATCATACATACTGGACACTGTTGGGAATTTTTTCTGCTACAGTAAGTAATATCCGTAGTCGGTTTGTTGGTGAATACTTTAGTCATACTTTTTATACTGAGTAGAGTCTGAGCAGTTGACTTTCATAGCTGGACTGGCTCTCGTTCCAGCAACACTTCTGACCTGGTCTCCTGCTGAGAACTCCTCAGTAAAATCTACACTACTGGCTTTGTCAGCGGCACTCAAGTGCGTTAGTCTTACTGGCGTTGAATGCTCGTGTATAGCGTGTTACATTTTAATAAAAATTATTTTATTTTTTTAGTTGGTAGGACAGCATCAGGCATTCCTTTGTTCGTGGGCCTAAAAAGATTGATAGGATATTACAGAAATATATGTTACAGAATCGTGTGGATGTTTTTAATCCACTTTAATATTCAATGAAATACCAACACCAGAGGGACACTTGCCATATTTTGAGACATTCCAAAAAGTTCACTCCACTAAGTCAAAAATTACGTCTAATTTTCCTACATTTTTACAAGTTATGTTGACAGGCTCCATGCGCAAAGAGGCGCGGGTTCGATCCCCGCGCAGTGCAAATATTTGAATGCATAAAAATGAATATTTGCATTGGTCTGGTCGTGCCTCGGAAAGGACGTTAAGCCGTTGGTCCCGGTTACCATACGAACATCTAATGGTAGTCATTACGGGTTGTTGGAGCCCTCTAAGTCCAACAATTGGTCTAACTGCAATACTTCGATATCGCCTTCGGGTTGTGGAGGTCAGACGGCAGTTGCTTCACAGAAAATATCGAAGTCTAGCCAAAATCAGCAGTTAGACTGGTAAAACGGACCCCAGACTCCAATCTAAAAAAGCTTCGGATGTGACTGGGATGAGATGTTCAACGTTGTTAATATAATATAAATTATTCAAGAAAAATAGCAACCTGTACCTATCATAAACTTTTAAACCTATCTCTGCGGGAGTCGTCACAGCCTGTGTGTATGTCTGCCCGCGCCGCTGTACCACTGCCAAGCCTACTTAGCTGTGCTATTTAATTCTGTGCGCTGTGGCACTGTAATTTAAGGAGACTCGTAACTCGACGCATTACGTAACTACTGTCTTTGGCTTTATAATCAAGTTTCTGAGAAAGGAGAAGTCGTCAAATGATTTACTCTCAAATTGACAGGGAGCTATTTGTTCAAATTTCTTGAAACACTCCGCGAAGATTTCGTAATAACGTCTTTGATATTATTTCGCTGTATAAAGTAAGTTAAGCTTGGGCAAATAATAAAGTATCCGGTCAAAGTGAAAACTATTCTTATAAACCTAGCTGAACCTATTTTTTTTTTTTTATATAAAATTATAAACTAGCGCTTGACCGCATTCCCGCCTGATGGTAAGCAGTGACGCAGTCGTTGATGGTAAAGCGCACTGGTTTATTAAGAGCCTATTCACTCTAGCCTTAAAGACACTCAAATTGTAGTCCGACGGAAACACCGCCGCTGGCAAACTGTTCCAGTCCCTCGATGTACGCGGTATAAAGGAGGAGGCGAAACGCTTCGTCCGGATCGTAATGGTGTTAACAACGTAAGAATTAACAACTGTCAACCGTCACCATACTGTCTTTTTCAATAAGACAACAATAATTTCAACGTGGATCCACGCAAGGCACAATGAGCAGAGCCGTGCAATTGTTTCTGTTATTACGGCTTTTAACCGGTTATAACACTCTGTAGTAACAAGTAGTCAGTTTCAACCGGTTATAACACTCTGTAGTAACAAGAAGTCAGTTTCGTTCCATCATGCAGATCGGAAAGACACTTTTTACTCTTCACTTGAATCTACATGAAAACAAACAATACAAATAAGATGAAACACATAAATAAACATAAGATCATAACGATGCGTCATCTGTACAGGCTAACGCAATAAAGGTCGCACTAATAGTCACTGTGAAAGAGAACTAAATAGCCCGTGCCGACCTCCCTGGCTACTCTTGAAAGCTTACCCTTGGCCATATCTGGATCAGCATAGCCTGAACCGCCATATCTCATATAACTCCCCCGAAGACGGCGGGATAGTTTGAAGTAAGAAGAGGCCGGGAGGTCAGGTTAAGATGGTACATGGAACGACAATTATAAATAAGTAGGTTGGAGCAATAACGGGCGGCGACGTGCCTTATATCAAGCAAACTGCCTGCGATGCAACGCCACCTAAGAGACGCTTCATACAGACTAGTGACTGGAGATGTGACAACTCGATGACTGTGGGCAGCTAATTTGGAAAGGGCTTAATGATTTTCAGAATGAGTGAGATTGTTTACGTCGGTATAATTCACGCTAACCGAGGTGCTAAGTAAAGCGTCAACACAATACGTCCTTTAGATCTCGGTATAATTGAAATAAAATAATTGCTGTTCGCTCCTGAAACACGGGGTTTGTGTGTCAGAAATCTTCGTGAGTCATGTTTATTTTTGTAAAGTTTTATAGATAGAGGTTAGTTAAGAAACTTATTATTTAACGCTACTGCCGAACGATAATTGTAGCCTAGACTAGCTTTTACCAATATTTATCTTTATAAGCTCCACCTCCGGCTTAAAAAATCCGAAAGTTTTACAATACATGACTGTTTGTCATCTTTCAAAATGACCTTAGAAAGTTCAATTCCCGACAAGCCCAGTGTCTGCTCTGCACTAATAACACATGTCTGATCTGTGCGCGGCGAGTTGGAGCTCATAGGCCATTCATAACCGACGCTGCATCCTCCACACCAGACGTTTTTATTTGCCGAACCAACGACACTAACATAAAAACAACACTCAAATATCAAATAAACAGCGCTTTAAAGCGCAGTTTCGTACGGCTTAAGCCCGTATTAGGTAGTTAAATTTACATTTTACATTTGATATTTTCAGCCGTGAAAGTTATTTCTTGTTTGTGCTGCAGCAGATTTATTGTTCGGATCCGGCGGGCACTCCAGCGACATCTCTTTGTTGCGAATCGTTTACGTGTATTTATGGGGTAATTTAAACGATCCGAAATACAAAATACTTTAGTACGATTTACTAAAATACAATGCAGTGATTATAAAAGGATTTATCGTGAGCTGTAGTGTTTTACTTTGTGATGCTCGTACCTTTCGGTAATTCGCATATTTATTTATACATTTGGTGGAGATTTAAGGTGTGAGCAGAATAACGTGTGCTCTTAGTATATTCACAGTCACGGAGAGCTGTAATGTGTTGACTTTAAACATCGCATTTGTACTCACAATATGGTAGATCGTTGTTAGCCCATCGTTTGTTGCTTTAATCTTGAAACATTTGTTTAAAAAGGAAACCAGAAATCGTAAGGATTTAACGCTTCTGCCTTACAATATAATTTAACCTACCTTGCTTAATAAAATCATGCCAAGCACAGTACTCCTACACTTAACCACCTAAACATGATACTTACTTAAGAAAAAGCTAATAACTTTTACTGAGAAAATCCATTCCTATATTACTGCAATCACATTTACAAAGTCTAAGATTCTCCTGCGAATTCACTTGACCAAAATCCCTCCATCGCAACTCGACCAAAAATAACTCTTTCCAGCACAATAATAAAGTAACAACAAAGTCTACAAAGTAAGGCTTCCCTAAAAATAACCTCCATCACAGGAACTGCTCTGCAATATAAAGTGGCTGTAAACACACGGCGCTTACGATTCAATTGTTACCTGCCAGTGTGCACCGCCACCGTGCACCGCCACTTAAATACACTGGGTGGAGCAGAGTAATGTGCCGCTTTGGATTTATTGTTTCTTTACATTTGTCTGTACACAAAGTGAGGGTAGTAGATACTTTGTTCATAAATACCCACCTTTAGTAACTGTAACTTACTTATTTATAACCAAGCTTACACAGAGTAAAATATTGAAATGAATTCCTTATAAATTGGATTATTAGCAACAATAAAAAGAAAAAGGAATACCATGTTGTTTGATTTGCTCAAAGAAGACTCGCATTTCAAAAGATATAGACAAAATTTACACTTTAATACATATTAGCCAAAAGCCTCGTGCTCAAAATCTTATAAGTTTGACAATTATGTCCATTGCTAATGTCGGGGCAGTCCCTAATTGCACAACATATTATTACTCCCAATTGGAATCATTTTGAAGCCTACTGCTAGTACCTTCATTACTGCATATGTTCAAAAAATATGTCTGCTCATCTACGTAAATAACGCAATGAATGTTGCTGAACTGTCAAAATGAAACCAAAAACTGGATTACCCACTATTAATCAGTCGTGTGAACTACGTCAGTTCCTAATCAAGTCATTGTCTTTCGTTGAGCATAATGTTTAATGGTTCATTACAATTCAGAGATAATTAATGTAATACCTATACCAAAAGTGTTATCATTCTTATTTTAACGTTGCCATATCTACTGAAATTACATTTACCGAATAAAACAATAATGTGTTAGTACCTACTGCTGTCGGGTCGTAACATGTCTGACATATTTTTGCCCTTCCACACATTCATCATACAACAGTATCTCATCTAATTTTTTAGAAACATAAAATGTCTCATAAAACTTAGGTTCAAGGCATCGAGGAGTAAGTACTAAATATTCAGACTTCTAAAGGACTACATTACTGTGAGTGTGGAACAAATGAGCCGATTTGTATGCAGCCTCTATATGTTAATATGTTTTATCATAGGAATAACAGTCGTGGTGGCCTAGTGGTTAAAACACCAGCCTCTCGAGTATGAGAGCGCGGGTTCGATTCCAGGTCAGGCAAGTACTAATGTAACTTTTCTAAAGTTATATGTACTTTCTAAGTATATCTTGGACACCAATGACTGAAGGTGAAGGAAAACATCTTGAGGAAACCTGGACTTTAAGTCTGAAATCGCCAACCCGCATTGAGCAAGCGTGGTGATTACGCTCAATCCTTCTCTGTATGAGAGGAGACCTGTGCCCAGCAGTGGGACGATAAAAAGGTTGATAATGATGATGATGATGATGATAGGAATATTATTCATGACAGACTCTACTTTTATTTTCAAGAGGTATTTTAATATATGATGTGCACCTAACTTATTAAAATACTAGCTCAGAAACGCGGCTCCGTTCCAGACGTGTTTTATTTTTCTTTAAGACATTTTTGCTTTTGAGTAAAGTGAAAGCTGTGAAAAACGGATTGAAAAAATTGTATTTATATTTGCTTACATTTCTAAAATTTCTTACGGGATATTTTTGTTGTTCTTATATCAATTTATTTGGGGTCGGTAAAATATGTAGTTTTCATCCAAACTTCTATAATATATTGAGATTAGGGCAGGCTAATGATAATAATGATGACTTCGGTTTAAGTCGTCGTAGTGACTCCCTGTCTAACCACCATCATCATCTCCGCGTTTATCCAGGTTGCAACCGTGGCGGCCCCGCTTTCCTACATATACGCCTCAATTTCGCACGATTTCTGGCATCCCATGGTGAGAGATTGTTAGGACGCATGTGATCTCTTACAACGTCAAGCCAGCACTTCTTTGGTCTACCCCGCTTGTTCCGGCCCGCCGGAGGCGCCATGGCAAGACATTTGTTACCCACGTTTTTGAAGTACGTAACCGTATCAGCTTAGGCGACTCTCTTACAGTTTGTCTGCTATGTCACGGACACGAAGACTGCCACGGATGCAGGAGCTCCTGATGCGGTCTTTCTGTGTAACTCCACACATCATATTCAACTCCGTGACACGCAGCTCCTGTTTGTGTCGCTCAAACTCATCGCTACACAAAAGAACAGGTCTAATGATGGTGTGGTGACTCCCTGTCTAACCATATCATCATTTTTTGCCTTTGAAAATAGTAAATTACATTTGAAGTGTATGGATCAATCGTTCCATCTTTACATGTAAAGATATCACTCATCAACCGACGTAGAGGAAGCAAGTCTGTCATCTTTAACAGTCGTTACATCGTCAAAAGCCCGAAGGTATAACAACCAAGCCTGGCAAGGTGTATCATATTATCTAATAACTAATAAGTAGAGGTCAGATAAACGCCCCTCCATGTAAAATATTAAGACTCAACTGCACTCGGATAAACTCACTTTTCTTTGGAAAACGCACGATGACTAGAGTAATACTAACCCTGCCACACCGTCTTAGCCTGTCCACCGAGCCGTACAAGAAAGCCTCCCATTGTTTTAACACTTACAAAAACCACATTCAGCCTCCGTCAACCGTGAACAACTCTCGATAAACGACAATGACGTCATCAAGAAAACAATTACAACACAACAGATTAAAAATGAAAAATGTTCGCGATCGTCTCCAGTGCTGACAAACAAAACATCCTAATTGCTTTTTCTTTTATTGTTGGCTGAATATCGCGGCATTGTCGCCGATATTGTTTCTTAAAAAATACAACCCCTGTTGTGATAATCTCTTGGCCAACCAAAGGATTAGTGGTGAAAAATTGGTGCTGTAAACAAATAAAAGACAAGATAAAATTGTACATTTTTCTTTAGATGACAGTGAGGACCGTGAGGTATTCATATTTTAATGTTTGTCTCAAAGTTAAATAGCGCATCAACTAAGTTTTATGTAATAATTTACTTTTCCTGAAACCTTTGAAGGTAAATACTATAATTTTTCGTTTACAATCGAATACAAAATGAAATTTACACCACTTTTTGATGCGTTCCACGAAGTCTTTCTTCAGGAAAAATTATTCACCTCGTTCATAGTACCTATATAACCAAGTTAAATTGAGTAGGTGTATTTACCTACTGGTTTAATGAGTTACATATCACTTACAAATAACAGTCATATCACGACATCCTCACCGTTTCTTAATATTCAATCTGCATGTATTGTGTTGTTGAGAGCCCAGCTCGGGCTGCGAGCGTCTAATCTCAACCGTTATTGTCTAAGTTGCTCTATTTCCTGAGGCACTATCACCTATCGGTAAACAAAGAAGGTCTACTACACACTATAGTGCGAGAAATATTTACATTGACAAACATTTCGAAAAGGAAAAGGAAAAACTGGCCCTATCAAGTAATCTGATAAATCTATAATAATTAATAAGCGCACTCAAATTGATGATGATGCTACCTTTTCATTGCATTCATACTTACACTTAGTCATAAGCATTTCTCAATTGCTCATCCTATTAACGCGTACATCGAGGGATTGGAACAATTTGCCGGCGTCGGTGTTTCCGTCTCATTACGATTTGAGTGTCTTCAAGGCTAGAGTGAATAGGCTCTTAATAAACTAGCGCGCTTTACCATCAACGATCGCGTCACTGCTTACCATCAGGCGGGATTGCGGTCAAGCGCTGGTTTATAATTTATAAAAAAAAAAAAAAAAAACTTTGATAACTTCAAACACGTTGCTTATTACACACTAGCTTTCCGACCGCGCCTTCGCCCGCGTGGAATTCGGTTATATCGCGTTTTTAAGGTTTCCCTCGGGAATATCATTTTTTTTAAATGAAAGGTAGCCTATGTTCTTTCTCAGGGTCTAAAGATTGTCTGTGCCAAATTTCATCAAAATCAATGGAGAGATTTATGCGGGAAAATGTAACAGACAGACAGACAGAGTTACTTTCACATTTATAATATTAATATGGATTATCTTCTGATCGCCTTAGAACTGTACATGGCCTGTACGTATTTGCAGTCCTTTGAAACAGGAAAATACTATATCATCATCATCCTTTTTAACGCCCCGTTGCTGGGCACAGGTCTCCCAGGAAACTTTACGTTCTTGCAAAGGTACCTACTTCTAAATTGGATAACTTTTTATGTAACAAAAAGGACGGGTTCGATCATGTATGGAGGACTGCAGCCACATATGGGTTGGTGCTGCAAAATAACAAATAGCAGCCGTGGACTCGGCAGACTCTTGTTCGAAATGGCTATTTCGTGTTCCTGATTTCATCATCAACCTTTTTATCGTCCCACTGCTGGGCACAGGTCTCCTCTCATACAGAGAAGGATTGAGCGTAATCACTACGCTTGCTCAGTGCGGGTTGGCGATTTCATGCTTTAAATCCTAGCCTTATAGCCTTGTAATCAGTCATTGGTGTCCAAAATATACTTAGAAACTACATATAACTTAAAAAAGGTTACATTGATACTTGGCTGATCTGGAATGGAACCAGCACACTCATACTTGAGAAGCTGGTGTTTAACAACTAGGCCCTCACGCCTGTAAATACTAAATAACCAAATATTATTTTGAAGCTTCTTGTACATTACTCTGTGGTGGCGCTGCGACTTGCGATCGACTGGTTACGACGGTGAGAGTATCCAAGTTAAGTGATATTTATAGCGAGTGTAGGTGAGCCCGAATAACTTCGCAACTAGTTCCGACTTACAAATAGATACAGATAGACATGTGAATACCAAATGGGTTTAGCAACAAATAGAACGGAATATAGAGTGTTCTGTTCTATGATAGAACTGTCTTATTCAGAATAGTTATGGATACACTTAGTTTATTTTAGGCTTTATAAGGTTTGAATATCATTTCATAACCAGCCTATAATGTTCCTGCTACTGGACCCAGACCTCCTCTATGTGTGAGAGAAAATGAGCAAGGATTTCTCAAACTCATCATGAGCCGAGGTAAGGCTCTAAACGTGCATTGGAGTTTTTTTTTTTTCTATTGTTTCGACTGTATATTTTTAACACCATCGGGGTATTTTTTCCATAAGCCTAATTCAGAATAAAACTTTTAAACATGATCGTATCTCAACAGCACAAGATACTCAATGCGCAAGAATTACACATTTATTCTTACACGTTGTATTCTCAATTTAGATACCTAAACAAAGCAAGAGCCCTCTATTCATTCAGTGGTCTACTGTAAGACGTTAGCGTGGTCCGAGGAGTCCCACTTGGGCACAGTTCCGTGCGTTTCCGGCACACGCAGGATACCTCCCCCCATCCTGAAGGGGGAAACAGTGTATATCCGTCCCCCAGCGACATTAGCGTATCATTATAACTATTTGAGCGAACTTGTTAAGTTTACGTCTGAGGTGTGTTGGGGTTAGTAATGGTGAAGTCGTAAAGATATTGTCTGTATCAAAAACTGCTTGATAGTATCATGAGATGATGTATTTCGGCACAATTCTGTTAGAACATTTATGGTTATTGTAAGGCTCTATGTGGCTCAAAGATAACAGTCAGATCAGATAGTTTCTAACATTTTTGTTTATTTCTTAAATATTTGTATTTACTAAACTCATTCCGGTTTTAGGTATGTGGCTAAAACCATTGCGACAAAAACATCAGTTTCATATGAATGAACTGTAACATCAAGCTCAAGCTGATCCTCCGACGTACCCTTACATTTCACTTTCTAACAACGATACTCCTACAATAACTACCCCACAATAAAAAGCAACTTTTACCCCCGAGTACATCATAATGACGGGTAGTTTTCACCCCTTGTGCGGCTCTAACGAATTTATTACCCCACTGTTCAACACAATTGATATAGTCATGCCTGAAAAAATATGATGACTGAGAAATACTGTTTAGAATAATAGTCTTCTTTTGTTAAAGTTAAAAAACATTACAAAGTACGTCAGTAGTTATTTTGTATTATCTAAGTTTATCTTACAAATTATGCAATCTGCATAATAAGTTCTAAATAATAACATGGTTTTGTTTGAGTATGCAGAAGGTATGTAAATGGGTATGACATATATCTATGTATATTAGTTACTTAAAGCCTTATATACTATGTACTTAACATCGTTTATAATTAGATGCAAGCAGTGAGTACGGACACATCATGTAATATTTAGAACAGAATACTCTTTGTTATGTACTCCATATTAATTACAGATATATGTAGATGTATGTATGTATCTATGTGTGTATTGTGTTATGTTGCAGGTGCAACTGCATGTGTTACACCTATTTTCTTAGTTTTTATCTAAAAACTTCAGTTAACATTCTGATCGTAAATGTAACTAAACAGTTTCTCCCAAGGTCCTTTAAAACAAAAGCCATGTTCCGAAATATCCACTCTTCTTGCATGTGGACTTATATGTAGAATCGCCCTGGGCAGTGCTGTCCTCTACTGAGCTGAACTTAACCCAAGACGACATACAGTCGCAACAAACTTGCGACTAAGTGCGCCACAGACTGTGTGCATATCATGTATTGGTAACTGAATAGTAGCTAGTAGTATTGTATACTTCTTGTACTACTTAAACAATAATACGCCACTGATTTCTAAATTCAAGCACCTACAGAAATGTTGCGAATCAAGGTAGCCGGAAATATAATTATCCTTTTTACTCCACTCACAGAATTTTCAGTATAAGACAACACTAGCTATGATAAAATTTATTTTTTCCTAAAATTATTATGATATACTGTAATTTGTCAACTTGTAAAACGTTAGGTACAAAGAAACGAAAAATCAGATAATGTTTATACACAGTGTGTCGAATTAAATGATGTGTAAGTAAAGGATCGCATGAATCTAATAGATATGGGATCATACCAAAAGTAAAAAGTTTGCAAAGCACTGTCATCCTATTGTACTAAACATTTTCTTTATATCTTATGAACAAATTTAACTAATCGCTGGTTACCACTGTTCCTGGCTTAGGCCCTGGTTCTGGCCCTACTGTTCACAGAGCACACGTAAACTTGCTCAGAAATATGTAGTAAAAGTTCCCGCGAGTTTGTTTTCCTCAACAAACTATGATATCAAACTCCCTTATTCATAAACGTTACGATAGTTTAACGATACATTTTTAACGTTGTCACGTCATTTGACTTTAATCATCGCTTATGAATAAACACCATGGTGTTTAAGGGGTTTATTTATAAACGATGAGTAAAGTGACGTGCAAACGTCAAAAATGAATTGTTAAATAATCGCTAATCACTAGTTAACATTAAGCAACGATTATGAATAAGGGGGTATGAGTTTAGAGGGTATCCAAAAGCTCAGCTTCAATTACCATCGAGCATAATCAGCCCGTAATATTCCTATTGCTAAGACACAGGTTGCGACCACGACACGGAAAACTGGAAGCCGAACATAGACAGTTGGAAAACTGCTAGCAGTTGAGGATACTGGGACAAAGGGAATCTGTAAGAGACTGTGAATATAACACACAGGACCAGTGTGTGTCGGTAGATGTCTTGGTTTCCCCGCGATATGTTCTCTCACGGCTTTGAGAGCAGTTTTGATGAAATCATTTACAAAAAGTAAAACGCCTGCCTGGCTCTCGAACACTTAACACCTAACTGGAGACCGTTCACCAACTACAAGCCGGCACGTACTTCCAACAGCAATAATGACTACACATTGCATATACCTACAACAACACCAACCTGTTCGTGTTATCTGCGCGCCGGACGTCCGGCGTCCGTCCGATATAACACAAGTGACACAGTTCACTCGTTATGTGTTAGTGATTACTATTGTTTTGTTCTACGCACCTAGCTAGTAGGTGTGACACATCTAATTACGCAGTTAGATCATAATAACTGATCATAACGCAGCTAGATCATAACTGCGTCACACTAAAAATATGTCACCTTTTCGCATCCTCCGGAAAATATTGAAGTTTAGCCAAAATCAGCAGTTAGAGCAGCAGTTGGCAGTTAGTTAGCGGACGCTTTACCAGTCCTAACTGCTGATTTTCTGATTTTCTAAAAGCTGAAAAAGCTTCGGAAGCGACAGGGATTAACGCGATTAAATGATGATGACCTTTTCGCATCCTTATTAATTTATTAAATCTAAGTTGATATAATAAGAATGATTGTTTATTTGAAAAG
This sequence comes from Sesamia inferens, assembly GCA_037179545.1. Lineage (NCBI taxonomy): Eukaryota > Metazoa > Arthropoda > Insecta > Lepidoptera > Noctuidae > Sesamia > Sesamia inferens. The sequence goes on from CM073927.1 coordinate 33,329,537, forward strand.
ATCCGGCTAAATATGGTTCAGGCTCGTGCACGAAGAAAACGTATTTTTTGGTATTTCTTGTTATAGTGGCCACAGCAATGCTGTCTGTAAAATTTTTAAACTGTCTAGATTTCACGGTTCATAAGATAGAGCCTATTGACAAGCACTAGTTTATATTAATAAAAAATACTGTTTATTTTGTATTAATATAAACTAGTGCTTGATCGCAATGCCGCCTGACGGTCTGAAGTGAAGCAATCGTTGACGGTAAAGCGCGCTAGTTTATTCACTCTAGCCTTGAAGACACCTAAATTGAAACACTGCCGTTGGAAAATTGTTCCAGTCCCGTGATGTACGAAGTATAAAAGAGGAGGTGAAACGCTTCGTCCGGGTCGTAGTGGTGTCAACAACAACATCAGGGTGGGTACTCGCCGTACAACGGGTCGTCTGATGATGGAACGGAGATGGGGGAATTAAGTCATGCATTTCCATCGCACACTCTCCAAAATGCAACCTATAGAATGCCGATAGGTTGGCTACTCTTAGTCTGTGCTCCAGGCTTTGGAGAACGTTTTGAACTAAATCTGGGTCGCCAATTAGTCTCTTCGCACGCCTCTCCACCGAATCCAAAGTAACCAAGTGGCATTTTGCAGCATCAGCTCAAATGTAGCTCCAGTAATGTAAATGTAACACTCGAACGCACCTAAAAATAAACACGAATGTCAAACACTTTTACCTTTTCAGGTCAAAGATAAATGTTACCCATATTATGGAACTAACTAGATATATAATTCATCAGCCAAGTGGCTGAGAAGCAGTTGTAACTCACCTACCTAACCATTAATTGTTTGGTAATTATGTCTGATGTTATATAGATTTTGATCACTAAAATATAATTATCAACTGCGGAATGTGTGGGCAATTTATCAGTTCCTAAAAGATACCTACATAGGTTCCCCACAGTCTCACCGCATAAAACTTAGCGGAGCTAAAACGCAGTGGCCGGGCCAAGTTAGCACTTTTTTATTTACCACTAACCCGCCTAACACAAGATTGCCATTTAACTGGCTCGCCACACGCCGCCATTTGTTGCCATTGCCATATTATATGGCTACATGTCCTATTGTGAGTACCTTGCTTAAGTCGACACTTGAGGGGCTTGCCAAAGTGAAGATAACCACTTTAAGGCAGAAAAATAAGCTGGATACTATGTACGAGTACGTATAGTGTTTTTTGAGAACTTTACTTACTAACTTGTGCAAATATTAAAAATGAATATCTTATAAAATTATTCATCAGAAAAATTAAAAGACTTATCAATATTTATTACGCCAGCCGAAATTCGGTACGATTCGATAAGTTTACACCAGGTATGCATTTCAGATTACCGTGATACATCCGTAATTTATACAGTATGTTAAGAAAACCCTGTCCGACCCATAAGGATAATAAAGGTTAGGTAAACACATGACCAAATATAATATAAAATTTTACGTAATCATCATAGTACCAATACAAATGAATTTTGAAATAATCTTTTTTTCCCGCGAATTAATTCCAACTTCCCCGAAATTTGGTAATTTTAAAAAGTGACAACACCGGTATTATTATGAGCGAATAGCGATGCGACCACGTGCCGCGTGCCCTGCCGCCCGCCGCCTCCGCCACCGCGCGCGTAGGGTGGATAACGCAGATTTATTAAGTTACCTCTTTTTGCGAAATAATTTTTATTTTTTTAGGTGGATTTTTTTTTTTAAATTTAGCCCGATTTTGTATGCATTAGTAGAATCAGTTATCGACACCTAACAACACCTTCACGGGTCGGACAGGGTTTTCTTAACATACTGTATAGATAATCTATCTATACTCTATACTAATATATATAAATCTGAACAGTTTGTTTATTTGAACGCGCTAATCTCAGGAACTATTGGTATGATTTAAAAAAACTCTCTTTGCGTTGGAAAGCCCATTAATCCAAGAAGCCTTTAGGCTATATAACATCACGCTGCGACGAATAGGAGCGGAGCATACATAAAATAAAACATATCGAAACCTACGCGGGTGAAACCGCAGCGCGTAGCTAGTAAGACATACATAAACATATAGAATTAAGGAGCACCGCGTAATGTTCCGCATGTATATCGCCAAGCTAAGAAAGAATGAACTATTAATTTATTTCCGATGTTATGTATCAAAGCTCTCAAAGTACGTATGTACTCGTTACATACACATAATATGTAGAGGCAATAGAAGACACGTTAATAACTAAAACATCTCTCTCCTCCATCAACAATCTATCGACTTGGCACCTAAACACGAACATACCCAACACAAACAATGAGGCTTAGCACAATATCGCACTACAGCTACCCACACGTATATCTGTATGCTCCGTTATCTAAATAAGTTATACCTGTGGGGCTCAGCTCGATAAATCAATATCTTCGGCTTGTTAACTAACTTTATCCCAAGATGCTCTGGTATCGTATGCACATTGACTAACGCACAGTGTGCCTACTGTTTGAATCTTGAGGACAAAGTTAAAGTTGAAATATTAGTTTTGATATGAGTAGGAAGATAACTGCAGATTTCTTCGAAAATATATCATATTATGCCTTGTGTGAACGAAGGTATCGTTCAAACAAGGCAAAATATGAAAAAAAAACTATTTCAGCTTCATTATATCTCAAAATCTACAGACATTTTCATCTGATTTTAAAATTCATGTAAGTTTTAATTTAAGTAGGTAATATCGTGCAAAATTTTCGATCACAGACGTAGGTTTCTCTTAATGATTTTTAGAGTTATTAGTTCATAAAATTCGTTGATGGCAAAATGCGCTAGTTTAGTTTATGAAAGTTACAATTGTGTGAGAGCAAAGCGTATTGTTATTTATCTATTCTACCAGCTAATAGCTAGTACCATTTTTACATGCTTTTTATTAGCTTCCCTTGTATGTTTGTTTTTTTCAACCTTCAAAAATTTTTGCAGGCAAAGTTTTTTTAGGTTAGATTTAGATTTAGTTTTAGAGTTAGTTACTTGGGTAATACATCCTTACGAATTTTAGCACTTGCTATTCTGTTTGTTGCAGATTAAGAAAAGTTTGGTAAAAACAAATGAAGACCACTTAAGCATTCGTATATTATTTATAAAAAGAATATCGATCTATAAAGTTGAAAATAAATATAGTTTAAAAAACTAAAAATATGTTTTTAAAGAATATCAAACTAAAAATTTTAAAATTTAATTTATAACAATAGTTTATAAACAATAATAGTAAAATGAGAAAAAAGCGTGAGGCGCTTAATATACAAAAATTATTACAAAGCGCCGAAAACAAAAAACGTCGTTTAGATATATATTTACTTAATTCAAGAAGATTATACCATCTTCTTGAATTAAGTAAATATATATCTAAACGACGTTTTTTGTTTTCGGTGCTTTGTAATAGTTTTTTTTGGGCAATAAAGATTTTGCGAATAATGATCCTGACTTTGGTATAGTTGATTACATTAATGCTTCTCTATATACTATGTTAGCGGTGGAATTACTAGGAGCATGTACAAATTCTACCCGAGATTGACGTTGTTCTACTGTTTCTGCTCGTCTTAGTACAACTATTCTTTCCCTTTCAGATGCAAGAAAACTTTCATTGTTTCTTTGTACACCTACATAGTTATATCTAGCTATTTGCAATCGTTCTTCTCTTTGTGAGAGAGTTTCAGACTCGCGCGAGAGAGAGTGACGTTCTCGGTCAGAGGGCAGACGTGTTTGGCGTTCTTCGATATTCTCTTGGGAGCACAGATCTGTGGTCCGAGTTCTTTTCGAACTTAAGCGCGGATCCCTTTCGGTAAAAGTCTCTGACTCACGTGAGAGTGATTGGCGCTCCCGATCAGCAGATAGAGAAACGGAGAGAACGCAAAGTCTCGGTCCGAGTTCTTTGCGAACTTAAGCGGCAGTCCCTTCCGTTGTATGTCTCGGACTGGAGTGAGAGGGCATTACTCTCACGAACTTCTGACAACCGTACTTTGCGTTCCTTTGTGCTCTCTTGAGACCCCAAAGTCGCGGTCTGTGTTCTTTATGAACTTAAACGTATCCTTTCGGAGAAAATTTCAGATTCACGTGAAAGAGTGACGTACTTACGGTTAGCAGACAACCGTGCTCCACGATCTTCTTCTGATTCCTGAGACCTTCTAAGTCTTATCCTTTTCGCATTTCGGCTACATAGCGAATGGTTTATTTTTTTCTTTGAGGGATTTTCAAGGAAAATATCAAAGCAATAAACAAAACCAACAACACTTGTGACCGAATAGCTTGCAAACCTAAAAGAACCGTACATCGAGCAGTCTCGTATGACAACGAATCATCTGTTCGTGGTCGCGACTCAACGAATTGGCAACACTAAGACTGTAAAACGATTGGCATTTATTCAACATCAGAATTAAATACTACTTGTTTCAAATATCAAGGAGCATCTTTACTTCGTACTTCAAACCAATGACCAAATGAAACCAAAAAGTCAATATTTACTTTTTGACCAATTTAGAACATCGATAATTTTCCAAGCAACCAAATACCTTTCAACACACTCAAGAATTTTTAAGACACATAACGAAACTCAATTTGTCATGTAAGCATGGCCGAGGGTGATTCTCGGAAAATCTTAGCACCGCCATTCAGAAAATGACGCTATTTGCACAACGCCATCTATTGGATTTGGATTTCAACTATCAACATTAGTTGTATTTTTAGTCTATATTGTCTATATTGTCTATTAGTCTATATTGCGTGTTGTAATATAGTGAACTTTGGTTATAACGATGGCATACATACATATGTATTTATTCTTCATTTATTTTATTATGTTATACACGGGTGTTAGTGAAAAAACGTGTTAAACGTTTTATACTTTTTGCAGCCTCGAAATGATGTCCACTTTTTCTTTCTTTTTTTTTTTAATTAAAACATAAACCAGCGCTTGACCGCAATCCCGCCTGATGGTAAGCAGTGACGCAATCGTTGATGGTAAAGCGCACTAGTTTATTAAGAGCCTATTCACTCTAGTCTTGAAGACACTCAAATTGTAGTCCGACGGAAACACCGCCGCCGGCAGATTGTTCCAGTCCCTCGATGTACGCGGTATAAAGGACGAGGCGAAACGCTTCGTCCGGATCGTAGAGGTGTCAACAACATAAGGGTGGAAACTCGCCGTACGACGGGTCGTCCGATGGTGGAACGGAGATGGGGGAATTAAATCGTGCAATTCCCTCGCACACTCCCCAGAATGTATCCTATAGAACACCGAAAGGCTGGCTACTCTACGCCTGTGCTCTAGGCTTTGGAGACCAACTCGAGTTAAATCAGGGTCACCAATCAGCCTCTTCGCACGCCTCTCCACTGAATCCAAAATGGCCAGGTGACACTTAGCAGCACCAGCCCAAATGTGGCTGCAGTACTCCACACACGAACGGACCTGTGCTTTGTACAACATTAGAAGCTGCCCTGGTGTGAAGTACTGCCGGACCTTTGCGATTACACCAAGTTTTCTGGCAGCCACCTTGGCCTTGGACTCAATGAACCGCCCAAAGTTTAGGTTCGAGGAAATCTCAACACCCAAAAGCTGAAGGCGGTCGGTACACTCCAAGGATACATTCCGAAAAGTAGGAGCCAGGGTGAACGGGCTCCTTTTGACGGTGAAAAGACACGCCTGCGTTTTGGCGGCATTGAATGTTACAAGATTAGCATTGCCCCATTCGGAGACTGCCTGAAGTGCAACACTCGTTCGCTCTACCATGGCCTCTCTTTCGGACCGGATTGATTCCCTACTAGCCCGAGCATCCGGCAGGTATCTCTCCACAACTGTGCTGTCATCTGCATACCCATAGATACCGGGCATCAGTAAATGTACATCAAGAAGCCATTTTTACAAGTTTAAGAAATACTGTTCACTCACTGGAATTTGACAAACAGACAAATTTTTCAAAAATGATGGATATGGGTCCTGTTAGTTATCCTTTAACACGCTGGCTATTTTTTTTTTCAATTTCTTCAATGTACAAAAATTATTTTTCTACAGATTTATTATATGTATAGATTTTTCAGACAAATCAACCAAGCTAATTGCAAAAAGAGAAAAATGTAAGATTTTGCATATAGGAAAACGCAGAAAATATTTTTTATCCCTTTTATTAGCTAACTTTGTCTTCCTCCAGTACAGTAGCCGCACAGTGCGGCTCGCGTGTATCCGCTGGGCGCTCCGAGCCTCGTGCCTCAACCTAATTTGTATTGATTAAAAATATTCAGCATAGTTGTAAGCTGCGGAATGCGCCGCCCGCTCCACGGCTCATGCAGATTATTGGTCCTACAACTCATTTGATTTTCTTACAAAAATATTTACTACTCCACAAGTTAACTTGGATTTTGTTTTTGGCGGGGTCGAGCTGGATCCAATCCCGTATTTAAGGGTTACGGAACAGAACATCTCAACTAAAAGGGATTTTTTTTTCAGTTTTTTTACTATTTATAAGCGATAAAGTGTGTGCATTGTGTTTGGTAGAACAATTTTTTAAATCCTTCTGTGTTATCCCTATAGTCAAACTGTCGAATCGTTCAAATTAGCAAAACACATTTAGAAAATGACGAGTTTCAAAAATGCGTTTTCCCAACGTCAGAACTATATTTAACAGGGGACAATGAGTTGTGGAAACAGGAGCGAAATTCTACTTTTTATCCAAAACTTCTAACACTTTACATTTTTATTGAGTAATGTCTTCTTTACAAACCCCAAGCAGATTAATTTCCCATTTTCTACTAAAAAAGCTAGTTTTAATATAAGACCACGAGCGTACCTACTCATCTAGTGAAACGCACGTCCTCCTTTATGATCCAATATGAATTCCAACTAGCCCGTAGTGTCGGGACACTAGCCTCACAGTGTCCTGAATAATGCTGGAGCGATACATTTTTATTGGCGCCACGTCGTGAGGTAAACACGGTGTTTTGTTGCCCCTCAACGATTATTATTTATGTAACGACTGTTGTTCTGTTGTGATTGTAGACTTAGAGTGGAAAGATATGACTCGGTACCAAGCGATATCCAACCGCCCTGGATTTTCCGTTTATTTGAACAGACTGTTCAGTGTGGGCCGGTCAAGTGAGTTTGGGAAGGAAGACTTATTTTTCCCTATCAAGAAGTGTTAATTGTTTCTCACTACATGGGTGTCATGGGTATTTACATATCGAATATTAATAGCATGATGAGGCAGAGTTTTAGAAAAATGGCCCTGCCTAATTAAACAAGAACTACTTTCAACTTAGCCCACATCACCCCACTGCTGGACACAGGCCTCTCCCGATGACTTGTTACAAGTTTTAAAGCCCTGAATCGAAAAACATAAACGGGGTGACTAGTGTGATCCCACCGTATTCTCCAGCTACCTCACTATTTATAAATTTTTTTGTGTTTACTTTCAAGCCAAAACTCAACTAATTAAATCTACCCCTTTTTCGGTAATTCAGGTCACTAAATATTATGTTTACTCTTCACCGCGACAGAAATATCTTCTTTCTGTATCTCTTCTAGAACCACCTAGGTCTTTGTATTCAGGTAACTCGCCACTTATGCTAAGTGACTTCTAGATGTTGCTTCGTATCACTTAAGGAACTCACAAACTGTGCACCATGAAATACATGTAAACTATCGTGGCCGACGGCTGACGGCACTTTTGTTTTCATACACTTGTTTTTAGTTTTGCAAACAAACAATACAAATGCCTAAGCTTTTGTTTTCCTTGTTTTTTTTTTCTTTTTTAGGTATTGAGTTAGGGAACTAGATAATTACTTGTCTTCTATGTGGTAATAATGGCAAATTTAATGCCCTGGTTGTGAAATTATTAAAAATCTTAAAACTTTAGTGTTTTTCCCCCTCGAATCTAATAACTACCGGTACAGCGACTCTCTTTAGCGACCGTGACATATAATAAGATTAAAGATTGGATGATACTGACAAATACTAATCGTTACCTGATACAAGCTAAAATCTTGGAAATCAAAAGTAAAACCGCAATCTTTCAAAAGTTTCGATATAAACAATGAAACTAATTAATCCTGGCAGGTCAATTACAAACATTAAAGCCTTTAGTATACACACATAATCAATAATTCAAATTATAAATTGAAGCCCACCACTAAAATTAATAGTGTTGTGTCCGCCAGCCGTGGCCGAGTGTTTGCACGGCGGCGGCGCGGTACGACGCGGTACGGCGCGGTGCGGCGCGGCCACCCTGCCGCGTGTTGTCCACGGACAGGGACACGAACGGGACAACTAGCAACATTCCGGATTAATCTTAGTCCGGATTTTAGGCCAAGACAAATATGACCGGCTCACAACTAAATGGTTGGAAATTATTAAATTAAGAAGATATATGCATTAAGGTTTAAACTTAAGGGATCCGAATTAGTTGTGTGTGTACTGTGTACGTGTGTCGTGTGCCGGATTGAAACTAAATTAATTGTGTGGGTACCTACTGTTTTTATTGAGGAATTTATGTTTGACTATAACTACTAGATAATATAGATAACACAACTGTGACAACAAAGATGTGATCAGATCAGGAATCAGTTGTATTGTCTTGAGCCATGAAGTCTAAAAGGATTTTATTCTTAAATTATTTCGCACATTCGATGGAATGGCTCAACTTATGGAAGTTGAATTGACATTAAATGTCAAAAGAAAATAGTTTCAAGCATTCTGGAGTACCAAACCCACAATTTACCAAACTGCTCTAGACAAAAGAAGCAAACAGACTGTGCACACATAGGTACAGCCTTCAGAGAACAATAAATACAAAACAATTCAACGTTTTTAAACAAACATTAAACAACAGCCCGAGACGTTTCGGACTATTTACATGTTGTAATTTTAATTAGGATTCCGAAGACCACAGGGCAAGACGGTCGGGGCCTGGCGAGGCTGGCACAATGGCGCCCTATGGGCCCTCGAATAGTTGTACCTAATGTTAATTTAATCTAAGACGGCACAGTCCGGCGGCGAAAAGTTCTGACGTCGCCTTCTCGTGTTGTTGTTGATAGTGCTCAGATTAGGGGATCTGTTTTAGAGGGTTACTGCGCAACACACTTACTGTATTTTATATTAATTTCTTTATAATAACATGTCACGTTAATGAACGGCTTGTGGGTGAATAGCAAGATAAAACTCTTAATAAATTTATTAAACATCAGATTTTCCATAGAAACCACATACTTAGATATTTTTGGCATTATATATAATTAATTTTTTGACAAACAAGAAACAAAAGGAATCCATATCCAATGAAAAAATTCATCTCCAATCCGAGTCCCCCAGTGTGGACTCTCTGACCAGCCACGTGTTAAGTCGTCGCTGTATAATTACGTCGAATAATTCACGGAGCCCACTTAACCGGACCTCTGACCCCCGGGGGCCGGGACACAACCTGTCGCCACCTTCCGCCTGCTGGACCGGACCCACTAAGAAATTATCAAGATTTCAATGTAAAATATATAAATCTAATACACAAGCCAAATGTTTGTTGCTTACGTGTTTCAAGTAGATTTCAGAAGTTTTTGGCGTTATGTACTTGGTTTTGTGATAGGTACGAATATAAATATACCTTTACAAAAGCAAGCACATACCATAATTTCTTCCTTACTTAATTAATTACAGGCGCTATTTAAACTTCAGAAGATCACACTTTTAAAAATTTATTAAGTATATCTCAATACAGAAGAGTAAATTTGCGTATTTGAACTTCAACAGAACATTCTCATAAACAATATTCTGTATTTAACAGGAAAAAAAAATTAAATGGGACCAGTGATAATAACTGTATCTGATTTAGCGTACAGAACAGCAAATAAATAGCTATTACCTACTGGAACAATCTAAAACGTAATAAATAGTGTTCACATTCAACAAATAAATAGCTGTACACTTGTCAAAAAAGTTTACTCAACACACAATATGTACTGCTGCCGTCATCAAGTGCTAGCAAAATATTTTAGTAAAATTGATGATATCTCTTGAAAAATTGCTCGAAAATGCTATATAAAACAAGAGAATTTTGAGGAGAGAGGACACACGAAATATGTTTATAAGGAGCAACACTCTGATTTATTACGATCCGTAGATATAACACGGGCAGGCACAGTGCAAGGTGTAGGCCAAAGCGAATTTAATCATTCTGGAAAACATATTTGGTATTTTGACAGTTAAGGACATTACGGGATGGTCTACTTATTGGGTAAGTAATAGGTGCATGATTTTGGGTTACGTTTGATACGGATATGCAAATCCTCACTAGGAAGGTCGGTCTTCGAAATGGGTATAAAGTTAATTAGAATCCATCCTGTAATCGGTATAGTTTCAAAATCTAAGAGTACCTACATTCTAATCATTAACAACGCTTGTCGCTTTAGACTTGGACAGTAACGTTACGTATTTATTATTAGGTACAAAACACAAATGTTACTCCTCATTCTGTTCTTCTGCAAATAAGGTAAAAAAGAGAATTCTGAGTTTTCTTTTTTACATTAGTACATATGTACATTAATTTTATGCCCAACAATAAATTAATTTTATGCAACATCTTCATGTCTCCCTCCGAGTATTCAAGCAATACAAAATAATAAAGGCTCGACAAGACAACCACCACTCCCACTTACCACACCATAAAAATATGCTCAATCTCCAACCCCAAGTAGAACAGTTTCCATGGAGAGATTAATCTGCAAAAACGTTGGAGTTAAGCGCCATAAGTCATGGTTTGCGGCTGCACACCTTGCCGCATATTTATGGTGCTCCCTGGCGACGACATGGCGACTTAAATCGAACGTTACTTTTAAAGGGGAGCAAGGAATTAAAATATGTATGAGTTTTATTGAAGTGTTTAGCTAAAGGTGCTGGAAACTAGCGCGCTTTAACATCAACGATTGTTTCATTGCTTACCATCAGCGCACTAGTGCTTGACCGCAATCCCGCCTGATAAACTATATAATTATAAAAAAGAGTTAAGAGCTAAAGGATGTTCGCAATGGTATAATTTTCATTAATAAATTACATGTTTCCAGTTGCATTCAAACCACGTTTGGTAATCACCTTAATCACAATAGTATCTACTTAAGATATTAGTAAATTAATGACACATATTATAGAGTACCTACATAAGTTATACAGCAACACTTTAACAAAAATATGTATATCATTTCTCTACTTTGAAGACCAATCCTTTCTTCGCAATCGTCACACCCGTTTTGTCCACTCAATACTTGATGATTATATCCCTTTTAAATTACACTAAACTTAATGTATTCTTTAATAACTATAATAAAAGCATTACGTGCCTCGCCCCACGTAATATTTTTTAACAGCACACTTTTATGAAGAAACGTCGGCCATGCAAATGTCCCACCGTTCCTTACACCACTATTAAATGTTATTTGTTGCTAAAATTAAAACATTAAAACAGAAAGAAAAAGGTTTTTCTCGCAACAGACAATTGTGATGCAAATTACGTGGTGCTTACAGTGCAAGCCAAAAAAAACGGGCGCGAAAAATGTCCTCTTTCTTACGTCTTCACTAGTAATAAAAATGTAATGCGGGCTTTGTATCTTTTTGTTGTTATTAAATATTTCTGACTGCCATTTAAATGGGAACGTTAGAGTACGATTCTTGACTTATTTTGCTCGATGGTTCCAATAGAACCAGTTTCGTTTTTTCTCGCTTCTAACTAAGTATACCTTTTATACTAAACTTAAATTCCTAAACAATTTTAATTTTGGCAAAAGAAAAGGAATATTAATTAATTACAATTTTCTAATTGAAAGGCATTGTTTCTGAAGTTATAAATGTTTATTAATTTACATTAATCTTTCAGAGCACCCACAGCAAGAAAAAATGTTTTATTTATTCTTTACGGTTACATCTAAGAGTGTTTGCAATTCAAAAATATGAAAATGACTCCAAAACAATAAACGGCAAGCATCGCCGCGGCACGTAATCCAAGTTTTATAAAACACTTTTTTATTTGGAGTTAAGTGTTGTGCGGCTATAAAGGGCACGCCAAATGACGCAATATCGGGGCAGGGGCGCGGTGACGACGTTATTATTTATGTTAATTCCGAACGCTAAATGACGTCTTACGTGTTCCCACCACCTTTTACTCTCCCTGTATAGGGCTGCCGGTTGCATAGCAATAAAACTAAATTTATGATGCTGGGTACAATTTTTGGGCGCAAGTGTAAGTTTAAAAAATTATATGTCACTCGAGTTTTTTACCCCCACGTAAGGGATTGGTAAAGACAGTATCATTATAGCCAGGTCGAGCTATCCAATATTTCACATTTGATAACAATTTAAGTTTAGTTTTATTGAATTTGACACAGCTGACACAAATTAGGTTTCCCAGGATTAAGTTACAAGTAACACCATTCACCAATAGAGTGTTCTTCATTACATGAAAATTTAGAATGTCCAATTGAGCTCTAACACTCCCAAACACGACGAAAAATCCAAGAACCTAAATCAGCATCCCTGGCAGAGATCTCAGCTCCTTCCAGCCGCACACAACTTTTTCACAAGTCACCACGGTAATTGTGCCACTTTACATAATGTCTATTTTAGTACCGGGAGCATTTTTCAAAACGCGCGCCCCTAATGATTCGTGAAGAGTGCTGATGTCCCGTAATGCATCGGGCACCTCTCATTTACCGAACGTTTGCGCGCCGCGAGATTTATTGCAAGCGCTAAGTGAACACGATCGCCTTCGACACCCACTAGCAACCAGCATCCACAACAGTACCTACTCCGTGGATATTAGAGGGTTGAGAGTAATGGCGGTACATTTAATTTTTGCGTAGGCAAATTTGCTTCGAATGCTGTCATAAAGCTGGTGATTTTTCTTCTTGAATCTTAAAAGGTTTCGAGATTCACGTGCGAGGGGGATCTTAAAGTGAACGTTAATGTTGTTAACAAATCGAGACATCAATAGCATTTCAGCCAAACCTTTACATTTGAAATCAATGCTCAATCTTCCGTCTCTGGCTTGGGAGGAGCCAAACCCGTGGTATTGACAGTTGATTCCAGGAAATTTAAAAAAAAACACCGTATTGATGGTTGTTTTATTTTAATAAATGCCTATGCCCTGAAGTCTATTGCGAATTACTTTTCGGTTCAAAATGTCAAGTTCTCTAAACAAGCTTACACCAAACTCCAAACAGCCTGTCTAAGCCAATTTCCGGAGCACACTATATCCTCGATCCTCAAATCCGGCAGAGTCAAAGATAACCCCACTTTAAGGTAGTTCCAAGTTCACCCAAAACATGTATTTATAATTTGAAAGCACAAGAGGTGCGTTTCAACCATAAATATCAGTTATGGTGAGTCCGGCGCGCGGCGGCTTAGGCCTCTCGACGCCGCGACGTATGACGCGAATTGTAAATGCGCAATTTACGAACTTCGCACTCCTTCGTACTCCTCCGTAAGGAGATTTATGTGCGCTCGCGAAGGATTTTGCCGACACCTTGTCTTATCCGAGTCTGCTCGATAAGCATAGTCTTCATTAAGAGTTTTTGAGAGGTTTATTGTCGCAAAACTTATAGACGGCTCTTAATGTTGCGAAAGAACTTCTCTATGCTCTGGAAGAGGATAACGTGTAATGTAAAGTACATACTCACGTTGACTTTGCATTCATTCTTGCAGATCAGAATAAGCAATGCATTTTCATATTCCCCCCGCATTTTACAGCATTTTCCCCCGACCCTAGAAAATTTACGACGGATCAAAATTTTAGCAAAGATGCCTTCGAACAGAACACGACTTCGCAGCTCCGCACATCTCTTTTCACTCATTCATACTATCTCCTTTAAGCAATCTTCTTCACTCAGGTAAAGGTGGAACGGAGATTCAATGACTGCCACTTTAGAAGGGTGTTTTATAAACGACGTTAAGGCTTATTTAAGAAGTTGTTGGCTGCTTTAGACATGAAAAAAGCTTTCTTTCGCTAATATTTTTGTAATCTAAACACACACAATAACCTTCAGGAATTAATGCAAATAATTGTATAGTAAACACAAGCGTTTAAATTCTACGACTGGATATAAATATATTCTAAAATGTAATATAATTTATTATTCATATAACCAGATTATAAATTAGTTTTTTTGACACTAAATCTTCAAAAGCTATTTTAACCCTGCCCTTGCGCATCCGTGGAAGGTGTATGATGTTAGTTAGAGCTGGCCATAAAAGTGGCGTAAACAGCCGGTTCCGGCTGCGTGCGTCCACCTGGCGGACAAAGGGTTTGTTTGTACGAACCGGAGTGTCTGGTGCGGCGTCGGAGGTGAGCCGTGTGGCCTGAGAGTAAACACTTCCTAATGTGAGGACTTGCAATGTGGAATGACTTGCTTTAGTGTCTCTTTACTTTAATGGGCTAGGTAAGTATTTCGTTATTGGATATTAACATGTTTCCTAGTTCATTTTGATGGGTTACTGAAAACAACGTACGTTATTGTTATTTTTGTACACAACATAACATTTTTGTTCTGTTTCCTACCCGCCACTCCCACATTAACATGTCAGAGTTGTATTATTAATGCTGCGAGCCTATTGCTAGCAAGTGTCGCGGTCGTTTTAATTATTTATCTTGAATTGACTGGTAACATTTAAATCATAAACAAATAGTTTAAAGGTATCGCTAGTATTACGTAGGCATCCTAAGTAAATAAACAAAACACAAGTAAGCACAAATATGTATCGAGTTCTGTTAAACTGTCACAATATTGACGTCACCAACAAATGTGAGTTTTCCAAAAAAGCTGCGCAAACAATCTTCATAAACTCGAGGGCGACCTTCCGTCACCTTGTCTGTCTGTTTGTTTGTCCCGCCACGACGGGATTGCCGAGCCCTTCGCGGAACGACCGGTGAAAGCGGTGCTTGTTTATATCTGGCATATGGTGCTAAAAACTGGGTTGAAACATGTTTAGTTTAAAAGTGCGTTTGAAACAAATAAAGCATTAAAAGTTTGTTCATGGCAAGATTCATACTTAAATATCAATAACTATTTAAGTAACTTTTAGTCCTGAAATAATTACCTTGGTATTCACAGTGAGTGAACTGTGCCAAATGAACTTGATCTTAAGTAAGATACTATCAGATAGTGACGATATCAATGCCAAAAATCTTCTAAAGCGAATAAACAGATTAAACAGAGCAGACCACATTCAAAGTTCCACAGGGACCAAGAATCACTCTGACTATAAAGGATGAAACAAAGACATGAATTTCAAACAATAGCAGCCGTTAAAAAACACCTCTTGCATAAAGTTGATCTTATTCAAACGTCAGGAGAGCGCGGCCGGGCGACACCGCTAGTCTTTACATAATTCATGGGACACAAGGTACTAAGTGAAACATCCCCAGATTGATACTTACTTCACTGGTACGTACGTTAATTCTAGGCGAATGTACGAAAGAATAGTTAGTAAAAGAAAGAACACGAGTAACTTGAAGATGTTGTTTGGGATCTTTACTAACGTTAAAACTTTATAATAGACGATAGGTAAGGATATTACTTTTTAGACTAGTCTCGTGCCTTATTGACTTTCCAGAATACATCCTACGTAGACTAAGCAAGACACTGTCTTAATTAACATGCTATTTATGCGGAATATCTACTTACTGCTAAGACCACACTATGGGCAAACAAAGCTGCTTGCTTGAACATATTTCCTCAGCAAGCACAACGAAATTAATTATAGCCAATATATCTACACCGCTCTACTGCCGTGCGTGAACATTGATAATGAAAGAAAACCTACGTTTAAGATGCTTTATTTTTATTGGTTTACTTAGGTGCGTTTAAGAATTGACTTATATACTTTCTCCATCGTGGGTTGACAGAAAGATATGATAAGGGTAGACTCTTACCGGCTTAAACCACCGCGGTGATTCACCTCCATCCAATGATACCCTAGTATCGATACCTTAATATCGAAATTATTACCGATACTGGGGTATCATTATTCTTCAGTATCGAATAATAAAGGTTTTCAAAGATGACAGAAACACTAAATGAATTTGCTTAATCAAAAGTATAAGCTTTAAATTCGGATAAAAATTAGACCCACGATCTAATTTACGAACAAATTGTCCATTTCAATCGAATGCAAATGGTAATTGTACCTTCACATCTTCAGAAATAAGTCTTTAGTTCAATGGTAACCAAAAAATAAAAGATAATTCAGCGAGATTTAAACGAGATACATATAGTTCATACCTACTGGACACGACGTGCTCAATAAAATTAGGTCGACAAAACAAATTGCTCGAATACATCAATCTCAAGAGCCCAGTGTTTACAAAGTATGTTCCAATCAACAAGCGGTATAATCCCACCGAGCAGCGCCTGCACGGACTTCCACGGGGCAATATATTACGCTGTCATCATATTTACATAGCATATTTTGCGGGCGAGCAATATGGCGCCCGTACTATGTTGTCCGGTGGATAAATCAGTTATCGACTGAGAGGAGGCAGCCGGGTATTGTTGTGGTTGGAATAAATTGAATCATGTTTCAGGTATATGATTGCGCTGAGCATTCTAGACTACTTCTGAGTTCTATGTCTAGTAGGAAATGACTAAGAAGATGAGCAAGAGTGTTTGTCGTTCATACTTATAAGGCTGCTAGTAATATTTTTTGGCCTCTAGTCTAAGTGGATTTTCACTTAGCTAGGTAATACATTGCTTGGTAGGAATATTGTAATGAAATTGTAAGTGTTATCAGTCGAGGAATACTTACACAGACCTGTTGTTTAATTACATTAGGTGATCTTAAAATATTAGCAAAAATAAGGATATGTACATTATTTTTATTGAAAAGGAAGGAAATTTATATAATAGGTAGGTACTTATTTGTCCACAAAAACATACAACTAGCGATATTCCTCAAGCTCTTCCCAGCTCTATGTTTATGAACAGTAAACACCAATATCGGATACACGTACGATATTATTGATGGCGTTGATTCCACTGTTTCAATCAAAAGTTTCCTCAGAGGTGGCTCCCATTGTTTGCGATATATTGTGAGCCGCGCGATCAGCCTCCGCCCACTGCGCACCGGATCACTCAGGGGAATATAATGCATGGTTTAGTTTATCATTTATTTTCAGCTTCCGTTGGGAAACCGCAAAGAATTTAGTACTGAGTCATGGTCTACTAATTTGATTTCCATTTTTATTGTGGAGTAGGTACACAATCCAATCATTGTTTATTTATGAGCATAAGTAAACGGAATAACAAAAATTTGAAATTAATTATAGATCATCTTATTCTACCATATCGTTTTGTACAAATTATTGTAGAGGTACCTATAAAAGGAAACAGTTATGTTGTTACCACGCAAGTATAGGGGAAGGATCCGGGAAAAACAAATTAGTATTACTTAACAAAGTATTATATTTAATATATTATAATATAATAGTTACAAACAGTTGACTAAAAGCTGAACTTATCTTTGCCCAATAAAATCACGTTTCCCATAACCACAAACTCAAGTGGTACACCAGAAACTTTTTTAAACGCTTAAAGTTGTATGTGTCCACGAAAGTTGCCGACAGTCGCAGGCCGCCTTAGTTGCCGTCTGCACGACTTGCTCTCAATTAAAATTATTTCATCCCGGCTGAACCCGGCGAGGACTCTCCAGCCACCGCGATACTCCGCGACAGACAGACTAAAAGTATGAGAAACTTTTTTTCTGGCTTTCAAGCTGTCATAATTTTTTAGGCCTTAAGATGGCGCTTTCTGAACTTGATGATTTAAGATACCTTCAAGGAAATTATTATAAAGTCCAATGTAATTAAAGTCAGTCTAGGTTTTATAAACATTAAACATTTCATTTCATAGCAACATCACGGATCCACAATTTATTTACAGCTCATCCATTTGAATAATCTCTTCGACTCATTCAATAACACCTACACAAAACTGTGAAGCAGTCTATTCATAGCCCGGGACGGCTTAAATTAGAAATCCATTAGAAAATAATGTAATAGAACAATATCTTCAAAAGTTTTTCATTATAATATCAAGTAGCAATTAACAATGATTACATTTACAGCAGATGTATGTACCTACGTACAGTCAGGAAAATGTATTGTTCAGACAAATTGACACATCAAACTCGGAAGTACTCAGACAATTCAAGAAGACGGTAAATTTTCTGAATATACTTCAGAAAACTTACTATACAAACAATTTAATAAAATAAACACAACTTCATAAAAGCGTCATCTTAAGCCATGAAGTTGTCGGTCAAGCCAATTAGCAAGCCAATTGAAGGCCTGCTTTGATCTGCTTTGCCCAGCCACACGTGACGTAATGATCTGCCGACTACCTTCAACCAGGTGATGATCAGACTAATTATTTCCAGAGTGGGTTGTCAAAGGTAACCACTTGAAGACTGGAGGAGTCCTTTTTGTTTGATTCTGGCTGTTCTGAAATTAATAAGGATAATTATTTAGAAGGGGTTTTTGAAACTGGTTTCTGTTCAAGTTTGCGAATAAAATTAAGTGCGCGAGTACCTGTACTTGAAAGGTGGATCGTACTGCCCCTAGCCCCTAGCATATGGAAAAGGTTTAAGTAACATGTTTTGAAAATACTTTGAGTAAAAACGTTATATATGCGCTCTAATGTAAATATTAACGTACTTGTCAGTGAACATTAACAGTTTGTACATGAAACGCGCCCCTTAAGAGCGAACCCTCAAACGACAAGGCAGGCCTTTCCGACCAAAGACATCGTTCGTGACACAGTGCGGAAGTACGCACGCCGCGCGGTCAGCTTCCGGCCCTTTGACCTGTCTTTTGTGCCCGCTCGCTCTAATTACAACATTACTACAAACCGGTACCACTTCTTACACTCAACACGCATCTTATCAACATGTAAATAAGGCGTATTTTCCGTTATTTCAGGAGCGGGCGTGTGTTTCGCCTGGGGTAGTATGACCCTCGCGTTTCTCGCAGGAAATCGCCTAAGACGTACCAGTTTTAGGTGACATCAACATAGCAGTATGGACGTTGAACTGGCTAGTGTAAGTTTATCATGACTTCGCTTTAAGTTTATTCTAATTATACCAACATAATGAAGGGACGAATAACGCTCCCTCTGACGCAGCAACGTTGTCGTGCTGTTGGGTTTAACATTGCATCACCTCGCTCAACTGCCGACTTCCTTCCTATTCACTAAGTTTTTTTAAGTGAATAAGTTCTTAATAAACTAGCGCGCTTTACCATCAACGATTGCATCACTGCTTACCATCAGGCGGGATTGCGGTCAAGCACTAGTTTATAATTATAAAAAAAAAATACTGAGCTGTTTATAAATACCCATAACTCCGTTATCTTGCGTAGTCATATCATTGTCATTGTGTATGAGGATGTTAGTGCATTACCTACGAAATAATTACTTTCGAAGCGCCGGTTTTAAATGTTTAGTTAATATCAACCATTTGTTAAAAAGTAAATATTGGTTAAATTTTAGCAAAATATACATTATGCTATTTTTTGACCTAGTTGTTAATTATTTAACCATTAGGCATAGCTAATAGTCGAATAATTAACTGTCACTTAATTAGGTACAATAATATCTAGATAAACTAAAATTTTATCGCTATTGCAACAATTGGTTGAGTTTAACTACGGATCAAAACAAACCCTAACTCGTTAAAAAGCTCGTGGGTTTTTAAGTATTTGCTTATTACTATTTTTATTTAAATGTCCTAATAAAATTAGTCATAACAAATTTTCTCAACGTCCTCGTTTCTTATCTAAATAGATTTTTCCATACTCTTGCAGAATCAACACCGGAAACAAACAATACGTGTCGCATGTCTACAGGCAGTGGGCGCCCGGAAGTGACGTGTGCGCCAGGTCCCGCAGACCACTTCCGGCGCTTTGACAAACAGCCCCCAAGGTCGGTGATGGAGGGTTAAAAGGCCCACGACAATGGACCCTTCGTGCGGAAAGATTTCAAAAATCTGTGCTATTTTTCTGACTTGGGACTAAATATAAATCGGTGTAGGTATGACTCCATTGACATGGGTCCATTATTTCACAAAAAAAACTTATTTTCCTATAGCAAACCTTAGAAACTAACCAAACTTTAGGACAATTAAGATTAGCATTAAAATTTCTTAAATTTTATTCATAATCAAAACTAGCGCTGTGAAATTACGACCAATGATAAACGAAGGAAACGTATACACGTACCTACAGTGTGGAAACGTATTGAACTGTAAAGCGTACAGTGTAACTAGATATAATATGTTTATTTCCTCAATAAAATAAAATAATGGTCTGATAAAATAAGGAATCTGTTGGCGGCTAATTGCTAAGACTTAAACACAAGTATAACAAGGACAACTGCCCAAATTAATGATACATCTAGCCACCTCCATAAACACGAGCATTCGTTCTACGAGTACCTCCTCTGCAACACTAATTACACCCAACCTTAAGACGCTGCACATTAAAACCGTCTTAACCATTCATTCGTATCCCTTCGTCCACCTCCCCTGGTACAACACTGGCCGGTGTAAATTTGACACTAATTCGCGCCACGGCTGCCCCGTACCGACTTATGGACTATTAAGGAATTGTTCTCACTCGGACCTCGGGGGCGGGGGATTTGGCGAAGCGGGGAGGGTTATTTGCGTAAAGTTTCAAGCGCCGTGTGTGCCGCCACCCTTAAGGGAATTGCTGAATTATATACAGGCCGAGTTTCTGTTTATTTGGAGTGGATTTTGCTTGTTGTGTTTTGAGTTTATGTTTTACATTTGTCATTAAAGTGTGGAAAAATTAATGTACCGTTGTATTTAAATTTAAAAAAGTTTTATATTTAAATCTAAAATAACAAACCAATAAATCTTGTTTTTTTTTTTATAATTTTCATTAATCTTGACCATTATCATTATCATTTATTTATGTCACAACATTTTTTATTTGATTATGTTTGAGTTTTTCAACTGTTATTATTTAAATACATCATTTTTATTATTGCGGACTGAAAACTGTAAAAATAGCATATCTGTGTTTTTGTAATTCTAGCGTATGGCACTCGTGTGTTGCAGCTGAAAATCAGCGTCAGATGGCACATCATGTGCTGTCATGTGACATTATACTGAACTGAGGCCTTTTTGGCATTATAGGGTAATTTTTATATTTTTATAGTTTTAAGTGTAGGTATATCTTCTGCTGTAATGTCAATAAACGCATTTTCTTTCTTTTTTTTTCTATATGTTGCTGTAAAACCGATGTACATCTAATAAATTTCGCTATTTGCATTCTGTGAAATCAGAAAAGTGCAAAATTTACCGCTTTCAGAACCCCCTGTACACAAGTTTTGCAGTAACATTAGTAAGTCAGGGCGGCCGAGGTGTTTAAAGTGCGCGCTCGTCTTAGGTGCGCGAGTGACCACCCCCGACTACCCGCCGGACCCGCCACCCCGCCACCCCGCCACCCTACTTGACAGTAATCAACAAATCCCAACACAAATATCGTACGGTTGGCTTTTGAGAGAAGTTTTATGTTTGTTGAATTGAATTGTAGAGGCGAAACCGTGTTCAACCCGGGCTCACGCTATGGTATTGATCATTAAATGGAACACTATTGAATAATATCTTATAATATAAGCCTAGTTATAAACAACTTGCTGTGCCTTAATAGGCTACCTACCTCCCCAGGTCTTAGTCGGTGGTAACTGTCAGGGAATAAATACATAAGAGACTTAATTTTTCGTTAGTACTATTACTGCTATCTTATATCAAAGGAAAAAACGCTATGCAGTCCAACTAGTCCTTTTCCTGCACATAAACACGCACGTGCTCGAGTATCAATAAATGGTATCGTCTATACTAAAAAAGAAGGCAAGAAACAAGATGTCTAACCAAAAATAACGCAACACTACTTATCACAAGTACCCATCAAGAGAGCAAATCCCATAAAACAATAACAGCAATCCGTTGCTTGTATTAATTCTCACCTCAATACTTAACGCGGGCGAGAGCTCAAGCGTCCAATAATAGTAGCGCTATAAATTCTAGGGGCTGATAAAATCCGCGTAGTTTACGATGCGCAGGATTAGCGCCGGCGCAAATAGATCGTACAGTTGCCGCTAAGTTCTACTCCAGAAGTGGTTACGGGCTCCGCAACTATCCGCTGTGTGTGCCCTTTGACCGGCAGACGCACTGGGCTGGAAAACGCTGCGGCTGGAACTCTCTGCGGCTGAGGAAATTCGGGTGAGACTTATCAAAACGACGATTGGTTGTTTAATACCAAGTGGAATTACCTGAAGCATCATTAATTAGTACTATATAAGTAATCGTAAAACCAGATACCAACAAAATGATTTGTCCGCTTTATAAAGAAAGAAAAGAAAGAAAGAAAGAAATATTTTTATTCCGCACAAACAAAACGCACGTTACAACTAGATACCATAAAACATATAATATTAATAAAAAATAAAAAGAAAAAAGTACGTAGAAAAAATATCATCAAAAGTCTCGTATTCGAACATGCAAGCTACCAAAACTATGCAAAGCAACGTTGATTATATAAGACATATTATATTATGTTAAATAATATATTTTGTTAAATAATGCAAAAAAGGAAATTAATATAATTGTTTTGATTTCACAATGACTGATGTGTCATAACACTGTAGTAACCTCATGTTTATGTGTATAATTTATTAGGATTTTCCTTTTTAACCAACTAAGTATTTAATTTTATATTTCTGTGTCGTAATATTATGTTATTGAATTTATCAAATAATTATTCACTATGGTTTGGGAGTACCTGAAACATAATAACTTTGTCATGCATTGTGTGTAAGGAGGAAACCCGGGGATGCCCCATTAATGCGGCTTATTCACATAATAACCTATGTTACTTACATTGATTTTATTACCATCAACAAATACTTTATAATTTATAGTAGGTATCTAGATCGTGGCTTTTGCATCTCCTGGATGAAATAATATAATAACAGCTTGTTATCATGCTTATTGAGAGAGTTTGTATTTGAAATTCGGATAAACTTTGGTGTGGGAGCCGATCCTATGGACTACACGCTACACCTTCCATATCTAATAAAGAAAAGAGACTCCTTTGAAACTTTTTGATTTACCTAATTCATCTTAAAACCCCAACATTAAGACGCAGAATTTCCAGCTCCCAGTGCGTTCGAAGGAGTCGCAAACTTTGGTAAGTTCGGTTTCTATTTCCAAAGCAGCGGTCGAAGGCAAGTTAGTAGGGAAGCCTGGCCTGCTCCAATCAACTAATCGTACGCAAATAGATACAGCGGTTTAGCGTGTGCGATCATTGTTCGACCGTTTTCATTCAATTTAAAGTTGCCTGTACGGTCTCAGAATACGGTTAAGGATTGCTGATGTAGTTCCCTTTCTGTTAAGTTCTTTGATATACAGTGCCCTCCAAAAGTTGTTTGACATGTTTCACTTCAACTGTATTAGCTATACAGCTGAAGTAGAAGACTGACAACTTTTGAGGTCACTGTAGGTAAAATCCGTCGCTGTTTATTGTGGTCTCTGATTACTATACTTGTACTTATCTAGAATATATTTTATAATTAAAAGATCGATATGAGCTTGTGCTGTGAAGTAATCACTTGTTTCTACATATATGTATGTATAATATTGAAGTAGTGAGGTTAGTTTTTTTTTTGTCAAACCTTATAAACGTTCTATAATATAATGTCTGTTAGAAAGCATAAATACTGTTATTTATGCTTTCTAACAGACATTATATTATAGAACGTTTTAGTTTCTTTCTAACGCATTTTAAACTTTTACGTAATCAAGAATAATTAGTTAAGTATAAACGTTTAAAATAGTAAACAACGGCTAACTTATTATGTCTTCCCCCCAAAAATAATAAGACAAATGTCATCTACATTTTGGAACAGTTGTGAAATTGAGACACCGATCTGAATTTCACAACTGTTCCCCAATGTTATCAATATATAAATACATAAGTATAAAAAAATAGGTTTTTATTGTGTGTGTGTGTGTGTAAAAATAGTAACTAATGGAATTTTGTTCAATTTTAGTTTATCAAACGGTAGTCAAAGTTAGAGTTACTATTTTTAACAATTGGTTTCGTTAACTACGGATAAAAACACCGGCCCTATAATCACTAAGGTAAAACAGGGAAGGTAATATCATCACATATATCAGGTACATTCGACCAATTTCATTAAGCGATGTTAGTCCCGGAACACTTTACAGAAACAAACACATTAAATCTCAATATCAAACAAAATAATTCAAAACACTGCAGGTTAAGATCGAATACTTGCGCGTATGTGTGTGTGTGTGTGTATGTGAAGAGAATTTAATTAATCTTCCAAGTTACGGGCGAGCGGTCATAGTAACCACCTTTGTACGGAACCAAATGGTGAGTCGTAAGATTTGAGGGGTCTTCTAATAGCCAAGTATGGCCAAACGGCTACCTTTGTTCATAGCCGAAGAAACACGGTTCAATTTTGGGGTGGGGAAATAGTTGCCAAATTGAAATGACCGAGTAGTCACAGCAATTATATTTTAGGGTATTTGTGTTGAAGATACCTCCTACTGTACGGCTTGTGCCTCAGATAAACTCTTAACAGAAAATGATCCATTCGAAAATGTTGTCTACACATTTAAGGAAATTTCTTTCTTAACCAAGTGTTTGAATCCAGAAGACCACTCCCTAAAATGTTCAAAATATATTCGTAATCTCATCTCAACGACGACGGTGCAGATTTCATTAAGAAAATAGTATTTTAGTTTAATCCTGTCAAATTAAGATACTCTATAGACAGTTTAGCCGTGATTACAAACATGGCGACCAAAAATACGTTAATTTACGTCAACGTTTGACAGGACTAAACATTTTATCTTCTGTCCTTTTCTTAATGAACTAAAAATAAAGTGATGCACTGGACTTAAATATAGTTTATTTTGTGAATAAGGGATGAGGACCAATGGCAAGGCGGCGAGCGACGGGCAGCTCGCCGCCCGGTAAGGATCAGGCCCGGGTCGACGGCGCAACGTGTTTGACGCGCGCCTCAAAGAGATAAGGACACTGCCAGCACACCGTGACGAGGTCCACGAAGACCGATGCCCCCTGGGCCAGAGTTGCAGGTAGGTTAAAAAAAACCGTGGCCCTGGCACACAGGCAAGTCAAGGAACACGTGAAGGTTTTAGTTAGTAAAAGTCTGACACGCCCTTCCGCTCCGCCCAGAGTGGGAGACGTCGACGCAAAACAAAAAAGGACCAATGTCAAATATTAGTCCACTATGTAGATACATTTGAAATATTATTGACGCGTTGAAACTGAGATCAGAATGTCTTGACTTAAAATTACTAAAATAGCTTCCATAGAACACACAATAACACTATCATAGAGATGAACTTTGTACTAACTCACTAAACACGTGTTAATAATATTTATATCGATTACATGATTAGTGAGTTAGGGAAATTTTTATGGAAGATATCTGACAGGAGTTAGCTGCCACTTTGTTTTGTAATATTACCATAATATTGCGTTATATCAAAGATTTTAACATTTAATGAAACAGAATCAAAGTAAGCGTGCGCGTGCGCGGGGTCGCTCGCATGAAGCACCACGTTCGTTCAGAGACGTCACGGCATCACGTTTAAGCTAAGTCTTCTTCTCAGTCTTCTTGTGCAGTAGCACGGCCTCGATGTTCGGCAGCACACCACATTAAGCGACCTAGTATTTGTTGTTACAGATGAAAATTTCAACTGTTTGGCTATTACTGTTTGGTGGCACAAAGGCTGGTGACACACAGACAGTGAAGTCGTAGTAATAACTAACATTTCAATTTCACTTTGTTTAAATTATATTTATTGTATTTTTGTCACGCTGACTACATTTAAATTATACATATGCTTTAACGCTTCTGTGGGTTTTGTATTTACTTTAAATAATCAGTGAATTAGGGAAAAATAAGTCGGGTTTGTAAGTAGAAAAATACAGTGACGTCGGCTGAGGAACAAAGAATTGTGGCTGTGGGAATTCTGACTTCTAATTAATGTATTTCATCAACGGTTCTGATAACCACTAATGGAAGTAAATAATGACTGTTGTTATTAACGGTTACAGGGAAAGTAGGTGATCAAACTAGCTTCTGCAAACACTTTTGTTATTTATAGTAGACATCAGGACGCCTTCCTTAGTCACTTCTACCTACATAGAGCTCTAAATTCTGCTCTGAAGCATTCACTGTTAGTTATTAGTCAGCAGTTAATTAAGAGTGATTATTTCTTCATAACTTAATTTACATATACTTTTCTATAAGAAATAAAAAAAGTCAAAAGGCGCAAATATAACAACTTTACTGAGAGCTATTTGTTTGAGCCGTTTGGGATTGAAATACTAGGGACTTGGAGTCCGACATCGCCTCGCAGTTGGTTGACTCGTTATAGGGCTGGCCTATTTTTACACGACTACGGCAACGCAAAAAGAGGGTTATGATTTTGACAGGCTATGTATGTAGGTATGTTCATCTGTTCCCTCGTAACTTCTAAACTACTTACCAGTATTCGATAAGTGATATATCATTAGAAGCGTCTTAATTGTCCGCTGGTATGTGAGGTTTCACATAGTCTAATGTGGCGCCCTCTAGCGGACAAAACATACAGAGTAAAAAAATAAAGTTTAGATAAATACCTGCTTTACTTGTACATTTTGAATATATATATATTACTAGCATTTGTCTGTATTCATGGGCTGATTGCATATAATTCACATATTTTCGTTCATAGCTTCTTTACTACTTATCAGAATAAGACCACTGCAGAACCATTAGAAGGGCATTGATATTCTGTTGGTTATGAGCTATAAAGCTTGCCACCAAATTTAGTATTGCGCCCTCTAGCGCAAAAAAAGTTCTATGTAAATATAAAATAAAAATAAATAGACTGTGTTTGGTATCACTTGAAAAAGCTTTACGAGTACTTTATGCTTGTACATAATAACAAGAATGCTTTAATGGTGTTAAATATGAGCGATAAGAGTAAAGCGCGGATCTCGGGAACTGTGAATCGCTTTATGCAATGTAGAGCAGTGTGAACGTTAATAGAATATATAATGCACTAATGAAAACGACATAAGCTGGGAGTACCTCCACGCGGTGAAGGCAGAAACAGTTTCATAACTGGCTAAAACTCCCATAAAAATGTCCTCTGCACTATATGCCTTCGGGCTTATGTTGTTATATGAGCGTGTGTATCTATCTGCCTATTCGTTGTATTGTTGTGTACCCGTTAACTTAGGGAAGCAACCACAGCTATCCTACTTTGATATACTGTTAAATAAAAAAAAAAAACATTGCTGGTATTGTACCAAAAGTACCAGGTATAAGTATAGTCTAATAAGTAGCAGTAAAAGTTATTAATAGTATAGTATACTTAATAAATATAGAAGTAAGAAGTAGTATAATAAGTATCGATCCAGGAAAGTCATTGTTTGCTAAAGGACAGACCGATATCGCTCTCAGTAGAGTCAAAACCATAGAGGGATTGTTTATAAGTGCCTTGGATCATAATAAATTACTTAAACATCCACATGACAGTCGATCGTTAGCAGAATTAGATAGATTAAGAAATCTTCCCAGGTCCTCTGAATATATGAAACATCCGATCTATTTATACTAATGACCTCATCCACTAAGTCATGACCCATTCGCTGCCATCGAAGCAAATATGCGTCTCTACTACTAA
The DNA here is from genome assembly GCA_037179545.1 of Sesamia inferens. Classification (NCBI taxonomy): domain Eukaryota; kingdom Metazoa; phylum Arthropoda; class Insecta; order Lepidoptera; family Noctuidae; genus Sesamia; species Sesamia inferens. Next base: position 33,357,357 of record CM073927.1, read on the forward strand.
ATACTGGGAGTTTCATATTGCTATACGCGCTACAATCCACGCGCTACGATATCTCCACATATTACTATACGCCGATACATAAATCAAAAGAGATGTCGTATGTCATCTACCTAGTTTTTAGTTCATCAATTTAACTTTTGTTAATATTATGCGTCACAAATAGACTTTAACACTAAAATAATACAAATAATAAAAAGTAAAAAGGAACTAAAACCCAACTACGTCAAAAAATGACGCTGAAAAAGTATAAAACTAGATTTTCAGAATACTGAACTGAACAAATTTGCTAATGTTAATTTTCATGTTTGGAAAGGCGTAGTCACATGTTATATATAACTACCTACCGTAGCACTTTGACAACGTGCGACTGCAGTTTTCCAAACATGAAAATTAACAATAGCAACTTTGCTCAGTTCAGTATTCTGAAAATCTAGTTTTATAATTTTTCAGCGTCGTTTTTTGTCGTAGTTGGGTTTTAGTTTTTTTTTATTTTTTTATTATTATCCAAATTAATCAGTATTGGCATCCAACGTGGAAATGCTGCTAGCCCTTTGGGCACTCACCTATTGACAGTTATACAGATTTTTTTTTTGATGTCTAATGACCTCCTGTTTTTTTCTTTAATGTTTTATTGTAGGTATTGTGTTTATTGTATGTTGAACTGTGACCAACAGAACCTTGGCCTAGCAGTTGGACTGTTTGAACTCCCTATAATTTTTTTTTTTAAATTATCGTTACGTTTACGTTTTCTTATCTGTTAACAGCGCCGTTCTTCCAAACTATACTACGAATTTTGATAGTCTTTAACAACATTTAGAAAATTTACTTCTAAAAGGTTATGTGTTTCAAGTTAAATTTATGAATGTTTTGTCAAGTAATATATGTAAACCAAGCGAAGCAGGGGCATTAATTCACCATCATCATCATCAACCTTTTTTATCGTCCCACTGCTGGGCACAGGTCTCCTCTCATACATAGAAGGATTGAGCGTAATCACCACGCTTGCTCAATGCGGGTTGGCGATTTCAGACTTAAAGTCCAGGTATCCTGAAGATGTTTTCCTTCACGTTTTAGTCAGTCATTAGAGTCCAAGATATACTTAGAAAGTACAATATATAAGTTACATTGCTACTTCCCTGACCTGGAAACGAACCCGCACACTCATACTTGAGAAGTTGTGTTTTGACCACTAGGCCACCACGACTGGGGCATTAATTCATTATATATAAATACATCTTACTGTATTTACTTACTAGTTAGTAGGGTTTTGCCTAAACCTCCTGTGTACCTACGTGTAGTCAATCAAATTGATTAGCGAGAGACTCAAACTGTGATTGGACGTATTCATACCAGTTCAAACTTCGTCCTCGGAGCTAGGGGTACTTAACTCGCAAAAGGCTTAGCTAAGACTTTTAGTTGGTTGCAACATATTATTTATAACATGCGACTTATTTATTTTTTTCTATACTCCACGTTTACTGATAAATCTGTACACCGACTGGTTTGGTCCACTCAATCTGTGTTCTCAAAAGACCCTTTCAGACATCAATCTATATGGTCTCTACATGATCCGACCAAGCCTTTTTTGCCTTTCTTCTCAAAGTAGTCAGATAGAAAATGGCGACAGTAAAATGTTTGTAGGTATGTACAAGCTTACTTAGAAAATTAAAATAATTTATTGGCAGATTATTAGCTAGAAGAATGAAACTCAGCAATCAATATGCGCATAAAATATCTGCTAGTGGTTTACAACGATTGCAAGATAAACAAGGAAAAAAGTTTCGTTTAAATATCATTAGTATTCCACGAGATATACTGATATGTTACTTATACATATCAATGTAGTATACTAATACTAAGTAATACGTATAGCTATGTTGTAAATCTCTCTATGGTGACTAAACTATGAAATAGTTTATAATTCAAAAATTTGTGTTTACGGTCGGTCGTTAGTTAGATATCGTCTGATCATGTTCAGTCAGTACCCCCCCCCCCCTCGTGTGTATGGTGATGACATGGAACATTATCATTACATGTCCTCCAGTGAGTACCGAACCTACACATCATTACATAATTATAGTTATCTTTGTCTCTTTAATGTAGAAAACAAACGAAAGATTGATGTAATGTAATTGAACATACGTCAAGATTGACTTATCAAGTGTACGTAAGTAAACATGTAATAATGAGTAACATCAGTTAAGTCACTAGGTAATACGTGAATGTGTAATTAGCTGCGAAATATTATTGCTTGTGAATTATTTTCAATTATGGCACTGTTTATTTATTTATTTAATTTAGATATAAAATTTAAAACAACACTGTACAGTATATTACTATAGTGTAAATGTGGTGCTGTTCCACAAACAAAGGGACACTTAATAATGTGTCCTGTCAGCCACATGTCACAGGAACTGATGAACGCTGGTGATGGCGCCAAAGAAGTGGCGGAGTTCTGGGCCGAGTCCATTTAGATTTCTAAGAAGTACATGAATACTTAATCAGATAAATAATAGATATAATGGTAAAATAAAGGGAAAGAAAGAGTTAAAGTAAGAGAAATCATACATAAACCATAACCGCTTTTGGACGTATGTATTATGTATGTGACTTATGTGTATGTATATTTTGTTTCCCACGGCATCGCGCCACCGCGATCTGGCGTGCAACCCTCTAGCGCGGTGCTGTGTGTGTGATTGTTTACTTTTACGTGTGATGGTGAAAGCACCCTATTTTGAAATTAGTTTTAAAGTAAATATAAAATGAAGGCCAATTGGGTTTCCTAAAAAACTTTAAGGCAATAAACGAGGTAGAATGACTGGTGGCAGACATTATCTCAAACTGGGACGATATTTACTGTTTTAGAATGTGTACACCAAGTTCATTCAAATACAACAGATTTCTATAACATCTACCCTTCCCTTCTTCTTCTGCTGACCTCGTGCCAGATCAGCATGCTAATTGCGGAACATACTGTTACTACAAATTTGAATTATTTTGAAGCATATTGCAAGTCCGAGGCCCTATAAAATATGTGTCTGCCCAGCAACGAAAATATCGCAAGGAATGTTGTTAAACTGAACACATATAGAGCCCATCGCTTATGATAGTGTGTGATACACAATCACCCTGCAGATCTCTAGTAAGTTTCTCAATGAAAGCTCTTTGTAGCGACATGTATTTGTTTACCTCACAAAATGACCAACATACAAGTAACCGACAGGCAAGTGCTCCTTATAAACAAGCAGACACACTGACGTATTATAAACCAGTAGCATATGTCGCGGTCACCGAATACAGATTAGTGTACTTAGTAACAAGGCACAATCGTTTAATGACAAAACCTTGTTTTAACGAATGATCTAACCACATTGGGCGATGGCGGCGGCGCCGCCGGTGAGCGGCGTGCGCGCAGGCGCCGCGCGCCGGTGACTCAGGAGATACAAGTGTTCTTTGTCCAAAGTGTCGTTACGACACAAGGGACACTTCGCGGACCACTCTACTTGGAGCTATTTTTTATTTTTTTTAATATATGTCAGTGTTTGTAAGTTAACCGCAAAGTAGTCTTTAGTAAGAAACCATTGCTTTTTAAGCTATCTTCAGTAAAAACAAAGTGATTTTAACAAGATTTAACACAATATCCTATGTTATGGCCTGATCCAAAAGCATCTGATGGCAGTATAGAGCTAAATTGTTATGCTATCACTTACTAAAAGGAATACGGAACACATTTATAAGTGTTTAGAAGTTTTAAACAGATTATTTCATCACTCTTTTAACAGTGATTGTCTGAAAACCATGATTAAGTTGCTATTTAAAAATGAGATATGTTAATTAAAACCGGCCAAGTGCGAATCGCACTGTCGCACGAGAGGGCCGTACCATTATCTATGAAAGTCAAGTTTGTTGTATAGTAACTAATTTATATATTTATTTTATTCTATTTTTAATATTTGTTGTGAATATATTAACTGCTTAGCAATCACTGTTCATGAGATACAGTCCGGTCACAGACTGACAGACAGCGGGGTCTTAGTAAGAGAGACCCGCTAACGTCAGCTGCCCAAACTTTTTCCAACGGTCTTGGAGGTGGCTTCTAGCTTAACCTGATTCCACTGATTGCCAGTACTTAACATGGAGTATTCGGCTATCTGATCTGCAATACCCAGCTACTGGATAGTACAATATGGAGATTGCAACGACATCTGTACTTCGACTTGATAGAACACAACACTTTTCCCAGAATCACAATATTAGTAATGTGTTCATTAACAGTCAATCAGGCTCCGTTTAGCCATTTCATTACTCATCGTGAACCGAGGGTAGTTGTCTCAGTAGTACGCACCTCAAAGCAGACCGCGATTATATCAATTGCCATATGTGAGTACTTAATCATTCCATTTCTGTAGGGACACCTCATCGAACATTACTATAAATAGTTGCGGTTTGTTAATGAGGTAAAAAACAATGAATTCCTTTTTCAGAAGTTCGGAAAATGTATTCCAGTTTGTTGTTTTGTTTTATCTTTGTAGGCATGACAAATATTATTCATCGTCCAGCTAGACTTTTCTGTAACAAATTAAATATCCCACAGCCATCTTTGTATAAAAAGGTTCTCATATCTCCACACAGAACACATTTAGAAACGAAGAAAGAAACAATAATGTTTATTTTTATACAAAATACAAAAGGAAGTGTTCAAGGAAGTTCGAATACTATGGTCATCTACATATCAAAGCACAGATGCGCGCTACCTACATGCAGCGCCACCTACATGCAGCGCCTCCGATAACCAAACGCATTAATAAGACAACTCATACATACATCTGTCACCATCCTCATACAAGGCAACACTTAGGCAACACTACAGATATTTTAACCGCTTACTAACCAGTTAATGTAATATAAATAACTCACAGAAAATCAACAGCATGCCACGAAAGAAAACCTCTCTCCAAAGTATGTATTGAATGAAACAAGGTCAAAAAACGAAGAAACTGCGTAGTTTTGCATTACAGATTTGTACAGTTAGTTGACACCTTACGTCAAATTCCCATGTTATAGGTAACTATTTCATAGCACTGCCAAAAATTATAGTTGATTTAAATATAAAATTTATATATAAAATTAATCTGCGATCGCAACTTATTTGCAAAATATGGAAATCAAACCTACATATACGGTTCGCTTTACGTTACAACCTCAAACATTTTTATAACTTTTTCAATAGTGCTAGTCAATATGAAATCAACTTAACGATGATTGAAATAAAGTTGATAGGTATTTGTGTAGCTATAAATAGGCCGGAGTCCAGCACTGCGCATTTTTACTATAAATTTGTGGTTAATTTGCAATGATTTTCCGATAGTTTAAAAAGTTTACTTTACATTAACAAACGTTACTCTAATATGTACGTTCAGACGAATCCAGCATTTTTTTCTTAAAATATTTTTTTTTATAAGTTGTTGTGACTTATACTTATACCTGCTGGAAGCTCGGACTAGTAAGGAAACAATCCGGTCCGAAAGAGAGGCCATGGTAGAGCGTGTGAGTGCTGCACTGCAGGCAGTCTCCGAATGGGGCAATGCCAATCTTGTAGCATTCAATGCCGCCAAAACACAGGCGTGTCTTTTCACCGCCAAAAGGAGCCCGTTCACCTTGGCTTCTACTTTTCAGAATGTATCCTTGGAGTGTACCCACCGCCTTTAGCTTTTGGGAGTTGAGATTTGATCGAGCCTTAACTTTGGGCGGTTCATTGAGTCCAAAGCCAGGGTGGCTGCCAGAAAACTAGGCGTCATCGCGAAGGTCCGGCGGTACTTCACACCAGGGCAGCTTCTAATTTTATACAAATCACAGGTCCGCTCGTGTGTGGAGTACTGCAGCCACATTTGGGCTTATGCTGCGAAATGTCACCTTGCCACTTTGGATTCGGTGGAGAGGCGTGCGAAGAGGCTGATTGGCGACCCAGACTTAACTCGAAACGGTCTCCAAAGCCTGGAGCACAGGCGTAGAGTAGCCAGCCTTTCGGTCTTCTATAGGGTGCATTCTGGTGAGTGTGCAAGGGAATTGCATGATTTAATTCCCCCATCTCCGTTCCATCATCGGATGACCCGTCGTACGGCGAGTTTCCACCCTTACGTTGTTGACACCACTGCGATCCAGACGAAGCGTTTTGCTTCCTCCTTTATACCGCGTACATCGAGGGAGTGGAACAATTTGCCGGCGTCGGTGTTTCCGTCACATTACAATTTGAGTGTCTTCAAGGCTAGAGTGAATAGGCTCTTAATAAACTAGCGCGCTTTACCATCAACGATCACATCACTGCTCACCATCAGGCGGGATTGCGGTCAAGCGCTGGTTTATAATTTATAAAAAAAACTTTCCGTATAGAGTGGCCCTTCTTTAACAATCTGTTTAGTGGATGTACCTACATGATGTAGAGGTAATTAAAAAGTATGTGCGCCAATAAGAGTGTGTACGACACATGCGCGGCGTTCTCACGAGAGTACCGCCGCGATGAGACAGGGGCTGATGTGCAGACGAGACACTTGGACAACCTTCGGATACCTGTACCTACAAACAAATGTATGTATATCCTCGGCTTTATTCAAAAGCGATTCACTGCTTTAGTGATCAATGAAATTTATACGATTTATGTTACGAAGATAGCATATTCAAAATATAGATTTATAAGTGTTAACATATTGGTGTCGTGCCTGTACTAATGAAACACATTTTATTTAAAAATAATAATAATAATTCCAACATTTTCCTTTTCTCTGGCTATTGTTTCCATATCTATTGTAAACTGGAAAATGCTCTACTTTTTATCGGTCATCTCGTCCGTTGCTGTATTTCATTTGGTAATGCTTTCTAGTTTTTTCTAAGGCGTTCTAACACGTATATCTATTACAGAACAAGATACATGTAAATGAACATACATGGTGATTACGCTCAATCCTTCTCGGTATGAGAGGAGACCTGTGCCCAGCAGTGGGACGATAAAAGGTTGATGGTGATAATAATGATGATGATGATACATGTAAACAGCTTGTAATGTTCCCACTGCTCACTGTACTGCTGCGGGAAACCGGTTTCGTTTTTTCGAGAGCAAACGGGCTGTATTTTTTTTTTTTTGTTCTTGGACGTAAATATCGGTTCCCTCGTAGTCTTTCCTTTTGCCTTTTTGAAAGCACCTTTAACTTTGTAGGACAGTCTCGTCTGCACATTCTGCCATGCTCTGTGGTCTGTGGTGCGGTATCGAGGCCGCACATGCGTCGCCTGTGAATCACATCACACGCTCATTAGCGATAGGTGCCTCACATCTGTAACACACAGATCGGTTTACACAGTACCTATCTGGAGGTAGGTATCAGCTATCCAACTGTAGGAATGGTGGAACTGCTATACTAGTACAGCGGCTTGCGGTAATTAGTGTGGGCGCTGTAAGCAAAAGCGATGCAAGTCATCATCATGATGAGTAAGCTGTACTTTCTTATGCTCTTTTATGGATTTCTGAATACCGCTGATGGATCTTTTGGGTATCGTCACAAGCAGCACACTCAAAGTTATACCTAGAGTATAAAAGATACATAGTAACTATATTTATATACAATTCAAATAATATACCTACCTGCATTACCTACCAGGTGTATCCTATACTAGACTTGACTATAACCAAATCGTTCGTTACTCGCTTTAATCAAATAATTCAGGCCACACACAATTTCACTCTATCCTTTCAATTGAAAAAAGTCATCGGTCATTGCATTCCAGGCGGCCGTCAGTTCACATAAAACACGCACACACTGGCACGCCCCCATGTTTATGATCAAAAACTCACACACATACAGCCATGTTAATGATCTAAACACGGCCGCATTAGATGCTAAGCAATAAAGACGGGTACACACGCGAGTCATTAATATGACACCCACTTGAGCTGGACTCAATTGAGACACCACCGCGCCGGCGCACCTTGCGGCGTGACCGCTGATTGATGGTGGACAATGTAAGGAGAGCGCTCGATGCGTGGGATGGGTACAATTATCGGTATTTTACTATGTGAAAAAGGAATTCCAGTAATCAATCTACTTGACATTATTTAAATGTGCCACCAATAGATTTCCTCAAAAATACCCATAACTCGGAATTAGCGGCATTTTTAGAAAAATTAAAATACGGGTTCCTACTTGTATTTTAATTTTCCTAGAAAAGCCTAAGAAGCAGATTTGTGAGTCAAACAAGTATAATGTAAAGGCTCCTCTTCTATTAGACTATTTAACACAAAACAAACAAACAGACATAGTTGCAGTAATAATGAACTGTGTATCATAGCGAGTGAGTCACAAACACTCCTGTTTTCGCGGACTAGCGCTATCGAAGACGTGGAGTGGACAACGCACTTTGAACAAACTATAATAAAACAGATTGCATATAAATAGTTTTAAATACATCTGTATTAGTAGGTCAATTTAAAGGACAATGAGTGTATCTTTGTAGACGAGTGTTTTGTGTTAGTACGACTGCGAGTTGTGCAATAGTTTGCAGCGCGATTGTTGCATCTTATTTTATTTCAAAACGAACAGAGACTATATATAGCCAGGAGAGAGTAAATATGCAACGCAAACTCAGAAAATGTTGGCAGTTTTATAATTAAGGCAATTTTTAATGTATTATACTTTGTAACTTGAAAGCTTTGCGTCAATTATTACGTAGGTTTCACGCAGTTTTATCTGAAATCAGAACAGATGAACGACAAATACGATCGTTTACCAGAGGAGATTGAAAAATACTATAACCCTGAAAATACAATTATCCACGTTAAATACAAATATCTATATAAGCTCGTATAAGCTCTGCGTCAGTCAATGGAGAAATTCGAATAGTTCATACGACCAGCATCCATAATGACTTACATGTTAACATGATCTCATATCACCCAGCAGGTCACGCAGGTTCATGTTTGTTAACGTTCACGATTACTGAGTAAAAACTGTCCGCCGAAGAAGGAAGTCAACTAGCAGAAGTGATCATTTGACTAGTTAGCATATGATCTCACCGCGTAGCAAGAGCTTTTGTTATGTGCAGAATACGACAAAAAAATTTGACGGGTCTGTTTATGGGGGCTATCTAACCTTCATGGGCACAACCCTGAATACCTATGCACATTAATTATCTCCGAAAAATGGTCTTTAAATAAGATACACAAAAACATAACTTCATAAAAGAAAACAAAATCTTGTAATATAAAGTCTAGCAAGTAGTACATATAAAGTTCTTTTTTTGACAAGTTTTTGACTTGACGCAGACAAGACTGCGACTAGATTTTAAACATTATAAATTACGAAAATTGGCTACAGGCTGTAAATATTCTTTAAATTACTGGAATTGTTCAGATTTAAACGAAAAACAGACAGGTTTTTACCCTAACTAACGGAACATTACCTACTTATTTTTAATCATTCTTGTACGATTCAATGTAAAGTAGGGTAGTACCCCAGTTAATTATATATAAACACAATAACAAGCCAACAAAAACAAATAAACTAAGTTAGTACCTCCTTCATCTAGGGGAATACCTTTTCCCTGCTATAAATATACTATAAATAAACTATATTATCCAAATACATACTTGTAATATAAACGGGAAAGTAATTCAGTTATCTTTTCACTCCTTAGTGGATGATTTTGACGAAATAAGTTTGTGGCGCAAATGTAAGATACTTTTCATCCCGGTAGTAAGTTCCCGTGACTTCATTTTTACCTACGCGCAGACAAATAACTCTTTTGTAAAGAACACTTCAAAACAAAGTGATATAATAAGTGAAGAGAATATGCGTCTCATCCACGTAAGTTCCCGGCTCTCGACCGCTCCTAACAAAGCCACAATGATTGAGCGTCGTCTCCACAGCATCAGTTAGGTGGAAGACAATTAACGGGTCGGGGGTCAAGCGAGCCGGCGTCGCATACCGGTCAATTCCACCAATTGGCGCGCGCAGACGTGGGAACGGCGCGCGCGCATGATTCACCTCCTTACTCCTGACATATACTATTTATAGTTAGTAATAGGTAGAGGTTTGGTTACCAGAAGTAATATAAATGATTAACTTTGTTTGTCTATGTTTGCTGCTTAATTCAAATAATATAGGTAAATATTAGCATTTTTTAACCAACTTCAAAACAAGGAAGTATCAATTCGACCCGCCTATGTATGTAATATTTCCAGAACTGCCCAGTGTATATACGTATATTTTTATATTTGTGCGCGTATATTTCCGGAACTACAAGTCCGATTTAAGTAATTCTTTTTGTAGGTACGAGTATTGTTCAACTTAAGGAATATTGCAAGTTTCATCAAAATCGGTTGAGTAGTTTTTGAGATAGGGAACTTTTTCGTATTGATGAGAACTTATTGTAACATGGGCTATGGATGCCACTGTTGTTAAAATATTGTCCATCGAGTTTCTTGCCCGTTCTTCTCCATAGGTACCTACTCTTTGGAATGGGCGACTAGCTTCACCTTACTGACTGACCGAAACTTTAAAAGTGCCTGCAGTTACAGGCCCTTTTTTTTTATTATTTGAAATAAATGCTTTGATTTTGATTTTTGATTTTTATAAGGGGAAAAAGTAACTTTCGAATTTCGACTAAGACACTGAAAAGCATAAAATAAAAACTAAAAAATAGAAACCAACTTCAAAAAACACTTATTCTAAAGTGACTAGAGGTTTCTGTTGTTTAACTTGCCACCGACTTCTAGAGCCATGAGATAAGTAAAATATTTTTTTTCCTTTTGTTTTTTTTTTTTTGAAGTCGGTTTCTATTTTTTTTTTTTTTTGTAAATACATAGATCTTTTCATTATCATACTTACGGCCCTTTTTATACAATAGACTAAATAGGGTATTAAGTAAATAAATGAATGATGTAATGAAATATTTGTATCAATAGCTTGATAATTTAAAAGAGTGTCCATGGAGTTTCTTGCCCGTTCTTCTCCATAGGTACTTACTCTTTGGAATGGGCGACTAGCTTCACCTTACTGACTGACCGACCTTCTGACAATTCAAAAGTGCCTGTAACTGGGTTGTATGAAATAAATGCTTTGATTTGATTTGAAATATTTATTAATTAATAAATATTTAATTTATTTCAAAACAAAAATTATAATAAGCACTCTTATGCCTGAATATGTAATAACTACATACATCTAAAACAATTACGGATCTTTTAAATACAAACTTAAGCGGATTGCATCACTCAAATAGGCGCACTCTTCAAACAAATGAGCGCGATCCCCTCAGGAACTTCGCTGAAAAATTCAAACAAATCGCCCGCGTCTGCCTCGGCAATCAGCCAGGTATTCCCGACAAATTGGCCTTAATAAAATACTCCTTCTAATTAACGAGCCACCCTACACTCCCCTGGTCACATAACAGGGTAAAGCAAAAGATCCATCCAAAAAAAAGTAGGAAAAAGCGAAGTTGCCCTTCAAATTGTCGTACTTAAAATAAAATACAATACGTTTATGTAAAAAATATCAGCCAGTTTTTTTAAATCAATGAATTATCACCCCAAAATACACCAACAAAAACGAAAAAAGTTTATTGGTAAAGAGCAGCGAAATATTAGTATTTTGGGCCTTCTGCCTTTCCGATCATATGTCTTGTTGTAGGTGGCTGTTGGCTCCCTAGCCCGACAAAGGACAAAGCCAACGGAAAAATAACAAGAAACGCCTTCTTAGATGGAAAGTGATCTGATCCTAATTGTGCTGAGAACGTCCGGGTTGCGTTGGGATGTATTCCATGTAACAATGAGATTTTTTTAATATTGTTTTCTTACGTTCATGACTTGTTATGACCCTACTTAACTTTTGATATTATTGGATGAATTTACGAGTAGATAAATTTTCATGTTTGTTAATCAGATTGATCAACTTTACTAGTCGAATTTATTGCAAAAAATGCACAATTATAGTCAACAATTTCTTTTTTTTTTTTTTTTGAGTCTAGACTATCCCGCTGCTGGACAAAGGCCTCTCCTAAATCGTTCCCGGAACTAGCCTCGCCATCCCTTTCTGGCTATGGGAACCACCTGACTCAATTAGAGATTGGCAGCCTTACTTTCTACATCCATTATACCCGTTTTGGAACCCAGCATGGTCTTCGGAATTCTTTCCCGTCTTTTAACACCCAGAATGTTTACGACTTAAAATGTAACGGCACTTATTACAGACTATTTTATCGTATTCTTTTTTTAATGTGTCAACTTAAATAAATGCTAAAGTAGAATGTGTCAAGTTCTGAACTTCAAATTCGCAATTCAGTTACCAGTTATAAATAAGTCTTTTTACTCGACTGCCAGAAAGGGTTATGTTTTTAACGCGCTTTAAATATTCTTTATTATCTTGTGTCTTTAGAACCGTTAAACGGATTTTCACATTTGTGGTATCGTTAGATTTGTCTTGATAGCCCAAGTGTTCTTGCCTTTTGGATAGGTGATTTGACGCCAATCTGTGAGATAAAAAAGAAAAAAATCTACCAAGCATATCGAGTGGGGTATCAAAATGAAGAATTTTAAACACTGATTCTAAATATGGATATAACATATTAATAAATAAGGAAATTAAAAAGACAGAAATAAAACAAAAATTATTTACAAAAAAACCGATTGTTCAGCTTGTTTCTGCCTTTTCAGTTCGTTAGATTTTTATGCAGGCGGGTTTTTTGTCTGTAAATAATATTTTTTTTATTTGTTGGGTTGTTTGAAAGAGATACCGTGCTCCTGGCGCACAGGCACGTGAAGGATCACGGGTGGGTCTCTGTAAAAGTCAGATACGTTTTTCCGCTCCACGCAGAGCGGGAGAGGTCATTTGATGAGTTCCTATCCTGAAGAAAATGGTATAGGCAGCTTTTGGTTTTGAGTTAACTGTAGTTCACGTACAGATGGCATGAGGCTTTAATACCGAAGTGAATCTTTTCCTGCAATAGATATTATCAAATAAGGAAGCTTTAACATTGTTCTTCTTGAAGCATATCAAGCCTAAAAAGGTATCAGATAATTATCCACCGGTGCGTCCGCCATCCTATGTTTGCCGTCCCTCGAGCGACATACATCACACGCACTGACTGATAACTGTTCTTAGTGAGGACGAGGTGCAAGGAACTGGCAGAAAGCGGGGTACCGTGAGTTTCAACATTTCATATTCTACTGATAATATTTGTTTTGTAATCGGATAAATTAGACCCCACACAGAGTTATTCACAATTCCAATTCTACTTTAAACAACAATGAGATGAGAGGAAATTGACGCAGAAACCCAAAGCGGTTGATAATAATGAGCGTTAACTTCTGCAACGCAGCTAAAGGACAAAGATAAGGAAAAAACATGTACATACGTTTCTCTGTAATAACGAAGTTTAATAAATGTAAAATCTTCATTAACGGCAGTTTTCTACTCTACTTTTCGTGCGTAACGATCAGGTAAATGCCCATGGACCCAACTTAAAGTAAAGATACGTTTATAAACTTAATTAAAGCATACCCACATATAACCCTCTGTTCCCGTTTACTCGCTGCTTGCTTACTGTTTGCGACTCAATTTAGGCCTAAGGGTCCTCGGAAAAACTCCCTCTTTACCTTCCACTAAAACTAGTAAATAGTAGGATTAACTGTTCGCATAAATCACGACGACCACCGGCCGGTGATACACATCGCGGGACTGAACCTGCGCACTGCCGTCTGCCACTCACTTGGTAACTGAACTAGCTGATAACTATCTGATTGAAAGTTTTCTTATTAGTGGCGCTACGATTACTGAAGGGATTTAAATAGTTACTCTTTGTAATATGTGGATGATAATAGAAACTAGTTTTTGTTTGCAAACAGGCTCGCTGCCCACCTCATAAGAGTTTAAGGTTAGACCTACTCGCGAGATTATATGAGTAAGTAAAAGAACACAGTTGTTTCTTCCTTCCTCTTTATAGGGCGCCTTTAAATCAAAACGAAATTACGCTGAAAACTTCGCCCTGCACTAAGAATTTCGCCTGTATCGTGGGTGAACTTACAAACATTTAAACTCACATACATAAACACCCAGACCCGGAACAACTGCCTGTAGGCCATACAAACTTTTCCGTGCGGGAATCGAACCCGCAACACGCAGCGCAGTCGATCGCTCAGCCACTATGTCGTCACTTGCAAACAAATTTTTCTCAGAGACACTAAAAAGTTCTCCGAAATATATAAAATGATGTTCTGATTCTGATGACACAACGATGTGCGTCCGTGTAGGAATTAGAATGGAGACAGTTTTTTTGATAAATTGATTATTAACTGCTTTGATGGCCCGTAGTGAACGAAATGAACTAAGTTCGCTCGAGTGTTCAGTTGACTTCAGCTAACCGTTTAATTCCATAACCTGGGAGACACAGGAGTCAATGACTGTTCCAATATTTTAAAACCTAACCCGTGCATTCATTAAGGAATCTAAAGACTAAAATTTTTCAATTGAAACTTCTCAGGCGGCGATTAAATAATTGCTCTAGTGAGTGAACAGTGAAATTATAATGTTCTGTCCTGACTTTATATTTTAAAAGTTAAGATATTGATATTTATTATTATAGCAGAAATTTCACTCACGAAACGTGAATGGACACTTGATGTGAGTGAAATTTCTGCACGTGCATTTTTTAAATACAGTCCGAATGTTGATTAACCGTCTAAAAACCGGGGGACCCCCGTCAGGAACGACGTTCGACGACGTTCCTTACACTATACTCACACGTAAACACAGAAAGTCTAAATTTAATACGTGTTTCTAATGTTTAAAGAAGCTTTTATAAAGTTTTCGCCGTTTTGAATTTTCATTTTGGAATTTCTGTTAACTTCGACAAACTGGAATACAGAAATATCGTACACAGAGGATCACTGTTTCATTACGAGAAGATTTCTATATGTTTACTCCCGCCGCAAGCTACATTAAAGAACTTCGTTCCAATCAAAAACAGAACATGCTGGAGGAACGGAAGGCTGAAAAGCTGAGTTTTCAATAACCATTAGATACATAGCTTTTATTTAAAGACTAATTATTATAAATTATCTTTACCATAAAATACCTACCTACTTTGTACCTGTTGTTGTTGTGTACATGTTAATACCTAAGTTCTGGATGTAGAGAGAACAAGGCCAATTCAGTCGGCAGCAATGGACTAACATATTTCCCAATATTGCCGGCTGCATCGACCTATAAAATCTGATTGTAATTGTTCAAAGCAAAGTTCAACAATATAAAAAGCTCTTTTAAATGTTAAAATTACATTTTTTATTGGTTGACAAATATGCACTCAATGGAAAAATACGTTAAAACAATTGCTATTCCCACATCATCGTCATAACCTGCCGGCTTGTTATGGCTTGGCATGTTGTGGTTAATTGAGCGTCGTTTGTATGCGGTAGACGAAATATATCTTTATTTGATCCACTGCCAGGCATTATTAAAATGAGTTAACTACTCTGAAGGTAATAGGCGAGTGGTAGGTACATATGGATGATATTGAAAGAAATACATCTTGTTTAGAATAAAAAACTTAATTACTTTTGTCTTGGCTCTCTAACTGTTTTTGTTGTCTTTAAATTGCTGAAAAGCTTAGTAAATCACTATACTTTACCAAAGTACGTAATTACTAGAAAATGAAAAAAACAGAAACCACAAAAGGCTGACACAAAATGGTGCTACGCGCTACAGCCAACTTGCTACGGCGTAGCTTGCGTACACCTATAATGTAGCAAAAGTCTAGGAGCGAAGAAGTTTTCTAAGTGGATATTTTTATTTATTGCATGGTGAACAAAAGCATTTCTCATCATCATTTTTTGCATTTCTAATTTACTAAATTAATTAAACAACTACCAATCATAACGTAATTTTTTAATATTTGAACAGAAGACAAATGTTCGTAATATTAATATAATTTTCAAAATCTATTATAATATCATATTGGCAACAAACGCATATCAAAAACTTTTCGAAATATAGGGAAAATAAATATGTTTTTGACAGATTGATTTAGATTGTAGTGATTGTGGTTAAAACACCAGCTTCCCGAGTATGAGTGTGCGCGCTCGATTCCAGGTCAGGTAAATACCAATCAGTGGCGAAGGGTCCATACAAGCCGATTCCCATCGGGTTACCTTTCAAAAATCAGTTCCATATTCATACAAAACTATTTACATTCTATTTCATTAACAAAGTATTATTAATCAAATGCCGGCGCGATTTACAATAGCAATCGTAATTTTTAGCAATACCCTAAGTATCACATTTCATTTTATAGTCGTAAATTAATCAGCGCTTCAATTTTTCGTACATTACATTGAAGGAACCCGATGAATTTCAGCTTACCTCGGTCAACGTTTTACTATGGGGCGAAAAGAGACAGCGTATCAGACCATCTCTTTCTAATGCTCGCTAACCGTCGGTAAAACTTGATAAATATAGGCTACTGGGAAGCGGCTTGTATTTCTCTCCTCTCCTCTGTTAGAAAGAGACAAAGAAACCACGCCACTACGAGAAAGCGTTCTATACCTATGGTGCGTGAGTTTTTCGTTTGTTTTTAATATTTGTGTTATTTGAACTGTGACGGATTCTGTAATTTAATCGCAGATTTGGTTAAATACTGTGGATTTTGTTTGTTATTATGGATTTAATTCATATAGAGTGCTGTTACTGTTAATACGTCTTTGAAAGACGCATTTTCTCAAGTTTCGACTCTTTGCAGTTTAATTCTGACCCTCCCCATTTCAGTAGCTTCAGCTGAGCGGTCATTTTCTGCTTTAAAACGCATTCACACGTATGTGCGAAACTGCCCAAAAGAGCAGAGATTGTCCGATTTGGCTATCATGTCAATTGAAAAAAATTTGCTTAATAAAATGAAAAGTAATCCGAATTTTTATAACAACATTTTAGCTCATTTTGTTAAAAAAAAACAGACGCATTGCATTAGAATATAAATAACGTTGTGATTGTGTATAATTTGCTTTATTTTTGCTTAATATTTTTGTTGGTTTTGGATCGGTGTTTGTGTGGTTCGGTTTTTAACACTTTATTATTTTTGTAATTTTTTATTTTATTTTTTCTTGACTCTTATTCCCTAACAATAGGTACCTAACTTAGTACTTACTAACAAGCATGCATGTGTGGTATAGAGATGCACGTCGAAAAAGGCTTTTCACAAAGCCGCTTTTATCATACTTGAAAGACATTGTTATCAAATCATCAGTCCTTTTTTGTATGGTAAAGGTGGGGCTTTTCATATTATTCTTATCTGAAGACCTCCTCCAAGATATCCTGCAGTAGGTAAGTGTTTAAGTGTTTATTTTTTTGGACCGGCTTCCCTTTGTCAAAATTTCACCCTTCGCCACTGATACCAATGTAACGTTTCTATGTTATATGTACATTCTAAGTATATCTTGGACACCAATGACTAATTACAAGGTGAAGGAAAACATCTTGAGGAAACCTGGACTTTAAGTATAAAATTGCCAACGTTAAATTGAGCAAGCGTGGTGATTACGTTCAATCCTTCTCCATATGAGAGGAGACCTGTGTTTAGATCGCCACTCAATGATCAAGTCGGCTTGTATTGAACGATCTCTTTGTTCTAAGCTATTCTATAATCTTCCACCGAAATATAAGAATAGTGAGGAGTGGATGGTCCTCTGATGGCGAGTACATTGTGATGAGCGCCGCGTCCGCCGCATCGCCGGCGACCCGACGCCATCAACTTATGAATAATTGGGAGGTGGCGGAAGTATGTAGATCTAACGCGTGATACAATTCTTTTAGTAAACGTTATTTGATGACGAATCCAATGAGCACACCAGAGTCTAAGCAGCATTGTGTGATATTATTACTATTATATTTTCATTATTACAATCTTACTAAAACAATTACTTCGATTCAATATATTGAACCTAGTAATCAGCTGATATGACGAGAATAGGAAGTCGATGAATGTCATGGTGCATTTGTTAAATCAAATCAAATTTAAAAGTCATTTCTTCAAGTTAGGCTGAGAATCAGCACTTTCTGAACGTGTACAGTCAGAAGTCAGAAGTCCCCTTCCACCTTAAAGACTACTGTGGCCTGCGCTAAACCGGCCACGCACACGAACGCATTATTTTTTTTTATCGCAGTCTTCGTCTTTCCTAAAGTAATGCAAAATTTCGTTACTTCATTTGAAGTTAAGTCAGCGGCTGCACTTAACAATGGTGCTATCATAAGCATATGATTGTTGGTGCGATTCTTAATAATGGCAAATCTATTTGTTGCTTCATATAATTTAAAATTATGATAATTGATTTGTAGTTTAAAGTAAAAATGTTTGCAAATAATATTTGAATGAATAGGAAAATTTATTGAAAATTTATAACAAAAAAGGTATTTATTATATGTTTTAGTTTACTATAGATGTAATATAATTATTATATTATTTGTTATCATAAAGTGGTTATAGCTTAATTATTCATTTTATTAATGAAAAGAGGATTGATAGAGCTTAACCTGAATATTATTACAATCATAAAATAATCTATAGAACACAAAACAGTGCTTTTTATATTTCCAATTTTTTTGCGTATCTATATAGCATGTTAATAGTGCTGCCATCTTGCAGGCCTTTTTTCGGAGTTTGATGGCATGAGATTATAATGTTCAAGCGCTTTCTTAGTTTATTGAACTAACTTTAACAAACTTTTAAAAATTATTGTTTTTATAATTTACCAAAAGTAATTTATTGGATTTGTACTTACAACCACTTATATAATATTTAAAACACTCTGTAGGACACTTCTGCACATTGTTATAAATTGTTTTTATTTTATTTTTTAGCTCGATAAGTCTCCACCAGTCTCGCCAGTTTATTTTTAAACCACAAATGCAACCTCCCTTCTTCGCACGATTCTTGACCCAACGGCTTACAGTATTTCTCTAAAACAATAACAATTTTATTACACACTTTCAACAAGCGATTGGTTTACAGCTTAAAAACAACTTACACAAAAGCCGGTTTCATTTGATATTTCAGATTATATAGGGGCAACATTATTTGCCTTAGCTTCGATACTAATATTAGCCTGCATATTGATTAAAAAGTAATTTTAATAACACAAATGCTCATAACTATATATTCACCAACCAACAACAGCTAATATTATTTGAGATTGCTTATTGCAGCTAATAGGTAGTAGAATATTTTATGTAAACTAGTGTTTCACTTTGTTTCAAATCTACCCTCATCTTTTTGTAATGATTATTATTATTATAGAAAAAATCATAAAAGAAAGTATCATCGTTAAGTTGCGGTTCGGTGTTTTTACATATTTTTGTTGTCAGCATTCATAAATCAGCAATAAACATTTTAAAAAAAATCTGTTAGTTATTAGATTTGAACTCGAACCACCTCAAACCTCTAATCACGGCGTTATCCGTTTTGCCATCGAAACACTTGCTGTAAACGTTGAAATTAGTAGTAACTAACAATCATAAGCGGGCAGCAAGTTGTCAAAGTGTATGAGTGTGTATCAAACTTTATTATAGAAGAAGTTACTAACTACAACTAGTATTGCTTGGCCATAGTTTTTTGAGATTGTAACTCGACTTTTGGTCTTGATAGTACATTATATAAGACAGTGCCTCAAAACGCTATGACGTGTAAAAGTGATCAGTGATCCTACTTGTTTAATAAACGATTTCATTTCATTTCCGCCCGTCGCCATTGCCTAGTGCTTTCGCTGGGAAGATGTGGCGGAACAAACTCCCCAGCAGCACAGCTGTCTGTAAAACCATAATACATTATGATACCCTACGTGTTCTGTGTCAAGTTGTGATTGTGCATTTATAGGTACCACATAATAAAGAACGTTTTACCTTATGAAAATAAACATGAAAAATAAACATGACAAGCAATAAAATAGTTTACAGAGAATTGGACTGAAACCGCTTTGAGTGAAGCGTGGACGCATCATAAACATGCTCTTGATTTGCAACATATGTACTTATATGTATATATCTGAACATTAGATGAGAGTAGTAATATGTTATGTAGTAATACATACAACTAGTAGCGGAAGAGTATATATATATATATATAATATACGGTCATTGTTCACCGTTATATCAGCGACAGTACTCATATGTACGTCCACAGAATCACATATACTTGACCTGGTGGAAAAGTGCTAGGGTATAACATAGCCACAGAGCTGTTAGCTTACCTCGGTGGCCATCATGTGCGGTGTCGTCATCTGCTCATATGTCCGCACAGCACTCTATAAATCACTCGCCGACTTCAGTATTGCGCTCGATATGAAAACTGCTCCGCGATTCTAGAGACACACTGGGAGATATTAATAGAGATACTATTGGCTTGAGTTAATCAGTCGTTGATATAATGCGTTTAAAGCTCAATTAAAACCTAACCTGTGTTCAAACGCATAAATTTTAATTGTGCTTTAAATGCATTCAAAGGCAAAGTAGAGGATATTTTGTTGTAAAAAGTTATACCAAACTCATCAAATGACTTATGAACTTTATGAACTTCTTCTACTTATTGTGTCAGTCAATATTTATGTCAATGCATTTTATATCATATTCAAAAACACTTATTAATGTCGTTGCAAAGAATATAGGTACACACATCAAAAGTGTCTAGGGATCAAGCATTTTTATGCGGATTTCTTGAGATTGAGATGTGGCTTTGTAATAAATTTATGATTTTATAAATTTATATGGATCCTTTTTGGTGCATTTCATAATTTGAATCAGGAACTGTGAATCAAATTCGAGTAAAAGATGAAAATCAGCCGTCAATATTTCCCTATAAAAACATACAACGCATTGAAGACATTATTAGTGCTACTGTTTCCCTACTACTGATTAAAACCAACGTTATTATGGAGCGGCGACGTCATTTAAGCAGGGAAGAAATGCTCAGAGCCGTGGGAATGATAGAAGCTGGTTCCCGGCAACGTACTGTGGCTTTAGCTCTGAATACAAGTCAGAGTGTTATCAGTCGACTTTGGACACGTTACCGAAGCACTGGTACCGTGGCTGAGCTCCATAGAGGACGGTATCGCTGCACCACACGGAGACAAGACCGATACATTCAAATCTTAACGCGAAGAGCTCCAACAATAACCGCCATGATGTTAGCCGTGAGGCTTCATCACTCTTCAGGGAACTTAATTAGCGACCAAACAGTCAGAAACCGCTTGCATGAAGTGAACCTTCATTCTCGAAGACCGCTACGGGTACCACCTATAGCAATGCACAATCGTAGGATTCGATATCAATGGGCTCTTGAACACAGAAATTGGGCAGAAGAACAATGGCGTTTCGTGTGCTTTTCTGATGAGTCTCGTTTTGGTATGAGACCGGATACAAGACGTATACGACACTGGAGAACCCGTGGACGCCAAAAGCGATTAAAATCCTGCCAGGAAGTCCATCCTTATAGTGGTGGAACCATCATGGTATGGGCGGGTATTTGGATCGGCGGAAGAACTGAGTTGATTTGGATCAGAGGCAACCTCAACGCTCAAATTTATGCTGAGACGATTGTATCAGACGTCATCGTTCCTCTACAAGTGCAAATCGGTCCCTTATTTCAGTTAATGCATGATAATGCACGACCGCACACAATGTCCTGCCCTGGCCTGCTCAGTCGCCAGACTTGAACCCGATTGAGCATGCATGGGATATGCTACAGAGAAGAGCTCTGCCGAATATGGAGGGTATCCAGTCGCAAGAAGACCTTTTTTTGTTGTTGCAACGAACATGGGCGGCCATTCCACAGCGTGATTTGGATGAACTCATTTTGAGTATGCCAAACCGATGTTCTTGTATTGTTAGTGTTCGCGGTAGAAACACGGATTATTAATTGTTTAAGTTACCCAATAAAATTTTAGAGAAAACTGTTATTTCAGTCTTTTTTTCGAACTTTTGTGTTAGTGGTTCAAATGTCAAATATCCCTTTATTAGGAAAATGGCAAATTTCTTTATTAATGCAAAGGTGACTTAGTTTATCGTTACTGTGACAAACGAAAACACTTTATTTGATGAATCCTTAAAGAAAATTTTAATTAATATCAATCAGGAGAAAAGTTATTGCAAAAATATATGTTGATCCCTAGACACTTTTGATGTGTGTACAAACCAAATGGCAGGTAGGGTATTGTAGGTTGCAAAACAGTTGGACTAAGTTTGAACATAAGATTCTTAGACGGGATGTTGTCATAACCTTTTACTGCATAAAACTTGCATTATTGTAACCTAAATGGATAAAATCACTGGCACTTAAAATAACCTGATAGGATCACAGAATTTTCAGTTAGTTGCGTCAATACAATTTCTTCTGTTATGATTGATCATTCATTTAAAATATAACACTTCTTATTTAACTCATTCACTCTCTGTACATCACCGTCCGAAAGCAGTTATCAGTGCGCTGCGATTTTACTGCGGTTTGATTGCGTGCGGCGGGCGGCTGGCGGCTATTCGCACTTACACTCGATTCCGTTATATTAAGCCATTTCACATCACATGCAAGACGCCACGTTGTTCGGACGGGAGCTTCTGAATTGTAGACTTGCAAGATGAAGTTATTGCTGGATTGAACAATGAACATCATATTTTTTAAGAGAAGTTCTCGGTGAGAGATGTTTTGGGGATTGAATTTTCTTGGATCGGCGTTTTTGAATACAATTAAAATCAGCAAAAGCTTGAAAAAATGTCTTACCTCGTGCTCCCACGAGGAATTTTTTCAAGCTTTTGCTCATTGTTCTAATATTTTGATAAAAGCTAGAGAGCTTTGATCAAAATATTATGACAATCATAACCTACATTTTCCTGTAGTTAGGTACGACAAGAATAACACGGCGAAGTGTTATTACAAAGCTGATTTTGTGTTTTCTACATCTATAAAACTAATACATACTTCCTTTACGTTGTAAAGCAGACATGTTGGACACCAATCGAGAGTTATCAATAAATAGGACACGATGTTAACACACAGCGAGGGGAGAGTGGGCGATGTGAAAGGAGGTGAGATTAATTACTGAGCAATCGAAACCGACGCGGGGAGAGTGGGCCACGACGGAGAATATGCTACTATTTGCATAGTAGGTGCCAGTCATTTGTGTATAGGAAAGAACGGAAACAATCATGATAGAATTTAAATAAAAAATTCGTTTTTCGGCTGGTCGGCCTTTTTACGTTTGTGTTTATTGTTTCGTAATGTCGTTAAAGGAACCAATAAGTAATAGGAAATATTATGTAGGTAAATGTTGATAAATAATTTTCATAAATAAAAAAATATATGTAATAGTTACTATTTTTGTCACATAACGAGCCAATAAAGTCAAAGGTGTTTTCCAAAATATATATATCTCTCTCTCTCAATCTGCGATACAAATAAATAGCCGCACACGATTTTGTGCGTCCACCTGAGCGGCGCCAGCTCGTCGCCTCCCCTACTGCCCTCTGGTGGCGCAGGGCCCACATTAATTACTGTCCGCTCCAGGTACATGACGGACAAACATGAAGGGATGACGCACAGAAGGACAGCTTCTTCGTGAAGTGAAGTGGGTGAATTTAACGTAAGAGGTAAACGCGGTAGGTAACTATGTAATTTTTCGAAAAGGCATTAATCTATGAACTTAAAACATCTAAATAATTTATCCGCATATCCACTATTGACGGCCAAAAATCCTGACCGTTGGTAAGTTTTCGAAATCGTTACAAAATAATAATATGTAAATAGTTACGAAGATCATCTGCAACGATACATTTGTATGCCTGTGTGATAACGGTTGGGTCTTCTGCAGGCTCAACGTTCGTATCGTTTTGGATTAACTCATCACAATATTGATACAAATAGATTGTTCTCTTGAATAAGTCTACTATCTAGGTGATAATCAGCCAGCAATGTAACATAAATAAATAAATGGACATTTGTGACTTTCAATTATATTTGATAGGATCACGTTTGACCAACATGTCGCCTAATCTGATATGGATGACGATGGAAAAGGTCGATGTAAGGTCTATACCTTACAGCAACGTTTTCCATCGTCATCCATATATAAATGGTTATATTTTTGTTTCCAATGTATGTTATATATATCAGGTCAGGTCAAACAAATATCATCTTTATTTCAGAGTCTATTAAGTTCATTTCAGAGTATGTAATGCTAGTCGCATTGTTTAAAAAGTCATAAAAATAATAGAAGTGGTAGCAGAACTTTTTTATGTACAAATTAATGTTATTTTTCAATATCTCATATTTGTTTACAAGTTAATATGATTATACACCTTAATTATTACCTTGTTTAATAAATAATGAGTCATAATAGTTTTACTTTTTATGCTTGTGACAAAAATAGTAGATTCTTGTTTTACTTAGCGTGTAGTGGAAGAGCTTGAAAATAGAAAACTGGCGTTTTTAACTTCAACGCTCAATTTTTAACACGCAGTCCTTTATTGTTCGTAATGCGATAAATATTTTTATTTTTCAGAAGAGACAATTTTGAACCCTAACAAGTACAACAAAAGAGAGATAAGTGGTGAATAGATCCTATCGTTTATGTATCTTATAATCTAACTCTAAACGAAGTTAAACCTTGAACCATGGATTTCGTCCTCCAAAGAAAAGAGAAGATCGTTAGATCACAGGGGTGTTCTTTCTGGTGGGTTGCTGCCCGAAGCGCGACTTTTAATATTGGGATGTTACATATACATATGCTAATCATTGATTAACTTGATGTAAAATTGTAGTTCGCAAGTGGCTTTATAAATTCTAGCACAAACTGAATCTTCTGTTTGACTAACTACTCGAACACACTGTAAGCTAGACGTCCTGATTTAGTGACCAACGCTGACTGCGGCTGATAGGCTCCAGGTAGCGTCAGGCGCGTGATTAGACAATGACGGACTGCATTCGTCTGCTGATTGTAATTTACCGTGTTGGGACGTTGGGGGCCAGCTCTAGTGATGAACTGGCATTGTCTCATGTAATGAGTTAATGGTTTTGTAGCCGAATACACGGATAGGGGTTGACTCAGAGCTCCCTGTTAATCTTTTAGGGGATGACTAAATACGACACGACCAACTGATATAAACCACTATTTCAATGGAACTAACTCTAATGTGGCAAAAATAAGCATCTCGCCACATTTCATTCCATAATTACCATATTTTGCATATTAATCCTATAGGGCTATGCTTGGGGTTTCACTGTGTGGATACATCAGAAATGAGGAGAGAGAGCAGAAGAACGAGCGTAACCGACATAGCCCAGAGAATTGCAACACTTAAGTGACAGTGGGCTGGACACATTACCCATAGGACCGATGCTAGGACCTGATGAAGGTCGTAGGAAACCGCTGGATGCGGGAGGCGCAGGACCGGTCATCGTGGAGATCCTTGGGGGAGGCCTATATCCAGCAGTGGACGTCTTTCGGCTGAAATAATGATGATGATGCATATTAATCTTAAGTTGTATCAACTGTAAAATAACGTTGTTAAGAGGAATAGCAGAGAATTTGACTTCACGGTTAGCACAGTGGTTAAGCTGTTGACTGCTGCGCAGCGTGTCGCGGGTTCAATTCCCACATGGAACAAATATTTGTATGACCTACAAGTAGTTGTTCCGGGTCTGGTTGTTTGTGTATGTAAGTTTATATGTTTGTAAACGCACCCGTGATGCAGGAGAAATTCCTAGTGTAGGGCTTTTTTTAAGAGAATGTGTTCTTTCCAAAATTGCAAGCTTACTTGACTTACAATTTACTTGACAATCTAAACGTAACCACATTTCACTTGTTGACCAAAATCAGATCATGTGCAATATCAATTATCGCTCCGATCCGATCACTAGCCCGGCTGCTCACCACCCCCGTCGGACGTCATGACGTCATCGACTCAGCAAAAAGGCAGTCGCCTCAATTCGGGCGCACGTTATATTAATTACGGCCGGTGATGCTCTAAGTAATGACCCTTGTATATTTGACAGCCGACGCCGACAGGTACCGTCCCGGACATGGAACAGATGGAAGAGCTATAGAGAACTTTGTCGTATTATTAAATGTAGTATATAGAAATGTCACTATGCTACATATACGATAAGGATGTCGAAAACTGCTTCAAAGTATTAAGAAATGTTCTGGACATGCTGACCTCACCATCATTTAGGAATAAAACTATTTCTTAATGATCTAAATCCGCCGTATAGAGGTCGCATTTCTATGTGATCACAGCATTAATATTATCAAAGAAAATGGATAACGCCAGGAAACCCGGAAAAACTGAGGGCATATAACTATGTCGGTTCCAAAATCTATCAGGTTTAAGTAAATCGGACTCATCCAGAATGTGTTCATGGTCCCAGAAGCGGTAGAGGTGTATGTAGGTGTACGAGTGGCGGCCGGCGGCCTGACGAACTGGCGGCCGAGCGGACTGGCGGACTGGCGGCCATTAGCGAGATATGAAAGAACAGGTCAACGCGGCCCTAATCGACGCCGCAATCCATCACCCACGGGGATAGGTGGGCCGGGAGCGTCAGCAGCTCGGCTGAGGTGAATATTTATTAGAATTCATTTGTATATTCCATAGTTGCAAAACAATTCTGCTGAAGTTATTGTTTGCTTAATTTTTGTAATAAAATCACACATCAGATAGGAAATAAAATTTAAAAAAAATTATTACTCGGGTGTAGATACAGTATATAATATACTAATATTCAGCAAGAAATAAATCTTTTCAGTTAGTTTTCTATCACATTCCAGCAATTATGACTTCAACAATAAATATTTTATAACAATGTCTAAAGTGACGAGCCAGCTATCCAAACTGAAAGATGTTTTATCTCTTTAATAAACTTTATTTCAACATTTATATTAAGTTAGGACTTGGAAATGATAGATCACGTTGTGTTAGTTTATTACAGAATTTTTAATTGTGTTGCTGACGCTACGCCGCCGTGAGTGACGGGACACACGCGTGCAATTACATCAAGCTGCCTCGGAGCAAACGTTACCATCGATAAATTATTATTATATTTTAGGAGAGCCGTTAGTGCTGTCCCTATGACCAGTTGATGCGGTTTCTTTATTTTACCATTGGCGCAAAGACAATGCGCGTTAATCAAATTTATTTCATTGTTGCTTAAGTATGTGTTTTGAGTTAAGAAATGATTTCGTTAGCACTGCATGTTTCATTTAAAATTTCTATATGTACACACCTGTTAAATATTGTACTAACTGGGTTCATGTTAAAACTACCTTTACGATTAAAACTAAATTTACAAATGAATGCAATAAAGAAATTTGATTTGATATGATCCAAATCAAACGACTACCGACAACCAGCTGCAATCCGGTGCATTAAAGAAATTAGTACCTCTGAGGTCGATTACTTCGACCTAGACACAGATCTTCACAATCATAGCACTTGATCGCTGGCTAGGTCACCCATTGTGTATGTAAGATGACATCAATGCACAATAGCAAATAGTGCTCGTAAACATACGTCAGCGCGTATTGTCAAGGTCCTAGTGCCGTCCCAGGTAGTTGAGGTAAGTTACTGTTAGAGTTACACATACTCGTACCTATAGGCACATAGTTTGCAAACCTAGAGGTACTTTCGACGGTAACTGCAGATTAGTTTGGTCAGCCATAATGCGTCATATCGCCATCACTGGACATCTATGGACACCAAAAGGTCCTTAGAGGTATGAGGAACATGGTGTAAAGTGCATTCCAACGACTAGACTGATGTAGATTCTGGCTTACCCAACGGTCCATGTCGGGAAGTTGTATGTATGCTAGTTGCATGGTAAACTTTGCTTTCGAAATGCTGGATCTGCCTAATGTTGGTATGACACGTTATTTGCATTTAGCGTTATAGATACCGCTACAAGTCTAAGTGGTTCCTGGTGGTCATAGTGTAGCTTGTAATACTACTGCGCTCTACCCTCTTTTTTATAATCGACATATTCTAACAGATGCGATTGCAAATGAGTTTTCTACGCGATATTTTCACGGCATATGTCTGTAAAAAGATCTCACACGCCGTTCCAATCTGCCGGTAAACATATTACGCGTCACCCACGGATCGAATGGAGCCGCATCTGCACGTTCTGATTGCGCGCCATAAGGCGGCGGGCTCATCTGCTAATCCATTAGCCACCTCGGCCCATATTTAATTGTGAACCCTCTGTGCGTTGCACCTAAGCGATTGTCCGCGGACGCACATGTCGTGCCCTAACGTATAAAATTTGATAAATCGCACCGTCAACATGTGAACTACCCTCTTAGCTTAAACGGCCCGTATTTCGTAACCACTGGTGATGGTACACTGATTTGGGAAAATGACACATGTGCCTCCAGCATTAGATTTAGTTTTCGATTGGTCAATAGAAAGTATAAGTTATCATCGTTTAGGCACGCATGTTTAAATGATGATATCCGAGTTTGAATTTTACATCAAACTGACAAGGTCGAATTTGGAATAGAGCCAGAGAGATAATTGTAAGGTTTGACGGGCGGAATGGCAAATGCACTTTAGTGAATGCCCGTGCAGTAACTGATTTCGCGAGGGACGTAGGTAAGATAATACAGATGTTTGAGGGCCGAGGTAGCCCCTCCGAAGAGGGCTTCACATTGATGACAGAAGCAATTTCCAGTGACGTTCTCGATTAATATAAATGTATTACATTACCTTTGCTTATGGTGAAATGGCAGAATGCACTGAAGCGGACAGAAAATATTACCATGGATAAAGCTTAACAGAGGATAGATATCAACCTCCTTGTATGTTACAATATCTACCTCCTTGGAGGTTTGCATTCAATTATTTATTTATTTATTGTATAAAGTTTTGTTTATTTGTTGTAGGTGTTTAGATAAAAGGTTATCTGTAAAAGATCGCTCTTAGCGATAAGCCCGCCCGTTGTCTCACCCTTTGTAAAATCTGTAAACCTATTTATGTTCTGTATTCTATATGGTGTATATAATAAACAGTATTCCATTTCCATTTTATAAAAGTAACAACAGTAAAAGAATAAAAATATTACAACGGGTACAAACGAAATATCAAACAATGTGTCGGTACTAGCCAGTACACCATAGTGATCCATGCGGCCATCCTTAAAGCAAAAGTGGTGGAGAGTTTTAAAATTGATACTTACAGGTTGTTCCTAGAAGTAGCTAGGTATATGTTTCACTATTAGTTATGTTTATGCCTTTATAACGAAGATATACCAGAGATACTGCAATGTGAAGTAGAAAAAGCTATAAAAAGCCAAAAATTGGAAAAAGCTCCCGGACCAGATAGAATTACAAATGAACTAATGAAAGGAACAACTGAAGAACTAAGCCCAATTTTAACAAATGTATTTAACGACACACTACGCACAGGCATTATTCCCAAAAACTGGGCAGAGTCACATATAATACTTATACACAAAAAAGGTCCAAGAGATGAGATGGGAAATTACAGGCCCATATCTCTCATATCAAATGTTTATAAAGTTTTTGCCAAAGTAATTCTAAACAGAATAACAACCAGGCTTGACGAAAACCAACCAGTGGAACAGGCAGGATTTAGGAAAGATTTTAGCACAATAGATCATATACACACAATTAAACAGATCATACAAAAATACAATGAATATAACAAGCCAATCTATCTGGCCTTTATAGACTACTCCAAAGCCTTTGATAGCCTCATCCACAAGTATGTATGGCCAAGTCTAAAAGAGCAGGGGATTGAAAACACCTACATAAAAATAATAAAAAATATCTATGCAGAAAGCAAGGCTAGTATAAGGCTGGAATCCACGGGAGATGTTTTCCCCATAGAAAGAGGTGTCAGACAGGGTGACCCACTATCACCAAAGCTGTTTACAGCAGTGCTTGAACAAATGTTCAGAAAACTAGAATGGGAACATCTGGGGCTGAACATAAATGGAGTAAGACTGAGTCACCTAAGATTTGCAGATGATCTTGTTCTATTGGAGGAAGACCCAAAAAAGCTGGAGTACATGGTACAGACCTTAGTCAGTGTAAGTAGGGAAGTGGGTTTAGAAATTAACTTAACAAAGACTAAAATGATGACAAACTCCACCCAGGTAGAAATAACAAACAGTGAACAAAAATTCGAATATGTAAATGAATATGTTTATCTAGGCCAGATAATATCACCAGATGACCAAATGTCAAAAGAAATAGACAAAAGAATTGCGACTGGGTGGAAAAAGTACTGGGCTCTGAAAGAAGTGATGAAAAGCAAGGTACTGAGCATTAAGATCAAAAAGAAGACTTTCGATACATGTATCTTACCCTGCATCACATATGGATGCGAAACATGGGCCCTGACGAAACAACACAGGGACAAACTTGCAAGATGCCAGAAAGGTATGGAAAGAAGCATGCTAGGACTAAAACTAAAAGATCGGGTCAGAAGTGCAGATATAAGACAAAAAACCAATTTCACAGACATACTAGCACGTATCGATCAACTCAAATGGAGGTGGACTGGTCATATGCTTCGATGTAAAAAAGAGAAATGGAGCAAACAGGTGACAGTTTGGTACCCAAGAGACCGCATCAGGACAAGAGGACGCAAAGTCAGAAGATGGGAGGATGACCTGAAACTCACTGTAGGAGTTCACTGGATAAGAGTTTCTGCGGATAGAAAACACTGGAAAGAGTTGGAGGAGGCCTTTGCCGTAAGGCACACCGAAACCAGAGACATTCTGTAACAGCATGCATGTAAACAAGTGTTAAAAATTTATTTGTTAATCTACATTTTCGGAAATAAAAGGCTATATTATTATTATTATTATTATTATTAGTTATGTTTTAATTTTATTTGTGCTATAAATTTATGATATCATTTTTATGTATTAATAAAAGTTCATTAATGTTCATTAATCTATCTATCATGAGTAAATATATTTTTATCAATGTCTTTGTTTATACATAATTTTATTATGCACATGTTTACATTTTGTAAAATTTGTATTATATATTTTTATGAGTGATTTTGTTCCTCAATGATATAGGTAGTGAAGGTCAGGAAAACCGCTGTATGCGAGAGGCGCAGGACCTGTCGTCGTGGAGATTCTTGGGGGAACCTATGTCCAGCAGTGGATGTCTTTCGGCTGAAGTGATGATGATGATACAGGCAGTTCATTAATAAGTCATATATGCTTTGACGATCTGTTGCTGTCGCTTTCGTGTACTTTGGAAGTAACAGCTCAGCATTGATGACGCTACGAGTCCTAATTTCATTCCTATTTGTGTTTTTTAATGGTTTTATTTTAGTTAACTTTATAATAAATAAATAAAACTACTGCACCAATATTAAAGAATATCGTCAGAACAATAACATAAAAAACCTCTGTTTCCATCCAGATTCCAAATTGAATTACCAAAATATTCCGCTTCTGTTCATAAAAATTGAATTTGTAAACTTGGAGCATTCGAGTTTGGAACGAATAAAAACGATCCATCAATTGTGAATCGTCCGCGCACCGCTAAACTTTCACCGTGAGCGAATCGATACTAAATTAGCTAATGGAAACTTGATAGCGGGCAAAAAACTGAATCCCCGTAAACCCCCATAAGCGCATTTTGCAACGATAAATCTCTGCATTGTCTCGTTTGACGACAGATGGCGCTTTATGCCACCCTCTACAGGTAACTTTATACTCTCAATTGTGTACACGAGTCGTAAAGCGCTTCACAAAATATCGTATAACCTTCGTAGTTCAGTAGTGTAGCGATGGAAGCGCTAATGTGTAAGGTAACAGCATTAGACACGTACAATAGAATATTCAATTATGTAAATGCGCGAGGTATGGGACATGTGTGCGTTTGTGCGCGCGCGCCATCCACCATTTTTGTGTGGATTACCGACGCGTTTGAATTGTAACGGCCGGATTAGTGGCACACGGCTATTGTAATGTGTGTTGCGATGAATTTTGAATTAACGTGATCGATTTAATTGTTCTAGCTTTGTGATGTTGAATCTATGAGCGAGGGCACTATTTGTTATTCGTTTGAACAAACCCTAGTAGCTAGGTACCTATTAATGTTTTTGAATAAATCCATACTAATATATAGAGCTGAAGAGTTTGTTTGTTTGTTTGAACGCGCTATTCTGAGGAACTACTGATCCGGGTAAAAAAATCTTTTTGCGTTTGATAGCCCATTAACCCAGGAAGGCTTTGGGCTATATAACATCACGGTGCGACCAATAGGAGCCGAGCATAATAACTAACTGCACGCGAACGAAGTCGCAGATGGCCGCTAGTACTGCAATAAAAATAAAAAATAAATGATTAACGAGTCGGTTTATGTAAGTATATGAAAATAAATTGTGCTAAAAGACATAAAAAAAACAATGTGACACTATGACTCATGACATACATCTTCATCATGTCAGCGTTAATCCCAGTCGAATCCGAAGCATTTTTAGCTTTGCAGTCTGGGGTCCGCTTTACCAGTCTCACAGCTGATTTTAGCTAAACTTCGATATTTTCCATGAAGCGACTGCCGCCTGACCTCCACAACCCGAAGGCGATATCGAAGAATTGCAATTAGACCAATCGTTAGACTTTTGGGGGCTCAAACAGCCCGTAACGATTGCCATTAGATGTTCGTATGGCAACCGGGACCAACGGCTTAACGTGCTTTCCTTTCACATACCTGCATACAAATATTTGCACTGCGCGGGTATCGATACATATTTACCTTAATTCATATTATAAGGAACAAACAAAGGATTATCTCGGTTTTACTTTCCCGCGAGATAATTACAAACATCCACAAGGGTGCACCCGCGGGCGTTACCTAGTATTTGATAATCTGTAACCTAACTGTTAATCGTGAGTACGTGCGACCAGAACCTATTAATCTACATCAAAATATAAAAACAGAATGTAATTAAATCATAGTCATACATTTAATTTATCCCTATTGATAAGAAATCTGCATCAAACCCGCTCCACGGTGCACAACGGACCAATAACTTCCCCTCAACGACATTACTTTAATTATGTGCACATAATTATTAGAGACAATTCGTTAAAAGTGCGCCAGATCAAATTTCAATTAAAACTTTACGCATTACGTGTTAAGGGGAAGTAGGAATGATAAAAATATGCGCGGGACGACGCAGTCTAATGGTAATGACACTTAGTTTTAACTCCGGGATTACACGCGGCCGGCTCCCGGGGTGATCGCTGCCGGGCGAGCATCCCTTCCTGTTGTTTATGAATCACATTATGCGATGTTACCTCTGGGATTATGACGACCATTAAGAGTATGGTGTCTTTTTTGTTAATGATTGACGGTTCAAAATGTGGGAGTTACAATGTAAATAAGATTTGCAGCAGTTTTTGATTTGATTGCTCCAGGAGGGTATGAATATGACGCACACAATTAACATTTCTGGGGCACAAAAAGGGCTATATTTCTAGATATAAGTACCAACACCAAAGTAATCTATTTCCGATCTAGCATTTTCCCTAACTACAAATCTATTAGTTTCGAAACGTAACATCTTTCTTCCAAATCATCTACATTATCGATAATTATTATTTGTTGTGATATTACAGCAATCAGACGAGTCATTACCGCTCATTACGGGGTGGGCAGCGACGTGTAACGTACGTGACGTCGACGAAGAGCCGCAGATAATACAATACTCGACGAATACTCAGGGCTTGGTCGGATTTAGTGAAATCTAAGAAATCGTAATCTAGATGAAAGAGTACCTACTTAGATATCACACAGAAAATGTGATTGTTATTCAGTTTGATTTTCTCTTTTAGTAACAGTAAAGCAATGACATAGGAGGGATAGATTTCTTACTTCGTATTGTTAATTACCACCACTGCTTTTACCCTTCTTTCTACGAAATTTAGAAACAGTCCTAACATTTTGTAATCACATACAAACCCATTTCCACTCACTTCTAAACATGCTCAATCAACAAGCGAATTTAGCGCATTGAAAATGTGGAACCGCCACGAGTGCCAGAGCCGCACTCAGAGAGCTCTAGTGCTGAGCAAAACTAGTGACGCACCGACCTGACTGTGTACGCGCACAGAGATCTGTGGAGACTTCTTCATTTAATCGCAGGGAGTGAGAGTTAGTTGTTAGCAACAATACACTGCTAAAGTACTTAGTACAGACGAAATAGTACAGACGCGCCTACATTATTTACTTCACAGAAAAATAATTATTAGAATTTTAGTAAATATCGATGATACAGACTTGTAAACCGCACTTTAAGACCTAAATATTAACTCTGCCCTGCCTGTACATACTTGGAATACGTGAATTTAAACCAAAAGAGGAGATATCCAAACAAAAATTTCACTTATAGACTACAGGCCCATGTCCAAAAATGGATGGGTCATATGAACCACCAGGTGACGTATATAGGACGATATAAAAGCATAAAATAATAAGATTCAGCTCTATGCCGTCACTTGTAAGCTGTCCAACTGAGTGCTGGTGAGAATTCAAAAGCGCAGGTAGAGTGAGTACCTTTTGGGTCATATATTTGAATTCTTCGCCTTCATCCTCTCTCATATAAAAAAATAAATAAATAAAATCCTTTGTTGTGTCCGACAGGGTCCATAATTGATTCTATATTTTCATCACCATCATCTCAGCGTTAATCCCAGTCGCATCCGAAGCTTTTTCAGCTTTGGGGTCCACTTCACCAGTCTAACTGCTGATTTTGGCTAAACTTCGATATTTTCCGTGAAGCGACTGCCGTCTGATCTCCACAACCCGAAGGCGATATCGAAGCATTGCATTGGACTTTTGAGGGCTCCAACAACCCGTAACGACTGGCATTAGATATTCGTATGGCAACCGGGACCAATGGCTTAACGTGCTTTCCGAGGCACGACCAGACTAGTGCAAATATCCATATTCATGCATACAAATATTAGCAACCGCGCCTCCTTGCGCAGCGGCCGTGTTCGCTACCGCTACGCCACGGAGGCTGTTGATTCTGTATTTTACTATCTGAACTATTATGTAACATTATGGAATGCAATAAATTATTGAGTATAAGGATCGCTAGTGACTAACATGTTAGTATACTTGGGTCAAATTCGATAAAAGAATAGAGGTAAACAAACCAATGCAAGGCAACTATTTGCTTGCACCTAAAAAGAAGACTGATGTTAACAACCTTTTCTAAATAGATGATCTTCATAACATTAATAATCCTAATTCAAACTGATGTAAACAGTTTATTTATGTTCAGATATTTATGATTTGCGTGGAATTCTTAACAGATTTGAATCAAATAAGACACACATTTAAGCTAATTTCCTAATAGGTTAAATTTTTGATACATATATTATACGTAGTCTATACTTAATTTAAGTATTATAATGCATGTGTTATGCAGTTGATTTGAAGAGTAGTTAAAATACACAAAATTGTATTGACTTTAATGTCTCAACTTTATTCATAGTCTGAATTCTACAAAATGTGTTTAAGACCTGGATTTCATACATGCTTCTTTTTTGTATCACGCTATCACGTAAAATTAATGTCGACTTTTTAATGGTTTTTCAAAATAACAAGTTAATATGCATGTTATTTTAGTGATTCTATTAAAATATGCTGCAGTAGGAATTGTTAATTTCTAACTTAGCATCTAAAAGTCGATAATCATGTAAATAATAGAAGATTTGTAAAATGTGACTTGTGATAACCCTTAATTGGTTTGTTTACCTGTATTCATTATCGAGCTTGGCAAATGTAGTTAGTATTCCTATAATGAGCTGATGATCATTATGAGTTGATCATCATCAAACATGATTAAGATAAAGGAGACACACTCCCTCGACTCTAATCTTTTCAATCTATTTTAGCATAACTTACCTTATCTTATTTTACTAACATAATAATTAGTCAATAACTAACAATACTGTATAATGAACTTGTCTAACTTTAAAAATATGCCGTTCCGATTCTTGTTTCAAGGAACGTTTACTTTTGTAACCAGTGTTTCTCATTGTAAGTGAATCATTGTATTCTGTTTTTTGAGAAATAAATGTCTTAAACCATAGATACACTTTTATACAATATGGGAGACTGGATTCTGGGTTTTGGGAGGTCTTTAACGTTACGTCTTCCGGTACGACTCCAGAACCTTTCGGCCTCAACGGCCATCTGTTCTGAGAACAATGTGCCCACCGCCGCTTAAGTTGGGCAATCCTTCGGACTCCTTAGTTCTCCTGCGAATCTCTTTATTTTTTATTAGATCACGCAGGAAAACTCTAGGCATAGCCCTCTCTATTTCCCATTAGGTGACTTTTAGCATTCTAATAAGGCCTACTGCTAGGGCCATCTTTCTATCGCATAGGTTAATACATGCGTATTGCCACGTACTGGTATAAGACTTTCGTCTTAACACACTGCGGTATGTGCAACGAAAAGATAGCGTAGCTTCCAGGACGCTGCCTAGCCGAGTCGGATTTGACGATTGACTTCATTTCCGAGGTTGGACCTTTCCACTTTGACAATTTGTCCAGGGTAAACATACTCTTCCACGACTTCAAGTCCCAGCGTTCATGAGAGCGGGCGTTACGTGGGCATTTGTCATGACCTTCGTTTTCTCCTGTTCTTTATAAGATACACTCTTTCGATGGCTCTTCTGAGGTCATCGAACATTTTACTGGTCTGGACCTCCATGGTCTCAGCCTTGACTATGATATCGTTGGCAAATGGAGGGAGAGTTATGCATTCGCCATTAATCTTAATTCCAGTCCCTTTCTAATCCAAAAACTTCAAGACATATTTTAGTGCAACAGTGAACAGTTTCGAAAAGATAACATCTCCCTATTAGACACGTCATTGCAGAACGATATGTTCCGAGACCAGATATACCCATTTCCTATTGAAAAAACCAAACAAACATTCCCTATTTTGGAGTAAAGTAAGCGATGCAAAACGCTTAATCGTTCTCTGTATCAGAAGAGACCAGTGCCCAGCAGTAGGACGATAAAAAGGTTGATGATTATGATGATGATGAAGCAATACCACAGACAATCAAAAATTCAAACAAAGTTCGCCATTTGCTAACCGCTGGTTTAGAAGCATAATTTTGCAAATTAATTCTTTCTACGAGGACTATAAATTACTTTTCATGGGGCTAAATTGCTACTAAAAGCATGCATAGAAGTTCATAACGTTTCTTCGTCTTTATTTAACGCTAACATAGTTTTTTAAATTGTACACTAACAATATATGGGCATGTTGCCTGAAATAAATAGATTTTATTTTATTTTTTTATTTTTTTTTTATAACATCCCATCGTCAAATTTTATTCACGTAGTGAGCTCCACATCACGCTCTGTGATGCAGTTCAGCTCGCGACCGCACCTTGTCAGCTCACAAATTGACGTGGATTGTTGTCGGCGGATCTTTGTCACGCGCGTAATCAACGAGACCGGCCCGTGGCGACACGCTGCATGCACGCTGGAAGGGACGGCGACTACCTACACGCTCGTGAAAGAAAAATAAGACGAAATTAAACATTAAAAGAAATACAACTGATTATATAAAATATATTCTTAATTCCATATTTTATTAAACTTTATCTCTTGAACTGACATAGATATAACATTGACATCAATTGATTAACTTTAATACAATATTAAGTAAGTATATGAAACTGAATCTTCAAAATACGGGCATAATTTAGCTTTCTTAGCAGAATAATAGTTGAACTGACTGTCGATATAATGATAAAGACACATGCAACCTATGTACAATCAACAAAGTTGAATTGAATTGTCAAAAAGAAGCCTTTGGCAATTATAAGCGTATCATCATTGCAATCCCCTTCCCGCCTGCTAAGCGTGGGGATTATGGCAATACCCTCCAATGGAATGAAAGCCTTGGGGGAGGCCTCTGTCCAGCAGTGGACCTCTATAGGCTGAGTAGAAGAAGAAGTGTATCATGTACCCAACGAGCGCGTTCCTAATATTGGAAATGATTCGTTTAATTAGTAAAACGCTCCGGATCACATCCAGCTGCTCAACCTCTCGTGCAGCCGATATTTCACCGTGCGATCACACCACACGCCGACCGTTCGATTTGCGCCTAATCTCTAATTATGACCGCCATTCATTTGTCATGCACCAGCACCGACCGACATTAGCGTCAGCATGTCGCACCTCTGTCCACTCACGATAACTAGGTATATTTCGATCAAATTATTTAGAAGAGGAAAATTTATAATGAACATTGGAACTTAAATTTACATTTCCATAAAGACAGAAGACCTGATACCGTTCCCAAGTATTAACAAAAACTAGTTTTAAGAGGACATGCCCTAATAAGTTCTCTCGTTTCTTATTCCGGCACCTGCATCTACCAAGAGCGTGATTCTTCAAATCATATACCCAAATAAGGAAAAACAACACACAAAGAACTTATCTTTTTCTCACGAATCCTTTAGGAGTTTCGTAACGAAAGATGTTTAAAGCGATGATTAGAATCAGCCAGTTGTCGGATGTACGTGGCTAAATAGTCACTTCGTATATAATTGCAGCAGGTTGATAAGCTGACGGTGTATATACACCTTTCAGACAAGAACATGAGTATTAAACAAGCATTACATTTAGAGTCAACAGCAGGAAGCCCTTACCAACACGTAAACTCCACTTCTAACAAAGGCAGTTTACCAACAAGGTTAATACGTCCAGTACACACCTGAGGCAGAAGTTCAACTCATTGTAAATAACCTGTTATGATAAGATACCAGACGAGCCGAAACACTTCGTGTGGATTGTAGCCGTGTCAACAACGTAAAGGATACTCGCAGTGCGATGGGTCGTCCGATGATAGAACGGTGGTGGTGGAATTAATTTACCAATCGGCATCTTGGCTTTGGACTCAATGATCCGAACAAAGTTTAAGTTTGAGAAAATTTCAATTGCCATGCGCTGAAGGAGGTCGAGATACTCCAAAGATAGTACCTATTAGATGGAGCCAAGGTTAACAGGCTCCTTTTGGCGATGAACAGACACGCTTATATTTTAGCGATGTTGAAACTGGATTGGCTTCGCCCCATTCAGAGACTGCCTAAAGTGTGACATTTATGACATCTATCATCGCCTTTCTTTCGAACTACTACTACTTCTTAATAACCCTAGCACTCAGCAGGTATCTCTCTACAACTGTATATTATAGTTTTGTGTATAGACAATATGACAATTAACGGTATTCTATTCTGTTCTGTTCAGTAGTGGCCTGACTCGTCTAAGTGAATAATGCTTAAAATTAATCCAGAGCTCACTTTTTTGTAGAGGTGTTCGAAGATACATCTTAACCTCGATCTGCAATCGGCAGATGTCACATTTCTTCGAAGTTTTGATTAGGACATACCGAATTCCTGACGATGTTTTCATTTGCCGTTTTCAAAGCAGTGATGACGAATTTACACAAAGGAAAGCGCCTATTGGCAGGGCCACAATGTAGGTTAACAAAAAAGAAGCGTCTGCTATGGTTCGAACCTATGACCTTCAACTTGTAAGTCGCGGCGGTTACCACTAGGCCATCATTGCTCCCGAACATTAGGCCTACACACACATGGTCCAAATATTAAAGACTTACAAACCATGTGAGCCTTCTGTAGTTACTGCTGACCTCATGATAACAAGGTGGAGCAATTGTAATGGCACCTCTAATGCGATGCCGGCGGGAGGTGTTAATTGCTTTCTTCAGACGCCTCTTATGAGTACGTGCGCGGCTCAGGGGTGCCACTGAGACGCTTTGTTATGGAGATGCAAAGAATTGGAAAATGCTTCAATTGTGGTTCAAATTAATTGAATGGCATTTCTTGGCTGCGAAATTTTCTTACATGTCAACAGGTAAATTATTAAAAAGAAAATGACAGTGAAATTCTCTAATCCAAAATGATAATACATTTTGGAGGAATTTCACTGTCATTTTGTTTTGATTCTTTACAAGGGAGATTTTGATGAAATGAGTCTGAAAATTAGTCTATTCCGTAGTTAATTATTTAAATTTATTATTAAATGATAAATTATTGATTTTGTATAAGTAGATTTGTATAAACACTTTTGCAAGACTATTGTTTATTCCTCTTCTTTTTTTAACTAGATTAGTTCAGCGTCTCCTATCTGACTACTCTGAGAAGAAAGGCCGAATCAAACTCAGAGGTTAGTCTCTTAAAGTCCAGACATATTCTTGGTCAGATTGTATGAACACCATGTAGAATCGAAGTCTGAAGTGGTCTTTTGAAGATAAACCATACAGGTTAAGAGGATCCGTCCAGTCAGTGCACGCATTTGTCATAAATTGTGCAACGCAACTCACCTCTTCAGGAGCTCAACGATTTAACGAACAATAAAGAAAGTACATTTGGGTAGGCCGTGTAAATTACTCAATTCGCCAGATTATAATTAAAACTAAATAAAATAATAAAAGGAAAACAGTAATGACCCACATAGTCCATAGCAGTCTCAGTATATGTCAGTTTATATAGGTATATACATAGGTACCTAGAACATTATATTCATCAAGCAAATAAATTAAAATACATAATATTTTATTTAAGGAATGTTCATATCATTAATTGTAGAAATCATAGAAGTCACAGATTCTTAAAAATCAGCATTCACTGTCTAAACTTAATGGAGCAGCTCAATATCCCAAGCCTTTTTGTCCCCAATATAATCTTTTACAGTATAATAGGCTTTCTGGCATAATTTTCGCTTTATACAAGATTTGACTTTATTGTGATTTAGTTCTTGAATGTGGCTCGGAAATCTATTATAAAAACGTATACATTAGTCTGGTTGGCGGTACAACAAATTTGTGTTTATTTCTAGTATATAAGAGTATTTTATGAATATCCCTGATTTTTTTAAATAGATTAATATTTTTATATGCATACAAAGGACTATCGTAAATATACTAAGAAGGCAGTCATTATATTAATCTCATTAATTACAATATTTATTTAAATATTTTACTAAAGTGTGATAATAAATGATTATACTAAATGTGTTTTCCTACTTCATATTACTTACACTTTGTTCCTAAGCACATTTTAATAACGCAGCAATTATCAGAGTACTAGCTGCGCCAAGCGGTTTCACCCGCGTTGGTTTCAATATGCTCCGCTTCTATTAGTCGCAGCGTGATGCTAGCTTGCCTTCTTGGATTAAGGGGCTATGCAACGCTAAAAGAATTTTTCAAATCGGACCAGTAGTTCCTGAGATTAGCGCGTTCAAACAAACAAACTCTTCAGCTTTATATATTAGTATAGATTAAGTACTACAAGAATGGTCGCAACGGCCATAACTACGAGTACGTGGGTTCATTAGATTTATTAGGTATTGATTTTTTTGTTGACCTCCGTAGCGCAGCGGTCAACACGCCTGCCTGCGACGTGGAGGCCCCGGGTTCGATCCCCAGCCAGGTCATGATGGAAAACGTTCTTTTCCTGATTGGCCTGGGTCTTGGATGTTTATCTATATATTTATCTATTATAATTTTCTTGTTTTATGGGATACTAACTCAAAGATATACGTTGAGTTAGTATCCCATAACACAAGTCTCGAACTTACTTTGGGGCTAGCTCAATCTGTGTGATTTGTCCGTATATGTTTATTTTATTTATTTATAACAAAACAATAAAACCTCATTAGACACTAGTAGAATTTAAATAAATTACTAGAGTCTGAGCTGGTGTATCATTTGGTGTTAGCTGTGGTTTATGTAGCGTACAAATCAGATTTTTAAAATTTAAATTTGCATAACATTATGAAAGTGGAAAAATATTTATTATAGACAACTTCTTAGATGCAGAACCGGACAGAGATCCTTCCCACACAGCCCTGTTCTCTAAAAGCTGGAGATGAACGCGTCGATTTGCATACAGGGTAATACACCGCGCGTCGTTTCGCCGCATTACCTCGGCGCGGCGCCTCTTGCATTGTTACACGAAGAACACTTATCGCAGTTCACACTATTAGCGTTAGGAGCCTAGATTTATTGTTGCTTAGAAACATAGCCTTCATTTGGGTGAACAAGTCATTTGTAGCACCTTGAAGAAAATGAGATATCTACTTACTGAAAGGCGATTTGTTACGATGAAAATTTTCAATGAATTGAGGATAATCGTATTGACACTAACGAGAAACTTGTGACTTCGTGGGTTACAGATGAAATATAATTGGTTACATGAATCTATATACATATATAAACATGACAATACAAACCTACTTGTCGTTATACCCCTTTTAGAAAAAATCATGTAGTTACTAGACAGTACTACGTACTCTCAAAAGGAGCTCGAACTGGCCTCATATAATTTAATATAACCACGTACATGGACATTCTCCAGCTTGAGACTTTGGAGACGTTTGGGACAAACGACTGCACGGATTCATTCCACGATACACAAGCAATAATCCGTTTATTTTTATATCTCAACCCCTTGTACCATTGACAAATTAATAAGTGCATTCTTCAACATCCCTATGTTAAGGAAATTAAGTTGAATGTCATATGTAGTACTAGTAGGGTAGGTTTGCGGTGATTGTCCGTCAAAGAGGTTATTACCTGAAGCACATAAAACGATCTGGCCGGAGTCCGCAGTTCGGCGTACGGCGAGGACGCCCGGCTGAATAAAATGCAAATATTGTGTAGCGTAGAACGACCAAAGGAGACGTACGGTGCCCGGTTAGAAGACGATAGGGATGGACTAGTACGATACGTGTCGCAATACATACGTTGGAACATTTGCAGCAGAAACATGTCCAACATTAAATGTTGGTATTCAATTATTTCACCACCGGTATTCTCAAAATGGTAAAGGAATACAACATAAGAACATTCCCTACATTTCAAATATGTGACATCCGCCAACCCGCACTGTGCTTGTGTTGTTTGTAGGTACAGCTCACTCCCTGTCACCGAGATGGGCCTGTGTGTCAGTAGTGGGATCTTGATATCCTGGTTACGTTTATTACATTTTTTTTTTTATAAATTATAAACTAGCGCTTGACCTCAATCCCGCTTGGTAAGCAGTGACGCAATCGTTGATGGTAAAGCGCACTAATTTATTAAGAGCCTATTCACTCTAGCCTTGAAGACACTCAAATTGTAGTCCGACGGAAACACCGCCGCTAGAAAATTGTTCCAGTCCCTCGATGTACGGGGTATAAAGGAGGAGGCAAAACGCTTCGTCCGGATCGTAGTGGAGTTAACAACGTAAGGGTGGAAACTCGCCGTAAGACGGGTCGTCCGATGGTGGAACGGAGATGGGGGAATTCAATCATGTAATTCCCTCGCACACTCCAAAATGCATCCTATAGAACACCGAAAGCCAAATTTCCTGGCAGCCACTTTGGCCTTGGACTCAATGAACCGCCCAAAATTTAGGTTCGAGGAAATCTCAACTCTCAAAAGCTGACGGTGGTTGTTACACTCCAAGGATTACATTTCGAAAAGTAGGAGCCAAGGTGAACGGGCTCCTTTTGGCGGTGAAACGACACACCTGTGTTTTAGACAAGTTTATTGTAATTCAAGTTATTTTATTTCAAGTAAATTCCAATTTAAAGTGATAAGTGAAACTTAGTAGATATCGACTGTTATCCATCGACTTGTAACAACACTGGAAGCAAACCGCTGATTCGGTGCGTCGTGTCGCGTCGTTTACGAGGGTAGCTGTAAAGTGTAAAAAGCGCAAAGTGTTTGTTTATGCGGCCGCGGTGGGCGGCGCGGACTCGAACCCACTGCCCGCCCGCACATAAACCGGCCTGCACATTTACTGCCAAACAATCGTTTTTTCATTTAAAACGGACCGTTTTATGTCTTTACTTGATTTTAGAAACAACTTCAGACTTGCTCACTTATTTGTTGACTTTCAATCTGCTGCTGTAAAGTGAAACGGATTCAATTGATCATAAAGAAAGCACTTCAATTTGAATTTAAGATTTAATCAAAGTGTGGTTAGAGGCAGAAAACCTTCACAAGTCTCCTTTAATTCGTTTTGATAAAAATACAACCCCTTTTCCATTTCATAACTGCAGCAGAACCGAATGTTTATTCCTCACTCGTAACTCGTAAGACATATGATGCCATCCGGGTACATCTACAACATCACGAATCAGTATATCCTAAAAAAGTGGTTTAAAGGCATAAGGAACAGGAAGCAAAGTTCACTTCTTCATCCTCCATAGAAAGGGGAGCATCCTCCGACCAGACAGTTGATGAGTCTGGCGGGCACTTGCCCAATGGTTGATGTTGGGAAATTGTGAATATGATAGTTGCACG
Organism: Sesamia inferens; assembly: GCA_037179545.1. NCBI lineage: Eukaryota > Metazoa > Arthropoda > Insecta > Lepidoptera > Noctuidae > Sesamia > Sesamia inferens. The sequence goes on from CM073927.1 coordinate 33,401,764, forward strand.
GTAAACTTTACCTACGAGATGTAGAATCCGTGTGACGTCAGTAGGCTTTGTTTTGTATCTGGCCTCTCACACCAAACAAACCCAATTAGAATTTAACTAGTCAAGTCATAAACTTATTTTCACAATAAAAGCTTTTTTTTAGAATGCTGGCCCCAAAGACTTTATGAAAGTTCTTACAACAAAAGTGTACTTTTTAGAATATTACTAATTTTGAAATATGAAGTGAACGATTAAAGACCGTATTGCAGTTATTGCGTTGCTTCGTTACCACACCAATTAAAAATTTTGACATACTGAAACATTTCAATATAACCTAAAAATTGGTTTATCCCACCATCAAACGATACAATTAAGACTCTAGATGACAGGTCAAGAAGAGGTCGCCATCGCTCTGTTAGGACTCCAGCAGTGCTAAAAAGCTATGATGGCGCGAATTCAAAGAAATCCGAAACATTACCACTGTGAAAATAGTATTAAATGAAGACATTAGAGCCTCAGGCATAAAGAAGAAAATCAGGTCAAGTTCAGGCTCATTTAATGAACCTGAGTCCGAAGAGATGACGCATTTTGTTGAAGTGGTATGCGGTAAAAAATATCGGGAAATACTTTTTCCGGAGGAATAAAATTTTTATTTTTTAGAGTTTTACAACAAGAAGAAATGATAAGGTATAAGCACACAGTAGTGAAGAGGCGAACAACCGTATCCGCGTGTCCAACGAGGTCATTTTCCATCCACGCTCTGGTATAGTTTGGAGTTTATTATTGGGGCTTAAGTAAGGTACATTTTTTAGAGAAAGGTTCCTCGGTGGTAGGCCATAATATCGGCTGCCGGCAGAAGTTATCACCCACCAGACAAAGTCTTGCCGTCAGCGATTCTTCGTGTTCCGGCATGATGTCTGGTGAAGCCGCACGGAGGACGGGTCTGAGCAGTTGTATTGCGATGTGTGCCGGGTGCGATGCGTCAAATGTTATTGTGTCGGGAGTTTGATCGTGGAAGGTCTCCAGATTAATCTCCCTCTGGCGCAGCCTCGTTGGTCGTGTTGTTGGGTTTAACATTGCAGCACCTCGCTCAACTCCTGTGTTCCTTCCTACTCACTAAGATTTTTAAGTGAATAGGCTTAATAAACTTGCGCGCTTTACCATCAACGATTGCTTCACTGCCCACCATCAGGCAGGATTGTAGTCAAGCACTAGTTTATAATTATTAAAAAAAAAAGGAAAATGAATGCAATTGTGTATCAAAATACAGTCGTGACTAACTTTGTAGAATCTGTTTCTCATACCAAGTTCAATAACAGGGACTTGATATAACAGCAAGAATTAGCTCATAGAGCGAAGAGCACACAAGACTAGCGTGTGTAATCGACTCTATGCGGCACGAAGACTGGCCCTCCTCCAGTCCAGATTTGAGTCCATTAGATTACAAGATATGGCAACACTTGGAGGAAAACGCTTGCTCAAAATCTCATCTTAATTTGGGGTCACTCAAGGCATCCTTGATTAAGGCGGCTGCCGATATTGAGATGGACATCGTTCGTGCGATAGACGACTGGCCGCGCAGTTTGAAGACCTGTATTTAAAATTCCGTTTTGGCTAAACTTTAATCGTAAGGATCTATATTTTGTCAGGTTTATTCTGGTATATAAATGGTTACATAATGAATAAACTTGTCTTAATTATTTCATATTAAACATGTGACACAATTTATGATCTCATTACTACCTTTATATTATGACCATAATACATAAGATGATCTTTTATTATTATGTACAAAACATCATTTTCTATACGACTGCGACTATTTTAGTCGCAGTCGTATAAGGTTCTAGCGTAGCAGGTAGGTAGGTACTACATCCATTTCGATTTGTTTTGACTAAACAGCGGAAGTGTAACAAAAATTTAAGTAGTTTCTATAAAACCAACGTAAAACTATAAACAATACAAAACCCACGTTAAAAATATCGGAAAACGAGTCTGAACACAAACTATTTTCATAATGTGCAAAAGTTTGGTTAAACATTGTAACTTCTTAAATTAGGATTTTTTTTTATTTAAAATTAAGTGCGAAAAAAAATATTCAAAGGAAGATATTTAAAAAATAAACATATATATACGAGTAAATGCAGCAACGATTATGTTTAGAAGTAAAGACAAAATTCACTTTTCGCCCTGACAATTATCTACTTACTTTAACCACCTTGACGAGTCGTGTTTCATAGAGACAGTTACAAAATATTAAGTAAGAGTTGCTGTGTTCTGAAATACCTGATATAATTGATGCAAAAATGCAAAATCTCTTGATTTATTGATTATTATTATTAATACTCAATTAATGATGGCCAGAATAGGCTCCGCAAAGCCGCTTTCCTCAACATTGATTTCCTCGACTTGTAGTACACATCGTGCGGTAAATAGCGCTAACTGGTACCGAGAGTGATGTGCTCGCTGTTATAAGAAAAACGGATTGCTTTAATGATATCAGCTAGTTCTTGACCGCGATCCCGCCTGATTGTAAGCAGTGATGTATTCGTTGATGGTAACGCGAATTACTCTAGCCTTGAACACCCTTACGTTGTTGACACCACTACCATCCGATGGATATCATACCATCTTACGACGGATTTTCCGATGATGGATCAATAATGGCGCAATTGACACTCTCCAAAATGCATCCTATGGCTGTGCTTCAGGCTTTGTAGAATGGTCTTAACCAAGTCTGAATCACCAATTATGCCAATCCATATGTGGTCGCAGTACACATGAGGCCTTGGAGTATTACAAGGCTTTCGCGTAATTTCAGTTTAGTTTCTCAATGGTAATTGGTTGTGTTACCAAACGGCTAAGGTAAATAATAATTGATCCACTCAAAAACTAAATGTAGGTACTCATCATCACCATCATCGTGCGTTTGGTCCCGGTTGCATCCGCGGCTTTCGCGTTGGAGCCCGGGGTCCGGAATAATTCGTAATAAGTATATAAATATATAAGAAATCATGCTCGTAGCGAGATGATCCCGTAAAAACTACAACATCCCGCACTATGAACTAGATGACAGCACTATAGGCGTAAATATTGTTTTACGTTCGTTTTATGGTATTGGCGCAATGAAGGCTCGGGAGTCACCGCATACGAATTGTTCCTATTGACATGTCTTATTGTTGTGTTCTTTACGCGTAAAAACTTGATTTCTATTTGTGTGACGGCCAATTTCAGACATTTTAGAAGTGAGAGCGATATTAATCTTGGAAAGATCGGTCCGATTTATTAATATTTACATACTATTATCAAATAAGTAGGTACTAAACTAGATCTTTTTGTGCAGACAAATTTTCAATTAAAAAACCTACAAACCACGAACAACCTAATAGGTTTCAATTGTATTAAAGTACTTACCAAGCTAGAAGAACAAATTTTAATAGCTCTATAATAATTTTTAGAAGTTAAAGTTATAATAAGTAAAAGTATAAATTTTCTGACAAGCTTGCGTTCCAAATCGCTTTACATTCAATAAACCAAAGCAGCACTCACAATCACAAAATTGGATCGCGACCGCACTCTTATTCAAATTGTTTCGCCCATTTTAATGCTCTCACTTTTATACCTACGCGTCCATAATACCTTCCCAACTTCTTCAAAACACCACAGTATAACATTTTTTTTACGGAGAGCTCTGTACTACTTGAAATTCAAAGGCTAGTTTTATACACAATATTTTAGGCTGTTATGTAGAATATTCGGCTGTAAAAAACTGTAAATGTTGTACAGTTTATGATCGTCCAAAAATGGCGTTTACTCATGTTTTGATTTATGAAACCGTTGCAGAAGACCTCCTTTGTCTGTCGAGTACTCGATAGCGCTGGGTCGAGCCAGTAGGAGCTAAACTCCGTTTTTTTATTCCCTTAACGTTATTTGCCAACGATCTTTTATCTGGTCGTCTTTGGAATGAATTTTCTTTATGTTTCCACAAATAACGAAATGACTTCGGACAATAAAATCGTAAAAGTTTGTGTCTAATTTACGTCTAGACGGTGATTGGATGTAATATTGTTCAAGATTATATTGTCCAGCCTACAATCTTACTAACAGTTTAGTAAAAACAACTGAGAAGCTTCTCATCCAGCGGAAATACATGTATTATTGATGTGTACGTACAATAAACGTCGATAGATACGGAGATTTATCTACACAACTTTAAGATGGACCCATATAAATTTCAAGACCATACACCCACCAGTGTCAATAAAACCACATACACTTGACACCGCCACATCTTGAGATTGCAATAGACATTTAATTGTAGCAACTACTGTGGAGTGTGTCTGAAGTGTCGAGCTGTAGCCGCTGATTTATTGTAATCAACGACAGATACGCGCCGGCGTCGCTGTGGCCCTCCGCGAGTCGTGAGACACGCTGCAGCCGCTGTACCACACTGGAGACTGGAGGAATTGGTTAACATCGATTAATTGACTGTGTGAAAGGACTTCGTATTGCATCTTTTGTTTACTATAGTCTTAAGTAATTGGTATGGTTCACATAAGAAAAATGAAACTAAACAAAGACAAATAAAATTATGATAAGAAAACATATTTTTTTTACTCAGTTTGTCCTGTCACTTAATAATTACCACAAACCAGACCATTCTTCAGTTTTTGAGTAGGGAACAGAACGACGCTTAATACAGGAGCGTCGTTCTGTTTCCTACTCAAAAACCGAAAAATGATTCGCATACACCATGAACATGGTTCTAAATTCAACAGGAAGAAAAACAGCTAATCAACATAAAATATGTTTGATGACGATATTGATCTAATATGTAAAACTAGTTCCTAAAACCACAGAATTTATTATCACTACTTTTATTCCTGTCCTTTATAGGTCAATGAAAAGGGAGGGATAAAAATTTTATTCGTCCATTGCGGAGTAATCGCGGCGTATCGCAAGTTTATCGCGGGCGTATCGCGGGGTGTAGCGGGCGTACCGCGGGAGTGCTGCGTCTGTGCGGCGTATGGGCGGCTAATTGGGACACTCGATCAAATCGGGGGCTGGCGATACCGCGCGGACGCACTGTCACTTGCGTCTTTGTGTGCGATTAACTAATAAGATGATTTACACTATGGAGGCGGCAATTTTAGCCGGCTACATCTACTTAAAAATATTTTAATTAATATTTATCTACGTACTTTCTCATAAATTTAACAGCAATCATTTTAAACTCAGTGCTGAACGAAAACGTTAGATAGTGTAGTAGTGTGTGTCTCTAGGTGTCTGTGTGTGCAACGTGTGTCTGTTTGTGTGCTGTGTGTGCGTGTTTATTTAATTATTATTACTTTCGTATCTGAATACATGTTTTAAAATATATTAATGTTAATTGATTAATTAGTTATTTTTACAATATAAAATGTACTTTCATTCGTCCTATTATTTACTTAATTGAAAGTGAATTATTTTTAGTTTCTCGGTGGTAGGCCATAACATCGGCTGCCGGCAGAGGTTACCACCCTTCAGACAAGGTCTTGCCGCCATGCGATTCGTCGTGTTCCGGCATGATGTCTGGTGAAGCCGTTCGGAGGACGGGTCTGAGCAGTTTTATTGCGATGTGTGCCGGGTACGATGCGCCAAATGTTGTTGTGTCGGGAGTTTGGTCATGGAGCGTTTCCAGATCTACCTCCCTCTGGCGCAGCATTGTTGGTCGTGTTGGTCTTGAGTTTAACATGACATCACCTCGCTCAACTGCCGACATCCTTCCTATTCCTAAGTTTTTTTAATTGAATAGACTTAATAAACTAGTGCGATTTACCATCAACGATTGCATCACTGCTTACCATTAGGCGGGATTGCAGTAAAACACCGGTTTATAATTATTAAAAAAAATCTTTTAATATGATTTATTTATAATTAGTTTATTTATTTAAATTTTATGTCTTATCTGATTTGATTTCCATGCGTGTCCTAACTAATGGGTGTTATTATATCTGAAATGAATAAATTTAATTTAATTTAAGTTACATCTCAACAAACTAACTAAGTTAACTTTAACGAAAGACGAACATAAACGATGCAGAGTATATATGTTTGAAGTACCTTGTAAACAGGTGGTGTTCTGAACGTTCTGAACGCTCTGCCTGCCACATGGAGAATAGGTATGAGTTCATGTATGTATACATATGCGTACTTTTTAGCAACTGAGTCATCTGTAAAGCCTACTTCTAACTACCACATCCATGTCCTCTGACATCCTAGTCACGTATCGGCAAGTCAGCGCCATAAATAACTTATAGCGCTAATCCGATACGCGGTGATTTGTTGCTTATTTACTTATTTCCGCCTATTTACTAACTTAACCCACTTGTTAACGCACACTCGTACTCGCTGTATCTCCTTTAACAAATAGCTTTATATCAATTGGAAGGAAAAGAAAATTGTGCCTTCAATTTATGGCTAAGGTTTCAGGAAAATTCAACCTTTATAGCAAATATTTGTTATTGTTTCATTTGAACCTGGAGTATGATACGAATTATAAAAAGCATGTTGAAGATACAACATGCTTTTTATAATTCGTATACATACCTTATAGGTACCTATAGATACTCTCCTACAAAGTTCATTGAATAGATATTCATAAAAAAATTATATTTGCATTTAGTTTGTTTTCTAAAACCGACAGATCTACTTGCATGGCACACGTGTGAGCACAATGTACTTGCTGTAAAGCATCTATTTGTTGGGTTAGTCTTTTTTATTGACTTGATTGTGCTCTGGCTGTTGAGAGTATGTCATGTTCACTCAAATGTCTCGCTGGTGGTGGCGTGTGTGTTGGGTCATTAGGTTCCCTTCAATATGGTTGAGCTGAATGATGCTGATCCATACGTCTTGTTCGTGAACGGACGCAGTCAGAGGAGACTGGTCATCTCTTAGCTGCTACGGCGTATTTTAATTTCTGAATTGTTGTTATTTTTTTTGTGTCTTTTCCATAATGGACGCTCTTAGCGTGCAATATATTTCTGCATCGTTCTCACACGGTTGATGTAATCAAATATATATATCAATATCTTGATAATTGAAAGGAGTGTCCATGGAGTTTCTTGCCCGTTCTTCTCCATAGGTACCTACTCTTTTAACTTCTGACAATTCAAAAGTGCCTGTAACTGGTTTATTTGAATTAAATGCTTTGATTTCATATGTAGTTAGTTTAGTTTCTGATGTAAGGTTTTCATGTAGTAAGCTAACTAAATTAACAAATACCTAGTTGACATCCGTACTTACCAAGCTGCGTGTTGTTTGTGAGTGAACAAGTGTGAGCCGCCGCCGAGTGTCCTATATTCCGTGCACATGGCTCGATATCCCATCTCTTTTTAACGCCGATAAACAGCACACATAAATTTCTTATTTATAATATAATAAAATTTATAACCGCCATAATCCCCGACAAAGCTCACAGTAAGACAATCTCTTATTAACAATTCCCTAACAGCACGTCTCAGCTTCATGTTTTTTCGTCAACCTGGCTTAAGTAACCTAAATAATTTGATAGAAATATCGCCTTTTGTGGTATGTAAATAAGAATGAAATTCGTTTAACTTTTTAGGGTGAAAGTAAATAGTAATGCTCAATAACCATCGGCATAAATAGTATTAACAACAATTGATTTACATACAAATTGCTTTAGACAATATTGCTGACAGAATGGCGCGCGTGACGCGTTCCACACATTCTGCGGGGCCACTCCGTCGGCGACGAGTGCCGAACTGCCGAGCGCCGCCTTAGGTGTACCTACACCACCTTACACATTGTCCAAGATAATCCATTCTAACTTACATTACATCTAGCTTCTGCTCTTACTACGCATCAGAATGTATGCCTAGCGGTGCCAATATAAATTTGCTAGAAAACTTTTACAATAATACCTTACTCAAGAACTGAAATTACTTGCTATATTTATGTGTGTTGTTCTAGATCAATATCTTTATTAAAGGCGACATAATATTAAACCTGTCCCCAACTAGCATTAGAGCTTTTCAGTTAACATTGATCACTCGCCATTTTCGTAGCTTCATCACAAAGAGCGCAGTAACTCGAAGCATACGTGAGGGTGTGGTGTGTATGAGTAGGTATGTATGAGTGTGTGTGTCTGTATGGACGGGAGTGTGTGAGTTGTACGGCAATGTATGAGAATAAGAGCACCTGATTGCGCGTCTGATTGAGACGGTGACTGTTTATTTTTATTGGAATAGTGCACGCGACTGAATTACCTTCATACATACAATCTTCAGAGGGGAATGTATGCGTCATAAGTTCAATTTACTTAAGTCATGTATTGGAAAATACGGCAAAAGCGGGCGATTTAATTTATTAAGTTTCAAGCGGAACGCTTCTGAATATTGCTTTAAGCTTGTCTATTGAGCTTTAGATGTATGTAGACGTTATCAGGTAAGGGAAGCTATTTTCTTACAATAACTTTTACCATCACTTAATATACTTTATCTATTTATAACTTTTGGGCTTTAGTCTGTCTGTATAAGATTGCGCATTATCGATACTGCTAAAATGTGGATTTGAATACGGATCGGAAAATAAATAGGAATCTTATCCATCGATCAGTTTATAGAATCGTAAAACAAATTTTATATTATATAAATGAATTTTGTTACATTCATTGAAGGGCCAGTCACACGTCATCATAACCCGACAAGTTATGAAGATCTCTACAAGCAAGCGGCTACTTGAACTAATAATTATATTGTGGACAATACAGACATACTCATACTAATAACTGTGTAGTGGACAATGTAGACGTACTCACACATAAGACCACCACGAAGGAGGCTGTCTCTATGTTAATATAATAGACTTTATCTATGTTCTTATTTCGAATAGGTACGACACACGGAGGAAACCGCGGTTGTAGCGATCACAAAACAAATTATATCTCAGAAAATTAAACTCGCCAATTGAATGGAGTAGGCCGTTATCTTCCACCGTCCCGGTACGGATGGTAGGCATCACGTGTCTTCGAATGATTTATTTTTACACAGGTCAGTTTCCTGTACCTTTATGTGGATAAAGTTAAAAATCTCCACGCACAACAGTCCACCTTAAGTGCGGAAACCAAACCCGTAACATAGAACGTAGAAGCTGGAAATTTATTAAAGCAATTCGACAGATTACAGTAGCTTCATGTGCTGGCTTGTGGCGTCTGTAGATAAACCGCCTTATTCATAAACGTTGCTTAAAGTTAACTAGTGATTAGCGATTCTTTCACCATACATTTTTGACCTTTTAACTTCACTTAACTTAAATCATCCTTTATGAATAAACACCATAGTGTTTAAGGAGTTTACCAATAAACAGCGGATACCAAATTATTTCCTCTGTAGTCACAACGTCCGTAAATACATACAAATATACATTTGCTAGACAATTTCACTTGCTGACGCTACCGGCTATCTTCCAAAAAATAAACATTCATTTTTTCATAGATATTACGTCTGGGTACATACAGTCTGTGGGTACTGCTAATAAAAACTTACGACTACCCGCCATTTGCGCATGATACACGACTATTGTGGTTTAGTCAAATTCTCCTAATCAACAATATGTTACCGTGTAATAGTCTATATGTCGTGGGACAGATCGCAACGGCATGGTAATAGCAACCACTTGCTACTGGAGACCATTCCGCGGCTATCACACACTACTTAGTTCTCTATAAATAATACTCTTATTAGACTGCGAATATTGTGTCTGTAGTTTATTAAAAATATGTAGAGGAGCAATTGCTTGGAGACTATGATCGTGCTATTTCCCCCTCGAAGGACTACCTACTTACCACGGAGGCTATGTCGTATTTGCCATTATTAGAATCATTTTTGTCAAATTCTATGACAGACAATGTTATTATATTGAATTATTATGTTGAAAACCACAACAACATTATTTCTAAGTAAGGCATTATTCGAGAATTGTGGATTTTCATTCTTTATAATACTCATTTAATTTTCCTCTCGCAAGGAATGATAAATCATTTTCCTTCTTTCGCAGAAGTCTTAAGTATAGGTAAGGATTTGTATATTATTAGCATAACACAGCTTCCTGCGATAGGTGCGTGAGCTCGTAAAAAACAAAGCTCTATCCTCCCCATTTCCCTTCACCCCCTTTCGCCTCCTCCTTTTTTCTCGTCACAAATCAAGCGGATCGCGTTTATTTAATATTTGCCCCCAATTAATTTACATAATCCTTGTCAAGTACAGGTCTCGGCGGCACTTTCATAAAATATTGACTTCTTAGTTTACGTTCTGATCACAGCATTTTTTCGTTTTTCGTTAAAATAAAGGTTAAGTACTAAAACTTGTATCGGCTAAGTATTATTATTTGTCTATAAACAAAAACGTTCTGAAATTACGATTTCCAAGTTGTGAGTTTGTAAATATTTACACGCGAGTCAACAGATATACCTATAGATGTTTTTATCCAAGTCCAGTTACTGGTATTATGCATATTGCTAAATGTCTGAAAATAACAAAATTATTAACAGACCAAAGTACCTAATTACCTGGCGGCGACTTATGTCCAACTGTCAACGTCATAAAATGATGATGATGAAGTACAATTATGTATATCGTTTTTCACAAGTATACCTTGTATTCATAGAAATTATATCTATAAGTAGATTATACTTAATCCAGCAAAAAAAAAACTATCTACAACTGGCTTGCTCAAGTAAAGAACCATTTTCGTAATCAATTTACAGACAAAACAAATGATCAGCCATTATAGGTATGAACACCGTGATGAACAAAACTGACTTCTGTTCGTCTTAGATTATACTAACTTAAACCTGCAACAAAAAACGACGTACAACTGGGTAATTCAAAAAAGAACCATTTTCGAAATCAATTTGAACCAAAAACAAATGATCAAACATTACAGGTATGAACATCGTGATTAACAAAACTGACTTTTGTTCGTCCGACATGAATATTAACGGAGGCAGCGGTGTGTGAACCTAACTCCCCTCTTTCACCCCCACTCAATCCCGACTCGTGTAAATCTACATAATTCACTTTTTATCGATATCGTAGGATATTATCGAGGTGGATAGGTATTCAAATAACTGTATAATTTATTCATAAAAATATTATTGGTTGAAGGTACTTAACTGTATTGTTTTTGTTCAATAAATTGTTCTGGATAGGACTAAGGACACTTTTTTGAAATGACTAAGAATATTTTTTCATTAATTCTTTTATCTTTATTTTGCTCACTTTCAAACGAATATCGTAAATATCGTTCTGGACAAAATATCAACCTGTTTATGTTCAAAAGTAAAATGTCTTCTGCCTTAATACACCTTTTGGAGTAAAACTATAAACATCCATTTATAATATTTAAGCAGTATAAATGTTAATGAAACGACATTAAAGTTGGAATAAGTGTTTCCATTAATCGCCCGTAGCTGGACGACTATAAATTAGTGTGGGGCCATAAATTCCACGACGGTGACGCTTCGCTGTCCGCCCCCGCTCCGCTCGTACGACTGCTCACAGCTAGAACGCTGAACGCCACATTAATTCATTACGCCTTGTTCTGTGCGGTAAGAATGCGAAACGTTTTTCGAGATTTTATAAATGAATTTTAAGGTTTTAGGTACCTAAGAATTTCGGGGATATTTTTAGGGTTTGAATTTCCTTTGTATTTTGGGATGATACATGAAGTGTAGCGATTCTACTAGTTGTAACATAGATCAGCCGTTACATTAACTTCAAATGTCACTCTTCAAAAATTCTTTATTGAGGACATTTTTGTCACTTTTTCATTCAAATCCTTATTGCAACTTTCACGCGTGCATTTTGGTCACGAATTTATCTGACTAGATCAAACAGTCAATGAGGCTGTTAAGTCTAATCAAGTTTGTTATCACGACAATTCATTTGTGAAATACTGCTAGAGTGCAGCGTCTTAGGTTTTAATGTGATTGCGTTCTGTTCCTGGCCAGCCTCCATGTTTCCTGTCAATTTTCCTAAATCAAACGTGAACTTAACGCATGGCCGCGCTGCACGAGCATTTCTTTTTGCAGCAGTGCGGTCATTTGGCTACGTTTTAGATTCCCTCATTAAATCTTGGCTTAAGGTTTACTTAGGGAGTTACTTAGCTAATTTATTGGTTTGAACATAGCTTTACTTTTGCTGCAAATATACTATAATTTCTAGGAGTAAAATGATAAAGGCGATACCGCGATATATGAAACGAATATGAAACATGCATGTGATGCATTATTTACAATTTTACAATAAATTCTATACGACAAGGTGAAAATGAATATTTGGTATAAAGTAAAATTATAAATTGGAAAAAACATATCGCACGTATTTATTATCAAATTCCTTATCCTTTGCTTTCTAAAACTGTATTAGAAATAGCCATTAGTTAGCGACCCACAAGTGTGTCCTCGCAGGACGGCTCCATACACACGACACAACACTACATGTTCCTGCGCTGCGTTATATAAATTACACAGAACACAACACTAGTGACACCGTGCTGGGCTCGCGGCTACTGCGGACCTCGCTCCGTCCGAAGTTTTTACCAATTCAAAAGTAAAGTAACCAGCAGGGTAATTGCATTATACACTATCAATAGCATTTTGACAGTTCTACAGCGATCACTACGTGATTTACCGCGTTGAGTAGACACATTTTTCGAACATATAGAGCAATGGATTTGCAATATGCTTCAAAGTGAAACAAATTGATAGTAATAGTGTGTTACGCGACGAGGGTGCTGATCTATGAAGCGTGCACAAACATCTTTTACTGGACAATGAGAGGCATAGAGTGTTAGCTCTGCACACTCCTAAGTACTCGCTTGCTTCACTTGAGACACGTGCAAGTAAGTACTGTTTCGGTAAATATTAATTGCGATGGGAAAATTGCTTTGGTTTATTCATTAATTCTTTTTCACTAATTATTATTAGTTTCAAATATCAGTGACAGTCACGTTTTAGAAGTATAACAAGTACCGAATAGAGATTAAGTCGTAGCCCCACGTGGTACACCATGAGTTAAACACGTGAGTTATCATTTGACAATAAGTTAATTATGGACATAAAAGTCAATAATCCTCGTGCTTTGAAAATAATAAGATTAATTTAAACTTTAAAGAATAGAAAGTACGAAGTTCGCGCTCACAGTAGTGTTTCGTTCAAGAGGTCCACCGAAGCCGAAATAACCCGATGTGAAAATTAAAACTGCATTGTGCAGTCTTTGTTATTCCGCGCTCGGTTATACTATATTCGTACAACTAACCGCCCGATGTACTGGCCCTCCTCCGACATCTGAAACCACAGAAAACCAACTCTTCACAAGGTAATGAAACTTTTATCCCCCACTTCAATTAGCCTTAGGTTCCATAATAGAGATCATCCATCACTTTCTATCTCATCTTTCTTTCTATCATATCATCACAAATATGTACATGTTTAAGGTTCTTCACGAGGGGTCAAGTGGTCGGCTGGTCACCCAGAACAAGTTTTTCCTGTTGCTCCATTGAGCCACTTTTAATTCTATCTCATCATTATCTTTTTTTTTTTTAATTATTATAAACTAGCGCTTGACCGCAATCCCGCCTAATGGTAAGCAGTGATGCGATCGTTGACGGTAAAGCGCGCTAGTTTATTAAGAGTCTATTCACTCAGAAAAACTGAGCGTATAGGGAGGAAGACGGCAGTTGAGCGAGGTGATGCAATGTTAATGCATTGCATGCGATGCTGCACCAAAGAGAGATTGATCTGAAGACCCTCCATGACCAAACTCCCAACACAACAACATTTGGCGCAACGTATCCGGCACACATCGCAACACAACTGCTCAGACCAGTCCTCCGTACGGCTTCCTATCTAATATTATATCAATTAATAATTTCATCAACAATAACGCCAAGTCTCCTGGCTTACGTTGGCTTTGAACTCACTGAACCGCCCAAAGTTGAGGTTTCCTCAAACCTAAACGTTGGGCAGTTCATTTGAATGTACTGCAGCCACATTTCGACTGAGGCTGCAAAATGCCACCTGGCAACTTTGGATTCCGTGGAGAGGCTACAAAGAGGCTAATTGGGGACCCAGATTTGGTTCAAAACGGTCTCCAAAAAATGGAGCACAGGCGTAGAGTAGCCAGCCTGTCGGTATTCTATAGAATGCATTTTGGAATATGCACGGGAATTGCAAGACTTTTTTCCTGAAGACAACAACGTAAGGGTTGTTGTCTTTTATGCCGCGTATATCGAGAGACTGGAACAATTTGCCAGCGGCAGTGTTTCCGACTGACTACCATTTAAGTGTCTTCAAGGCTATCTGAATAGGCCCTTAACAAACCAGCGCACTTTACCATTAACGATTGCATCACTGCTTACCATTAGGCGGGATTGCAGTCAAGGACTAGTTTATAATATTAAGATTGGCTTCCTGTCAAGTGGATCTTTTTTGTGGATAGAAAATATCATCAAATGACCTCTCTCGCTCTAGGCCGAGCCCGTGTTCCTTCACCCGCCTGTACGACAGGACCACGCTATATCTTTCAAACACCCCGCAGCCCTGGCAGCCATCGAGTGGACCTTTTGTTACATTTGTTATGTGCAAGTGGTCCTTCTGTTCCCATCCATACTGTGAGCCATGTTTATTTAGAGACAACTTTGTACCAGCTTGGCCGTTATAGATAAATTAAAGTGTTCTGGTTAACGATTAGCCGCTGTAGTCTTTGTGGAACATGTAGGTACTTAAATTTTATGTTTAAGACTTGTACAGCTACACGGCATTCGTGTCATCTGCTTACGGCGAACACTATAATGTTAAATAGTTAGGTGTTATTGTTGGGCCTTGGCTAAAATAGACGCGGAATTCCAAAGAATTCTAAAGCGCTGACTTTGAAGTAGGTATAATAGGAAAGATATGATATGTTTGAAATGGTCATCATCATCTGCCGACCATCCTCCCGGTGCGCTTCCAATCTAACCCTAAAAATATTTGGACTATAAATAGTGAAAATTAATTGCCGCGATATGGTTTGTTTTTGGTTTAGGTATAATGGAAAATACTATTGCACAAAAGTCACTTTTAGTAATTTCTAAGCAAAAACATTAAATTAAATTTTCAGCCAAAAAAAAATAACGTAATGTCCACAATTTCTTTTTTTAATTTATAAACTAGCGCTTGACCGCAATCCTGCCTGATGGTAAGCAGAGACGCAATCGATGATGATAAAACGCACTAGTTTATTAAAAGCCTATCACTCTAGCCTTGAAGATACTCAAATTGTAATCCGACGGAAACACCGCCGCTGGACTGAAACAATTTGGAGGCAGCGTTTTTCAAAGACTTAATAATATTATAAGCTGCTTACTTGAAAGTCAGAGCTCAGTTGACCACTGCTCTACGATGATTTCTAAAGAAACCTCGGAGAACGGTTGAATAATTTTACATTAAAAGAGTTCTGATGACAATTACGAAAGAAAAATAGCAAGCCAACAAGAATTTTGATGAAAAGGTTGTCATAGAGACATCATCAACAATGTTTTTAAAAATGTCATAATAATGAAAATGTTCTGTAACAATTTTTTTTTTAATAATTATAAACTAGTGCTTGACTGCAATCCCGCTTGATGGTAAGCAGTGATGCAATCGTTGATGGTAAAGCGCACTAGTTTATTAAGCCTATTCACTTAAAAAATTTAGGAATAGGAAGGATGACGGCAGTTGAGCGAGGTGATGCAATGTTAAACCCAAGTCCAACACGACCAACGATGCTGCGCCAGAGGGAAATTGATCTGGAGACTCTCCACGACCAAACTCCCGACACAACAACATTTGGCGCATCGTACCCGGCACACATCGCAACACAACTGCTCAGACCCGTCCTCCGTACGGCTTCACCAGACATCATGCTGGAACACGATGAATCGCTTGGCGGCTAGACCTTGTCTGGTGGGTGGTAACTTCTGCCGGCGGCCGATGTTATAGCCTACCACCGAGAAAGAATATGAATATAAGTGGTATTAAATTAAAAAGTGCTGTGTTTGATAGGAAAAAGTAATACAGTCCTGCATAAGTACGGCTTCGGGGGTCGCTAAGTCGCCGAAACTTAGGCTTAAAGTTAAGGTCTGTGTCTGTGAAGTGAAAAATGAGCCTTGGTGTAGTGGAATATGATCAAAACAGAGCCTCTTAGTAATAGAATGCATATTATGGCCCGTGGAAATGAATGATACATATATAAGTACGAGTAAAGAAAAGAAAAGAAAGAAAGAAAATTTTTTTATTCTGCACAAACAAAACGCACCTTACAACTGAACACCATAAAAACCAAACAAAATACAGGAAAAAAAATAATAATAATATCATCAAAAATCTCCTATCCTAACATGCAAAACTATAAACAGAGTTAATTTGATGTCAGAGCCAGAGCCATAGACCATATACGATGGAAGTAATAAGCACTACGCACAACGTAGTACTTACTACCTCCATGCCATAGGCATAGACAGCAGACATTCTTTGACAATTCGATCCAGGTATAGTATATTATCTATGATTCGATCTGTCTGTCATCCGCAATGCGCTCGCGACACTGGCTCATGTCAACAAACCAAACAACAACTTAAAAATTCAAAAAGATAATTACAGAAAGGAGTACATAATTAAGTGTTACAAAACAAATAACAGTTTAACTGTGCGTCGCATCTGTGCAAGAAAAGGTTGTTGCTCAGCAAAATGCTGTGACTTCAGACGAACCTATTGTCAACAGCGCTGATTTTCAGCAACCACCTCTCGGATGACGTAATGACGTCCCAGCGTGTGAGACAATTTGTCATAACATTACATGGTGGAACGGAGATGGGGGAACTAAATTATGCAATCCCCTCGCTCATTCACCAAAATGAATCTGTTGTATCATACATCACTACTCTGTAGTCGAGTAACTAATACCATCTCTATGTATTAGTGTCTATGAATATAGTCTATTGTCTTGTCATTGTAACTTAGCATCTGACCTAGAAGAGGTCGTTTCCAATAATATAATTCTACAAGTGTAATAAACCAGTCTAATTATCTAAAGTCTTTAATATTTACCAACCGAACAATCATACATGGTGTCAGAAGTGGAAAAACACATACATGGTGTCAGAAGAGTGAAAAAACCCAATACGAAAAAGAAAATTCATAAAATGCATAAGTCGGATGGCGTCGGTGGCGGCCATGACACCGGAGCTGCAATGAACAGTGGCTTGAAGGCGCTTAAAATATCGTCAGATGCAACAAACAACAATTACGAAACCTGGAAGCGCTGGTGGCAACAGTTCGAATTATACTTGTTGGCAACGGGTTTAGACAAGTCCGGTGAGAAACGCAAGATCGCCATTTTACTACATCACATTGGTGAAAAATGCTTAAATATTTTCAACACATTCAACATAAATATTGGAGAAAGCACATTACATGACGTCAAGGCCAAATTCGACGAATTTTTTCAACCTAGAAAAAATATTACCATGTATCGTTACATGTTTTTTACCACACGTCAACAGAAATCGGAAAGCATCGAGGATTTCTTAACCGATCTCGAAAATAAGAGCCAAGATTGCGAATTTGGAACGCTCAGAGAATCTCTTATCAGAGATATTTTTATCGCCAACTTGAGTTTGGACTTAGCACATGTACGTCAGAGACTGCTGCAGGAACCTGATCTGACATATCAGAGGATGCGAGAGCTAGCTAGGACACTCATCGTCGCACAGCAGGATGCAGACCAAATTGTCAAGAGGTCCACTAGTCTAGAGTCTGAAAAAGTCATGCATCTGCGTCGGAGGAGCCGTGGTCGAGCGGAGCGTCAGCGACGGCGAGCTTCACCAGTCAGTCAGCAGGGATCCAGCGCAGGGAGGTCAAAGTCAAGTCCCAGTCCTGAGAAGCGCTCGAAGACGTGTAGCCGCTGTGGACAACACCACCGCTACAAATGTCCAGCGCAGGGAGCTAAATGCAGGTCATGTAACTCTTATGGTCATTTTGCAAAATTTTGTCACTCCAATAATAAAAAAGTCAGTCATTTAGAGTCTTTTGGTTCAACTGGTAGTCAAGATAATTTTGTTGGAATTTTAAATTGTCATAACTTCAGTCATAGTCATAAGTATAGTCAATATAATTGTCATTTCACGTCACGTCATGTCACGTTAGGCAGGTGAAAACTAAAGTGTTGATAAAGGGCGAAGAATTGGAATCTGAAGACAGCACAGTGTTCTTGGGTATAACTCTGGATGCTAAGCTTCAATGGGGTCCCCATATAGAAAAATTGTCAAAAAAACTAAGTTCTGCTGCATACGCAGTTAGAACAATTCGTAATTTGACTGATATTGAGACGGCCCGTTTAGTGTACTTTGGCTATTTCCATAGCGTAATGTCGTACGGCATTCTGTTGTGGGGAAATGCCACTGATATTCAGACAATATTTGTTTTGCAGAAACGAGCTGTTCGTGCAATTTATAAATTTAGTCCAAGACACTCTCTCAGAGAAAAATTTAAAGAAATTAATGTACTGACCGTGCCGTCTCAATATATTTATGAAAATCTTTTGTATGCTCATAAAAATATAAAATTGTATAAAAAATACAGTGATGTCCATAGTATAAATACTAGAAACAAGCACAAATTTATTGTACCTACAACAAGGCTCAAGAAAATAGGTGGCTCTTTTAGATGCCAATGTATACATTTTTACAATAGACTTCCAGAGGTGGTTCAAGATCTGAGCCTGAATAAATTCAAATGCTTCATTAAACGTAAGTTGTGTCAGAAAGCATTTTATAGTGTTAAAGATTATATTGACGACAAAAAGGCTTGGGCTTGAGCTGCGTCCGATTTCTATGCTTACACTGATTGTTCTTTGATTTTTCCTCTCGTAGTTTAAATTTGCAATTGTTTGTTTTTTCTTAACTCAAAGCCAGTACACACTATGTAGCCAGGCATATTGTACGTTACGGAATTGCATCGCTGACAGGGGTATTCGGCACTGGTGCAGCTGCACAGGAGCTAAACTTAGCATTCGGGAACACCGTTGGAGCTGCTGAACCTTGGACAAAACTGTCTTTGCATTGTGTAGATTCAATTTCTTAGTATTGTATAATTGCATGGAACACGTGTGAGCACGATCTATTTGCTGTAAAGCATCTATTTGTTGGGTTAGTCGTTTATTGACTTGATAGTGCTATGGCTGTTGAGAGTATGTCATGCTCACTCAAATGTCTCGCTGGTGGTGGCGTGTGTGTTGGGTCATTAGGTTCCCTTCAATATGGTTGAGCTGAATGATGCTGATCCATACGTCATGTTCGTGAACGGACGCCGTCAGAGGGGACTGGTCATCTCTTAGCTGCTACGGCGTATTTTAATTTCTGAATTGTTGTTTTTTTTTCCATAATGGACGCTCTCAGCGTACAATATATTTCTGCATCGTTCTCACACGATTTATTTCAAAATGAATGATGTAATCAAATATTTGTATCAATAGCTTGATATTTTAAAAGAGTGTCCATGGAGTTTCTTGCCCGTTCTTCTCCATAGGTACCTACTTTTTGGAATGGGCGACTAGCTTCACCTTACTGACTGACCGAACTTCTGACAATTCAAAAGTGCTTGTAACTGGTTTATTTGAAATAAATGCTTTGATTTGATTTGATTTGATTTGATTTAGTGTCACAAAGTCATCACAATCAAAATCATTACAGACATAGCAGGTTGTCATACACCCAGTCAGATACTAAGTTACAATCAACGGTCAGGTCGCACATAGGCCAGTCGCAGTCAATGTCTAAGAGATCTCATGAAGACTCATCTTGTCATAAAAAATATCCTGTGTCATATTTCTGTGATGAAAGTGGTGATAATGTCATATCTGAGAGGTCTAATAAAAAATACCTCAGTGATGAAAAAAGGCTGGTGACTGATAAGTCTAAGAGATCTCATGAAGACTCATCTTGTCATATATCATATCTCAATGATGAAAACACTAAACAGTCTGAGAGATTCACAGTCAAGTCAAAAAAGTCAAAAAGTCTTAGTCGAGATTCATATCTTAATGATGAGTACAGACACAAGTCTGAGGAATCTCACACAACAAACACTTGTAGAATTATTACAGCAAAGTCAACACATAGTAAACAGGTCAATACAGTCGAGTCAAAGGAAAACAAATACTATTCTAAACAGTCATGGAACATAAACATTTTAGTTGGTCATACACAAATTAATTGCATTGTTGATTCAGGAGCTGAGATCAATATTATGTCAAAGAAAACTTTTCAATCTTTGAAATGTCAAAGTCAAATGTCACTTGAGAAATGTCAAATAAACGTTAGTGGGTTTGGTGGTATATCAATACCCATTATGGGCAAAGTCAATGTAAAATGTAGTTTATCTTTAAATAATAGCACTATTAGTGTAAATATAGTGTTTATAGTCACAGATTTAGTTTGTCCGAATGTTTTAGGTCTACCAACTTGTGAAAAATTAGGTATAATTCAAAGAGTTTTCTCTGTGTCTCAACAAAATTTTAGTGAACAAATTCTTACACAATACAATGATGTATTTCAGGGTCTTGGATGTCTACCTCAAGTCTGTCGCCTGAAACTCAAACCTGAAGCAGTGCCATGCGTGGATGCTCCGAGAAGAGTACCCTTCGCTTTACTGAACAAACTGCGCGATGAATTGGATCGCATGGAGAAAATGCAGGTCATTGAAAAGGTTTTTAAACCTACAGAATGGGTGAACAGTATAGTGATAACAGTCAAAAGCACGGGTCAGTTACGAATTTGTTTAGATCCTAGAAATTTGAATAAGAATATTATAAGGGAAATTTATCCACTAAAGTCAATAGATGAGATCAGATCTCAACTAGCAGGAGCTGTTTGTTTTTCTCATTTAGATGCATTTTCAGGATTTTGGATGCTTAAACTAGATGAATATAGTTCTGATTTATGTACATTTCAAACACCTTTCGGTAGATATAAATATTTAAGGTTACCTTTTGGTATTAATGCATCGTCTGAAATTTTTCAAAGAGTCATGATGAATTTGTTCGGTGATTTAGAAGGAGTTCTAATATTCATCGATGATATTTTGGTATATGGACCAAACGAGTCAGTACATAATGAGAGAGTACATAAAGTCATGCAACGAGCACGTGAAGTCAATTTAAAGTTCAATAAGTCTAAATGTAAATTTCTAGTTTCAGAAGTCTGTTTTTTAGGGTATGTTTTTAGTAAAGATGGTGCTAGGGTTGATGAAGAGAAAGTAAAAGCAATTGTCAATATGCCCACACCAAAAAATGTCAAAGAATTGCAAAGAATATTAGGTATGATCAATTATTTAGGTCCCTTTATTAGCAATTTGTCTCAAAAAACTCAAATTTTAAGAAATCTTTTGAAGAAAGATTCAGTCTGGACTTGGGATGAAAATCATAGTCAATGTCTTAAGAGTTTAATCGATGAAATTACAAATTCACCAGTTTTAGCTCATTATAATCCCAATGTACCATTAGTCTTGTCAGTCGATTCGTCAAAGTCAGCATTAGGAGCAGTCATTATGCAGAATAATAAACCTATTGCTTATAGTTCAAAAACATTAACTCAAACTCAGTCAAGGTATGCTCAAATTGAGAAAGAATTGTTAGCCATTCAGTTTGGTTGTGAAAAATTTCACCAGTATGTGTACGGTCATAAAGTAACTGTTCATACTGATCATAAACCTTTAGTCTATCTTTTTAAAAAGCCATTACATGATGTACCAGCAAGATTGCAACGTATGATGTTAACTTTACAAAAATATGATTTGGAAGTTATACATGTTCCAGGTAAAGAAATGTTTATATCTGACACTCTGTCTAGAGCAGCATTGAAAGAACATTATATACCTGAGAATGAGTCAGAAATATCTTGTCATGTCAATTTAATGCATTCAAGTCTAGCAGTCACAAAGGAGTACTGTACAAAATTGTTACAGAACACTAAGAAAGATGATACTTTGCAATTGTTAAAAAAGTATTATTATGAAGGTTGGCCAAAAAATAAAAATAATGTCAGTCTGTCAATAAAACCATTTTGGAACATACAAGCTGAAATTCATGTAGTCAAAGATTTGTTGTTCAAAGGGTCAAAATTAATAGTACCACAGTCAATGTATAAGGAAATGTTAGGTAAAATTCATGAAGGTCACCAAGGTATAAATAAATGCTTAAAACTGGCTAGAGAGTCTTTGTACTGGCCAAGCATGTCAGCTGATATTAAAAACTTGGTAGAACAATGTTATGTATGTGCACAATTTAAACCTAATAATCCAAAGGAACCACTAAAAAATTTTGAAATAAATAAATATCCATGGCAACAAGTAGGTGTTGATTTGATGTATTTTGATAACCTTACTTATTTAATTGTCACAGATTATTATTCTAAATTTATAGAAATAGCTTTGTTAAATAAAAACAGTACAGCAAAGAATGTAATAACACATTTAAAGTCCATTTTTGCTCGTCATGGAATACCTTTATCTTTAGTGTCTGATGGTGGTCCTCCTTTTCAGTCATTAGAATTTAAGAATTTTATGCATGAATGGGACATAGAACACATTGTAACTAGCCCATATCATCCACAGTCAAATGGTCAAGCAGAGAGTTCAGTCAAAATTATCAAAAATATGTTAAAAAAATGTAAAAGAAACTCATCTGATCCATACATAGCTTTATTACAGTATAGAAACACACCTAAGAATAATTTACCATCTCCAGCTCAATTGTTAATGTCCAGGAATTTAAGAAATAACATTCCTATGTCTTATAAGAAATTAAAACCTAAAGTGGTTACATTCAAAAATTATAAAGAATGCGTCAAGCAAAATAATAAAAATAAGTCTAAATATTATAATATAAATACAAAGTCATTGTCATTATTGTATCCCAATGATCATGTATACTTTAAAAGAAAGCCTGATAGCAATTGGGAACAAGCCATTGTCAAGCTAAGGTTGGCTAATAATAGGTCATATGTCGTTGAGGATGTCAATGGAGTTAGGTATAGGAGGAATAGGGTTCATTTAAGACACAAATATTCTCCTATGCTATCCAATTCGTCGCAGGGGAGAGAGGAAGGTAACAGGCAGGAGTCTAGACCTCAAGAGCTCTCATCTCAATCCTCAGTCAGTCAACATGTAACTCGTTCTGGAAGAGTTGTAAAGCCAACCAGAAGGCTAATTGATGAAATAGATTAAGTAGAACATTGTATCCTAGATTAAGACCTAACCATAGTCTTAAGTCATTGTCTAAATTGTAACTAAGTCAGGTTTCTATAACATTGTTTGTCAAGGGTTAATTTAAACTTAAACAGGGGGGATGTTGTATCATACATCACTACTCTGTAGTCGAGTAACTAATACCATCTCTATGTATTAGTGTCTATGAATATAGTCTATTGTCTTGTCATTGTAACTTAGCATCTGACCTAGAAGAGGTCGTTTCCAATAATATAATTCTACAAGTGTAATAAACCAGTCTAATTATCTAAAGTCTTTAATATTTACCAACCGAACAATCATACAGAATCCTATAGAAGACCGAAAGGCTGGCTACTCTACGCCTGTGCTTAGGGCTTAAGAGACCGTTTTGAGTTAAATCTGGGTCGCCAATTAGCCTCTTCGCACGCCTCTCCACCGAATCCAAAGTGACCAGCCGGGCATCAGCAGATCGTTAATGTACAGCAGGAATAGAGTTAGTAGAGCGAACAGACCCCTGAGGAACACCGGCATTAGTCCACATGGGCTCAGATGAGCATCCGTCGACAACAACTCGGAGGGACCGTTCAGTCAGGAAGTCTTTTACCTAGTCAGTTAAGCCGGAACAAATCACACAAATCGCCACAAAAAAAAAAAAATCAAAAAAAAAAATCAAATCTCACAAATCGTCTCGCCTGCAGGTTTGACGACTTCCAGCCGCCCGAACAAGCCGGTTTCCGAAAAGGCTTCAGCACAGTAGACCACATACATACGCTGCGGCAGGTTATACAGAAGGCGTAAGATTGGGTGCTGTGGGGTCCCACCTCCATCTTTGGGACTCAAGTCAACCCCACCTGCCAGACGGTGCACCTGCTGACACACGGACGGGGCCCTGACGCCGGCTTCCCTTTCGGGGTTGAGTGGTCAGACGGCAGTCGCACTCGTAAAAGCCAAAAACCGCCAAAACATGAAAAGGAATAATAGAAAGGCACAAGTTACAGTTAGGGCGCCGCCGCAAAACGGCGCGCAGGAGCCCCGCCCGACTCCTGTGACCTGTGGGCTAGGGCTACCGTGTCAGGGGCGGACACGGCTGAAGAAGCGAGCCCAAACCAGTAAACTCCGTTTCGCTTCGTGGAACGTTGGCACGCTAACTGGACGCGCGAGAGAATTGGCCGACACTCTCCACAGGCGGAGGGTGGCCGTGGCGTTCCTGCAGGAGACTCGGTGGAAAGGCTGCAGATCCCGACTTATTGGGAATGGCTACAAGCTGATCTACACGGGTGTACCTAGTGGAAGGAATGGGGTCGCCGTGGTGTTGTCTGACGGGCTCCAGGAGGACGTCTTGGAGGTGAACCGCATCAGTGATCGGCTAATGTCGGTGCGGGTGCTTGTCAATGGGGTAATAACCCACTTGATAAGTGCTTACGCTCCGCAGGCCGGGTGCGGTGACGCCGAAAGGACGTTGTTCTGGAGTCAGCTCGAAGGATTGCTTCACGGGATCCCGTTATCCCAGGGAATCGTTCTGGGTGGTGATTTGAACGGTCATGTGGGTGAGAAGTGTGACGGGTTTGAGCGTGTTCACGGTGGCTTTGGGTACGGTAGCCGCAACGCGGAAGGGGACAACATTCTCCGAACGTGTGCGGCCGCTGACCTAGCAATTGTGAACACCTACTTTAAAAAGAAACCGGAGCACCTTGTTACCTACCGGAGCGGGCGAAGCGCTACCCAGATCGACTTCCTACTAACTAGGAGACACCATATCGGCAAAGTAGCCAACTGCAAAGTCATACCCGGTGAGAGTCTTACTGCACAACACCGTCTCCTTGTCATGGATCTCTGCGTTAAGGCCCAACGTAGACGTGTAGAGCGCTGCCGGCGCCAGATCCGGTGGTGGCTGCTTGATGAAAATAAGTACCAGGAGCTCGCTTCGGTTATTGGCGACAAGTGCGCTGGTACCGAGGGAGAATCTGTCCAAGATCACTGGGACAGAATCCAGGCAGCTATTACTAGGGCGGCGCGGGAGGTGCTCGGCGTGTCTAAGGGCGGTCGCAAAAGTGACAAGGAGACCTGGTGGTGGAACGACACAGTCCAGAGGGAGACAAGGGTGAAGAAAGCCCTCTTCAAAACGTGGCAGGCGACCGGATCTCCTGAAGATCGCGACGCATACAAGGTTGCCAAACGTGCCACTAAAAGAGCTGTAGCCAGAGCCAGACGAGACCACTTAGAACCGCTCTACCAAAAGTTGGAATCGTCTGAGGGGCAGAAGCTCATTTACAAGTTGGCACGTTCTAGGGTGAAAGCGGCACAGGATATATCCAAGTGCCGCTGTGTAAAAGACCCTACTGGCAACCTGCTTTGCGAGGATCGCGCGGTGAAGGAGAGATGGCGTACGTACTTCCACGAGCTGCTGAATAAGCAGCACCAAGAGGTGCAGACACCGGAACTCCCTCCGAACCTTGGATTGGTGCCCCCGATAACGCCTGAGGAAGTCCACACGGCTCTTCGTCGCATGGTGAATCGGAAAGCTGTCGGTGCTGACGGAGTCCCCATTGAGGCCTGGAAGGCGATGGGTCCTCGCGGTGTGGGCATGCTAACAAACTTTCTGAACCGCGTGCTCCTGTCCGGCAAAATCCCGAGCCAATGGAGGCTGAGTATTATCACTCCAGTCTTCAAAGGCAAGGGCTCTGTACAGGAGTGTGGTAACTACCGCGGTATAAAGGTCATGTCCCACACCATGAAGATCTTTGAGAGGATTTTAGACTCCCGGATCCGGCAGGAGTGTTCTGTCTCGACGTGTCAATATGGGTTCCGTCCAGGGTACGGAACCACGGACCCTATCTTCGCCCTAAGGATCACCATGGAGAGATACAGATCGAAGAACACGCCTCTGCACATGCTCTTTTTAGACATGCAGAAGGCCTTCGACTGTGTCCCTCGGGGGGTGATCTGGTGGGCACTGAGGTCTAAAGGAGTACCAGAAGCCTATGTTGACATAATTCGAGACATGTACCTCAATTCCGATTCCGTTGTTAGGACCGCTGTTGGCGACACTAAACCCTTCCCCATCACCGTCGGTGTACACCAGGGATCCGTCCTTAGTCCGTTCCTGTTCAGCGTGATATTAGATGTCTTGTCAGACAGCATCAAGAATTCACATGAGCAACCTCCCTGGTTGCTCATGTATGCTGATGATATCGCGCTGGCAGACGCGGACAGGGAACGGTTGGTGCGGCGGGTAAATGCGTGGAAGAACTCGCTTGAGAGCGGAGGTCTTAAACTCAATGTGGCGAAGACGGTGTACATGGCCAGCAACACCACAGACCCTATGCCTGTGTGCATAGGCGGAGACAGGGTCGAGTGCACAGATCAATTTAAATACTTGGGGTCTGTGTTCCACGCGTCCGGCGACATTGATTGCGACGTCAAGGCACGCATTTCCGCTGCTTGGGCAAAATGGCGTGAGATGACAGGTGTCATTTGTGACCCCAAAATGCCGGTTAAGCTTAAGGGACAGGTCTATAAGACCATCATTAGACCTGTCCTTCTGTATGGCAGTGAGGCGTGGCCTGTGCTTGCGCGACACAAGGAGGAGCTGCGTGTCACGGAGATGAGTATGCTGCGGTGGATGTGTGGAGTTACGCGGAAAGACCGCATCAGGAACTCCCGCATCCGTGGCAGTCTCCATGTCCGTGACATAGCAGACAAACTGCAAGAGAGTCGCCTGCGCTGGTACGGCCACGTCTTACGTAAACCGGCATGTTACGTGGGTAACAAATGTCTTGCCATGGCGCCTCCGCCGGGCCGGAACAAGCGAGGCAGGCCAAAGAAGTGCTGGCTTGACGTTGTAAGTGATGACATGCGTGCCAAGAATCTCACACCACAGGATGCCAGAGATCGTGCGAAATGGAGGCGTAATAGCAGGAAAGCGGACCCCGGGCTCCAACGCGAAAGCCGCGGATGCGACCGGGATAATACGCTGAGATGATGAGGTTATACAGAAGGCCGAGGAGTATAACCTACCCCTTTGCTTGGCGTTTGTGGACTACGAAAAAGCCTTTGATTCGATCGAGACCTGGGCTGTACTGCAGTCTCTCCAGCGGTGCCAAGTAGACTATCGATATATTGAAGCGCTGAAGGGTTTGTACGAAAACGCCACCATGTCAGTCCGAATACAGGACCAGACCTCGAAACCAATACCTCTGCAGCGTGGTGTCAGACAGGGAGATGTTATCTCTCCGAAACTGTTCACCGCTGCACTGGAGGATGTCTTCAAGGTTCTGGACTGGAAAGGACTGGGCATCAACATCAATGGCGAGTACATGACACACCTTCGGTTTGCTGATGATATCGTAGTCATGGCTGAGACCGCGGAGGACCTGAGTACAATGCTCGAAGACCTCAGTAGGGCCTCCAAGCGAGTCGGTCTTAAAATGAACATGGGCAAGACGAAAGTCATGTCTAATGCCCATGTTGTACCGACTCCTATAAAGATTGGAGACTCTGTTCTCGAAGTTGTTGACAGCTACGTGTACCTGGGACAAACTATCCAATTAGGAAGGTCCAACTTCGAGAAAGAGGTCAATCGTCGAATCCAACTCGGCTGGGCTGCTTTCGGGAAGCTACGTAGAATCTTCTCGTCCGAAATACCGCAGTGTCTCAAGACAAAAGTCTTTGACCAGTGTGTGTTGCCAGTGATGACTTATGGAGTTGAGACGTGGTCGCTAACAATGGGCCTTATAAGAAGGCTCAAAGTCGCTCAAAGGGCAATGGAGAGGGCTATGCTTGGGATTTCACTGCGCGATCGAATCAGGAATGAGGAGATCCGCAGAAGAACGAGAGTAACCGACATAGCCCGAAGAATTGCAACACTGAAGTGGCAATGGGCTGGACACATTGCCCGTAGGACCGATGCCCGATGGGGCCGACGGGTTCTCGAGTGGCGACCACGCACCGGAAGACGTAGCGTGGGTAGGCCCCCGACAAGGTGGACCGACGACCTGGTGAAGGTCGCGGGAAACCGCTGGATGCGGGAGGCGCAGGACCGGTCGTCGTGGAGAACCTTGGGGGAGGCCTATGTCCAGCAGTGGACGTCTTTCGGCTGAAATGATGATGATGATGATAAGCCGGAACTGGGGACTGGAAGCTTACTCAGAAGGCCAGCGTGCCACACCCGGTCGAAAGCCTTCGAGACGTCAAGGGAGACATCAATCGCTTCCACATTCTTCTCGAGGGCCTCGCCCCACAAGTGAGTGGCAGACACTAGTAGGTCCCCAGTTCACCGATTGCGGCGAAACCCGTACTGTCGGTCACTGAGGAGATCGTTGCCTTCTAGGTATGCCAAGAGCCGCGAGTTCACACGCTCCATAATTTTACAAATTATGGAGCGTGTGTTGAACTCGCGGCTCTTGCAAATTATGGAGGTTGTCGAAATCTTCCGATAGTTGATAGGTTCGGCACTACTACCCTTTTTGGGAACGGGCTGGATGTTGGCAAGCTTCTAGGACTTGGGCACTATACCAGTTCTAAATGAGAGGCGATACAAGCGCGTCAATACAAGAAACAACTTGGGCGCACATGCCCTAAGAACAATAGCTGGTATACCATCTGGACCACTAGCCTTATTCACGTCCAATCGACACAGTATTCTCAGAACCTCCCAGTTTCTATTGCGAACCAACTAGGTGGAGTAGCGCTGCCAGTGTCAAGATGCGAATTGCGGGCAAAGAGAGAAGCAAAGAGACCAGATTTCTCTCTTGCCGCATGAGCCAGTGCTCCATCAGGCCTGACCAGCGGAGGCAATGTGGGCCGACAGAAATTCGCCTCGACCGATTTGTCAAGAGACCAATAAATCTGCTACCGGATGGCTGCGCAGATAACTTGTTGCCAATATGGGTAATGCGGTCGAAGCGAATCTTCTTAGCGCCTTTTTGTAGGACTTGGCAGCACGTTTAAAGGTTCTCTTCTTTGAGCTTAGATCCGGAGCTCTGCGGTCACGAGTGTCAACCCAGGTGAGAAATGCCGTGTGCTTACGCTGTTCAGCTTGGACACAATAGGCATTGAAACATGGGGCAGCTGAGCCACCGACGGGCACGTCGCTGAAGAGGATAAAATACTCCATAGCTTAACGCACCACATCGGTTATAGCGTCCGCACAGCTCGACGGATTGTCAGAAGAGAAGCAGACCTGCTGCCAAGGATAAGACGCAAAAAAATGGCGCATCTCGTCCCAATCTGCTGACTTTTATCGCTACATTCGCCGTTCACCACGTGAGTCACAATCTGCTGGGGAGAAGGACGATACAGACTTCATCAGACAGTGGTCTGAAGTTCCCAACTGTGAGGAAATTGTTACAACACATCTGTCCGGATGAGTGGTCGGTAGAAAGTCCAGACAATTGGCAGTATGACCAACTACATCAGGCATCCTTGTCGCTTGTTCTACCAGCTGGGAAAGGCCCAGTGAAACCGCAAAGTTTCGCGCTTCTCTCTCAGCGTGGTCGGTCCAGTGTTAAGGGAAAAGCCAGTCCGTTGCCAGGCGTTGAAGTCCCCCAGAGCGACAAACTGTGCGTCAGGGTGCCGGTGCAGCAAATTGTCAGCAGCCTCACTGAGGTAGTCAAACATTGAGTCGTCTCCTGATCACAGCTGTGCGATCGATAGACACAGGTGTAAATAATTTTGTCCACACCAGTGTCCACCAACAGCCATAGCGACGAGAAGTGAGGGTCTTCGAGGTGACGGAGGCGCCGGCAGCAGATGTCATTGCGGACATACACATAGATCCAGGCACGCTGCAGGAAATGATGCTCCAATGCGTATCCCGGGTAGTTGAAGTTTGCCGTATCAGACGGACATCTGATCTCGGTCTCCGTCAAGAAAAGTAGGTGGGGCTTTTCAGTCTCAAGATAGTGATGGACTGCAATGAGATTGGAGCACAGACCTCAAATATTAGAGAGGTGTACTTTGAACAAGAGGACGTGCGTCCGCTGTGCACACCTACTTTCCTTATTGAAACTTTTCATTTTTAAAAATTGAGTGAATAGGAAGGAAGACGGCAATTGTGCGAAGTGATGCAATGTTAAACTCAACAACACGACCAACGATGCTGGGCCATAGGGAGATTGATCTGGACATTGCGGGGACGCCCGAACAGGTCCTCTCGCCCGGTCGCCAAGCGGCACAATGAGGCCACCCTGGAATTTTTCGCAGTTGGCGGTGCAGCCTATCGTGTGTGTATCGTGTGTGTGTGGTCCTTCGACGGCTTCACCAGACATCATACCGGATCACGATAAATCGCTTGGCGGCATGACTTTGTCTGGTGGGTGGTAACTTATGCCGTCGGCTGATGTTGTTGCCTACCATCGAGGAAAATAATCAATTAATTCAATAGACTAAAAAAAACTAATTAGTCAGTCAGTTAGATTTCCAAAAAATACTAGACACGTATTGTTTCTTTTTCCATATAAACAAAAAATGAAGGAGATACAGTGCGTTGAAAACTCGTGTGACGTCACTGCACGATACACTTTTTAGCGAGCAGTGACGTCACCAGCCACCACTCCTGAACTTTGATACCTTTTATATTTGTCATTTTTTATTGATTTGCTAAAACAAAATATACGTATCCAATAATTTGCTATAATCTGAATGACGGACTAAATAGAATCATTTTTTTTTTAGCCAGAAAACATCCCTATTCCGAGAATTACAATGTAAATCCTAATGTATTTCAATCGCGTTGTTTTGTTGCATCGTCTGCTGCCGGCCCGCACGGCGTCGTCGTCCGCACGACACGACGCGGTGCGATCCGGACCGGTCGGTCGGTTTACTTAATTTGTTTGCCGCGATGCTGTCGTGTCGCATCGCAACAAAATCTTGCTTATTTTTTAGCAACTCTTGATGTTTTAATTATAGTTTTAATCTAAATCAGTTTGTTTGATAAAACGTGACTTACATTTTATATATGACTTTTTGTGGACCACTACTTATTTTAATTATATCTACTATATGAAGTAGTAGTACATAGATTCATGCTTGTAACGTAAAACGGTCCTCCGTTGGAAAGACAACATCTGAGACATTCGTCCGAACCCCAACGTATACTTTATCACAACCTTCTTTACATCTTAAGCTTTAATACAAATAGGCTTATGGCGGGTAGGTGTACGGTACCAATTAGCAGGCAGGTAGAACGGACACTGCCCCTAATTGTAATTCATGCAAAGACCAAATGAAGCAGAGTCCCAAATCAAAGACGCTCCGGATCCTGTTCAAACAAGTGAGCAACTAACTGCTGCGGCAATTTGACTAATTGGCGACCTCTTAACAACTCTAAGAAAGTTCCCTTAGGTCGGGGACACACAGGACACCTCGCATTGTGGACATTGTTATTTTATTTATAAAACTTGGATCACTATATATTTGTGAACAATTTCAGCAAATAGTTTTATCTGAAACTAGCTCCGCCACGCGGTTTCACCCGCGTAGGTTTCGATATGTTCCGCTCCTACTGGCCGAAGCGTGATGTTATATAGTCTAAAGCCTTCCTGGATTAAGGGGCTATCCAATGGAAATAATTTTTAATATCGGACCAGTAGTTCCTGAGATAAGCGCGTTCAAACAAAGAAACAAACAAACTCTTCAGCTTTATATATTAGTATAGATTAGTATAGATAGGTAGGTAAAATATATATATATAAAATGCACGTGAAGCACATAGTGTACACGAGCTGCTTACAAGTGAAACTTCTTAAAAATAAGAATCAAGAGAGATTTAGCGCGAGAAACAGAAATAGTATAGAAAGAGTTTATAATAAATCATACTTATCTTTCTTCTCTCTCATATAAGAAAATCTGAAATTTCAAGAGCTTATCGCGTTCAGGCAATGCTATGTGCCCACTGTATTGTCAACAAGCTGAAAGGTTACGAAATCGAACTCGTCGTTTACGGAAACTTCCAAAAATGTAGTGCACGGTACAGTTGAATGAGAATAAAAATACTTACACGGTGTTGTCTCAAACACCATAACAATTTTTATTTCATCTGTTTTTTTCGTGGCTATTAATATTTCTTCAGCTATTGTTTAGTTTCTGTTTTTTCTCTTTAATACTGTCCAGTTTTTAAAGAATAAGTATGTCGGAGACAGCGACGGCAGAGCGGTAGGGTCGACAGCATCTTGGTGTGGTGGTACAGGTTCCATTTCGTAGGTGAGTTTTGAATTGAAGCACGACGTGTAGATATACCCTCCAATCTTCATAATAACAATTTGAATAGGCAAACCGACAGTTTCAGTTCGGAGAAGTGCCTTGGTCCACGTCTCGATGCAAAGTGACCGTTCGACGAACCCCACTTTCCAAAGCGACTCTGTCCATGTGCCGCCATCACAAAATAACGTCACAAGCGTTTGCCCCTCTACTACGTAAATCAAATCAGCAAATTGTATTAAAATTATACCGACGATCTCCGACAAGTATATTGATTGTAAACCATATTGATGAACCTACTTATGACCAGCGTTACAGTCTCCCGGTGTGCCACAAGTTGTCAGCGTTACGGTGAGTGAGCAAGTTGCGAGTTGAGCACAATTAGTGACAAGTACCGCCGAGTCCAGTCCGAGTTAGAGGTCCGAGTGTCCACAAGTCCACTCCCATGTATTTGCATACGTGCCAACTTTGACTTACATTTAAAGAAAATTACACTCACTCATAAATATAAATAGATGAATCAATTTTAAAGCTTCCTTTCGCTGACTACACATACATAGGTAGGTACTATGCACTATCATTAGTACAATGCCAGCAAGGCGGTGTTATTTAACTTTGTCGGAATGTAGATTTAATGTTTTTGAGTTTTTAGTAATTATCTACTAAAAATAAAAAATCAGAATCTCGTTTAAGAAACATTAGGTAGATACTATTTATTTAATATAAACTAATAACTTGCACGTGCTATATTTCCTAAAGCAGTCACACAACTAGTGAGTTTAATCTGCAAAGCAATCAAAGTTATCTCATCCATATGTATGTATTAGCGGACATCAGCACTTCCGGACGAAATGAACACCTAACTACACAGTACACACACCAACTTGTTCCTGTGCTACTGGTGCCTACACGTGGAGAATGATTCCCATGAGTTATGCTAGTTTTATTCAGGATTTTTAGGAAGTTGTTGAATCGACAACATAAACGTTAACCATTATCTCTACGTTTTGCATTGTATTTATATGAGTTTATATGCTCATCAATACGATTTGATTTGATAATTCCTGTGATTTGATGTGTAATGGTTATCTCATTTTGGTATGACTGTACAAATATTAATACAGTACTCATACCAAAATGAGGTAATCATTACTTACACCTACGATATACAGGTCGTGAATGCAACTATCTAACCGTCAGCATTATATTTGTAACAATATCACAAATACTTAATATAAAATCTGTCATAAGTAAGCACGTCATCTTGTAGAAATGCCTTCTGTAAACCATTACCGCAGCGCAGTCGCAACTAATTCACAAACTACATAATGATAATGCGACTGACATGGATGTGTACGTAAGCACCAAATGAGCCATCATGAAGTGCGTGCACGAGTGTCACTCACGACCCACCTATTCAAATGACGTGTTGGCGCGCTCGCGGTCCACCTCCAATGGTATCCTGAATGTGTTTTCAGACCAATGGTAGACTCCCATTTTACGAAGGTGGATAAGAGTCCAGACCTACTAGTTAAAAGACTGCTAACCTTAATCTAACTTACATATATAAGTCCCTAAGACCGGCCAAGTGGTTCTAAGGTTGCTATTATTCTTGTTTTGTGTTAGGAATAATAGGTATTTTACCGCTTTAAATAACCTTATCATGCTCCAAACAAATAATACATAGACCTTTACCGGCTTATCAGTTGCTTGAAATCCTTTTTGATAAGACATTTCTTTTAGTTATCTCTTCTTTCTTATTTTTATCTATATCTATATCTTTGTTATTTTTCTCGTTTTTTTTTTATTATTTTCCCAGGTGGCAAACGAAAAGCAATAAATAACTTTTCGGTTAGGCATTGCTGTTCGATAGTACTCAGCTGGTCTCGCTAACCTGTAATGTCCATCATCATTCAGTAAAGGCCACACCACCACACAACACCACAAACAAGCCATCATAAATCGCCGCCGTCGAGCCAAATAGTCATATTCTGATTACACTCAATACCTACATAAATATCTACATGTTCGGCACGCTTCTTCAAGACAAAATATTTTTGGTACCTAAAGCGAGATCAATTATAAAAATCAGAATTTAGCCGGATTATCTATAACCTAATCACATTTCCAAACCTTTAATTTCAAACATTCACATTCATATAGGTAAATGTTACAGTTAAAACTAGTTTTTAGACAGAACGTGGTTTTCCCAGTAAGAACTAGTTTTTACTAAATGTTAAAACTAGAAAGAAGTACCTAATGCTCAAAATAAAATTTCAGTCAAAACTAGTTATAGCCAGACAAAACGAGTTTTTCGAAGCTAGTTAGTTAAAACTGTTTCGAATCATATCACAGTAATCAGATCAAAACGTAATATAGTGGGAGTGGTTCTACAAAAGGATGATCAGGGTTTTCACATGATTGGAACGAAATATGGTATGCTCGACAAATTACACTGCAGGTATGTATTGCTCTATGTATTATTTAATTGTTTTATCATATTGTATTGCTATGAGGTAAAGGCTAACTATTTAAATGTTCTTTTCAGGTCAGAATTCGACAGATGCATAGAAAAATTTTTGGATGAAAAAGATTTACCGAATAGAATTTCTTTTTGTTGGGATGAGAAATCATCAAATGACTTCTCCCGCTCTGGGCGAAGCGGAAGAGCGTGTCAGACTTTTATTGACTAAAACCCACCCGTGTTTCTTCACTTGCCTGTGCGACGGCCAGGGCCACGGTTTCTTTTTTAACCAGGCCGCAACCCTCACCCAGGAGGCATTGGTCTTCGTGGACCCCGTCACGATGTGCTGACATCTGTTTGCGAGTGAAACACAACGCGCATTCGACTTGGGCCTGGCTACTGCTAACCGCCCGCAGGTCCGCGCCTACGCTGGGAGTTCGATGTCATCTCTCGACCAGGGCGTCTCCTGCGGCGGCTAGTGGCGTGAGGACGCTGGGATTCCCGCTGCCTCACGCGCTCCGCCTCCTCCTCTGTCAGCATTACTGTATCGCAGAAGGAGGTGACGGACTGCCATGCACTCTCGCTCCGGATCGGCCTGGACCAGAGTCGGACTCGAGAGATCGCCGCCACGAGGGCACGGTAGTGCTCTACCCAAGCCGGGCAGACCTCCACCGTATGCTCCACCGTTCTTTTTAAAATTTTATGGATTTATTCGGTACACATGTTTGATTATTTTATTTACTTTTAGTTACCGTTGTCAATTCCCTTAAATGTTTCCTTAGTGTAAGATTAGAAATACTTTGTGCACTAGATGTTCATGACGAAATCATAGCATTAAAATAAAAAGTTCAAAAGTTTTTACTTCAAGCTCGATAGATGGCGTTGGCGTCAAGTTACATCTCTCTATGGTTTCGTTGCCAGATTAAGTTAGGGTCTCTCAATTTTAATAAAATATACTTGCTAAGATCAAATCAAATCAAATCAAAGCATTTATTTCAAATAAACCAGTTACAGACACTTTTGAATTGTCAGAAGGTCGGTCAGTCAGTAAGGTGAAGCTAGTCGCCCATTCCAAAGAGTAGGTACCTATAGAGAAGAACGGGCAAGAAACTCCATGGACACTCTTTTAAATTATCAAGCTATTGATACAA
Source organism: Sesamia inferens (assembly GCA_037179545.1). NCBI lineage: Eukaryota > Metazoa > Arthropoda > Insecta > Lepidoptera > Noctuidae > Sesamia > Sesamia inferens. Next base: position 33,437,867 of record CM073927.1, read on the forward strand.
ATATTTGATTACATCATTCATTTTGAAATCAATCGTGTGAGAACGATGCAGAAATATATTGTACGCTGAGAGCGTCCATTATGGAAAAAAAAAAACAACAATTCAGAATTTAAAATACGCCGTAGCAGCTAAGAGATGACCAGTCCCCTCTGACGGCGTCCGTTCACGAACATGACGTATGGATCAGCATCATTCAGCTCAACCATATTGAAGGGAACCTAATGACCCAACACACACGCCACCACCAGCGAGACATTTCAGATCAGGACACAGTTGTAGGTTTATTTCAACCCGATTGGTGTTCACACAAGTGAGTTCAAACCTTTTACTACCCTGTAGTAAACACATAAAAAAAAATATTAAAAAGATCTACTTTTTAATAATTTTTTTTTTTCAATCCCTAATCAATTTCTCTAGGGCGAGTTATAACTAAAGCTCGGGGTGAAAACTAGTTTTATCTGAAAATCAAGTATATCAGAAGTAAATTCTAGTTTTGTTTAGGTATTTCCAGTTTTAACAAAGGCATTTAGTAAAAACTAGTTTTAACTAGGGAAAACGAGTTCTAACGTAAAACGGATTATAACTGTAACAACAACACTTCTCGTGTCACTCTACGGGGCTCTAGTACGAGTATCAGCGCGAGTTACAAACGCACAATTTTTTAATCCTCGATGCAGGGATGGTAACTTCAAATTCCTACCGTGTGGGACTCGACACAAAAAGCCAAGCACGCCACCGCGACAACATTTTTTATGCGATACTTCGACTAAATATTTCGTTTTATAATTTTAAATAAGGAAATGAGGTTAATTATGAGTGTTTATAGGTAGATATAGGTATTTGTATCACCTAAACGGACATTTCCTGTGAGGAAACATTGTTTCAAAATTGTATTAGGTAAATATTATCATAAACTCTCAGCTACTATTTTAGTGATTATATTAATATATCGCATTTACTGGTGACCTATTGTGCACCACACACACACGTGCTCCTGTTTCCTATTTGTATCCTCCTGCGTTGGAAATGTTGCTAAGTTCGACTTCAACAAAAACTTACATTTATACGTAATGGAGAATTTGTTTTCCGTTTCTATTTTTCTGTCGTTAAACAATCAGTATATTCAATTATTTCGCAGCTAGAAGCAATACCAACTAAAGAGGCCAGTTTTTTTAGCTCAGATAACATTATTTTAAGTTTATCGATCAGTCAGATGAGCTAGCTACCCATCCCAAAGAGTAGGTGGAGGTGAACAGATAGAAACTTCACGAATACCCTTTTAAACCAGAAAAAATAATTACATAATTCAAGTTAGCTTTCTACGTCGTTATTACTAGTATGATGAACACACGTGTCAATGTCAACGTTTCTTAAAGAGGCTCGCTAAAAGTGTTCATAGTAAATAAAAATAAATAAACCTATTACAATAAGCCATGGGTGGCACTTAAGAGATGACCACTCCCATCTGACGCCACAGCGCGGTCACGAGCACAGCGCATGGATCAGCACCATTTACCTCATCACCCTGATAATGCACAATATAGTGGATTGTGGATCATTCAGCTCCCTGAGAACTCGTCCCATAACACAAGGCACTGGTCCCGAATGTCAACACACCGTCCCGCCTCCCGCAGCGTCCCAGTTTCAGCACACAATCGGTTTTAATGTAACGTCCAACATTGCATTAGTGAGCCACAACTTTTCACTTTTCTACTTATCTACACCGGTCAGGGTTTAAAAATAAAGGAAATTGTTACAATATCAACCCGTAAGTTTCGTAAGAATCAAAAGTAAACACTTAAAATAGAATGATGATTATTGTGTTGACTTGTTATTCGGAACTGTTTGCGTTAGTAAACGTCAGAAACTGAATCCGTACAATAACTTAAATATAGCGCGGGTCAAGGATAAAATAAATATGCGCAACGCACTGCGTTCAATATAAACTTGAAATAACATTGCACTTCCTACATCGTCTATCCCGATATCGCTTTAGCTTAACAAATATATACTTAAATGTGTACATATTCTCAAAACAGATTTTCGTTAGTTACCTATCACGGATTATCGTATAGTTCAACATTCTATTTCCCCAGGGTGCCTATGTATGCTCTTTACTTTGTACTAAAATTGCAAGCATGCAACTATTGATTGCCATCATTTTCAATAGGCGTCAGCGGCGATGGACGTCAGCGGTGATAAGCGTCAGGGGCGATAGGCACTGCCTATTTGCGCGTGTGCTAGTTATTAGCGCGGTTCAAGGACGAAGTACACACGTGCGACACTATCACCCTTCATCAGTGTGTTATTGCTTTATTGTAGCCTCGTGTTCCTTGAGGAGTGTGGAGCGTGCGGGGAATGCGCATATCTGTAAGTACGTAATTTTAGAGCGTTCACCATAACTAATCGATAGACTCAGAAAAGGGACAAAAATGGTCACTATACATACCTACTATAGTTCCACGTTCGGAATAGTTTCCCTAGAGACAAATTACTTAAAAAAAATACCTACCCAAATAAATTTAATTTACTTTATACGTGGTTGTTTACACATACCTACTTGCTTATTTTAATGCAGAATTATTGTATTTGGTAGGTATCAACGTTCAATAATGTTGACCAATATTCAAATACCTAAATTTCTTTCCCACTTAGAGGGCGCATGTCATCTTTTCAAATTGTCATTTTGATTTGTTTTTCACTTTGTCACGGTCACCTATTGGTGCTTAACTATTTATTCTATATAACTATCCGTGACTGTTCTTCTGCCAATATTATAACCAATTTTTCCTTTTGAAATTACATAACGAAGATTTTAAGACCGTTCACAGTTAACTGTCATTTCGTTTACAATTGCATCCACTAGTAGTCTCTGAACACAATTTAAACTGAATGAATCAACAACAACTTTGATTATTTCTGTAAACTTCGTCCCCCATGTTAACACCCGAAAGAAAATTAAAAACCAGCGATGACTTGTTTACAAACACGGTGTAGTGCGTCTGTGTCGTCGTCGTGGGACGAACAAATCAAGTGTTTCTATTACACAACAAGCGTATAATGGGCTGTAAAGCGCTCATAAAAACGCGAGAACAGCGCGTCAAGCACAACACCAACTTTTAGCGACAACTTCGCGGCGGGCGAGGAATGTGTAAATCTGGATACGAAAGGAGTGACGAGTAAACCAACACAGAAAAAAGTAGCCTTGAACTAGTCGATTAAATATCAAGAATTTCTGTAAGTACAAGAGATTTACCAAAAAATTAATGGTGTAATATATTCATTAGTAGTCCCATATATGTGTGTCGTAATGGTTCGTGTAGTATAAAATTTCATGCCATTCAGAAACAAGCAGACAGGTAACAAATCCACCCAAAAAGGCAAGAATTCCTTTCTTATCCTGCGTTCACACAGTCCGAGCAGTGAGTAGTAAATAAAGAAGCTTGGAAGGGTAATTGAGGGAAGTTGTAGCATCGCGTGTGCAGTAGTACGAATAATAAAAATATTAACACATGTAAGTGTCTCGCTGCGCCGTCACCGAGCGGCCGACGCGCACTCGTAAAACTCGTATCGTACGTATCTCATACATATACATTGGTTAATTCTGTCGATGTCAATCTGTTCGGAGGTGTATGCTGCTGTGCTGTTAAATAAGTTTGAGCTCCGTGTGGTCCACTTCAAAAATAGTGCGATAATAAACATAATATAAAGACTAAGCCAAGGCCAATTGTTGCTTACTTCGATACATATCAAATCAAATCAAATCAAAGCATTTATTATTTCAAATAAACCAGTTACAGGCACTTTTGAATTGTCAGAAGGTCGGTCAGTCAGTAAGGTGAAGCTAGTCGCCCATTCCAAAGAGTAGGTACCTATGGAGGAAAACGGGCAAGAAACTCCATGGACACTCTTAAATTATCAAGCTATTGATACAAATGTTTAATTACATCATTCATGTTGAAATCAACTGTGTGAGAACGATGCAGAAATATATTGTACGCTAAGAGCGTCCATTATGGAAAACACCCAAAAAATAATAATAACAACAATTCAGAAATCAATAAAAAAAGACTAACCAAACAAATAGATGCTTTACAGCAAGTACATTGTGCTCACACGTTTTCCATGCAATTATACAATATGAAGAAATTGAATCTACACAATGCAAAGATAGTTTTGTCCAAGGTTCAGCAGCTCCAACAATATTCCCGAATGCTAAGTTTAGCTCCTGTGTAGCTATACCATTGCCGATCACCCCTGTCAGAGATGCAATTCCGTAACGTACAAAGTTATATACTTACTTACAAAGGTATGCTTTTGTGCACCGCTGACGAAACGTGCATACATCAGATCATTCTATTACCTATGCTATTAGGGAGGTCTATGTCGGGCATCTCCCATATATACAGTGTTCAAACATATAGCCAAAACACATAACCATGCTCGAATGAAGACATTATTCCGTTTTTTGGGTATCCTAAAACGGAATAATGTTTTCATAACTAATGCAAATAACATAGATATTACCTATGGGAAAAAAGAGCTGACATTACAGAAATTGGGCTACGCAAGACGTTGAGTATTGTCATGAAGAAACTGAATAAAATAAACTTTTATTTACACACGGTGTCATATCAAGCTCACACTCCTAGTTTTAGCTGACTTCGGATTGTACACTGAATTATCGTACTGTCCGCTTATACTGGAGATGAGTAGCTTTATAATATGTGCTCGTGCGTACACTTATAGGCACATAATGAGTAGAAAAAGGCTTTATTTAAGCGTTGATTAGTTTGTAAAGGAAAAGTGTTTGTACGAAATTAATTGCTTACATACTTTCTACCACTTCACTGTGTATTATGTTCCTGGCAGCGACCACTGCCGCAGGCAGGCCACGCAGATAAGTCGATAATCGCTATGATTAACTATCAGCAATAGGAAATAAAAAAATACTGAACTAAGGTAACTCTTGTTTAATTTATTCGAGATAATATTGGCTCTTTCGAGTACATCCAATTTTACATTTACTTATTTTTCTTAATGGCTGCAAGAAAACCCCATAATTGATTATCGCTAGTATAATATAATATAATATAATATAATATAATATAATATAATATAATATAATATAATATAATATAATATAATATAATATAATATAATATAATATAATATAATATAATATAATATAATATAATATAATATAATATAATATAATATAATATAATATAATATAATATAATATAATATAATATAATATAGTAAAATGGGCAGATGCACAATCAGCAGAGTATGGGTTGGAGTGTGGGGTGAGGCAGGGGGGGTTGACCTCGCCCAGCCTTTTTAACTTGTACATAGACCGGCTGGTTGGTGAGCTGAGTAGCACTCTGGTTGGTTGTTCTGTGGATGGCAAAATGATTAACAACATAAGCTATGCTGATGACATGGTGCTGCTCAGCCCATCAATCTGTGGACTAAGGAAGTTGGTGGCCGTGTGTGAGAGGTATGCGGGGGCCCATGGCTTGAGGTATAATGCCACTAAAAGTGTTATTATGGTTTTTAAAGTTCGAAATAATACACCCACCAATATACCTCCGGTGATGTTACAAGGAACACCATTAAAAGTGGTCTCTCATTTTAAATACCTCGGTCATGTGGTGACGGATTCTCTCACAGACGACGAAGATATAGATAGGGAGCGCAGGGCGTTGGCAGCCCGATGCAACATGCTTGCTCGCAGGTTTGCGCGGTGTACTGAGCAGGTAAAACTGACGCTCTTTAGAGCTTACTGCCAGTCGTTTTACTCGTGCAGCTTGTGGGTTAGGTATACGCAGAGGGCTTACAACGCTCTGCGCGTCCAGTACAATAATGCGCTGAGGATGTTGTTGGGGCTGCCTCGATTTTGCAGTGCATCAGGCATGTTCGCGGAAGCGCGAATTGATGACTTTTATGCCATCATTCGCAAACGGTGTGCTTCAATGTTGCGGCGATTTCGGGGCGGCCCGAACAGTATCCTAGCTACACTGGCGGACAAGGTCGACGGACCTTTTATTAGGCTCTGGGCGGACAGACATGTGCGCGCACATATTCATGTCGCCAACTGATGTTTAACTCTGTTTCTCTTTTTACTAACATAGGATAAGTTTTTTTTTTTTTTAAACTAACAATATATGGGCCTTGCCTGAAATAAAGAATTTGAATTTGAATTATAATATAATATAATATAATATAATATAATATAATATAATATAATATAATATAATATAATATAATATAATATATAATAATATAATATAATATAATATAATATAATATAATATAATATAATATAATATAATATAATATAATATAATATAATATAATATAATATAATATAATATAAGATAATATAATATAATATAATATAATATAATATAATATAATATAATATAATATAATATAATATAATATAATATAATATAATATAATATAATATAATATAATATAATATAATATAATATAATATAATATAATATAATATAATATAATATAGCATAATATAATGTAATATAATATAACATAATATTATATTATATAATAAAGGGGTTTCTATAGGAAGCCATCATTGAGTTTGCGTTTAACTAAAATCACGTCACAAAAAATACTGTATCGTTTTATTTAAAGTTCACTCCACAATCATTCAATAACAACCACCGTTCATGATTGTTTAGATTGAGCCAACAAAGAAGAAGAGGAGCCAATCTATTTAATATTTTCACCGGTATATGGAAATTGTCAAACAAATAAAAAAGTAATTTGATTGGAGCACACGCGGAAGAAATTGATCTGATCACAGCATCTTTGACGAGGGGAGAGCGGTGCAAATATTTGGCGCACGTAATAAAATCATAGCGGATACCTGCTGGAGCGCCGGAGGACGGCGATCGAATACATTTGTTAGATATGTTTGAGAGAGTGTACGTGCCACGAGCGATTGGCGATTAACTTAGTTATTATAGCTCAGGTAAATATAAGAAATCACGTCCTCTAGTAAGATTTCCAGATTTTTATTAAATACCTGAAAATAGAGATGAATGAACATGAAGAACATTTGGCGATTAGTTTATAAAACGATATACAATCAAATTGAAACAACAAATGTCTAGCTGTTTATTACTCCATATGTAAAGACATGCCACACACAATTAAATCGAACCGGCAATGATGCCTAGGTACTATGGGCGATTTAATGCATTAAAACGATTTTATTTTTGCTAATAAAAGCCGTATATATTTTGTTTTCATTTTCATCATGTAATAAAACTCAAAACACCTGTCTTTGCATTACAAATGGAATTGCATAAACCAAGTTGATATTGTAATTGAATGCAATAGCACCTCCAATTGCTACGAGGCGCTACGAGCCGCCGCGAGCCTCTACGAAATGCTACGAGATGCTACGAGACATATTGAACCGTTTGTATACGTGCTAACAAAGTGTGCCGTTGATTGTGCCGGAACCTCGCGCAATTTGTTTGCTCATCTTGAGGTATGCGCTGTTTCTCACTACCCTCGTACAGTTAATGTAATTACAGTAAAACAAAAGTATACCTTGCCATTTCAATTAAATTCACTGAAACTCGAAACACTGAAACTGTATTAAGTAATAGTACCGGGCGACCGAGCTTAGTCCGGATCTTTTTTTTTTTGTTAGGTACATCGCGTGTCTCTATATTTTCAAAACAAAAATACATAACGAGCGAATTTTTTAAATAATATTTTTTGACTAATGTTTTGCGATCATACCGACATAATATTAAAAAAATATTATTAACTGTTATTTAAATATAAAATTACGAGTGCAATTTAGTTTAACATTTTATTATAAATAAGTACTTATAGTTTAACAATCAGTTACATCAGTTATATATTATCATCAATACAAGTTTAAGGTCTTAACCTAATACTTCCTTCCATACTATATTGCGGGTATGCTGAGGGTTTACATTAATAATAATCATTTGTCATTGTCGGTCTCCGTGGCGCAGCGGTCAACACGCCTGACTGCGACGTGGAGGACCCGGGTTCGATCCCCGGCCAGGTCATGATGGAAAACGATATTTTTCTGATTGGCTTGGGTCTTGGATGTTTATCTATATATGTATCTATTATAAAATATAGTATCGTTGAGTTAGTATCCCATAACACAAGTCTCGAATTTACTTTGGGGCTAGCTCAATCTGTGTGATTTGTCCGTATATATTTATTATTTTATTTATTTATTTCACGTTCTGACTCACGCTGCCGCATATCTTGCAGACGTCGCTCCCGTTGCTCATCATTTTCGGCGGCCACACGTTGTGCTGCACGCTCTCGTGAAACATCTAAATTATAAGACCTTTCTGTTCTTAAAATGTTAGTCAAGTTTTGCAAGCATCTTACTTTAGTAGCACGTGTGGGATGAGCGGAAACCTGATGATTTTCATCAAGTTCTTCTTCAAATGGGTCCTCACTGTGGCAGTCAGTGGTGTGTGAAGTCTGACAAACACGTGTGGGACGAGCGAAAATCAGCTTGTTTTCATGGAGGTTTTCTTCTGCTTCTTGAGATGAGTCACGACTTCGTGGAGTTAAATTATTCGTAAGCGATTTTTTTAATGTTCTTTTTGGCATTTTCGTGTAAAAAAGACACGTGATATTTTAAGAGCAATTTTCTGGGTCTAACCTCAAACTGAACATTGGCTTCGTGTACCATGAATGTAAACGTCATCTATATCAAAACAAAGTACTATATTAATTATCAGTTTAAATTTATATTATTTTGGAATGTTATATGTATATTTATAATAGTTCATAAATAATTTAAATGTATTTTGTGTACTTATGTGTTTTTATGAAGACTATGAACAATTGTCTGATGTAAATAAATCAATAATAATAATTATAACAAAAGAAAAAGATGCCGAACAAAGCTCGGTCGCCCAGGTATTTCATCATTATTATTAAATCATATTATATCATATTATTAATCATATAAACTAATATTTTGTTAAAATGTTCTTAAATCCTCCTTAATTTTTTAACAGAACACAAATAGGAAAGTTAGTACTGGTTGTGTAACCTAAGTTTTCCTGATAATCTATCATTGCATATACAATAATTATAGATGATTACATCAAATCGCAGTTGACTCACTGTCCTCCTACAACTGTGGCTGCGGGGGAGTACCGGTACACAGTGAAAATGAATCAATTTACACTTCAATCCAGGTTCTTGCTCGCGGCCATTTTTGTACAATAAGCCGCTCGTTACGTCGCTCCCACAGCACTGTGTCGTTGACGGTAGCAGCTGATTGGAATCGCGGGGAAAGCGAACTTTCATTAAAGCACACATTCAAATCATACAGAATTACAATGTTGGTTGATAACAATAATTTTTCCAATGTTTACAACAACAATAACTTTTTCAATGTTTTTTTTAATTACTCCGTTTTAATTCATTTACGTACAGATTAATGAATACAAGTCGTAAAAGAGTATTGTTGTCAACATTACCCGATGCTTATTATTACTACAGTTATTAGTCGGACAATATAAATAAACAAATACAAAGAACGCCTTAATGTTAAGTTAAACACCTACATTTAGAAGCATGATAAGTATGTTATTCATTTTATTTAACGGTATCATAAACAAACTAGATATACTAAGTTCATCGCCAGTTTATTTAAACGACTATCTGAGCCAGTTTTAGATGCATTCAACACAAACTATACCACTCATTTCAATAAATAAATCCTTCTCGGACGATATCTCACATAGAAGCGTCTCCATTACGGATATAATACCTTTTCAGAAACTAACCCTCTAGCGTACGTCTCTAGAGGTGACACTCACGCACCTGTTCCCATTAAAATTTCAATTACTTGACGAGTCTCGACTCAAATACAAAACAGAAGGTAAACTCTACGTGACGTCACTAAAACTAGTGGACATTCAATAAACAAATGATAATCTTTTCATTTTACAATGGTACGAGTATATTATTTCCACGTAGTTCCAATATTTTGGCTCTTTGAATTCCAGAGGATTTCTATCTTCCTACAAATATGTTTACCTAGCCTTACAAAGAGCACAACATACATATATTGAAATTTCATGCAAATGGACCAATACTGTTTTTAGGACTCAAAGTGCAAAAACGAAACCCTATTACTATGACTCCACAGTCCTTCTGTCTGTCTGACAGCAGGCGGTATGTCATGTACCGTGGTAGCTAGACAATTAAAATGTTCACAGATGATGTATTTCTGTAGACGATATATCAACAAATACTAAACACAGAATAAAAAAAAATATTTAATAAAATAAAAAATATTTGGAGAAAAATAACTGGAGAAAGCCAATCTTTTCATCGCAGTCTAGAGGTTCCTTGGAGCAGTTCTGTACAGTAAGTACTTTTTAGTATTTACCTTGTCTCCATTCAGCACTAAAACCAACTTTTTTTTTTTCAATTTTTTCTATTACTTTTTGGCAAGGCGTATTTTTTATAATTACTTCGGACATCGAGACTTCCTAGGTATGGGCCTTCTGTATAAACACGTGAGGTGCTAGCGCCGTGGGATTAGTTGACAAACATTACTCGTGAAGCATTTATATTTATGTGTGCTCTGGTTATATTTGCTTTACATCACCGCTCCGCTGAGGTGCACACCCTTGAGCCGCCGCAGGTATCCAGCAAAGGATGTTTCCATTTATTGTTTTTCTGTTTATGCAAGTTGAAGTTCTTTGTGTTAATGTAATTAAGGCATGATTAAAGCGCACTACACATCAAAACCGGCGGCCTATGTCGGCAATATTTTGCCGGTGGGCTAGTTTAGCGGCTTCAGTCATTGCAAGTCGTAAAACTTTGCCACCGGTATGTCGGCGACTCGACATCAGAAACTTATATTGACTCGTTACTACAGCTTAAATGTCGCCGGGCAACAGAGCGCTTGCGTACGCTAGCCGCGGACGTGTCGGCGGGCAAAACGGGCGCGCGAAGGTTGCCGACATGCTTCATGCTTTTTTCAACATAAGCCACCGGGTTGTGTCGGCGGGTCGGCGGCTTTGGTGTGTAGCGCACCTTAAGATTTTGATTTAAATAAAAATAATACTGATGTGATATAACTAGTTTCTAACTGTAACCTGATCTGAAGTGTTTTGAAATCCGAAAACAGCGCTTGTTTTTGTTGTTTCATGTTCTTTTTTTAGGATAACAAAATATTTCTTTTGAATCCAATGGAAGAGCTGTAAGAAACATTTATATTTGTCATACTCAATAAACAGTGTGTCACATAGGAACACGTCACTATGATCACGTCATGGTTGTGTTTGCAGTCGGTCCCATCGTCACGGAGCACAAACGTCATGTTCTCATATTACACAATTTGTTCAGGATCATATTATATTAATAGCCTGCACGTGGCCCAGTTGCCGTGTGGTCAGGTATATTCAGACGTTAACCATGATTATCATCATCATCATCATCATTTCAGCCGAAAGACGTCCACTGCTGGACATAGGCCTCCCCCAAGGTCCTCCACGACCACCGGTTCTGCGCCTCCCGCATCCAGCGGTTTCCCGCAACCTTCACCAGGTCGTCGGTCCACCTTGTCGGGGGCCTACCCACGCTACGTCTTCCGGTGCGTGGTCGCCACTCGAGAACCCGTCGGCCCCATCGGGCATCGGTCCTACGGGCAATGTGTACAGCCCACTGCCACTTTAGTGTTGCAATTCTTCGGGCTATGTCGGTTAATCTCGTTCTTCTGCGGATCTCCTCGTGATGACTTATGGAATTGAGACGTGGTCGCTAACAATGGGCCTTATGAGTAGGCTCAAAGTCACTCAAAGGGCAATGGAGAGGGCTATGCTTGGGGTTTCACTGCGCGATCGAATCAGGAATGAGGAGATCCGCAGAAGAACGAGAGTAACCATGATTATAACAGATATTAATTCATAAATGATGTTCGTCCATATCGACAAATATTCGATCACATTCACTTTTGCAAGTTGTTCTAACAAAAACGATCTTCAAAACCCAAAACTTTCTTTTCTTTGAACACGTTCTTTTCACCCACCATTTGGTCCTTCTCTCCGAAAGGAGTTCAAATTCAAATATCCGTATTTATGCAAGAGCAATACAATCGCAAGGGGATTGCGAACAAAAAGTGTATGTGTAAATTATGCTAAGCGTGTTGGGACCGCGGTGTCGGCCGAATGGCCCTCGTGTCGCGAAAAACTGAGACAATACACCGACCGCGGCCTATTCCTGATTCGACCTTTAGGCTCTAAAACCGTTGGAAATATAATTTCTAAAACGAATAACTTATAACGGTTTTGCTTTAAACTCGTTTGCCTCTTAATTATCTCTATGACTTTTTGGAACCCTAAAGATCAAATCAATTATCATCATTACTTCCGTCAAAAAACTGGAACTCGTCTAGTCAGGATTGACGAGGCACTCAAACATATTTTTAAAACTACATATGTGACTTCCTCGTTTTCTATGTGAATACTCTCAGAAGAATGACTGAAACAAACCCAGAGATCAGTCAGACTTCAGATATAATCTTGGTCAGCTCATATGAAGACTAAGGCATTAAGTCCGCCGGTCTACATTGTCTTTGTGTGGAAGTGTATATAAATAAATAAATCAATCGAGAGAGCCGCGATGGTTTTTTGAGGAAATGACTAGGTACACAGATTGCACATAAATCGTGCAACTCAACTTAAAACTTAAGGAGCTCAACCATTCGACGGCATACTTCAACGTAACAGCTATCATCCTCTGTCAAACTAATTGTAACGACCGTTGAAGAAGCGAAAGGCTTATCGTGCTTGTCGAGTTACGGAGGGGTCTTGATACCTCGGTCACCCATCCACAGAGCAAATGCGGGAAGCGCAGCCTCACCTCACCTCACCTCACCTCACCTCACCTCACCTAATCAACCGCCTTATGCGAGTGTTATTATTTACCTACAGGCCCTTATGACACTGTGAACTGTAATAGGGATGTTTCCTGGGTAAAAAATAATAATAATTCTATTTAGTCCGTCATTCAGATTATAGAAAAATATTGGATACGTATATTTTGTTTTATCAAATCAATAAAAATTGACAAATATAAAAGGTATCAAAGATCAGGAGAGGTGGCTGGTGACGTCGCTGCTCGATAAAAAGCGTAGCGTGAAGTGACGTCACACGAGTTTCCAACACATTGTGTTGTCTTTATTTTTTTTTTATATGAAAAAAGAAAAAATGCGTGTCTAGTATTTTTTGGAAATCTAACTGAAGGACTAATTAATTTTTTAGTCAACTACCCTATTATGGAAGTCCCAGGTTTAAAAAGGAGAAAAAATAGGGAGAAGGGAGAGTTAGAATAGGGACAATACTATGTTCAGGACCAGATCTTTTCTACCACCTCTCTCTCTGAATACTATGTTCGAGACTAGATCTTTTCTATCACCTATCTCCCTGGATACTGTGTTCAGGACCAGATCTTTCCTACAACCTATCTCCCTAACTATGTTTGGAACCAAAAGGTCAATTCTCGTAATTTAAAACGTTAAAAACCTAATCACACTCTCATCTCGGCGACAAAGAAATGTCAAAAACTTATCAAAATGTAGAAAAATTACAAGTAGGTATTATTTAATAGATTGAGACTTAGATCAGGCTGTGAATGTTAATAGGAGAATTACCCTCAGTTCTCTTCTATCAACTCTCTCCCTGAATGATTCCTCCTACTTTATCATTATTGTATGTTCATAAAACTTGCACAGTCAGTAACACACCGTCTCGGCGGCGTGCGAGCACAGAGGTCAACCCTTCAGGCTCGCGTGCCTGAGACGGCACCTCCTTTTCCGTGTCGCGCACCCGCCGTGCCACCACACAGTTATCTTGCACAAAAAATATGTATGCGATGCGAAGGTGACACCCGTAGTGGTCGCAGGGTTGAGTGGCCGGCCACTGGGAGCAGAGTGAGAGGTGCTTCACTACACTTCGACTTGAATGGATGATAGGGCAGGAATGTTGTGTTTAGGACGTCAGCATGCACACGAGGGTTTACTGCAAGATGGAGCATATTGTTGTGATTTAAGGTTTAAGATATTTCCGAAAATATTTAAACAAGATGCCTATGATAGTCAAAGTGCCTGGGAATAACTAATATGGATACATTCACAAGAAGATTTTACTTATGTCATCATCATCATCTCAGCGTTAATTACAGTCGCATCCGAAGCTTCTCAGCTTTGGAGACTTTTTTTTTGTTGAGATGGGTAATCTTCAAACGACTTCTCAGACCTTTACTGACTAAACTAAAATCCACCCGTACCTATTTCTTCACTTGCCTGTGTGATGGCCAGGGCCACGGTTTCTTGTTTAACCAACCCGCAACCCTGACCCAGGAGGCATCGGTCTCCGTGGACCCCGTCACGATGTGCTGACATTTCTTTGAGGCGCGCGTGAAACACGACGCGCCATCGACTCGGGACTGGTCCTTACCGGGCTAGGAGTTCAATGTCGTCTCCCGACCAGGACGTCTCCTGCGGCGTCTCACGCCAGCATCACTGCTTCGCAGAAGGAGATGACCGCCTGCCATGCACTTTCGCTCCGGACCATGGCGTGGACCAGGATCGGACGCAAGAGATCGCCGCCGAGCTTTAGAGTCTGGGGTCCGCTTTACCAGTCTAACTGCTGATTTGTAGCTAAACTTCGATATTATCCATGAAGTGACTGCCGTCTGACCTCCACAACCCGAAGGCGATATCGAAGCATTGCAGCTAGATCATTAATTGGACGTTTGAGGGCTCCAACAACCCGCAACAACTGCCATTAGATGTTCGTAACTGGGACCTACGGCTTAACATGCTTTCCGAAGCACGACCAGACTAGAGCAAATATTCATATTCATGCATGCACAAATATTTGCACTGCGCGGGGATCGAACCCTCATCTCCTTGCGCAGAGGCCGCGTTCGCTACCGCTACGCGACGGAGGCTGTCAAAGAGATTGCAGGCTGTGAAGTAGGTTTTATTTAAGTATAAAATAAAATCTAGGTTTAGACGACAGATACAAAAAGGTAAGTTAACCGTTTTGCCACCTACACATGTATATAAACCGACGTCTTCGTCCTATGGAGGTAGTTATAAACTTCAGAACCCTACCTATTATTTCCTACTATTACCCATTATATCATAACAGGTAGATATAAGCTTATAAACACCTTATTAACATTACTATAAGTAGGTAGAACAACACAACCAAACACATGTCTGTTTAGTAAACAGCTGGACACTCGTCACGCACACCTCTATAACAAAACCGCATCATTTATTCAATAAAGTAAATAAACACACAGAGGTAAACCTGCTTATTTACCTGTGCACATAGCTCTATGTACCTGGGAGGTGTCGCCGCTGTGGCTCAGGTGGCAGGTGGGAGGGCAGGTGCGGTGGGCGGGGCGCGCGGCCCACCTGCCGCCACGCCCACCTCACCTGCACAACAGGTGACTACAGGTAACCACATTGAGTAGAATAGAACAGAATACTCTTTATTATGTACACTATATAGATTACAGAACATAAATAAAAATATTTTACAAAGGGTGACACAATGGGCGGTCTTATCTCTAAGAGCGATCTTTTACAGCAGATTACGAGATATTGCTTCACAATCAAAAAAGTCGTTAATCATAAGGCCCTATTTTTAACAAACTGTGCTGTTTGCTCGAATTACATTTCTTAAACATATATTTAATTAATATCAACCCATAACAACAACGTTTTGATCCAAGAAACACCTACCGTGTTACTTTTCTGCTGAACTTTCCCGCGTCCATATTACCTAGATTGAGTTTATTTTGTGTTCAGATTTTAACTTGCGTAGAATGACAATATGTCAAATGTGTAGGTCTGATGTGTCGTAGCTTGTTCAAAAGTAACTGTAAGAGACCAGTAAGCGGCTTGTAGGTATAGTGCATAGGTAGGGGAGAGGTAGGTCAATAGTAACAGAGAGGCAATTGTAACATAATATGATGTTTCACAACATCTATTGATAAATAGTGGTAGCTCTTGGTGGTATTGAAAGCTTTATTTAATGCTGTTTTACCGACCAAACTTTCAACTGTAACACTTCGCGCGTATGCTTTCAATAGATGACAGTTTGAGATACAGCAAGTTGAATGATTTTTTTCGGTACAGTTTTTGTTGTTTTAATTAAATAGAACAATTTTAAAATAGTTCAGTGGTAGTTTTTGATAAATTATCATTCAATCTATAGGTACATGAAGGTGTGTGAGTTGTTTAAATTTACCATATATTTTTTTAAATAGACTTCATTGCAAAATTTCGGAAATGGTGCAATAGTAACAAAACAAGGAGGGGCAATTGTAACATGTTACATTTGACCATTTCATTTTCAGAATTCTTACAAAATGGTTTATAACCGACCTTAAAAGACATTGCGTGGCACCGTACCCCTAGAAAAATATACTGAAGCTTGGTAAATTGTAATTAAGCCATAATAATCAGCCAGAGGAAGGTATAAATGAAGACACCGATGGTGCAGATGAAGACGATAGATACTGTATAGTCTGTTTTGAACATTATAGAACGAGTAGAAAAGATTGGATGCAATACAGAGACTGCCATAAATGGACACACTCCAGCTGTGCAAACAGTGATCCATTTTTGTGTGTTTGGCCTGCTTGTGGGAATGACTATTGTTTATTTTCATATATTTTTTTAATTGTTTAGCGTAAACTGCTGATAAGATTTTATTAGATTAATTGTTTTATTGTCTTCAATTTCTTTATGTTACAATTAACTCTCATTTCTGTTACAATTGACTCTCTTGGTGCAGCAATTGTAACATTAGATGATCTATTAGATGATCTCATTAAGTGCCATTTTCTAGAATTTTGTTGTTTTTTTTTGGTATTTTCTGTATTTGTTTTTATAATTAGATAACTAAACTATACTGTGACCAAAAATGATTGTGCAGTTATTTTGAATTAGAATATTATGAAGGATTGTTTTTTTTGTTACTATTGACACACCTCTCCCCTACTGAACTAATGAGTTGGCTATACATACATGGTAGTGTGAGTGTGAGTACGTACGTGACCTACATAGGTAGTGTGGGTGTGTGGACTATCAGCCAATGGAAGGCTTCGTCACGTTACCTATACTCGTAGTTTATAGGTAACTGTAGGCCTAGTATGAGTTTTCAATACAAAACTCGATCGTCAATATCGAGCGCGTTTGGCGCTCTCATTGGTTGAGAATTCTTACGACCTTGAAGCGGGCCAATCGCTGAGTCAAACGCGCTCGATATTGACGATCGAGTGTCGTAATAAACACTCATACTAGGCCTACAGCACGCATTTCCTATAGACATAATACAAAGTATATAGCCGACGTCCCGTAACAGCCGACATGCATCGTAAACGTCGGTACGCATTAATGATCGGTAATTAGTTGTTTGATAAGAACCTATTTGCTTGGTGCTACAGTCCGCAAAGGAGTTAGGTAAGTAAACAATTACGCACACCACAAAACTATATAGCTACTGAGTACATACTGTTCACTGCCTATGTTAGCGACGCACACAGCACATTCGTAAAGTGAATCTATTAACGTCTTCTAAATAATACTATAACAAGATTTTGCAAAATAGAACAATTGCTTTTATGGCGCAGCAGGTACTACTAGGTAACACTATAGTAGGTAGGTAGGCAGGTAGGACTAGAGTTCGAGCTACTTGTTTAAACACAAAAATATTATTTTGAAGATTTATAATGTTGAGTTTAATATAATTAACTGAATAAAACGATATTATAGATACCTACCTCCTTTGACCTGTGTACATTTCCATTGCAATACCTACTCGCAGCTCATTTAATTAATTAAACTCACAATAACACCCTATTGCATTGTATCCGCCAACCGATATCCCTGATTACAACATCAATTTTATTATTTCCTTAATCAGTTTTCCTTCCTCTAACCTTATCTTACATAGGTACTTTTTCCTAAAATTATGAACTACCTAAAATGGTAGATAAATATTCGCTGTGGCGTCAGAGTGTGTCGGAAGGTGGGTGAGCAGGAAAGTAACCTACTTTCCTGCATGCACTCTCGGTAATTAGCTGCCGGAGCAAGAAGTAAGTATAAACAGGACAAATTGGATTAAGCGCCGCACTAATTACCTTAATGGCGAGGTGGCCATTGTTTACTGATTATCTGACACGTGATGAGAGGAGCGCTGTCGCTACAAATGGTTTGTTTGCCCAAGATACGGACTTCTTACTTCTAGTTACATAAGCTGTGTGGCTAGGAATGTCTAACGGGTCTTGTGTTTACTCTTTACACATTAGGTAAGTGATTAGGTAGGTAACTATTTTACCAACTGTAAATGGGTGCCTAATAGGCTACTTATCTGTTTCGCTTCACCCGCCAACACGCTCTTACCACGGTAATGTTATTGTAAGCGCACCTCGCATTAGTTTTAAAACTTTCCTTTATAAAATGTGTAAAATATCGTGGATCCCTCACTCGTTTACTCACTCTATAGCTCATATTTTATGCAATAGTGTAATGTGTACCTAACCGTTTGCCCAAATAATTAAAATTAGATAACACAACTAACATAATAAATAGTAATCAACTAGGTTAATAAATATTTATTTCTTTAATTATCCTAAGTTGAATGAAAGGATGGCCCGCTGGCCCCTTAGAAGATAAATAAAGCAGCACTAACAACCCGCGAAGGGAACTTAAAAATCAAAAATTAATTAAAGAAAACAAATTCTATCTTCAAATCCAAGGGTTGAATCTTAAGCTCCCCAAAAATAAATAAAAATTGGTATCCCCGTGGCGAGCAGCACGGGCGGCGAGTCGTTATGGCGGTGGCATCTGGTCGCACCTCAACCCTTCCGATATTATATAATAATAAAACGACTAATTACTCGAGAAATTCCGCCAATAAAGCCAACGCGGCGGCGGCGGCCGGCGAAAAATAATAAAATTAATTAATTAAAAACAAGGACCAGCCTTCACCTCAAGATTGTTCGCAGCTAGTTGATAACTATTGCATTCTTCATCTCATTCTCTGTTGAAGATTTCTGTTACGCGTAAGAGCACAACCAAATGATTATTTCAAACTTGGATTGGTTCGTGAGTAATCTTTGTATCGCGAACGCGACAATCGGGAACTCTCAATAAATATTTGCTAACGATATTCGTCTTCCTCTCGATATCATTCGTTGAAAACGAGAAAAGTTTTTCAATTACAACACAATGCGAGCCGAGTTAGAGACGGACGCAGGATTACTAGGGAACGTAATTAAATAATCTTTGATATTCATGGCGAAACTAATAGCAGATCATGGCACGATAAGGCTGGGTACTGAAATAATAGCAGGGTTCACCGAACAAACCTAAACCGAAACCAACTTGTGACCACACAAGAACATTATAACATTTACACAAGACAAATTAATACTTCATAATCGAGGCAACAATTTCATTCCGCGCAAAAGAAATTCTTTAATGAAAGCAGATAATTCGAAAAGGGGAAAACGTAATTTGATTAAAAAGAAATCCACTAGGTCGGAACTAGGGGAGCTAATCCCAACTGTAAATTCAATAAAATCTTAAACAATAACCAGTTTATGCAACATTAACATTGAGATGCGTAAAAATTGATTGGCAGGAAGATGGAGTTGTTCATTATAAGAGGACCTACAGCTTGACACAGGGAACATAAACTCAGCTACAAAAATATAATTAATCAATATGTTTGTATCCCGAAGGTATCATTACGCGCTGTATACGTAATCGTTAATCCACCTGGCGTTTTTCTTGCAGTTTCACTGTTTTGGACCAATTATTCGTAGTGTAATTTTTAAGGCAAACAGAACCATGGTTACTTTGCCGTCAATTGTTCTCAACAAAGGGAGGAGACAATTACTGTATCACATTAGCCGTACTAGTGATATCGTTATATCGGTGTCCGTCGGCTGAACTTTGTACTTCTTGCACAAAGACCTTTGTCTTAAGGTGTTTCTTCTCCTTACACTTGTTAGCTTGCCCTGTATCTCGCCGTCAGTGCTATGGATACCTCCGTCTACCTACGTAGACAAAGGTCTGTCTTCTAAATGTTTTCTCTTTTATTCACTTCGCAAAAGAAATGTAAAGGGCTATTATTTTATTTCAGATTGTTCCAAACCTTATGAGCCGCGGTCCATTGTTTCATGACATCTTTATTAACACAGCTAATTTAATCAGAACACGAGGCCCGACAAGGAAGTTCAAGCCTATCGGTTCCTACGCAGAACTGTTCAATTAAAAACAAAAACCGTTTAACAATCCCCTCTGAAGACATACAAAAACTTCTCAGCAAGATCAATAATCTGGAATAGAATGAGCAACCTGTCTGTAAAGGCAATTAACGGACTTATCCTGCGAAATAACGCGATCAAACGGGCCTAGGGCCCCGCGGGGGTCGGGGGCGGCGGCGAGGGGCAGCGCGGAGAAGTTTTAGTTAGTCCGACGAGAAAGAGAAATCAATCTTTGAACCGAACCTGCCGGACGGTGGGCGGCTTTACACCATACGACACGACTACGTGATGATTTCTCCTATTTTAAAGTGACTTGAAAGGAGTCGTAGATATATCTATTTAGTTAGCAGTAGGTTTAGTAAAAATGCCAAAACAATTCGATTTGAATACAGCAATTCTCCCCAATATGGACTCTTGTACAAATGCCTTATAGGTATTTCGTTTTCATTTTCATTTTTCCTTTGCGCTGAATATTCTCAATTGAAATCGCAAGGTCGAAGTCGTCTCTAGCGATCGCCAGCGGCGGGACTAATTTAAATATCAAAACTAATTTGTGGAGAGTGGCGGCAGTTTGATTGTGTGCTGAATTACGTACGCCAGCGGCGGAAGGGTGACGACAAAAATACAGTCACGATGAATACTGGAATCCTTGACAATACGGTGACGAAGACAATTGATGTAGCTGTGCCGGTAGGCTAGCATTAAACAGCCCAGATATAGGTTTCTTTAACTGAGTGAAACTCTCTCATCTAATACCAACTAATAAGCTGCACACTAATTGTGTAACACACTATTACTGTTAGTTGGAATATTTTCGAAGCCTATTACTAGTCCATTGCTACATATGTGCAAAAATGTGTCTGCTAAATAACGTAAATAACGCAATGAATGTTGTTGAACTGTCAAAATGAAACCCATTGATACTGATAGTGTATTACACAATCAGTCGATAATTTTACTTTAGATAAACATAATATTAAATTAATTAATTAATTTAGTTTCCTGAACTAATCAGAAAATGACCATTTCATCTAGAAGTGCTAACTGCACGTTGTATTGCATGGTATATATTATTAAATGCAATCTGAATGAATTCCTCTCGCATTATACTACGCTATCTAATCAAGGGTTCATTAATTAAATAAGACTCGCTTGAGTTGAGCGCGGGCGCAGATAATCAGCGCCAGGCCAATGTTAATAACATCAGATAGCAGGAAACTTATAGATACAAACTGTAAAAAGGTCATTCATTAACACACAAAGGAGTAAAACACACTGCAGTGTATAAAAATGCTCTGATATCACAAGTCATCACCATTATCATTAAATTTAATACAAAAGTAATTCCTGCAGTCAAACTGGTGGACCTCACAAAGTCGAGGCAATAAAATCATGAAAGTGATCTCTTGGAGCACTTCCCTTACCTCGCCGCGCTTCACCGACAGCACCCCTTTAATTACTAAAAATCGCGCGACATTTTATCCGACCTGTCAAACTTCCAGAAATGATACCATAATATAAATGGCCGCGGAAAGCCTCCGTCATTCGTCTAGAGTTAATTTGTTTTAGTACAATTAGCACAAATAATATTAAAGCAGTGATTTTTTTTTTAATAATTATGAACTAGCGCTTGACTGCAATCCCCCCTGATGGTAAGCACTGATGCAATCATTGATGGTAAAGCGCGCTAGTTATATATGTGTAACACCAGCCTCTCAAGTATTAGGTTAGATTCCATGTCAGGCAAGTACCAATGTAACTTTTCTAAGTTGTACTTTCTAAGTATATCTTAGATACAGAATTACTGATTACAAGGTGAAGGAAAACATCTTGAGGAAACCTGGGCTTTAAATCTGAAATTGCGAACGTGCATTGTGGAAGCGTGGTGATTACGCTCAATCCTTCTCTGTATGAGAGGAGACTTGTGCCCAGCATTGGGCCGATAAAATAGGTTGATGATGATGATAATATGTTCAGCTGATGATAGGAACCCACCTTACAGCGTTAACTGCTAATGATCACAAGTTTTACGTTGCTTAGAGTGCTTTGTATTCCTGAAACTTCAAAACTTTGAATACCGAATATTGACATCGTGTGATACACAATCAAATTAAATAAATAACTAAAGTTCCAGTAATCAGTAGCTCTTAATGAAAATGAAGGTGTTTATAAGCGAACCTTTAATGAAACTCTGTTTAATTTGTGAAATGAACGAATCTAGTTAAGCGTTATGAAGTTATTGGATTTATAGCAATGGCCGTCAACCCGGCAGCCCCGCTTGGTTCCCGCGCACAACAACACAGTTTCAACTACTTTCGCTCTCCAATAAATTGATTGAACTTGGACCGGCTTGTGCCAGTTGTTGACTTATATTTAGTAAACACTTTCAAATGCTTTCCTTAACTTCATGGTAGGGTCAATGTTTTCGTTCAGAATGCTGAATTTCATTGAAATTTACATAAGCTTTGGATATTTAATAATAATACTAAACTCTTCATTAAACAATATTAGAACAATTCGATTAGTTTACAGATATTAGGCAAATATAATGAATATCCATTGAACTGTATTAAGAGAGTACTAACGTAACAAAAAAACGTTTAAGTAACTAAACTTAGCGCACCGAGCGCATTCTTACAATCTCAGACGCCCGCACTGTTCTTCGGTCTACATACCTGTCTCTTTACACAATGTATCAAGACGAGCTAACCCCCCTTCCCCCCTTCATATTGCCTTAAAATCCAAACACTGCGGTCTTGAACAAACGTTTAAAAACTCGGACAAACAGAATAATTCATGGTTGATTCAATGAAATCTGTTTCACCCTTCAAAGTGAATCTTAAGACTGCTACACTGAGATTTTTCCTGGACGTGTTTGTGTGGTACACGAGGCATAGGCGGTAGCGATAACTTTTGATATCTTGGAAATATTAAAACTACTTTATCAGACTATTAGAGTTTAGTCACAAAAAAAAGTCTACTTACATCATATGAGTCGATAATGTACGTTGTGCCGTTATAACAGAAGCTAAGACTTAAATGACAGAGAAAAAGAATCAGATTACTATTCTTTGTTTAGATATCACTTCAGTTTTTATTTAAATAAAGTATTTGCCTCGGTAATAAAGGTTTCAAAAACAAAAGTGTTACTTAGAATAAAGTCTGTTAAATAATATTAACAGATCAACTGAAGCAAAAGTGAGACAATAAAGAATTACAATGTATGTTACTTAGTATTAAACAGCACAAAGCAACATTTTCTAAACTTATTTTTAAGGCAAGATTTTGTCCTAGATGAGGTAAGCACTGAACAGCACATTTCGCTTTTCACTTGAGCCGTTTTCTGATTTATATTTGAGACGGTGGAGCGGCAATTACTCGCCGAACTGGAATCATTGCCTCTGCCCTCCACTAATTAATTCCGCCCCTCTTTTAATGTTCAAAAATCGCGGCGTCTAATTAGGTTTTAATTCGTTTTATTGGGCAAAGTAATGAAATAATGGCCGATCCACAGTTCCCAAGTCGCCGTCGGCCGGGCGCCACTGCGTAACGCACAGCACTGTTTTATTACTCCAGAACCTTTTCAAAGTTTACTTTGTAACTGGCAGCTCGGTTAGAGGGAATAATACCCAGTTTATTAATAAAATTACCCAGCTTCCCAAACTCATTATTTGCAGATCATGATATTGAAATTCATCTGATTTTGATCTTTAACACAGCAGCCCTTATGTAACAGTGAAAGGTGTCGAAGAAACCCTTTGACTTTACATAAATATTTTATTGACCACCGAGGACACACATGAACCAACATCTCCGCGAGTGACCTCTTCACCTGAATTCTTCTCGGCTGATGTTTTGTTCGCTAACGACATTTTTCGCGCCATTACCCTCGACGTAAAAAACAAAGCGTGGCTTCCTAATGACTTCGCCGATTACCAATCACTAAGAAAAAATCGACTCGTCGGCCGCACACCGCAGCGTTCTACAGTCTTCACCGAACAAATGGCCGACTGAATCTACTGGATTCGAAACGAAAATAATCTGGTCGTTATTGTGAGGACCATTTTTTTGAGATCATCGATGAGTGGTGTTGTTGCTATTGGTGTTTTTGATAGTTTCGAAACTGGAAATCCTTTAGTTAATTTATCATCTTTATAATTTACAAAAAGTGGGCGTAGAAAACACTGAGTCATAATACGCATTCATGAAACTCAATTCACAGCGCGTGAATAAAATGCAAACGAATCAGTCCCAAAAACAACAGGGTTAATGATATCTATGGCCTCCACCGCAACTCTCTAATTAAATATTATTTTTTGGTGTGCAACGTTTAAAGTAGCGGCTCTCCGTGTAGCGGCGAGGTTAACTAGTTAGTTCCGCAGCCCTCGCCGCACACAACCACTTTAATATTCGCCACTGGACGTCTACAATTAACGCTTGAACAATTTCATAACTCGGCTCCGCCTTTGAGCGCTCACAAACTCCTCGAAAAATATAAACAAAAAATATATCAGCTCGCGAGGCAAAGGAAATAAACAAACGATGCTCGCCTGCGCCGCACAAAGAGACGGTGGAGCCGTAATTAGATTAGTGGAGCTGGATCTCGATTGAATCGTGAATACTCTTATCGAACTTCTTTATAATCTGTTGAGGAGCCCTTTTGACAACTAAGGTCCAATTTATTATTGTTTCGTTCATTACCGCGAGGTTTTTTCTTGAGGTTTCTCGATTGCTCTCATTCATTTCCATATTTGTCAATCAACAGAGTAGCCAATTTTCGTTATTGTTCGCCGACTTTGGTTTTTGTTTATGGATTTTATTTTATTGGATAATTCTTTAATATCCCAATTTAATTAACCATTTAACATTCTCAAAAAAATATCAACCCCACCTGTTTTTCATGCTTGCATTGTCCCCTAAGATACAGGCCTAGCCTAGTTTAGGGGACAGGGAAAAAGCTATTGTACCTATTGTAATGCATTATTAATGTACATAAAAATCGAAAAATGTATTTTTTGTCCCAATAAATATTTGTAATTGTATTTTAGTTACTTAACCTCATAGTTTTGGAAAAACCCATATTATTATGATAGCACAATTATACGCCAGACCTCATATTAACTAAGTCCTTCCCTACCGTTCCATCGTATCATGATGCTACCCTACCTTCTCATCCATTAAATGTTATGGTCCCATGAAAGTTAAGAGTAAAATCTATCAGTGCGCTGTGCTCGTGGGAGGACGTCAAACGATCAACAGATAGACGGCGGTCGTCAACCCGATGTGATCCCGGCGGGCGGCTATCTCCGAGATCTCATGAGCCCCGCAGGCCCGCGCCCGCCCCGGGCTCCTATCGAACCACATCTACAACACACGTGAACAACCTATTACTTTTCCACCATATATTCGTCAATTTCCAACCATCTAGATTGTTGCATGCAATCAACCCGCAAATCCTTTATAAGTCATTCACGGAGCTCGATACCCAAACATATTGTTTGTATTCATAGCGACGACATTGTGAGTCGATACCTACTCGCACGCCCCGCAAGCGCCATTCGGTGGAATATGTCGGAGCTACGATAAGATTGAGTTTTTGTGTAAGGACGCACCTCGCGGCGACCGTTCGACTCTCGCGTTTTATGTTCGCCGGGGGCTAGCGGGAGATTTGAAAATTTCGCTGTCACCAGTTTTTTTCGCCCGACGAAGTAATCTTCAAATCTAACTGGCCGTAAAGACAAAATAAGTTTTTGTACGATGATATTATTTTATGCGGCTGCTGAAGGTGTCAATGCACTGTTTTGTCTACATGTTAGTGCAACTCTAGCTTCTTTACATAAATAGAGGAATAGAATAGAATACTTTATTTCAGACCGGAGTCCATAAGGTTAGTAACAATCTTACTTAATTTCTAGTATTAGTAGGTTACAGACACAGACATACATACATAAAAATTAATTTAAAACTTAGCGTGGAGCCGCATCCACCTCTGCCACATGGGAGAATCCCACCGATCCGCGAACACACTGAGAATACTGTTGTTACTGCGGCGAACACGCGTCATCAGGGATGCGCATCTACTCCTAATAATGGCAGTAAAACCATTAATATTATTATCGCAAACATCTCTGACGCACTACAACGCCACGGCAGCCCCAAGAGCACCCTCATTGCTTTCCTTTGGTTTTGATAATTCCGTGAGTATTCTACACTCACAGAATTATCAAAACAAAGGAGAATTATGGTTTAAATTGTATTATGTTAGCATCATTCTTCGCTATGTTGGACGACATGGAGTCGCTGTCATTCTATTCTTATGCTGTCACTAAAGAGAAAAATAAATTTTAGTCTTCGTTTTTATATAACTTACTTATACAAAAGTGAACTTAACTTCTGCCATTGTACCTTTTATCTCAAAAATGTTTAATTAAATAAAGGACCCCTGAGAAAAAGACCGGAAATCTTGGCTAGCATATATTAAATCAGTTATAAACTGGGGTTTTTCTTAGGTTTTTTGATTTGACTTAACATGATAACACAAAAGTAAATATTATTGTAGATACTTATATTTTTTCTTGTGAGGACCGCAATTAGTATTAATATTCACTTGAAATATAAACTAAAATGCATTTGTTTTTTTTAAGAGTTCATATATATAGTTGGCGAGGTACACAGCAAACATGATTACTCAACCAATACGAAGTAATACCAAAACCTGCAGTCGTTAACCCCTAAAAACCATGAAATGTTATTTCTTTTCTCTTGTCAAGCAAGATATCGATCCTGTCAGTCTGCGAAGTTTCGCTAGCTAATGTAATTTTATCTTGTATAATGACTATTTTGTGAAATCGTGTCATTTGAAGTCATTTCTGACTTCAGGAGCTGTAATGATAATTATAATTCTGTAAATACACATTAGTTGCGCGATATTTTCATCGACATACAATATGTAAAGATAACCCCGTCAAACCCATAAGGATACTAAAGGTTAGGTAAAAACATGACCAAATAAAATATGAAATTTTCATAATCATTATAGTACTTAACAATACTAATGAATTATGAAATATTTTTCCCCAATATTTGGTAATTTTTAAAAAGTGACAAAATCATTTTTGGCTGTATTATTATGAGCGAATAGTGATGAGACAGCCTGCCGCATGCCTGCCCCCCTTCTCCGCGCAATGTATTAAGTTACCTCGTATTGCGAAATAATATTTATTTTTTTAGGGGGATTTTTTTTAAGATCCGCCCGGCTTTGGAAGCATTAGTAGAATCAGTTATCAATACCTAACAATACCTTCACGGATCGGACAGGGTCTTCTTTACATATTGTATAACCTAACACTGACTTGTAAATAGCAATCGAATTTCGTAGACTGGTTTTGGGTTTTTTCCTTAAACGTTCATTTAGACCATGCATGTTATATGCATAATCTTATTGACTGACATTGTGACCGCTATGATTGACATTTTCATCTTAATTTTATAAGTACCTATGAATTTTCGTGATTTGACCTATAAGACGAGGTAAGTTAGCCAAAAGTGAATAGGATGCAGAGGAACTGGCAATCAGGAACAATTTCTGTGATCTAATTGTTCTTTTGCAGGCACCTTGCACTCTCATAGACTGTATTCCAGCAGTAATGATACTATTCTGGAATTAAAATAGATTTAGCATAGATTAGTAGATATGACAGCTGTCACTTTGAATCGAGATTCATTCTACAGCGTAATTCCAGATTCCTATTACTACTATTAAAACGATTTATTATAACACTAATAGCTGCCAGCGACTTCGTTCGGGTTGAGTTAGTAATGCTTTGCTCCTATTGGTCGCAGCGTGATGTTATATAGCCTACAGCCTTTCAGGATTAATATGCTATCCATCGCAAAAAGATTTTTTTTATCGGACCAGTAGTTCCTGAGATTAGCGCGTTCAAACAAACAAACAAACTCTTCAGCCTTATATATTAGTATAGATATTGCTCACATCGATCATGTACATTAATGGTTACATCGGAATTACGTCAAACGTCGATACTCGTGGGCTTCGTGAACCGTTCGGAGCGGACATGTTTTATCAAGCATATAGGTAGCATATAGTATAGGTACTTAGTGTTTAACTAGTAATTTCGCTCCGCCGTTAACCTGACTGCCTCATTATGCGATATCTTGGGGTGGAGGTGACATCGTGGTGGCGAACTCAGCTGCGATGTAACTAACGGCGTGTAACTCATTACCCTAAATGTGTAAATTAATATTGGACTCCAGTAAATGTTCTTTGATTTAAAACCAAAACCGAATTTAAAACTGGAATAAACCATAGTTGAAATCTTTTCAAACTCGAAGAATTTGCCCTTGGAACAAGTCTTTGGCGTGCTAAATCAAGGTGAACAGATCCAGACCCCTTTCCGACAAATCTTCAAAATGACATGCGATATCCGCAATTCGTTTCCCTTGTAAGCTGCATGGTGACCGTGGTCCGGTGCCCTCACCCGGCTATCGTCGTATTGTAAGTGGCGCGCCTATCGGCTCCCTCAACGCGCGACCGCCGAATCACCTCCCCGCGTGAATAAACCTTATCGCGTGCTTGTCTTACCTACCTCTATGATACAACAAGGACTTACTTACCACACTGACTTATATGCACCTTACCCCCACGTCACAAGAAACACTTTGGAAAGGTTCAAGTTAAAAAATAAGTTTGGTTGCCACAAATTCGAGGATACATGGCAGCTGAGATGATCTAAATAGGCGGATTCAGTTTTATGACGGCTGCTTGTGAGAAATTCTTTTAGTTTCCATCGGGATGTCGCGCCTCAAGACCTACGTTATGACACCTAAGGGACGGGCTTATATTGCAGTCTACCTACCTTCTGTAGATACTTAAGTAGGTACTATGAGAGTTTCTAA
This sequence comes from Sesamia inferens, assembly GCA_037179545.1. NCBI lineage: Eukaryota > Metazoa > Arthropoda > Insecta > Lepidoptera > Noctuidae > Sesamia > Sesamia inferens. The sequence goes on from CM073927.1 coordinate 33,467,144, forward strand.
AAGTTAACATATGATTTTACTGACTTTTTGATTGCAGTTTATGTATATTTTGGAAAGATACACACAAAACACAGTCATAAAGTATTTCGTTTCTCTTTGCTACTTTTGCTTACCGACTCTATACCTATATGCTTCCACGGCATCATCTCACAATCATTAACGTATTTATAGATCTCTCAAGCATAATTAAACAAAAACCGTTATCAGTTATGATAATTTTCAGACACCTAACCTTATTGGTAAGTTACGAATTTCACTCAGGCGAATTGTAACCTTCAGGTTAGACGTATGAATGGTGGGCGCGTGTTCTCGCAAGGATAAGATAAATGCGTCCGCACACTGTCGGATGCGGGGCGACGCAGGTGTACGCCATATCTCATAGGCGCGCGGTCAGGGTGCTCGGCTAATTGCTGCCTAAATGACGCAGGAATTGACTTCGGATCGGATGTGTACGGAAATATTGTTACAGGAATATTTTCTTGCCAAATTTTGTTTAGAGGTTAGGAATTACCCAGTTAATGCGTCTGTCTCATTTACAAACAAATACGGCTCACTGTGTTCAGTAAAAATATGTATAGTCTATCTATAAAGTCGTGAAAATAAATGAAGGCGCTGCGGTCATGCATATAGCAACCCTGTTGAGTTGTCTGAAATCATTTTGATACTAGCACATTATTTTGTACTAGAAGCAAAACTAATTTTAATGAAAACACAAATCTATGGTCTCTGGCGTTTAAATAAAATGAGTAAAACAAAAAAAAATCATACATATTTATAATTATATTTTTAACGTGTTTTTATCAATGAAAAGTATTCCAAAACATAATAATTGCTTTCATCATCTGATTCCAAAAATTCTTCGTTAAAAAGTATTTTCATTGTCAGTTGCGTCACTAACAACGTCTCCGCTACTGCTCTCATCAACCTGCTACCTTCGCTTAGGCGAATAACTAACTCATCTATATCTTGACATAGGGTTCACGCTCACATTTTCGTAAAATTTTAAAAATAATAATATGTAATTTCTATCAGAAGATGAATAGTACTAATTTAATTCCGAATATGATATAATTCATTTTTAAAATCAGTGGTAAATTAAATCACCTAAAGTATCAATATTTTCATATCATACACAAACATATTTGCAATCTAACCTATAAATGCGCAATGTAAACAATCCTCATTTTAGTCTTAAAATCGTTTACTTAGTTAATTTGAAACTTCTAGTAGATAAAACAAACAGTAACATGATTACATACCTGTTTTAGCAACTGTTCAAGCATAAATATCATCCATATTTGATAAAATTTGTTCAGCTTGGTGTACTAAAAGAACATTGATGACAAACTTTAAAAATAATTTCCCGAACTCCACCCCGGTTTGTTTTTCTCATATTTAACACTTTTCTTCCATGTTTTGTTTTAAACGGGTAAAACCAAGGTTTGGGTGTAACATTAGGCTGTATAGTGTGATAAAAAGCACCTTTCTGCTTATTGTATTTTGTAACTGCACCTGCCATGTGGATAGCAAGTTCTTTTCTGGTAGACTCAGCAAATCATAACCCTGACATTTAAAATACGGCAATAGTACAGCTACACAGGAGCTAAACTTAGTATTCGGGAACACTGCTGGAGCTGCTGAACCTTGAACAAAACTATCTTTGCATTGTGTAGATTCAATTTCTTAATATTGTATAATTGCATGGCAAACGTGTGAGCACAATGTACTTGATGTAAAGCATCTATTTGTTGGGTTAGTCTTTTTTTAATGATTTCTGAATTGTTGTCTTTTTTTTTGTGTGTTTTCCATAATGGACGCTCTTAGTGTACAATATATTTCAGCATTGTTCTCACACGATTCATTTCAAAATGAATGATGTAATCAAATATTTGTATCAATAGCTTGATAATTTAAAAGAGTGTCCATGGAGTTTCTTGCCCGTTCTTCTCCATAGATACCTACTCTTTGGAATGGGCGACTAGCTTCACCTTACTGACTGACCGACCTTCTGACAATTCAAAAGTGCCTGTAACTGGTTTATTTGAAATAAATACTTTGATTTTGATTTGATTTTGATGCCATTCCCTCGCACACTCCCCAAAATGCATCCTATAAAAAACCGAAAGGCTGGCAACTCTACGCCTGTGCTCTAGGCTTTGCAGACCATCTCGAGTTAAGTCTGGGTCGCCAATCAACCTGTTCGCAGCACCAGCCTGTCAGGTGACATTTCGCAGCACCAGTCCAAATGTGCCTGCAGTACTCCACCCGGTTTCAAGATAGGAATAATTATTTGAGTTTTCCACTGATTGGGTACCCAGCCATTAATGTAACAAAAATTTAAAATATTTAAAAAGAGGGTTTTTGTTCCATGACCCGCATGTGTTAAAAAGGAATAGACAATCCCATCTATACTGGAGGCAGAGTCATGGACATGGTTTAAAACTAAGTTAAGCTCCAGCATAGAAAATGGCGCTTCTAGAGGATCATCAGAAGGATTCAGAGACGGCTGATTGAGTTCATTTTCCGCTGGTACATACGGAGGAGCCAGTTTGTTAAAGAACCGCTCAGCAGTTTCACGAGGGATGGGAGAGGAAATTTTGGAGAACATCCGGATCTAAACCGGTTGATCCTCTTCCATACAACCGAGAAAGAGGTGGAAGAGGTGGAGTTAACCCAACCGGCGCGTTTCTTTCCTCGCAGCAATCTTTTAGATTTAGCGAGGGTTATGTTGTACGTCATTAGGTTATGGCTAGTCATCACCGTTCACCGTCACCACTAATTGTAGGCCCTTTCAGCGTCGTTCCTTTCCTTTATGGCTTTTGTACATTCCTGGTCCCACCATGGAGGAGAAGGAATTTTTCCATAAGCAGAGTTTTTAAGGAGAAAGCATGAGTCAGCACTAGCTGTTATAGCAAAAATTAGGTTTTAACAGTTTCACACTTGTAAGGGACTAAGAGACTTAAAATCCTGTGAAACTAAATTTGGAAGAGAGTTAATTGTGTCCTCCAATAGTGGGGAATACTCCGTCCAATCAGAGTTAGGCAGATTATACGTTAAGAGTGTGGGGCTCGATTTTTTTAAATATGTTTTATTAGCCAAAGATATTAAAATTGGTTAGTGGTCACTTCCATATGACAAACCGGTACACTCCCAGTGACACGACGCTGCCATATCCAGCGAACAAAATGTAAGGTCAACACAACTCTTATGCTGACTTGGAAGAGACCTACGAGTTGGACAAACATTGTTTAATATACGTAAGTTAAGGTCATCTAAGATTTCCATTAAACCTTCCCCCAAAGAGTCGCAACGTTCAAAACCCCACCTGAAGTGATGGCAGTTGAAGTCCCCCATAGCAAGTACAGGGTCTTCTACGTATTCCAGGGTAAGCTTCAGGACTGGGAGTACACTTTGGGGAGGATGAGCAATATAGACTGATAGGAGGTTTATACCCTCCACTCTACCGGCCACAGTGCTAATATCATCCCCTACAAAAGGCAATGATACAGCCACAAGTGGAATACGATTGTTCATGCAGAGATCCAACCCGCCGTAGCCATCAGATCGGTCGCATCTGAGAATATTGAAGGAAGATAAACGGAAACTAAGACTCGGAACAAGCCAAGTCTCAGCGAGAGAACAAGCTAAGGGTTTGAATTTGTTTAAAAGGAATGTGAGCTCGTGCTTCTTATGCAGCACGCTCCTCACATTCCATTGAAGAAACTCTAGTTGAGGCATTGTTGTAAGATTGAAGAAAGTTAATGAGTGATGAGGCAACGTTGGAGGACAATTAAGTCTTATTAGAAGAAGACATTAAAGTTAAAAGGGGTTTACTGAGAAGTTCAATTATTGAAGACAAGTTTTCAGGAGATTGTGTAGGTTGAGTATTGAGAACACAGCCATTAGGCTGAGAAGATAAAGGAGTGCTAGTAAGCTGCTGATGTACAGATTTATTATAGGAGGGGGAAAGAGAAGCTTCGGTATTTGGCTTAAGAAACACAGTTTTGCGTTATGACTGGGTTTGTGACTTCGTAATGTCAGCATAGCTACGAGTAGAATTAGGGGCTGTTTTACTAGCTTCAGCGTATGAAATCACTTTCTCAGTCATAATGGTTTTAATAGTCCTCTACCAGTTGTACTCCGGACAGGACTTGCTATTAGCAAAGTGACCCCCAGAGCACAACACGCAGAAGGCTTCACGCTCAGCAATGCTGCAAACTACACCAGGGTGATCATTGCCGCACTTGCTGCAGCGGGGTTTGGAGCGACACAGGGATTCTACATGCCCAAATCGGCAACACTTGCGGCATTGGATAGTAGAGTATATATATTGCTCAACGGTAAGGGATGTCAAGAAGCAGAAAATGTGGTTAGGTAGAACTTGGCCATCAAATGTGATGACGCAAGTTTCTTCTTATCCTTCTAACTTTAATTATAGGTCCATAGCCAGCTGGTACTTTTAAATACGCCAGGACTTCATCCTTCGAGAACTCTGTAGGGATACCACTGACAACGCCCATGCGGGTTATGTTAAAGTTGCTTCATAGTGATTTGAGCCCAAAACATTATTAGACAAGAAGGCGTTGGCGTCCTGAGGCGATTTAAATTCCACGGATACGCGGTTTCGGCCAACACACTTGACGGCAATAATATTGCTTAAGTTTAAGTTTGCTAAAATGTTACCGGATGTAAAGTAGATCCAGAGTTAGTTTGCGTTTCCAGACGGGAAACGTGGACAATGAAAGGTCCTTTATCAGTGACCGAGTATCTAGCTCGGCCTATATGGGATCTAGGTTGTTTTGGAGGGCGTTTAGGAACATCCTCATCATTTCCGGGACGTTTTCGAATGTTAGTCTGAGGAGTAAAGGTTAGGGACTGGCTTAATGGGTTGGCGGTGGGACTAAGGTTAAAAGGAGAGAAGCCGGATAGGGGTTGTAGGTATATCATCCGGAGGGTCTGGAGGTTTAGTTTTATCAATATTCCTGGATATACGTATTTGAGGTTATGATTTTAAAAAAGGGGGATAATTTAACTAAAAATAGATACACAACAAACGTGAAACCTAGTAACAACACAAAAACAAAAACACAAGTCACAACAAACACAATATAACCGAAAACCGGCCTGAATCGAAATAACAAGTCACAAAACAAATCGATGACTGCCGATGACATTCGATGTACTTGTATTTACTAAGATTTAGTGTTGCCCTACTTTTAAATTTGTTAGTTTCAGAAAGATCCATTTTCACGACTTTATAATAATAATAATAATAATAATAATAATTTATTTCAGACGTAGTCCATATAATGTTAGTAATACAAAAATTGAAATACAAATAAAACCTTATAAATCTATTGTTAGTACAAAAAACAGAAATACAACACAATCAAATGGAACCGCACAGAAGTTCAAGTTATGCCAAGCCCAGGACGCGACCACCCGTAGTGTGTAGTCGCATCCAGTGCCGCCACATCGGCGAGTCCCAGCGGTCCACGAAAACATTCAGAAGACTGTTCGGGCTGGCCCGCATTCGCTTCATGAGAGATGCACAGCGCTTTCGCATGATGGCATGGAAACCATCCACTCTTTTTTCAGCAAACATTGCTGAAGCGCTGCAGCAGCGCCGTAGTCCGAACAGTATTCTGAACGCATTATTATATTGGACTCGCAGAGCGGTGCATGTACGCTGCGTGTACTTAGTCCACAGGCTGCAAGTGTAAAAGGACTGGCAGAAGGCCTTAAATAAGGTCACCTTGACTTGCTCGGTACACCGTGCAAACCTGCGGGCCAGCATGTTACAGCGCACAGACAGCGCCCTGCGTTCCCTCTCCAAATCACAGTCATCACTCAGATCTTCAGAGACCCAGTGACCCAGATATTTGAAACTAGACACTCTGTTTAAGGTGGCACCGCAAAGATACAAAGGAGGCACACTAGCGAATGATTTGTTACCAGCCTTAAACACCATCACTTCACTCTTCTTTACATTATATCTGAGTCCATGGGCTCGTGCATATCTTTCACAAACTTCTAGCAGTTTACGCATGGCACTAATCGACGGGCTCAGCAGCACCATGTCATCCGCGTAGCTTATATTATTGACGCACTGTCCATCTATATGGCACCCTATGCCTGCTCTGCTGAGCTCGCCGATCAGCTCATTCATGTACAAGTTAAAGAGACGAGGAGAGGTTAACCCCCCTTGCCTCACCCCGCACTCCAACCCATACATGTCCGAGTGTGTGCCTGCCCATCGCACAGTATTCCTTTGGCTCGAGTACCAATATCTCAAAATAGCGATAACGTTACCTGACACGTCCGTTTCATTTTTCAATTTGTGCCACAACACGTCATATGACACCAAATCAAATGCCCTGGATAAGTCCAGGTAACAGGCATAGACCGGCGTACTCCTGTCTGTATAATACTGTACAGTCTGCTTGAGGCACAGAATGGCACTTTCAGTCGAGAGACCAGGTCTGAAACCAAATTGAGCATCATGAAGCTTTATGTGCCTATCCATGTGTTTGTCAAGCAGACTGTCCAGCACTTTTGCTATTACAGTAGCCAGCGAGATTGGTCTATAGTTAGCCAGGTCTGAGACATCCCCCGTTTTGTTTTTTATAACCGGAACAACCACGGTCCGCATAAGTTCGTCCGGTAGGTAACAATGACTCACACATAAGTTGAAAAACATAGCAAGCACTCGAGACAAATGGAAACCAGCATGCTTCAGATGTTCAATGCTAAGACCATCGTGACCAGGGGACCTACCTCGCACCATTTTACAAATTACGGAGGCAACTTCCTTGGCACTAAATCGAACATTAACGTCCCCTGCCACGACTTCAGCACCTCGCATCAGGTCAAAAGACCCCACAGTAGGAGGTTCCACCTTGAAATGACTCCGAAACAGGTTAGCTATATCACGAGGCTCATGCACGCCCGCAACGCTCACAGGTAGACTCGATTTTGGGTTCAATTTATTTATAGACAAGCTGTATAATAAAACGTTCGTACGTTTAATTCAAAATTCCATTTAAATTCGTATTTAAATACCAAATATTTAGTTATACCTTAAATTGAGAAACCTAGCTACAATCATACTAAAACGAATCAAATTGAAACCGTTTTTTAACAAGAATCACATGTACAAGAACAATGAATTGGAAACACCTAGCTCGCGCCCGGGATCGACGCGGCAGGACGCGCGGGCGGCAACACACGCAGGCGACACAACACAACGCGCGGCAAATTTGTCAACAAGGCTAATTGTTGTTCTAATTTGTTCGGAGCACCGCGACACGCAAGGTGATATTTTAACGTGCCCGAATTTATATGTAAATGTGCAAACTTCCAGCAAAGTTTTGACGGCTACCTACGCACATAATTTTCGTTTGTCCAAGTTATAAATTACTCGCCCCCAACGACTGCCCTTGTGTGATTTGAATATTATTAAATCTACGTTTGGAGTGTCTTGTCGTATCGTGAACGCGTTTCCATTTGGAAATGTCCGCGATATTCGTTCTTTTGTTCCAATTTCTTTTAAAATTGCCATTAATGCTGAAACTCTTTACAAATAGATAGTTATTTAACAAAGGACCTACCAAAGTAAAAATAAGGAATTGACATTGACATAACTAGCGACTCGTGAGGGTGCCTACTATAGACTCTTCGCAGAAACCAGCTCTGATTTTAGCTTATGATAAAACTTGAGAGACATATTGTATAATTCGGATTTCTTATAGTTTCCTATTTCAAATACCTAAGCGCGTACTGTAGATATAGGGACCAACTGAGGAACTTGATACCATCCCGAAATAGGGCCTACACAGGGACATTGTACAGAGTATTCGGCTCCAGAGGTAGGGTTCTTAATAGCCATTGAAACTGGACAGAAACGTGAGTGGACAAATTGGACCGGCCCGGGTCACGATAAGGGCGCCGACCACCGCGCCCGAGGAAAGGGAACCGTCCATAAACAACAGGCGACTCGCTCCCAATTAATAAAGCAGCCAACACTGAAGTAGTGCAATTAATTCTGTGCCTTCGGAGATTTTAATAGTTCACATAAATCAGAGCGACGCAAGCGGCCGGTGGGTTAATCGTCGTTTAATATGCCGGACGGTCCGATCCGGATCGCGCTATCTCATAACAAATGTAGTTCACTATCAACAGATAAGGCACGATACGTGGAATTCAAGTTCGGCGATTGGAGACTTGCTATTGGAGACGATACTTTTCATTTGGTTCAGTAGGTACAACTGTAACCCTTCGCATCCCTGGTTAACTTTTAACTGTTGTCGCGGCTTTATCAATTCCTGTACTACCTACTATTGCAGTTTTAACGGTTGGTTTATAACTTGACACCGTAAGTAACGAACAAAGAAGTTTCCCATATTTTCTTAATCTAATAATAAAATACACTGCAGTGTTTTGGCGATAAAATAATATGTTATTTTATGTTAGCGGTAATAAATTACCTATAAGCAGGAGGCTTATAGGTAATTGTATCTATATTTATATACGTATACCTACAATGAACTATCTACATAATTAAGTGCATGGTGGGGAGTTCGGAAATTCAATTCGAGCCAGACTTCACTTCTCGTTAAGTGGTTATATCCCCTTTAACAGTGGACAGAGGAGGGCTAGTGGACACTAAACACAAGGTGCGCGGGGAGTGCGAGGGGTGCGGCCGGCGCGCGGGTGGCAGGGGAGGGCTAGGTCGGTGGAGGCACGACTCCGACACCTCTGGATATTGAATTTGCGGCGGCAAGCGACTCTCAATTGTTATCTGCCGCTGCAAGGTCGCCCAGAGCCCCGCACAGGTACTACAGCCCTTTCTCTTAGGCTAGGGTTGCCTCTGCAACGATTTCTAATATTGCTTGTTTTGCATGAACCACGATTTAGTTTATCTTTCAGCTCATGAACCAACTACTTCGTATAAAACATGTTAACGTTTCTTACTTCGCGTCGGAACGGAAATAAGTGACTCGCAGGAAAATACATTTGAATGTCAAGTAAGGTAAACAATATCGAAGCAATACACAGGAATGAATAATATCGAGTGGAATCATAAATCACTCGATGACATGAACATTCGATACTTACAGAACTCATTGTATTGTCGGCTGGTAATCATTTATTTCTTATGTACGTCAAACAAAGTAATGTCTGCCCCGGATTGGGTACAATAGAGCTTGAGAAGGAACTGAAATCATTGAAATAAAAAATGTATAAGCGTGATTAAGTCATAATAACAGCCAAACAAACATACGTATGAGAACAATGATAATTACCCGTTTTACCAAACTAACAAAGAAACTATAATCAAGATCACTGGAGCTGCTTCGGCCACTGATCATTGAAACTTAACAATGTGCGGGCAGCAGGAGCGCGTCAGCCCTGCGGGTCGGCGGCTGGCAACAGCGGTCATTGGTCAATTTATTTCTTGCGCCTGCCGGGGACCGCAGTTATCATGATTGAATTAAGTAACTCCGCTCTGAATTGCACGCGAGTCTTCCGTGATTTAGGGACAGACCGCTTTGTACCCAACACACCTCCAACGGAAATTGCCGGCAAAAAGGGAATTTGGAATTTTAATCGTGGGAAACGTACGGAACAAAACCGTTTGTCCGACCGACTGAGTTTATTTAAGGTTAATTTGGACGAGTTGATTTGAGCGGTCAGTTTTAGTTTGCGACCAATCGGGGTCAACCTCCTCTCGCCACTTCACGGAAGCAGTTCGATTTGAAAACACTGATTTGGTTTTGATTTGTTTGAACTGAAATTCTGTATTATGATAATCTAGGAAACCTTTAGTTCACACTTCTGTCAAAATAACAGTACTTTTGAAAACTTATTATGGATTTTAGGAAACTTACGCAATAATACTTGTTTTATATTTAAACCAAAAATAAACGTACACATTTATATTTCAGTTGCATACAACGAAAACAATTGACTACAGTGATTAATTTAATGAACCTAAAGAAAACTAACTAAAACCCAATTTTCCAACCGTTCAAAGGTAAATCGTAACAGTGTATTTCCCGATCACGTAGCACCGTAGCGGCTCACTGTCGTAACTCGTAGCCGCGTAGTAGCTAAGCACCGTAGCAAGTTCGTAGCTGTCACGTGCTACGGAGGCTGTTAATTGAATCGCACCGGCCGCTGAGAGGTGGCTTAACTTACTAATGCTCTGTAGTTACAAACTTTTCACTTAAATAACTTTGATGTAAGGTCATGCTGGACCCACCGTAATGATATTATAAGACTATCGGCGCAATCATTTAAGGTAAGTTACGCTACGAGAGATGTGTTTAGTATTTCAATTAACTTTTTGTTTTCCTTAATAATAAAACGATTAACTAGGTGGATGAAAATATGTATGTTCGGACGTACTTTAACTAATTGTCTTAGACTCTGAGTTAGGGATGTTTTACCATGGTTTTTGCAAATGCACGTATTGACCCTACTTTATTACTTTATATTGTTGTGCGAACGTTTCATCACATAAACATAATTATTAATACCTACAGAGGTATCATTTGGTTTGCGGCCACAGCCATATATTTTGACGTGCAATAATATTATAATTTATGAAGCTTGTAAACGGCAAACCACAATATACAGGAGTGCAAAAATGACAGAAACAACAAACACCGTGACGTAATAGCGTCATGTTCGAGAGCTATTCCCTGAGACGCTGATAACATAACGTTACAGTCCACGCATCACTATTCAGGATCAGGCTATATTTATAGCGAACAATAAGCACCTATAAACAAGTGGGTTATTTATGACGCTGTGAGGATCTGCAGTCGAAGCCTCCTCGTAAAACTGAAGCTACCCGTCACACCGCGTCGATGGCGGCCTCACGTCAAATTATTCCATTCCATTTTAGACGAAATGTATACAGAGCAAACATGAAAAGAGAACAAAATTAAGCATTAGCGCGAGACGCAAGCCACGGGCGGCAGCGAGTCTACTTCAGTACTATTCCACATCACAGTGTAACTGGGGGCTCTAATAAGTTTATTTGTTATACACTCTCGTTTTAATTACAACCACAAATAAGAAGAAACTAATCGAATTAATGCAACTCATTCTCAGCCAACACCCTTCATCTCACACAGCATTGGGTCCAAATGCTGTGTGAGATGAAGGGTGTAGGTTTCAATATTAAATAACCTCGTTATCTTAAGTAAGGTAAAATAGTGAGAATGGAAATAATAATTTTAATTTTAATTTGTGGTCTTTCAGTCTTACCTATTTCATTTATTTAGTCACTAACTCAAACACACACAGACACACGCACGCACCAACACCCGCGCTCACCTCACACACGCACGCACCCATTCAGTTAAACGCATTTTGTCTTTTTTTTTCCATTTCTCTTTTTGTTGCTTACGTAACAATAAAAAAGCGGGGATATTAAGAATTGTAAGTACATATGTATAGCATATAAAATAATATATCGGTACCTATGACTTACTCTCCGCTACCTCTTCCTCTTATCCACATGTGTCGCATCCCTGTGATCGGGCAGGAGGCAGGGGGGCTCGGGGGCGCGGGGTGCAAGCGGGGGGACGACATCAATAATCCTCCTTGTTATTCTTATGCAAATGCCCACGGTACGATAATAAGTGGAACGCGAATCACCAGACGTTACACAGATTGAAAGAATTCACTGACAGCCGGCCCAGTACACACGACGCGAATTTTCGTGTAGACCGGTATGTCAACAGAAATTACAAGAAATTCAGAAAAAAATATAAGTGGCCTTATTACCAGCAAACCCTAACATTACACAAAGGTTTAAAACCTTTTAAAAAGTTGGGCTTTATTCAGAGAAAGTAAAGTTCGATTGACTGACGCTAAAACCGAGTCTCAGTAATAAATTTTGTATTAAGATTATTACCTATTAGATCACTCATGGGAACATAAATGATAAAGTGATTAATTTAACATAATTGTACGGTAATCACCATGCTATGAAAAAAGTATTGTTACTTAAATAATCAAAAATCTAGTCAGTCAAAATGAAATCGTCATACAAAATTTCAGATTTTTGAGAAAGAGAAACCAATCATTACAAGGAAACTCAAATATTAAATCTAAATTGTAGTGCAAAAATATCAATAATTGAATAACAACACTTATCAAATAACAGTCCGGTTTTTTTTAAACATTTCGATTTATTCTACTAGTGATCTTATTGGATGACGGCTGGAATCCATTCTTTCTAAGCGTAAGCAGGCCTATTTCCTTTCAAAAGACTAAAAAAATCTTCCATCAGAATTGTAACAGAAAGCTACCTGCTTCTTTATTTCTAAAATCACTCCGTGTGTACTCACAGAGCGCGGGTGTGCGTACAGAATCTAGTCAGTACGTAATGTACGAGCGATACTTATTTGTTTAATCAGTATACGTCATTGTAACTCGGTAGTATTTCTCGTTCGACGTCAAGTGCTGTAGCCTGTGAATATCGAGGTAATACCGTCAATATGCTCCACTAATACCTATTATTACAGTATCCATTAAGGGAATATAGTGTATTGATAAATGATCTTATAGCAGTGAATCTCTAACTAGAATGTTAAAGTAGTTTTAAAACTATTTGTAACACTCGGCTTATACACATCAAAACATTGAAATGAATAAAAAATATATATTTTTGTGCTTACATAAATATTTGTTAACTTATAAATAGCCACTTGATTTGTGAGGTGCGGCGGACGCGTGCAACTCACACATACATAAATGCGCGCGCGCAGGTCACGTTATCTGCGCACGATACGCGCGGTCAGGGGCCAGGGGCGCGCTCTAGCCATGAGTTTGTAATTGAACATCCCTCACCTTACAAAAGTTGCTAAATAGAATGCAAATAAAGTTCAACCTACAGTTTTATATTGTGATTTTTCGAGATGACTCTCAATTGAATGCTTATTTATTTTTGGGGTTATGCATGAGGATAATATAGTAATTTTTCCAACTAAATTGTTGTATCTACTGGTAAAATATAAGACGAAAGTTTAGTGATAAAATTTTATTCATCACGGACAATGGCTCTCTAAACATACACATATGTACACATAGCCCTTCATCATCATCATCAACATTTTTAGCGTCCCACTGCTGGACACAGGTCTCCTCTCATAAAGAGAAGAATTGAGCGTAATCACCACGCTTGCTCAATGTGGGTTGGCGATTTCAGACTTAAAGTCCAGGTTTGCTCAAGATATTTTCCTTACATAGCCCTTACTACGCGCTTATTGCGTTAATGTCTACATATGTTCTTACTGAAATTTGTTTAAAGAAACGATATAGCCGCGGAATGCTCACTTATTACGTTGTTAACAAAATTTTTAGAGGACTAATTCATTGACATGGCTAATTCCATAAACAAATCATTTACAAAAATGCCCATACTCGAAAAGTAAAATTATAAAACAGTATTTCATCATACTGATATTGTATTATAAACCTGTTCACTAAGATTATGATACATGTTTTCTTTTAAATACCCATTAATAATGGCATACCGACCTATGAATGGCACCGCTACAGCGCTGCGCGGTGCGCGTACGCAAATGCACCGATGTGCCACAGCGATAGGTTGTGTTCGCGTGTCGTATGAATGAGTGCGGCAGATAACACACACACTATTGTGCCTCGTAGATACACGCTCGTGCACAAACACATGCGTGACGGATGGACGTCGTTCGTTATCTGAAGTGACGGGAATTTTACCTCATTGGGCTGATAATAACCGATCCCATCCTACTGCTGATTGGCTCACCGATCGTTAAGCTAATGTGATATGAGACTGTTAGAACACAAGAAGTTATATCAGCTTCTAATTGGACTAAAGTCCGAAATGGATTGACGTAGGTAAGCACCCTACGTGACACCGAAGTAAATTATCTCCCTCAACGAGCACTGTTCTAGAACCACTAGGTTCCAACGGATAAAGAAAAGATTCACTGTGACGATAGCAAATGACAATAATTGGATGACATGAATGAAGAGCTCAATCACAATCTGTGAATATGATACTATGTATTTACGTTACTTGCTTGTACACAGAATATTGACTCTCGAACACTTAATGGTATCATCATCGACCTTTTTATTATCCCACTGCTGGGCACAGGTCTCTTCTCATACAGAGAAGGATTGAGATTAATCACCACGCTTGCTCAATGCGGGTTTTTTTTTTTTAATTCTGCTACCTCCAACATAATCGGAGCCTATACTTATACTAAGCTTCACTTTCGTGCGTTAACAGTTTATCAGACTACCTACATATTTATTCCTAGTGCTCAATGCGGGTTGGCGATGTCAGGCTTAAAGTCCAGGGACTGTAGCCAATGTAACATCGTTTCGTAGCGAAGCGAAGTCGAATACCAAACCAACGATTGACCACGTGATTTATCGCGTCACGTGGTCAATCGTTGTACATTGGCTAGGACCCCTGGTTTCCTCAAGATGTTTTTCTTCTTTTTATCAGTCCAAGATATACTTAGAAAGTACATATAACTTAGATAAGTTACGTTGGTACTTGCCTGAACTAGAATCGAACCCGCACATTCATACTACTATTATTATTACTGTTATTATTATTTACATTCATACTCATGTAACTCGAAACATGGAGCAAGAAAAACACTTTTAACAAATATTTTATAAATAGGTTATACCTACCTACAGCCAATGGCATCCATTTATTTGACAAAATGTTAACCTTCGTAAAGTTTTAACAGTTTCGATAAGTGAATTAAAAAAGAAAACAAAATCGACGCGGGCCGTTGATATCAGCGCTCTGGGAATACGTCATATTAACAGAAAAATAAATAAAAATCATGACAAATATTTTGACAACATTATCCACGAAGAACCAGTTGTTATTTGAATTAAATATTGTAAAGAGCATGTGAAAGGCGCTGGTAGTACTGGTACTTATACAAGAACATTATGATACCTTGGCGAAGCCCGATGCACCTGTTTCAGTAAATTTGTCTAAAAATAAGGGGGCGTTCATGTAAAAAGCTTTTTATACTAGTTGAATGTTTGAATAAAGCTGTCACTACGACGTGTTTATAGAGAGCTTGTCACTGCGACTCACAGGGACGGATTCTCAAACGGTTTCAGGGATGTTTTTCATGAATTGGCGATTTTCTTGAAAAATTATTTAAAATGTCAACATGTGCTTAACTTTAGGTACACAGGAAATTCAGTAAAAGTTCTGAAACCTGATTAGAGATTTTTTTTTTTTAAACAGGAGTTCTATATAACAGACATAAGAACATTAAATTACTGATTCCTGAATGGTAATACTGGTCTAATGGATTTTCTTATTTTTTAAGGATTTCTTGAGCGTTGTGATACGCCCCTGGGCCCTTGCCGCGCACTAGGTGAACACGACGGCAGCGATGCAATAACTCGCCACTGCACCCGTCAGTCGGCACATCAATAACGGGCACATTGCACATTTGCACAACGCGACCATTGCACGTAATCTATGCGCTTCACCTACACTGCGCCGCGTGCAATTATTATAACTGTGTAAAGCTGCGTATTCATTGCCTGACTGTCGCAGACGTGTTTAATAAAAATAACGGCTAGGTATGTGCGAGTAAGGCTCGCACACGAAGGGTTCCCCACCAATATCTATAATATAAATTACGTCTGTTTTATGGGAACTATAAGTATCCCA
Source organism: Sesamia inferens (assembly GCA_037179545.1). Lineage (NCBI taxonomy): Eukaryota > Metazoa > Arthropoda > Insecta > Lepidoptera > Noctuidae > Sesamia > Sesamia inferens. Next base: position 33,482,871 of record CM073927.1, read on the forward strand.
TGGTGTTTGCAGGTATGCGATATAGGCGAAGGAGGAAACTGCATTGAAACTTAGCTATAATATTGTGTAGCCTGACTCTTTTTTAAACAGCTCATCAAAATAGTTTAGTTGTAGTGAGCTATCATTCCACCTGCTACAAGATTGACACTATTAACAGAGGACTTTAAGATCAATCCACCACCGCTATCACAGTGACATTTTACAGAATAAATTGGTTGATGCTTCATTGTTACGTCGCTGTGTTATCTGTAAAAGATTGCTCTTAGCGATAAGACCGCCGATTGTGTCACCCTTTGTAAAATCTTTATATTTATGTTCTGTAATCTATATGGTGTACATAATAAAGACTATTCTATTCTATGTTATCGTACAAAAACCTAAGTAAACAAACTATTCCTTCTCTACTTTTTCGCATGCAATTCTACGGAATCCGGATCGCAAAAATGGTTCGTGAATAGAATCTTTATCCGCCCACCATTTGCGGTGAAGTAAGAGCATTGTTTGATAACTTATTTAAGTGGAACACGAATTATCTGACGTAATACCCTCCATTCATTTCTGTAATTAATTTAAATGACTTGGACTAAGCTGGCAACCACCTATGTAGGTATTTTATAAATTGCAATGTTATGCGGAGCACCTATCAAAAAACTACTTCGCAAACAAACTTCATTGTCCGGACGTAAAATGAACCTATCTGGTCCAAAAAACAAAAAAGTCACCAACAGCAACATTGTAAATATCTGATGAAAAATAAAGCAATTAAAAACGGAACATCATGTCTTGGCCCTTTTACAATTCACAAGTACAAATGTGTAAAGAAAGTAAATAACCAATTAATGGCACAATCAGAAACTTGGATTCTTTATATGAAAATTTTTTAACGAGATGTGGTCCAACAAAGATAGCCAAAAATCTGTTCCAGTTTGCTAATATTTTCTTTGGTCATACTGCCACCGAATTTTCTGGTAGACTCTCTCCAATTTCTCTAGTTGACACTATCTATTTGGGCACAGTAAAATATGTTCAAAATGAATGCACAACACCAACACGCACTAGGCCAGCGTGGTAAGCCCTCTCTCGTCGAGAGGAGACGTGTGTCCCTACAGTGGGGAAGATATAGATGATATGATACAGGCCTCTGTTGTGTTACTACCATGTGAATACCGCGATACTGTCCCTGCCCACACTGAGGTCATTTAATTAGAAATATGTAAATAAGTAGCTGTATACTTTAAATAAGTAGCTGTATACTTTCCTTGTCACTTCTACTAATAAGTATGTAGGTACTTATGTGTTGAACTTCAATTATGAAGAATAGTTTTTCAAAAATATATCACAAATAGATATATTCTTACCCCATCTAGGTTTTATCCACTCTGCTGGTGAGGTCTAAATTTTTCTGATAATCATAGGAAAACAGCAAACAAAATCACCCATCTCCGTGTTGATAGTCTAGTCGGTAGCTCAGTCAATGTCCAAAGAGTTGTAAGTACCTACAAACATTGGTTTATCTATGACTTTAATTACACATCGCGTGATATATTCCTAATTATTGAAGAAACGAAGCAAACAACTGGCATTCAGGTCATGAACTTATCAAGTACGCAGATTCGAAGCCGATTGAGGAAAACAGGTTACTATGACGTGCGAGGGCGATAGGCTACCTATGTACTAAATATTAAACAGAGAAGGTTATCTTTTGAAAGTCCTCTGTAGAAAAATCATTAAAAAACAAATAGATCAGCGTGTTATTTTCCAATTATTAAGTATTACACTCCGCCACAGACAGGCCAACTTACTTCACACACCATATAATAAAATAACTATAATATTTAATATTGCGAGACAAATAATAACGCGCATTTAATCTATTGAATTAAGAATAATTATAATTAAATTATGTAAACAGCAGTTGGTAAAAACCCAGCCAGCCACCGCGCTCCAAGTACCTACACCACATACCTATTAACAACAATACACGTATCTAATTATTACATACCTATATACTGTAAAGCTTACCAAATAAAAGTTAAGTAAATACCCAGATATTTTTTACAGAAATTTCTCAGATTTTGGATAGAAAATATTACAGTATTAATTAATATTAAGTATAAAAAATAAATATATTAAAAGTATAAGGGGTGGGAGGCGCAGGACCGGTCGTCGTGGAGAACCTTGGGGGAGGCCTATGTCCAGCAGTGGACGTCTTTCGGCTGAAATGATGATGATGATAAGGGGTGTCCCCCAAAATCAAAAACGGTCCACACATTGGGATACCGTGTAAATACGTAGTCAATTAAGTGCTGGGTGTAATAAATTCTGCCTTTACACAACCAAAATGTAACTTTCATAACCATAGTGCGCTAAGTAAGCAACAAAACCGTATTTGTCGATCACGTTGTGGAGAGTTTTTTCTCTAATCGTTCAGTACATCACTGAACCATATCGACATCAAAGTGAAGAAAACATCTTCCTCGTAAACACATAGGTATGACGCCTGATCCATTTCCTGCACACAGGCTGACCCTCGCGGCCCGCGATAGCGTCTGAAACACGATTATAACAACAACAAACGTCAAAACTATAAGGTTAACGCCTCGTACTGCGTCGTATTTAAAGGAGCCTTGTCAAAACGGGGCCGGGGCTGTGCGGCTAGCAGCGCCCGGCACCGCCGGGCTAGGTGAACAGGCCGCTAGCGCGATACGCGGGTCGCAGGTCGCGCGGTATCGGAGTTACCTCGCCGCGGTGTACGGCTCTGACGTCAATCGGTACCCTATTTGTGAGTATTATCTGCACGATAACGGGCCGGAGGTGAAGGATCGCGCGGATACGCAACGTTCACGTGTTGTCGATCACATCGCCGTATTCTAGGAAGATGAGATAACTTGATTGATTGCTCTTTGTTCGGATGATTGTGTGCGCGAGAAGTGGCCTGACACCGGTAATGTGCGGCTCCTTGCTCGGGAATTGTGTTCTAAAGGACACGCCAAATACCTACATACTAAACCTTGCGTCGTTTTATTTTTCATGAAATAACAGTAGCAATGAGATAATCATTGTACCTATAGGGTACGGCTATGAAGGTATGGCTGTGAAGCCTATTTATATTACATACAGTATTGGGCGTCAGATAAACATATAAATGTCACACACTCTTGTTATAAAACTTACTACTATGTTATATTTAAAGGGATTATATTATAACAAATGTGATGGATTTATGACAGCCTCCGTAGCGTAGCGGTAGCGAACGCGGCCTCTGCGCAAGGAGATGCGGGTTCGATCCCCGCGCAGTTAAAATATTTGTATGCATGAATATGTATATTTGCACTGGTCTAGTCGTGCCTCGGAAAGCACGTTAAGCCGTTGGTCCCGGTTGCCATACGAATATCTAATGGCAGTCGTTATGGGTTGTGGGAGCCCTCAAAAGTCCAACAATTGTTCTAACTGCAATGCTTCGATATCACCTTCGGGCTGTAGAGGTCAGACGGCTGTCGCTTCACGGAAAATATCGAAATCAAGCCATTTTTCGGGAACTGGGGATGTTTCTGGCGCTAGCCAATAAGTGCCTCGAGCAGGGTCACTTCCCCGTGACCTGGAAGGTAGCTACAGTGCTAGTACTCAGAAAGCCGAGAAAGGACTATTACACCACTCCGAAGTCCTACAGGCCGATTGGTCTCCTGCCAGTCCTGGGTAAGATCCTCGAAAAACTAATGGTAGCAAGGCTGAAGTGGCATTTGATCCCGAGACTTAGTACCTACTCGTCAGTTTGGCTTCATGCCCCAGAAGAGCACCGGACTCCCTCTACACAATGATACAACACATCAAGGCAAAACTTAACGAAAAGAAGCTGATCACTGTTGTATCACTTGACATAGAAGGAGCCTTCGACAGCTTATGGTGGCCGGCAATCAGAACCAGACTGGCTGAGGAAAAGTGCCCGGTGAATCTCAGACGGTTGCTGGACAGCTACCTGACTAGTAGGAGTGTTCTGGTAAGATACGCAGGAGCGGGGTGTCGCAGGAATACCAGCAAGGGTTGCGTGCAAGGGTCGATAGGTGGTCTTATCCACTAGAACTTATTGTTGGACTCATTGCTGAAATGACTGGAAGAGAGGGGTGTGCTTAACGCACCTTCTTCGTTTTTTACTACTGGTGTGTTTTTATGGGCTTTTGTTTTCGGAGTTTGTCAATACATGGAATCCCTACCAGCGGCCTTTTCATAGAGTCCTTAAAATATCCACCTCCACAATTAATATAGTGGTCCTTCACCCGTTTTAAGCCATGGTAGGGACGCGGTCAAGTGCCGCTAAAATGAAAGCCGCGAGTGCGACTCAAAATATTTCCAAAAATTTTGGAAACAAAAACGAAACCGCAACTACGGTTCAAAAACCAGCTGGTTTACCCAGCTGCGGTAGCAGCTCTGTTTCAGAATCTGGTACGGTAAGGAGCCGTACTCTTTTCATTGAAGCGGACTACGCTCAAAAAGTTGTAATGTTAGAGCGCGCTACAGCGGAGCGCGAGCGTGATCGTGAACGTATAACTCTCGAACATGAGCGCGCCGCTTTAGAGCTACGTAAGCAGGCAGAAATTGCTGCTTTGGAAGAAACAGGTAACATGTGTAGTGATAGAAGTCGTCGGTCAAGTCGTGTTTCCCACGGGGATATACAAAAATGGGTAAATGATTGCATAAACATAGCTATAGCAGATACAGATAATATAACAAAGGAACCACAGAACGTTAATATTTTAACAGATCTGTCTGTCAATAGACCAAGTGTCCATTTCACACAGCGTTCTACGGTTGCCTCGGTATCTCCAGTAGAGGTAGCTAATAACAGCTGTATCTCTATAGCCAATAATATTTCTAACCCGTCAGTCCCTAGTAACCTAAAACACCCTACATAATATAATTCTACCTTCCACAGAAATAGCTCAATTAGCTCAAGCGATAGCATCATTAAATAATAATACATCCAGACCCAAATTTGGGGACGGACGTCTACCATCTTTTGATGGAAAAGCCATTGGTTAATACTAAATAGAACGTACGAAGACACAAAGGTAATATATTCAGCGTCAGATAACCTAACGCGCATCAATTTAGCGCTAAAAGGAGCACCTCGGGAAGCGGTCTCTGTACTGTTAGTCTCAGCGCGGGACCCTTCCGAGGTGATGGAAGCCTTAGCAATTAGATTCGGGAAACCTGAACATATAATACTACAAGAGGTTGCAGCTCTTCGTGGCCTTCCAAAAATCAGCAACTCTGAAGGGGAAGATTTGCACAAGTTTGCCTATCGCGTCCGTAACTCGGTGGAAGTATTGCGACTTTTAAATGAAAAGCCATATCTAGATTCACCTGATATCTACCAAACTGTTTTAAACAAACTTCCACTTCTGTTACAACACGATGGCAGGACTACGCATACATCCATTTCCCCACACCGAGCGGGGCAGTAAGCTGCAGCTACTAGCTCGTTTTCTCGCACGTGAAGTAGACCTTCAGCTCTGATTTGGTCTAATTAATGAGACATTGAGCCTTGTCAGGTAAACCGACAAAGTTCACGCTGCACAATTTGATGGTACCACCGACAATTCTATAATTTCGCTTCCTTCTACCTCTAAAATTCATAAAAATAATTCAATTTCATCTGCAACAAAATTTTGTTATTTTTGCAGTAAAAGTCATGATTTATGTCTTTGTGATTCTTTAAAATCATTGACAGTTACTGACCGATGGCAGTTTGTCAAAGATAAATAACTATGCCATAAATGTCTTGTCAAAGGAGCTCATAGTTATAAAAAATGTAGAATTGACAAAGATATTTGTAATATTAAAAAATGCAACTCCGCGCATCATAAGTTGTTGCATATCGCCTATATTGTAGAAAATGAGGACGACCAACACGAGGCGACCTCATCAATATTTGAGCAACCTGAGGAAGCCAGTAATAATACAAATGAGGTAACAGATTTTATTGCCCATGCTAGCAACTCAACTACGCAGTTTAAAAATCTAGATTCGTCTCGACCTGTGCTTAAGATTCTCCCGGTTACAGTTTCAGGCCCGGCTGGTAGCGCAGATAATTACTCTCTCCTAGACGATGGCGCTACCGCCACGTTTATTGACTCTGAACTGGCAAGACAGATAGGTCTAAAGGGTCCAACAGTGGAGTCCCAGTTAAAATGTGTTAGTGGATTGTCAAAGAATATAAGAGTTGAATATGTAGACTTCGACATCCAGGGTCACCACACCCATAAGACGCACCGAGTCTGTCAGGCACGATCTATAAAATCTCTTCAGCTAGCTAAACAGTCAGTTTGTCCTCAAGCTGTCAAAGCCTATCCTTATCTTTCTGATTTAAAATCCATTCTTTGTTACGACAACGTCCAGCCTAAAATTGTAATAGGGATTGACAACTGGCATCTGACCTTACGTCTAGCCGTACGTAAAGGTTCCGACGCTCAACCTGCGGCCATTAAAACTCACTTAGGATGGGTTCTATTCGGATTTTGTTCAAGTAGGACAAAACCGGTTGTGTTCGTCAATCATATGCACTTTGATGAACCCGTTGAATTTGTACAAAGCCAATCAATTGAAACTTTGTTAAAGGACCATTACAAGCTTGACTCTATTGGTATTTCTAAAAAGGAGCCACGTAGTGCAGATGACGAGCGCGCTATCCATATCCTGGAGCGTACCGCCAATCATCTTCCGTGTGGTAGGTTCGAAGTAGGTTTGCTATGGAAATCAGACAACCCTATTGTACCTAATAGTTACCCGCTCGCTTTATCGCGATTTCTTAGCCTAGAAAAGAAATTGATTAGCGACCCAGTGTATACTGAGCGCTACAAAGCAAATATCCACGACTTGATAAATAAGGATTACGCAGAAAAATGTCAAACTGCACATCCTATTGATTCGATTTGTTGGTATTTGCCTCATTTTGGTGTGGTAAATCCTAATAAGCCAGCAAAATTGCGCCTCGTCCACGACGCCGCTGCAAAGATAAAAGGGGTTAGTCTAAATTCTCTTTTATTAACAGGGCCGGATTTATTACAATCTCTTTATAATATTTTACTTCGTTTTAGAGAGGGCAAGGTAGCAATGACAGCTGACATCAAGGAAATGTTTCCTGGGTTTAAAATTAGGGAACAGGACCGTGATGCGCAAAGATTCTTATGGCGAGACAGTCCTAACGAGTTAATTCAGACCTTTAGGATGTCTTCAATGATTTTTGGAGCTATATGCAGCCCATGCACAGCTTCTTATTTGAAAAATAAAAATGCACTGGAAGTCAAGGATCAATTTCCACAAACAGTACACGCTATCATTAATGACACCTATATGGATGATTTTATTGGATCTGTGACCTCCAGTGACGCAGCAACTCAGTTGTCTGCCGATATAGTCCATGTCTATGCTCGTGCGGGTCTTGAAATGCGCGGATGGGTATCGAATGACCCACTAGCACTGAAACTTTTACCAAGAGACCTTATATCGGAAACAGTGGCGGCTCATGTTAATCTCGCGAATTTTCCACCTTCCACACCTTGTGTCAGAGCATTGGGACTATACTGGCATCCATCTACTGACTTATTAAGTTTTAACACTCCGACCAAAAATGGAGAAGAGCTTCTGCCTCAACTACTTACCAAGCGGATAGTACTTCCTTTAATTATGCGTATTTTCGATCCACTGGGTATCCTCGCTCCCGTTGTTATCCGTGGTAGAATTTTATTTCAAAATGCATGGCGAATGAATTTAGATTGGATTACCGAACTCCCTTCATCTGAAACCAAATCCTGGACCAACTGGTTCCAAGATCTGATTTCAACATCACACTTAAAAATTCCACGCTGCTACAATCCGTGCATAATGGAACCCAGTCAAGTCGAACTGCATGTCTTTGCAGACGCTAGTGCGCAAGCGTACGCAGCTGTAGCGTACTGGCGCTTCCTCTTTTCAAACGGAGACATTCAGCTCGCACTGATATATAGCAAATCACGCTTAACTCCTCTAAAACCATCTAGTATCCCTAGGTTAGAGCTACAAGCTGCACTAATAGCTGCTAGACTAGCTACGTCCATTGTAGATGCAGTTAGATTAAATATTTCTAGACGTATATTTTGGTCCGATTCAATGAAAGTTTTGGGTTGGCTTAGGAATGACGCACGTACATATAAGCCTTTCATTGCTCATCGAGTGGGTGAGATAATAGAACTCACAGATGTGAAAGAGTGGCGGTGGGTCCCAACCGGTCTTAACCCTGCTGATGATGCGACCCGTCTAGGTCGTGGTCCAATCACACCAGAATCTCGTTGGTTTAAGGGGCCTGATTTTTTACTAGCTCCAGAAACTGAATGGCCTATTATCGCACCTGGTACTTCTTATAACACGACCGTACTCGAAACTCAGACCATGAGATCAATTCATGAGGTTGCAACTCATATCATCATTAACCCATCATTCGATCAACCACTCTCAGCGGATTCACGACGTTTCAGTTCGTGGTCTCGCTTAATCAGAGCCACAGCATACGCTCATAAATATCTATCATTGCTGCGACTACATTCACTACGAAAGAAAGGTATCTATGTTAATTTCAGCCATAAAGTTCCCAATCTCATTTTCACGTTTCATTTAGCATCAACACCAACTCCAAACGTTAAACATAATCACGGCCTTCTGCCCACGATGCTAATCTTAGATGATTTACAGTTAGCGACGACACACGTTCTACGTAAAAGTCAGTTAGACTCTTTTTCTCAGAAGATCAACTCCATTCGAAATCAACTACTCGTATCAAGTCATAGTAGATTAGCTAAATTACCGGCTACGCTTGATGATGAGAAAGTTCTACGTCTGTCAACTAGAATTGTTGAAGCCGTCGACGTTAACGAAGAGGTGAAAAAGCCCGCCCTGCTCGATGGTAAACATCCTACTGTCCGACTTCTCGTCCTCAACTATCATCAACGGTCGGCCCATGCAAACACCGAATTGGTTGTGAACGAGCTCCGTCAGAGAGATTTTGGATTCTGAGCCTCAGAAACACTATAAGAACAGTAGCCTTTAACTGTCAATTTTGTAAAATTCGTCGAAGCATCACCTACCAACCGCCCATGGGAAATCTCCCAGCTACCAGGCTAACCCATCACTGCAGACCCTTTTCGTTCGTGGGCTTGGACTACTTCGGTCCCACAACCGTGACCGTCGGACGAAGATCTGAAAAACGGTGGGTGGCATTGTATACCTGCTTAACCGTTCGAGCTGTCCACCTTGAAATCGTACGCTCACTATCATCCGATGCTGCGATAATGGCTCTTAGAAGATTTATAGCTCGTCGTGGTACTCCAACTGAAATCCACTCCGACAATGGCACGTCGTACGTTGGCGCTAATAGAGAATTAAAAACGCTTTATGCTCAAGCTGTACCTGACTTTGCTGCTAATGAGATGATAAAATGGAAGTTTATTCCCCCATCAGCTCCTTTCATGGCAGGTTCCTTGGAAAGATTAGTCAGGTCAGTCAAGACAGCCTTAAAAGTAACCTTGGGGGGCTAATGTACGTACGCCGACAGAGGAAGTATTCTCCACACTTCTCTGCGAAGCCAAAGCTTTGGTGATTTCACGCCCTTTAACGCATATCTCATGTGATCCAGAATATCCGGAAGCACTCACTCCATCACACTTCATCTTAGGAAGCTCCTCCGGACGGCCTATCCCAGCAGAACTAAATGACAGAGACGACTGCAGCAGATCGGGATGGAAGCGGGCAGTGCGCATGGCCGACCGATTTTGGACAACATGGGTTTTGGAATAGCTGCCAACCCTGTCACCCAGGAGGACAACTGGACAGTCTCCTGCAATCACCCTCGGAGACCTGGTGGTAATCGCCGACGGAAAGTTGCCGCGAGGGTCCTGGCCCAAGGGACGTGTAGTTGCCACCTACCCAGGCAAAGATGGCGTGATACGGGTGGTAGATATAGCCACTCAGGCAGGCGTGCTCCATCGGCCTGTAAAGAAAGTGGTTCCTTTAGTTTAAAAAGAGGAGCATGTGCTTAACGCACCTTCTTCGTTTTTTACTACTGGTGTGTTTTTATTCTGTTTTTTATGGGCTTTTGTTTTCGGAGTTTGTCAATACATGGAATCCCTACCAGCGGCCTTTTCATTCATACAGTCCTTAAAATATCCACCTCCACAATTAATAAGGGGAGATCACTGAAAGGCTTTCGCCGACGACATGGTTATGATCTTCGACGGTGAGACAGGGTTGGAGGTTCAGGGACACGCCAATGCCGCCCTTGAGTATGTTCGGAACTAGAGCATCCGAAATAAGCTGAAGTTTGCGCCTCACAAAACTTGCGCGATGGTAATAACCAAGAAGTAAAAGTGCGTCCCAGTCCTGAGCATGGGCGGGGTCGGCATTGCCATGTCTAAGGAAATAAAAATACTGGAGCTCACCGTCGACCACCGGTTCACTTTTAACACCCCCGCCGCTAACTGTGCAGAAAAGCTGCAAATGCAGTTATTGAGAGCGGCCAGGGTGAACTGTGACCTGCACCCGGAGATCATACGGACACGTTCAGTCTAGGGTTCCGTAGTTTCCCGTACCTACGTCATAATAAGTGTCCCCACTTAAAAGTAAAAAAAATGAACTGAGTATTTGTTACATTGCGTTGAGATCTAAGTGCGGAATTCTAAAAACCCGGAATCCTAAAGGCCTACAAACGGACGGTGATAACTAAACAAAAAGTTATAGATTCCAACTATGTATTGTTTAGCTCATACCCGTTTCGATCCCAGCAACTCAGGAAAAAATTTAACAGCGCAAAGTAGCCAAAGGTACAACGCCATCGCTAGTAAATCGATTACTAATTCTACAAACTAGACGGGTTATGTATGTGGGATTTTTGGTGGTAATTTTAGATTGCATTAATAAATTTTAATAATTCTTTTTTATTTGAAAGAAAATACTTTCAGAATAATAAAATATTTAAACTAAGATAGCAAATATGCTTGGATATATGGTAAAGCACCTACCAACCTAGTTCAGAAATTGGATACCTAGTAAAACTTTTCAAAAATTATTCAACCTATCAAGCTTAAAATAATCTTCCTAGAAATTCTTTAAAATTCGTTCTACGTTTGTGAAGGTTCAAAAGTTAGAGGGGAGGCGCATTTTTACTTTTGGTGTCTAAGTATATAATATATATGTTAAAATATATATTATATATGTTTCTTTACTAATTATTCTGACTTTATGTTTGTAATGTCTTTTTGTTTTTGTATAAGTTATTGAAATGAAATGAAATGAAATCGTTTATTAAGCAAATAGGATCACCGATCACTTTTACACGTCATATATATATTTTTTTTTAACTAGATGAAGCCGGCATTTCCTAACTGACTACCTCTGAGAAGAAATAGCCGAAACAAACTCAGGGATCATCGTCTTTTTTCAAGTCCAGACATTAAAAATGAGAATTTTTACAATAATTTATCTTATAATTACGCATATTGCTAATAACAATGCTTATCAGAGCGAACAGCTCAGTCCCAAGCTTTTTTGTCTTCTAAATAATCTGTGATTTTATAATACCCCTTTTTGCAAAGTTTGGCCTTTATATACTTTTTAAATCGTTTAATGGGTAAGTTTCGAATGTCCATGGGAAGCTTGTTGTAAAAGTGTATACATTGACCCATGAATGAGTTGCCTACTCTGTGGAGACGAGTGTGATGTACAGCAAGATTGTGTTTGTTCCTGGTATTTATATTATGAATATCGCTTATTTTCTTAAAATCCGATATATTTTTATGTACGTACATAAGATTTTCAAATATATACTGTGAAGCTACAGTCAGAATGTCCACCTCTCTGAATTTTTCTCTAAGAGAATCTCTAGGACCAAGGTTGTAAATGGCTCGAACAGCCCTTTTCTGTAAAACAAAGATGGTATTGATGTCCGCACAAGTTCCCCAGAGAAGAATCCCATAAGTCATTAGACTATGAAAATAACTAAAATAAACAATTCTGGCTGTATCCACATCAGTTATCTGTCTAATTTTCTTAACAGCAAAGGCGGCGGAACTGAGTCTACCCGACAGCTTCTCAACGTGAGGACCCCATTGCAACTTGGCGTCAATAGTCAATCCAAGAAAAACTGTCGACTCGACAGGGATCAACTCTACTCCATTCAGTTGAACATTGGTACTTAGCTGCCTGACATTTGGCGTAGAAAATTTAATGACTTTAGTTTTTTTTTCATTTAAAAGAAGGTTATTTACATTAAACCAATGGACAACTTTAGAAAGTGCATTGTTAACTTCGTCAAAATTGGCTAGCTGACGCTTGACTTTAAAAATAAGAGAAGTGTCATCCGCGAACAATACAATGTTGTGATTATCCCTCACGTGATGAGGTAAGTCATTAATATAGATTAAAAACAAGAATGGACCTAGAATTGAGCCCTGTGGAACGCCCACGGTGACCACAGATCCTGCAGATCTCTTGCCATTAACATCAACCCTCTGAATTCGATTATTCAGATAAGAAGTCAGAAGGTCGAGAGCTCTGTCCCTTAAACCATAATGGTACAATTTCCTAATAAGAGTATCATGATGTACGCAATCAAAGGCCTTGGACAAATCACAAAAAATACCAAGAGCATCTTGCGATTCCTCCCAGGCCCCAAATATGTTCTTTAGCAACGCCACGGCCGCATCTGTAGTTGAACGACCCTTTGTAAAACCAAATTGTTTCACGTGCAATAAATTATGTAAGTTAAAATGCCTTAACAACTGTTTCAAAATTAACTTTTCAAAAATTTTGCTCAAAGTTGGTAATATCGAGATTGGCCGAAAATTCGTGGGATCAGTTGAACTACCAGATTTGAACAGTGGAATTACTTTGCTAAGTTTCATCAAATCAGGAAATATACCAGATGTGACACAAGAATTAAAAACAATTGCCAAGAAAGGTGCGATAACATCTATTATCGAAGCTACAGTGTATACTGACAAACCCCAATGATCAGCAGTTTTTTTTACATCAAGATCCTTAAAAGATTCTATAATATCTTTAGCAGTCACAAACGCAAATTCAAAGCGCTTCTATGCTTCTATATATTATTCTTACTGATAGCACTGAATTGGAATGCTCTGTAATAGTGCTATATTTGTATGTTTCTAAATAAATAAAAATCAAATGAAAATATTATTTTACGAAACCCTTATTCATTTTTAATAAATACCTATCCAACAATATATCACACGTTAGCGTGGAAATGAAAAAGTTGTCACTCCACTATACCCTATGTGTATGAGGGGTAGGTACCAGTGGCGAAGGGTCCATACAAGCCGATTCCTACCGGGTTACCTTTCAAAAATCAGTTCCATATTCATACAAAAGTATTTACATTCTATTTCATTAACAAAGTATTATTAATCAAATGCCGGCGCGATTTACAATAGCAATCGTAATTTTTAGCAATACCCTAAGTATCACATTTCATTTTATAGTCGTAAATTAATCAGCGCTTCAATTTTTCGTACATTTACATTGAAGGAACCCGACGAATTTCAGCTTACCTCGGTCAACGTTTTACTATGAGGCGAAAAGAGACAGAGCGTGTCAGACCATCTCTTTCTAATGCTCGCTAACCGTCGGTAAAACTTGATAAATATAGGCTAATGCCAAGCGGCTTGTAGTTCTCTCCTGGCCTCTATTAGAAAGATACAAATAAACCACGCCACTACAAGAAAGGAAACACGACAAAATTTCAAAACAAGACGCATTGCATTAGAATATAAATAACGTTGTGATTGTGTATAATTTGCTTTATTTTTGCTTAATATTTTTGTTGGTTTTGGATCGGTGTTTGTGTGGTTCGGTTTTTAACACTTTATTATTTTTGTAATTTTTTATTTTATTTTTTCTTGACTCTTATTCCCTAACAATAGGTACTTAACTTAGTACTTACTAACAAGCATGCATGTGTGGTATGGAGATGCACGTCATATCATACTTGAAAGACACTGTTATCAAATCATCAGTCCTTTTTTGTATGGTGAAGGTGGGGCTTTTGATATTATTCTTATCTGAAGACCTCCTCCAAGATATCCTGCAGTAGGTAAGTGTATAAGTGTTTATTTTTTTGGACCGGCTTCCCTTTGTCAAAATTTCACCCTTCGCCACTGGTAGGTACCATACATTTTTTCCCACTTTATATTTTGGCACTTTGTCGGCGTGTTTATATACATATTTGTACCAAATTCCAGTTCTCTAATGCTAACTGTCACTGAGATTAACCGCAAGCGGACAGACAAACAGACAGACGGACTTGGCGAAACTGTAAGGGTTCCTAGTTGACTACGGAACCCTAAAAACACTAAAAACTCATTTAGCTTTTACTAATAGTGAGCCAATAAAATAAACGAAGGTGACTATAATATACCAAGTTATACCTAGGTACAGCGGCAATGCTCAGTACCTCCGTACGGCACAGTTGGCGAGCCTCCAGCGCTTCCACCGCCCACTCACGGCTCGCACGCCGCTCATCATCTCGCGCGCTAACTTTACCTATTAATATATTCGTTAATACGCTCACCAACATTAACCCACCTATAAAACTCTATTACTACCTATTTCCATGATCGTTTCAAACATGCCTATTGACTACTCTAAACAAAACAAGTCACAATAAACTTGAAAACGTTTCTGACACGAATAGAACGGCTTACCTAATATAACTTTTTATATGTCACCGTGACCGTAAATTTTATACGTAATGGAGGTAGCTCGATGAATAACAACTACGCTATAAAAAAAACTAAAATATTTTTTTTTTTTATTTAAATTTTATTCTTTGCCTTTGCAAAGAATAAAAGTAAGTTGTTAAAATTATACTAGAGTATGATTTTAACAACCTCAAGCAACTACTCAAGGTACTTATCTTATTTCTCTATTAAAATTAAAAAACTTCCATGTGAGGTTACACATCATGTGACCTACATTCAGTGCACATCTATTAAAACAAAGAGCCTTAAACCTTAGCGTACCTTAGCATAGTTATACCTTAGCTCTACCATTAAGTTAATACTAATGCTTAAGATTTTACTTTCACATTGAAATCTCAGTTGCGTATTGCTTTAGCCCTATAATGAAATGAAATGAAATCGTTTATTAAGCAAGTTGGATCACCGATCACTTTTACACGTCAAATTTTTTTTTTATTTTTTTTTAACTGGATGAAGCCGGCATTTCCTAACTGACTACCTCTGAGAAGAAATAGCCGAAACAAACTCAGGGATCATCGTCTTTTTTAAAGTCCAGACATTAAAAATGAAAATGTTTACAATAATTTACGTTATAATTACGCATATTGCTTAATAACAATGCTTAACAGAGCGAGCAGCTCAGTCCCAAGCCTCTCTATCCTCTAAATAATCTGAGATTTTATAATACCCCTTTTTGCAAAGTTTGGCCTTTATATAGGTTTTATATCGTTTAATGGGCAAGTTTCGAATGTCCATGGGAAGCTTGTTGTAAAAGTGTATACATTGACCCATGAACGAGTTGCCTACCTACTCTGTGGAGACGAGTGTGATGTACAGCAAGATTGTGTTTGTTCCTGGTATTTATATTATGAATATCGCTTATTTTCTTAAAATTAGATATATTTTTATGTACATACATAAGATTTTCAAATATAGGTATATTGCGAAGCTACAGTCAGAATATTCACCTCTCTGAATTTTTCTCTAAGAGAATCTCTAGGACCAAGGTTGTAAATGGCTCGAACAGCCCTTGGCTCGAACAGTGTCTGAGGCGGAGAACCTGTACATTGATATACAGGGCCTGACTGCCGAGGACCAGTCGCCGTTGGTGCAGTGTTCTCGGTGTCTGGGGTACAGCCACGGCCGCAGATTCTGCAAGCAGAAGGTGGACCTTTGCGCCCACTGCGGGGGGGAGCACGACCGTGCGAAGTGCCCCTCCCGCGTGGACGGGAAGGCCCCAGTCTGCGTGAACTGCGACCGGGCCGGACTGCAGACGGCGGGACATAATGCGTTCGACGGCGGCTGTCCGTTAAGGCAGAAGTGGGACGGTATCGCGCGCTCCTCCATAAACTATTGCTGAGGGCCCCGCAGTGGATAGTGAATGCAAGGATCGCTTTGTAGCATTACAGGCCAACCTCCAGCGCGGCCGCCTTGCGACTCAGGAGTTAGTCATGTCCGCCCATGGGGGTGGTGTCGGTGTCGCCCTGGTCCAGGAGCCTTACGTTGGCGCGGAGGGGCGGGTCGGTAGCTTCCGTGGCGTTAGGGTGGTGCAGAGGGAGTCTGCTAGGACCAAACCCGTCAAGGCGGCAGTCATGGTGTTCCGGGATGACTTGGAGGTTCTTGTGAACCCTCTAATCATCACCGAGAATATCGTGGCTGTCGTTTTAAAGGCGGGCGATTGGACCGTGGCGGCTGTCTCTGTATACCTTGAGGGCACGGAGGATATCGAGCCGTACCTTCTGCAGATACGTGACTTCATGGGCCGGGTCGGCACGGGCAGGATCCTCATGGGAGGGGACTGGAATGCATGGAGTCCGTGGTGGGGAAGCGTCGAGGAGGACTCTCGGGGGGAGTCCCTGAGGGGGTTCTTTGATGATATGGAGCTACACGTATTGAACGAAGGAGTCGTCCCCACCTTCGATACGGTCCGTGGGGGCAGGCGGTACACGAGTCATGTCGATGTTACCGTCTGCACCCAGGGGCTGTTGAGAAGCGTCCTTGAGTGGAAAGTGGACGACTCCGTGACAAGTTCTGATCATCGAGCGATACGTGTGGTTCTGGGTCTCAAGGTGCCCCCCGGGGGTAACACCCGGTGGACGAGTCGGCGCTTCAACACCCGGAAGGCTGATTGGGGTCGTTTCACCGAGGAAATGCGGAGTGGGGTGACCGCCCGGGGCCTCACCCTGGAGCGAGTCACCAACGTCCGCAACAAGGCTGAGTTGGAGGGGGCGGTCGCGGACTTTATAGAGTCCGTGACCGAAGCGTGTGGGAGGGCTATCCCCCCACACAAACCGCCCCGACCAAAGAGCGGCTTTCCTTGGTGGAACGACGAGCTTGAAAGGCTGCGGCGCGACGTGAACACAAAGCGGCGCAGGATCCGCTGTGCCGCGCCGCGTCGCAGGCAGTATGTTGTGGACGACTACCTGAGTGCCAAGGCGGAGTACGAGCGGAGGGCGGTCAACGCCCAGACTGCGTGCTGGAAGCAGTTTTGCTCGATGCAAGAAAGGGAGTCTATGTGGGACGGTATCTTTCGGGTGCTGAGAAGGGCGTCAGGTCGTCCCGAGGACCAGCTACTCGTGGAGGGTGGAGTTGTGCAGAGCCCGGATCAATCGGTCGCGCTGCTGGCCAGAACATTCTTCGCCGATGATGACGTGTCTGTGGACTCTGAGGTCCACACCGTCATCAGAGGTCGGGCGGATCTGGTCAGCACGCGCCTACCGGGAGAGACCGACGACCCCCCGATTACCAGGGGGGAGTTGGTCCGGACTCTGCGCAGCTTCAACCCTAAGAAGGCACCGGGTCCGGATGGTTTTACGAGCGATATATGCTGCCGGGTAATTAACCAGGATATCCGCTGGCACTTCTTGCCCAAGTCCAATGCGCGGCAATACGGCTTCGTACCGCAGCGGAGCACGGAGGACGCGCTGTACGACCTGATACAACACGTCAGAGGCATCCTCCACAAGAAGGAGATCGCCCTGATAGTCTCTCTTGACATCGAGGGGGCGTTCGACAACGCATGGTGGCCTGCTATAAAGTGCAGAATGATAGAGAAAGGTATTCCCGTTAATCTTAGGCGTCTTGTCGAGGATTACTTCAGGGACCGGAGCGTAGTCGTGCGCTACGCGGGGAAGACGATGCGGAAGCCCCAGACCAAGGGCTGTGTCCAAGGCTCCATCGGTGGGCCTCTCTTTTGGAACATGCTGCTGGACCCTCTACTGGACAACTCGGGAGAAGATCTCTGTGCAAAGAACCTTTGCTACCGTCCAAAGGGGCTTTGCACAGAAAATCGCCAAGTCACATCGTACGGTGTCGCTCAATGCAGCACGCTGTCGGGTCTCCTCCCGCTCGATCTTCGAGTGTTGGAGGTCGCCCGGCTGTTTGAGTGCAAACGGGGACGTCCGATTGCTGAGCTGGAATCCCGCGAACTGGAGGAGCGTAGGGCCTTCACGGAGGCTCCTCACCCCGCCAGTGAGCCAGATGTTGATTACCAGTGTCTGGAGAATATGCTCCCCGAAACTGTGGCTCAGCTACAGCTCCCCGCTCATCTGATTTACACAGACGGTAGTAAATCGGATGAAGGGGTCGGGGCGGCATATTCATACTGGCGGGATGGGTCCGAGATTCGGACCAAGCGAATGAGGTTGGAGCCAATGTGTACCGTCTTTCAGGCGGAGCTGCTCGCGATAGCCAGGGCTACGGACCTGGTTGTCCTGAGAGGCTTCGACTGCGCGGCGGTGCTCAGCGACTCTCGATCCTCGCTCGACTTGATCCGGAACCCGGAAACGCACCACCCCCTTGCTACCCATATTCGTAAGAATATCAGGAAGCAAGAGGGGAGTGGTAAAGTCCTCCGGTTCTTTTGGGTGAAAGCTCATGTCGGGATCCCCGGCAATGAGCGCGCCGACGAATTGGCTAGGCAGGCGGCGGCCCAGTCCAGGGTCGCCCCAGCGTATGACAGGTGTCCAGTCTCTTACGTCAAGAGACGTTTGAGAGAGGGCACAGTAGCTGTCTGGAATGGGAGGTACACCGGCGGGGCCACGGCTGGGGTCACGCGAATGTTCTTCCCCGACGTGGTGCGCGCGCGCAAGGTCCGGAAGTGCCTCGACAGGACGTCTATCTGGGCGCAGATCCTGACGGGTCACGGCGGCTTCGCCGCGTACCTGCACAAGTTCAAGCTGAAGAGTAGTCCAGCCTGTGTGTGTGACACACAGGCGTCCGAGACGATACAGCACATATTATTAGAATGCCCGAGGCACGACCGCGATAGGTACGACCTGGAAGTAAGTACTGGCAAAAAATTGACCGAGTCATCAATAGCCGACCTTATGGCGGACAAACACTCCAGGCCGTACCTGGAGCGGTTTTGCCTCAAAGTGGCCAAAATGTGTATTGAGAGGAATCGGACATGGGCAGCACAGCCAAGCGCTGTGCCGTCGGCAGGAATGTAATAGAAATTATGCCAATAGAAGTATCGTAATAACATATAACAATAGTTTAAGCTAGATTATAATAAATAGTAAAATGATATAAAAAGACGAAAAGAAAAAAAATGACAAAAGAAAATAGCAAAAGAAATAGACATGGGAAAGAAATAACCCAGAAAAGAAAAGACGAAGCCGCAAAAAAGTATAGCGGTATAAGAAAAGATAAAAGTAAAATGGCAAAAAAGAATTCTTGCCATGCAAGAAGCGATAGACGGCACAATATTAAAAAAAAATAAAAAAAAAAAAATAAAACCAATGGACAACTTTCGAAAGTGCATTGTTAACTTCGTCAAAATTTGCTAGCTGACGCTTGACTTTAAAAATAAGAGAAGTGTCATCCGCGAACAATACTATGTTGTGATTATCCCTCATGTGATGAGGTAAGTCATTAATATAAATTAAAAACAAGAAAGGACCTAGAATTGAGCCCTGCGGAACGCCCATGGTGACCTCAGATCCTGCAGATTTGTTGCCATTAACATCAACCCTCTGAATTCGATTATTCAGATAAGAAGTCAGAAGGTCGAGAGCTCTGTCCCTTAAACCATAATGGTACAGTTTCCTAATAAGAGTATCATGATGTACGCAATCAAAGGCCTTGGACAAATCACAAAAAATACCAAAAGCATCTTGCGATTCCTCCCAGGCCCCAAATATGTTCTTTAGCAACGCCACGCCCGCATCGGTAGTTGAACGACCCTTTGTAAAACCAAATTGTTTCACGTGCAATAAATTATATAAGTTGAAGTGTCTCAACAACTGTTTCAAAATTAATTTTTCAAAAATTTTGCTCAAAGTTGGTAATATAGAAATTGGCCGAAAATTCGTGGGATCAGTTGTACTACCAGATTTGAACAGTGGAATTACTTTGCTAAGTTTCATCAAATCAGGAAATATACCAGATGTGACACAAGAATTAAAAACAATTGCTAAGAAAGGTGCGATAACATCTATTATTGAAGCTACAGTATATACTGACAAACCCCAATGATCGGCAGTTTTTTTTACATCAAGATCCTTAAAAGATTCTATAATGTCTTTAGCAGTCGCAAACGTAAATTCAAAGTGTTTGTCACATTCTGGAACACATTCTTTTAGTATGGCGTAGGCAGAAGTGGAGGAAGAAGACAAAGTTTTTGTTGTTATTATTGGAATACTAGTAAAAAAATTCTCAAACTCAGTTGCTACCTCCAAGTCCGCCTTTATATCTTCATCGTTAATTTTAAGATGGAAATCGCGATTTTGTACTTTGGTTCTTCCAGTTTCAGAATTTATAATTTGCCAAGTTGTTTTGATTTTATTTCTAGAAGATTTTATTTTATTTTTAATGTGTATGGCTTTTGCTGAGGAACAGGCTCTCTTAAAAGTTTTTGAATATATTTTTAACGAATTCTTGAAAAGCTACATCATGGTCATATGTTTTTTCCTGATACAATTCATACATTTTTTCCCTGCTTTTATAAATACCTGGGGTTGCCCAGTCACTAAATATAATGCGGTCGCTAACAGGCAATGTTTTTTTTGTGAAAACTTTCATAAATTCACAATTAATCAAGTTAAATAGTATACTATATGCATGATCCGGGTTGGTGTGATGAGGCAAGCCCGGTAGCTTTTCAATTAAATAGTATAGTACAATAAACAGCTCTGAAATATATGTACATCCAGTTCAAGTGAGGACTCACCCATGTCGTACTATTACACGATACACCACCCTTCCCTCAAATCATCCCGAGTGTCAAAATAAAAGGTCGCAGCAGCAATTGGCAAGTGGCATCATAATTACTGCGGGGAGACAAGCGGCGCGGGCGCGGCCGGAAACCTGCCGCAATAAAGGTTCGCATCGGCGCATTGTTTTTATTGCGCCGGAAGTGAGTCGCGCCAGCGCGCCGCACCACGGCATACGCGACAATATAAGGGCAATCGGCAACCAGTTGCCACAAGCGTGACTATTTTCTTACAGAAACACAAAATAAAGGTTTTGAATGTCAAAATGTACCTACTAATTGATACCAACTAGTCTTTCAATACACATTTGATGTTCGAAAAGTCATCTTTTTTTATTTTTTGGATTTTTTTATTTATTTGTAATGTACCTACTTTTTTATTATCTGTTTTTAAAAAGATAACTGGTCGTCTATTGATGGCAAAGAGCTAGGTACTTTGGTTCGAACATGTAACTTTTAATCATTATAGGTGTTTTAATTACCTCAGAATGATAGAAAATGCTTAATTAAGTATGTAAACATATTCGACAACCATCGCACAACAATTGCTAAAACCTTTCCCACAGTACGGCGTCGCGGACATGTAACGCGTTCCTTGTAATTGCGTTCCACGTTGGGTGCTTTCGAGAAAAACTGGCAGTTAGGCGTCTGTACGACCAGAGGGCGGGATTCGTCCTCAGTGCAGGCGGCCTCCTGGCACCGGGAGCGTTGCGAATGGCTGCAATCCACGTACCGACAGAAAGCGGGAGTCACCTCACTTCTTCAGTGCGGGCGGCCTCGTGGCACCCGGAGCGTTGCGAACGGCTGTCACCCACGTGCCAACAGCCGTCTTTACTGGCGCAAATACAAATACCGGTTTTGAGGTTAAAAAATGCATGAAATATATTTTTTTCGACTGTATAAGTTAGGGCAAAAATCATCTAGAACATTATTCATATTCTGTGTGTACCTATGGTTATGGTTTTGCCTTTGGTTTGTTTACATTGTCTGCACATAGATTTAAGTAGTCTTGATTTAAGTTCCACAGATATGTATAAATGTTTTCTTTTCTCTATGTAAGTTTTTTTGTGAAATAAACGTATTATTTATTTATTTGTCGGAGACAGAGACGGCAGAGCGGTAGGGCCGACAGCATCTTGGTGTGGTGGTACAGGTTCCATTTCGTAGGTGACTTTTGAATTGAAGCACGACGTGTAGATATACCCTCCAATCTTCATAATAACAATTTGAATAGGCAAACCGACACTTTCGGTTCGGAGATGTGCCTTGGTCCGCGTCTCGATGCAAAGTGACCGTTCGATGAACCCCACTTTCCAAAGCGACTTTGTCCATGTGACGCCATCATAAAATAACGTCACAAGCGTTCGCCCCTCTACTACGTAAATCAAATCAGCAACTTCTATTAAAATTATATCGACGATCTCCGACACGGCCAGCCTGACGATTTGCACGTCCTCGTGCATCATCATCATCATCATCATCATCCCCGCGCCAATCCAAGTCGCATCCGAAGCTCCCTCAGCCCCGGAGTTCGGGATCCGCTTCACCAGGCCAACCGCCGATCCCAGGCAAACTTCGATATTTCCCTTTGCACATCCTCGTGCATGTCTGTAACAAAATAAAAAAAAAACACAGAACACCGACTTTGAAGCATTTTTGAGAACTCGGCCAACCTGACCGTCACACGTCACGTTTAATTACAATGACTAGGTATTAGAAAACCAAACAAACTTAATTATTTTAACAACTTAAACGCAAAAGCTTCCTTCAAGCCTCATAATTATCAAAATTCAAAAGAAAACAAAAGGTTCCTCCAAGTCTCATAATTATCAAATCATAATCATAATTATCAAAAAGAAAACACATCATCGCCCAGCTACCACAGTAGCTAGTGACAACTCGTTATTGACCTGACCATATCGTCATCACCTCATGTGATACGACCAACTCAAGAGTCCGCAACTCCCAGGTCAATACACGACTGTACAACTAATAGTCTCCTTTGAGATCCTGGTCCCCACCACACCACCATCTGCCCATCGTGCCCTGAACAACTCCTCACTGAGCTTCAGTCACGACTACAGACTAGTGCATGCAGTGCGACCATATCTACCAGAGTCCCCGCCACACCACTAGCTGCCCATCGCCCCCTGAACAACCCCTCACTGGGTTGCAGTTACGACTACAGACTAGTGCGTGCAGTGCGACCACATAGCCATGATACGTATTTCATTTGCTGGCGGAGGCACCCTCCTCACCATCTTCTACATTATGAAAACCTAACTCAGCAGACCTTACTTGGAAAAATCTTTCGTACCTATGCGATCGTGGGGTACTTATAAGTTCTGTTTCCAATCAACGATTTCACTAGGTAACGATCGCCATTATCGCCATCAAACAACTCACCATTATTAAATTTCATTACTTTAGCACATTTCTATCAAATTAACATTTTTCGTAAATAGCACTCATTTCCATCAAATTAACATTTTTCGTAAATAGCACTCATTTATATGTCCGTTACCGCATGCTCTCTTGTCTTGTTGTAGTTGTTCTGGTTCAGTATCATTCAATGTTAGGAGATTTTATGATCTAACCACACGTCTTATCAGAAGCTCAAGTGAGCTCGTAACTATAGGCCACAGTGAACTTTAGTTTTCAAAGACAAACCAGACTTGACCATGGAGTTTCTTGCACGTTCTTCGCAATAGAGATCTACGCTTTGAAACATGCAATTTAGCTTCACTTTTCTTGGACTGACCGACATTGACTATTCAAAAGCACCACCGGATGGTTAATTTGAATTAAACAATTTTGTTTTTGATTTTAGAAATCATATTTTTAAAACCCTGATTTAAAATTTCTCCATTATTACAAACAATAATCGGGTAGTACAAGAAATAAAATTTGCAAAAGTAACTCTTATTATCATGTCGCACAGAAATGGTTCAGTACACAACGCTGGTACTACCCATACCCTGTATACGTACTATCGCGTGTGTACGTATACCAATGAAATTACAGATTGACAAGAGAACATTCGGCCACGGAATCAAAATAAAAATAATATGACTCACCGGATTGTGGCAATTTCTCGCAAACACCTGCCACTTGGCAGTTTTCAACCGTTGCACACCAGGAATCTGGGAGCTCTCATAAAGCCCCATTACGTTACCACTAACGTTTTGGGTATTTCGACATCTTCTCATCGCCTGCAGAGTAGATGCTGTCCTGAAAACTTCTCATCGCCTGCAGAGGCTCAAGTCTTAAAACCTTGGGCGTTCCGCAAAGCGCACGCAGCTCCGGCTGCGCCGCAAGCAGCTCCAGCAGCGCCATACGCCATTGATGCGTTTCACCAAGCACGCACCTTTCGCGCTCCGCAAGCGCACCTTGCGTGCTCCGCAAGCGCACCTTGCACACTCCGTAAGCGCACCTTCCGCGCTCCGCAAGCACACCTTGCATGTTCCGCAAGCGCACATCCCTCGCCAAGCAACAGACAGCACTGGCGCGCGCCAAGCATCAGCCAGCACTGTCGCGCGCCAAGCATCAGCCAGCACTGTCGCGCGCCAAGCATCAGCCAGCACTGTCGCGCGCCCAGCAACAGCCGGCACTGTCGCGACAGCGCCGCGTCCAGCCGCACGTGCACGCCTGCAGCGGACTCCTGCAGCGCACTCCTACAGCGCACTATCACGCGGAGTGATCTCTTCTGCGTCAGCAATTGAGTGCACCTCGTAACGTGACGTTCACTTCCAGCCTCACTGCCAGTACATCCGCCATTTACAGAAGGTCACACAAAGGAAATTAACAACTACCACACAAGTAATCACACAAGTACTATAAAAATATTGGCAGAAAGTGACCGTTATTCTGTTCCTTGATTTATAACAAGATTGTGAGCAGTGTAGTTCTTTATCCAACTTCTGATGTCGGAGACAGCGACGGCAGAGCGGTAGGGCCGACAGCATCTTGTTGTGGTGGTACAGGTTCCATTTCGTAGGTGACTTTTGAATTGAAGCACGACGTGTAGATATACCCTCCAATGTTCATAATAACAATTTGAATAGGCAAACCGACAGTTTCGGTTCGGAGATGTGCCTTGGTCCGCGTCTCGATGCAAAGTGACCGTTCGACGAACCCCACTTTCCAAAGCGACTTTGTCCATGTGACGCCATCACAAAATAACGTCACAAGCGTTCGCCCCTCTACTACGTAAATCAAATCAGCAACTTCTATTAAAATTATATCGACGATCTCCGACATATTTTTATTTGTCTATACCCAAGATAGTTGGGAAAAGCCTAGGATAGGATTGGATTTGCTCGTTATCGTATTAATTATATCACCTTTGGTCAAAGTTATCAAATCTCAACAGCTGTTATGTGCCTACAGTTCTGTAGACAGCAAGTTAATGTAATAATAAAACCAATATTATATGGCTTATTGTACTGAAACTCCTTCAGATATGTTAGGTCAGCTAACGGTAAACCCGATGTTATTGAATTCTTAACACCGATGCCATCAACTGTCAATCTACAAACGATTAATCATAAAAAAATATAATGGTTGGGACTTCCGGTTTATTTATTATCTTTTCATAATAAGTTTATAAATACCTATTCGTATCTCTGAAACTGCCATTCTAAGTCTTAAGCACACCGTCCAGTACTATACACAGAGGGGTACACCGGCATGTTCCCTCGACCTGTCAAAAGCCTTTGACCTGGTATCTTATGACGTGCTATGGGAAAAGCTTAAGAAAACGGAAGTACATACGCAGCTGCAACGTCTCTTTCGCTATTGGTATGCTAATCAGACAAATCATGTTAGATGGGCATGTACCCTGTCTGAAATATACAGGTTGGAGTGTGGGACGAGACAAGGTGGGTTGACTTCTCCCAAGCTCTTTAACCTGTATATAAACGAGTTGTTGGTTGAGCTCAGCAGCACGCGTATTGGCTGCTCGCTTGATAATATCAGTTATGCTGACGACATAGTGAAGAAAGAAAGAAAGAAAGAAAATACATTTATTCAGCACAGACTCGACACACAATACAATACATTTAGCACAAACACACATCGGGTAGCAACAAAAAAAAAAATATATTAAAAAACCAAATAATAAAATAAAATAAAAAACCCAAATAAAAAGTAAAAAAAAAAAAAAAAAAACCTTAAACCCTTGTGTAAAAAATAGCAGCAAAGTGTGCCTCGTGACTGCACCAAAAAGGTCCAGTTCAGCAAAAATGCCAGACAAGTAGTGCCTGACGCTGGTTTTCAACTGAACCTGATGTGTGGTGACAGATGTAAAACAGTTTTAGACAACAGCATAACGTGTGTACTCATACTTAAATAAAAATAAATACGTGTTACATAAATATAAATGATTACGTGTATGTACAAAAATAATGTAAGATTGATTAATATTGTTAAAAACTAATAATAAATAAACTAATAAAAGAAATACTGACAAACATAAGTAATGATAGACTTTCTTTTTCACAAATTCTTTGAACAACTTAGACATGTACCTATAGGTACATATAATTATGAACACAAATTAAAAAAATCATTAAATCCAATGATATAACATCAACGCAAATAAATGACGTAAAAAAACGAAAAAAAAAAAAAAAAAAAGAAATTAAATGTAAAATAAATTAAAATAATAATAACAAATGGAATGGAAAAAAAATATATATATATATATAATTATTATATAATTGAGACATTTAGTGCGACCATGTCTAACTTCCTTTGAGCTTCTGTAAGGTACTGCCGTAAGCGTTGTCTAAAGACGACTATGGTGTTAATTGCTCTTATTGGTGGTGGTAGGTTATTCCAAATTTTAGAAGCTGCGTAACGGAAGCTACCTCTAAAAGCGGCTGAACCATGCGACTGGGTCGAGAGTTGTTGCGAACATTGCCTTCTTTCACATTCTCGTCTACTGGCAATCCAACTCAACTTGTCGTACAGGTAATGCGGTTTCTGGTGTTTAACTACACCAAACAAAAGGCACGCCAGATGTAGCTTGCGTCTCGATTTCATTTTCAATATGAAATGTTTGTTTAGAAATGGAGTCACGTGACTTTTGGGGGGTATTGTGTAACAAAACCGAGCGCATGCGTTCTGGACCCTCTGAATGAGCCGATCTGTGCGAGCCAACAGACGCGGGCCGTAGACTGTATCCACATAGTTCAACCTAGACAAAACCAAGGTTTCAACCAACCGCTCCCGTAGCGCCTCGGACAAGTAAGGCCTAATCTTGTACAGAACTTTCAGGCGGTAAAAACAGTTTCTGACCGAGTCGGCTACATGTTTTTCGAAACGGAGGTCTTTGTCCATGATAAGACCGAGATTCCGAGCCTCATAAACTCTCTCAATTGGTTCGCCCATTAGCTGCAAGTGAAACGTTGCGGGTAATTTAGCCAGCTGCTGCCTTGTGCCAAATACCATGTACTTTGTTTTCGTAGGGTTTAGTGTCAGGCAATTCTGCCTCGACCAGTCCGCGATTCTGCGAAGGTCTTCGTTTAGATCTTCAATGGCAGTATTGCATTCCTCTGGACTAAAAGAAATATACAATTGAACGTCATCAGCGTACATATGGTACTTACATTTCTGTAAGCACCGAATGATGTCTGCACAGTACAAAATAAATATTATTGGTCCCAGTATAGATCCCTGTGGAACTCCTCTGTCAATGGAAGCAAGAGTAGATGTAAGAGCAGAGCCGCCACCCAAACATAGTTTCACAAATTGTTTTCTATCACTAAGGTAGCTGCGGAACCATTGCTTAGCTCTGGGGTCAAATCCGTAGTAACTTAGCTTTGACAGCAATAACGGAATATTTATTGCATCAAATGCCCGGGAAAAATCTAGCAAGACCAGCAATGAGCACATACCCTTATCCTGGGCTGATAGAAGATTATCAGTCACATCCAGCAATGCAGTGGCAGTACTGCGCTGTTTCCTGAAACCAGACTGCAAGTCAGGCAACACGCTGTTCTGTTCCAGAAAAAGCGTTAACTGACGGCTGACAACTTTCTCCAGCACTTTAGATAGACACGGTAAAATGCTTATAGGACGAAGGTCCTTCACCTCAATTGGGTTATCATTCTTAGGTAGAGGCGCAACGGAAGCTATTTTCCATTGGTCAGGGAATGTTGAAGTTAGTATTGAGCAGTTTATAATATCTGTTACTGTTCTTAGTGAGTAAGGCAAAGTCATGTTCAGCATGTCAAGGGTAATGTTGTCATAACCTTCGGCGTTACTTTTAAGGTTGGATATTATCCGAGATATCTCGTTCTCTTCTACTGGATTGATTGTAAAAATTGCTTCACCATGTCTATGATTCTCGAAATAAGTCATAAGTGTACTACTTGCAACCGGGTTGCCGGGAACTATCAAAAAAGTATTATTTATTAAATTTGGTTCTGTAAGATGCGCCGGAAGATCTTGTCTCGGTTTATAGGGTACTAAAGTGGATTTCAGACTCTTCCACAGCAATTTAGGCATATTTATTTTATTATTTATATTATGCTTGAAAAAGGCAACTTTTTCATTGTACAGAGAACTTAAGACAAGGGATTTTAACTTTTTATAATATTCTTTCTTAGAATTAGATTTCGATTTTCTGAAACAACTTAATGCATCGTCCCGTAAACGCATCATGAGTTTAATTGTATCAGTAATCCACGGATGAGACTTTTCCTTGACAATACAAGTCTTGATTGGCGCGTGAACATCAAACAGGGAAATTATGTGGGAGTTAAATACATGCACCATGTCATTAACGTTGTCAAACGAGGATATGCTTTCAAGACATAAAAGCAACAAATCCGTTTTAAAATTATCCATACAAACATTTTTAAGCGGCCTAAATTTAATTAAATATGGTTTAAACTTGTCACGCTTTATGTGAAATTCCCCAACTATAATAGAATGACCGTTAAGTGAACCGAAAGATTCCACTGACACGCATCTTGCTCTTAGATCGGTACACAGGAGATCGATGAGAGTTTCACTAGAGGCCGTGAAATGAGTAGGAGAGTTCACCAATTGCGTAAGACTTAGGCAGTTCAGAAATTCAAAAGTTTTTTTTGTTTTTACACAATTTGTGTCTAACAAGTTAACATTAAAATCGC
Organism: Sesamia inferens; assembly: GCA_037179545.1. Lineage (NCBI taxonomy): Eukaryota > Metazoa > Arthropoda > Insecta > Lepidoptera > Noctuidae > Sesamia > Sesamia inferens. The sequence continues at coordinate 33,512,006 of CM073927.1, forward strand.
CTAGTAAAATAAAATGATCACAATTTCCCAATGAACTAAGTGAATCCGTTACAGCATCCAGGAAAAGAACAAGGTCAAGCCAAGGCGGCCGGTACGCTGTACCTATAGCTATTCTTTTACCGTTCACTGATAGCGTTAGCCACATCTGTTCGACCGATTCGAACCTGGGATCGACAGCGCCAGTCCATGTTCGCGCGTTCAGTCCCCGCCGCAGATAAAAGCCAACTCCCCCACCACGACCCGACCTCACACTCGCTGGCCGCGGCGCGTGACGCAGACGATACCCCGGCACCACCGGAGCGCGCCCCGCCTCGCCCGGACGCAGCCAAGTTTCGTTAATGGCCATAATGTCAAAACAATACCTGTCGATTGCACCAATAAGATTATCATGACCTGTTCCCAATGATCCAGCATTTAGGAAACCAACTTTTAGAAACTTTTCCCCCTTAGTCATCATTTCAACAATATGAAATAATTAAGTCATCTACCAATATCAATATCAGAACAGCACATTTGACCTTACTTAATACGAATCCGTATAAGATTATTTGCCTTAGTTCAATTGTGAATAAATAAATATTGTATAATATAATGTATGTATTAAAATAAAAATGTAACATTGTGATTGTGTTTATAAATAATGAGTTTGCTAAGTGAAACAGTATTTTTGCATAGAATGTATATAGATAAGCATTACGTGTTGAGTTATAAAACTGGTTTACGTACAGTTCACTGAGGTACACCGGGAGCCACATAACTACTGATATAAAAAAAAGATAAAATAAAAAAGTAAGCAGGTAGTAAAAACATAAACCTAATATTACATTTGAAAGACAAGTACTATAAATAATTACACTTACTTTAAAAATAAACACCATTGCAGGAAAGAGATTACAAGAAAGTATGATAAAACATAACAACATAACATACAAAAAGTTAATTTTATGGTACTCGGGCTGGACCAAAGATGCGCTGTATGTCAGCCTCGCAGCGGATTTGGCAAATGGCGTCTCCGGTTTTGTACCGGGCGAGAATACGGCCTCGTTTCGACCACACAAACTGCCATCCCAGGCGACTGCCGGCTTCACGAGCGCTCCGAAACAACTCACGATTTACCTTCGTGAGGCGCTCATTCACATAAAAGCGCGTCGCAGAGCCCGGCAAGTCGAGGTCAGCAGTAGACATCCCCCGACGCACTCGTGCACCCTCCAACAGCTCATCACGCAGATCACGGCGTGCGAGGCGCACGACAAGAAAGCGGGGGCGGGTCTCCACTGGCCCCGTTGCCTGCGTCGCGTTTATGCGCCTACCTCCAACACGCTCGGCGCTCACTATATCGCGCGCTTTGATTTTGACTCCAATCTTCGATGCGACCAACATCACCGTGTGGATTGGGTTTTCACCACTAGCCTCGGGTAAGTTAGAGATCTGGATATCGTTAGCAAGCAGTTCCTGATCCCGGTCATTGATATCGCTTCGCAGCTGTGATATCAATTTGTCCACGTCGGTCGACACTTGGGGTTGAATATTTTGTTGTTCTAATGAAGCCACTCTTTCCTCCAAATTACTTATCCTGTCATTAGTGGCATTTAAAGATGATCTAAGCTCCGAGAGATCGTCACGGAGCAGCTGGAATTCATTCCGTACAGTACTAAGGAATTCTTCTCTAAAAACGCGTAGCTCCGCTTTGAGGATGCTGTTTAGCTCCTGCGTGGTGTCTAGAGCTGTGCTATTGACGGGGCTGGTATCCGTGTCCATTAGGTTTACAAGGCTTTCCTCGTGAGGCGCTGGTGGACGTGCTCTTACCGGCGTTTCAGCCTGGTTGTCCCTTACCAGGTTTTTATTGCACTCAGGACAGTGCCAAGGGGTTGTCAAATGGCCGGTACCCTGCAGACCCACACACGCTCGGTGGTACCAAGCCCTACATTTTGAGCAGCTTGCAGCCTCTGTCGATGACAGAAATTTGCCACAGGCACCGCACTTAGCCATAGTAAACTTGCTTCTAAGGTGTTGATAAGCTGATACAGGGATAGGGCAACAGATGGCGCTGTTTTTAAAAAAACGCTTATGGCGCTTTCTTCGCGATAAGAATGGTGCGTATGGACACCATAGACAGCCCACAGTAACGGTGTAAAGGTGCACACACACTGTAGCTAGGTCACACCAGCAATCCTTTCACCAACAAAACACTGTTTATTTTCTTTCGAGTGTCAGGTACTTAAAAGATTTTTTTGGGAAGGATACAATGATTTTTAAGTTTATCCCATTTATCACTGCACATACACACTGGCGAATATTGTCATCTGTTAATTGCACTCAGGTGAAGATTTTTACACTAAACTTTGATAAACAAACTGGTATATTTTATTTATTTTGCGAGATGTATACAGAGAGCTTGTAACTGATTGACATCTGTCAAACCACCATAGTGCAGCTTAGTCCAGCTGTCGCGCGTCGGTGCGATGAGACAGATTTTTCAAGTTTGTGAAAGTTATGCAAAAAAATATGGTTTCATGTATAACTACACGAAAAGTGAGTATTTGGTTTTTAAGTCTTCGCCCGTCTTGTGTGCCCAAATTGAACCTCAATAATAATGAACTCAAACGGGTAAGTCATTTTAAATATTTGGGACACTATGTTACCGAAGATCTTGATGATCAAATTGGCATTAAAAGGCAGCGCGGGGTACTGGTGATTAAGAATAACATGTCGGCACGCAGGTTTACTAATCAAAGAGTATGTTAAAATTTCACTTTTTAAAGTGTACTTCCAAACTTTTTACACGAGCAGTTTGTGGTTTTGTTATATACAAAGATTATACTTGATACCTTGCGATTTCAATACAACAACAACAGCTTCAGGATGTTGCTGCCACAGAAACGGGGAGCCTTCCCCGTTTCTGTAGTGCATCTGGTATGTTTACGGAGGCTCGTGTTGATGGCTTTCATGCCATTATTTTATTTTTGATTTTTTTACGTAGAATGCAGGGCAACACCAATATTATTTTGAATGTCAGGCTGTTAAGATCGACTCTAAAATAATACAGAGTTTCATGCGGGTCCTAGTTAGTCAGTATGAGTGTCTGGCTGAGCTCGCAATTAAATAAATATAGTTTTACGTATAATAGGGACACACGCACACGCACACACACGCACGCACATATACTTGCATGTTAATTATATGTAAATAATGTTTCGAAAAAGTTGTATACTGCTGTGGAAGAGCGGAGTCTCCTAACACAGGCATTATTTGCTTACCAGGAGGCTCCAATCAACAACTAATGTCAAATAATTTGAAGCTCTAATAAATTTGATTTGATTTTGATTGATTTGATCCTGGGTTAAAAAAAAATTGATTCTATTTAGTCCGTCACTCAGATCATAGAAAAATATTGGATACGTATATTTTGTTTTATAAAATGAAAAAGGCATCAAAGATCAGGAGTGGTGGCTGGTGACGTCACTGCTCGCTAAAAAGTGTAGCGCACAGTGACGTCACACGATTTTTCAACTTACTGTGTTGACTTCATTTTTTGTTTATATGAAAAAAGAAATAATACGTGTCTAGTATTTTTTGGAAATCTGACTGACAGACTAATTAGTTTTTTTTTATTAGTCAACTACCCTATTTGTACTAACATAGGGTTCAGATTTTTTGTAGTACTAACCAAATATGAATAATGTCCGAAATAAATTATTAGATATTTCTTTTTCTTTAATATTTTTTTGAAAAAAGCAAAAATAAACAAGCAAAAAATACTATTCCCACTTTCGGTTTAACATTGATATCCTCCTGACTGATTTCGTCAATCTCAATAGAGATTAGGCAACGAGATATTGTTGTGTAGTATGTGCGCAAACGCAGGCGCACTCTCTGTTCCTTGACGCTCATAGTCCGATGGAACGGCAACACTCCACATCCGAGGAGAGATCATGATAATAACCTCAGAACATATCCAGCGGCGATGCTGCATCGCCGCGACCGTGATCGTACGTCGTAAGTACCTGCAGGAAACAACGTGTTATCGTCACCTCTATCCTACGTCCTCCCGCAAACACTATTGTACACACTAATTAACTTTGAGGAAATCGGAACGTGAACATGACGTTCCGATTTCCTCAAAGTTAATTATGAAATACATTATATATATGAAAGAAAAACCAGCTAAATACATTTCGGGACTTCCCCGCTTCAGAGTAGCTACATAAATACCAGGTAAAAATGTAACATTATACCTACTTATCAGGAAGCAGGTACTGCAGCTATGAGAAGTGGGCAGTTATTCAAGTGTATGGCAACCAAGAGCTATAAAATACGGCGTACCATAGGGAAGTGTGTTAGTTCCACTGTTGTTCTTAATTTATATATGTATGTACCTAAATTATTTACCGAGAGTCTCAAAAAATAATAATAAAATAATCATAATCAAAACCACTAATATAAATCAATGTGAATTTAGTAATATATGTTAATTTAGTAATGAAGTTATTACCTAAGTAAAATAAAAACAATACACATTCATCAAAATGCCACCTTCCTAAAATATGCTGTGCCTATCATCATCGACCTTTTCATCGTCCCGCAGCTGGGCACAGATCTCTCACAGAGAAGGATTGTGCGTAATCCTCACGCTTGCTTAATGCGGGTTGGCGATTTTAGACTTAAAGTCCAGGTTTCCTTTTCCTTTCAAGATGTTTTCCTTCACCTTATAATCAGTCATTGGTATCCAAGTTATACTTAGAAAGTACATATAACTCAGAAAAGTTACATTGGTAGGTACGTGCCTGATCTGGAATCAAACCCGCACACTCACATTTGAGAGGCTGGTGTTTTAACCACTAGGCCACCAGACTATTACAATATACTGTGCCTATGATGATACAGAAAAAACAGGCGTCAAAATAACTAAATTAGTAATACTGATAGGCGATAAACTGACCTGGAAACCTCACGCAAAAGAAATGTACAATCATCTTAGTAAAATTGCTTGTGTGTGCTCTTCCAATTCGTAAAAAAATAAATATTGACACACTCCTAATGGCTAATCACAGACGTGTAGATTTGGCATCACCTTCTGGGGCTTTTCTACTGGTAGAGGAGAAGCATTTCAAATACAGAAAAGATGCTTAAGGTCAATGTATAATGTGTGTGTATGTATAATGTATGTATAGTTTGAAGGCAACAGCTATGTAACAGTATTGAATGGGTCTTAATTATTAACCATGCCATCACTGTAGATACATTTTGAAAATGGCACTGTTTATAAAACAAAATGGTTATTCGACAAAGCCAGCCATGATGAAAACAACATTAATGAAAAAAGTATTCTTGGAACGGCACCTCGCATCTTTAATAAGATTCATGATAGTTTAAGGAAATTAATAGACAAAGTTTAAAAATGATGTAATATTTAAAAACAAACATGGCTATTTTTTTATTACTAGTGCATGACCGTAATCCCGCCCGATGGTAAGCAGTCGTCCACGGTAAATTCATAATTCTTTGACATTTTATATTTTTATTTTTGATTCATGGTTTAAGCAGTTTCATTTTATTTTAATTTTATTGTTAAATTTAAATTTTGCACTTACTCGTATATTGTAATTCTGTTTTAATTTTATTTTATTGTTAATATTAACTTCCACAATTTTGATTTTAATTTTGGATGAATCTTTTTCATGTTGTTGCTATTTTATATGCTATTTCTATGGACCATGGTCTGACAATAAAATTTATTATTATTATTATTCCTTTATTTCATTATAATACACTTATAAATTATATTTTTAAATATTTCTACAAAAAAAATATATAAAAAAACATTTAAAAATATAAAACATATATTTATTATTATTTTTATTAAGAGTCTATTCACTCTAGCCTTGAAGACACTTAAATTGTAGTCAGATGGAAACACCGCCACTGGCAAATTGTTGCAGTACCTCGATGTACGCGGTATAAAAGACAATGCGAAACGCTTCGTCCAGATTTATTTATAGAAATATATTATTATATGTAACCTACTATTGACTAATTTCTAAATTATTTGACAATTTGATATGGCATTTTAAAATCCTTATTTTATTTATATATTGTATTCAAAATTGAGCACGATAGTTATTTTAAACAATCGTCGTGTTTACAATATTTGTAGGTACGCTGTAATCGCAAACCGTGGCGTACAAAAATTCTGATTGTGATGATTTCAGCCGCGTCACAGCGAGGGCGGCCTCAGAGCCGCACTTTATAATTAATTAACAAATAACAACAATAGTTAGCAGGGGACGTCGGTTTTTACGAGTTGTAAACCACTCCGAACAATGGAGACGCATCAAACTTGCGCCGAGCTATTGTGCGCTGTGATGTGAGAATAATGTTGTATTAAATTAGCGTCGGCAAAAATACTGCGCTGTTCATTTGGGAGATTACTTACTTACACAACAACTTACACTAATGTGAAGCAAAGACTCGCCGGCCATTTGATTGTAACTCATGCGCACTCAGAGACGCGCCACCTTACTGCTTCACGTAATGTAGGCATGTTATGTGCTCGCCTATTTACGTCGGAAATCTAATGGGGTCGTTTCATTACGTGTCGTTGGTTTATACATATATCTTTAACTCGTATAATTTATTATATCTCGAATGATATAGCATGGGAAAATATACTTTAAAAAATGTAAGTAGGTACATAACCGTTTTTAGTTTTTATTTGAGTGGAATAGTTGTGATGTGACACGTAAAATACGTTATTAATATTTTGGCGAAAAAAAAATTATGTCCGACAAATGATAATGAACGTCGGAAGTGTAGGTAAGGTGAGGAGGCGCAAATTACCGCGCGACGTTTGAACCGCTGCCAAGAGCGCGCCGACCGCTCGCCGACATCGCGCCCGCGCCCGCGCCGACCGCTCGCCGACGTCGCGCCTGCGCCCGCGCCGACCTCCCGACTACCGCAAGCGCTCCATACACCACGCAATCACTTGTTAATGTTGAAATGCTTCACTTATATACGATTTATATCATATACTTAGGTATACGAAATCCTTTCATTACGTTTACACGTTTTGCCTGAGGATTCAAAGAAAAAGATAATAAATTCGTTACAGATAGGGACTCTACATATCGTCGAACACGACGACAGCTATCAAAGACGTGTACATATGTTGGTAGCAACATGGGTACGTTACGTTAGTGTAAATTTATTAAAGTAGAGCCTCATTTAAGATGATTTAAGTAGATAATGTAAATATGAAATAGGTACCTAATGGCACGAACTCCTAGAAGGAGTTTTTTTTTTTTAATATCCCATTTTAGCACATTTCTTGTTTTTTATTTATACATAAGTGTAACAATTGCTTGCTGCACCTTCAATAATATATCTACACCAAAGCGCACATCAAGTCAACAATATAACATTTACCTACTTCATCATCATCAGCCTCTACTCGTCCACTGCTGGACATAGGCCTTTTCCATGGCACGCTAACAAGCTCGATCCTGAGCAGTTCTCCGCCAGTCACAACCAGCCACCTTTTTGATGTCGTCGCTCCATCTCGCCCAAGGGCGTCCCACGCTACGTTTGCCGAGACGCGGTCTCCACTCGAGGACTCGTTTACCCCAACGGTTGTCGGTCCTGCGGATATATGACCAGCCCATTGCCACTTCAGCTTGCTGATCCTCTCAGCTATGTCGGTTACTCTGGTCCTCTGTCGGATCACCTCATTTCTGATGCGGTCCTTCAGAGAGACCATAGCTTGCTGAGCGGCTTTAAACTTATGGACTAGTCTGACCGTTAGTGTCCACGTCTCGGCTCCGTAAGTCATGACGGGTAGGACGCATTGGTTGAAGATTTTACACTTACATTTAAAAAAAATAGGTAACTAAAAATCTGCATGGAAACATTTAAGATAGATTTGCTGTTACACATAAATATAACAACTTCAAGTTCCTGAGCAAATAGGTTGTTGGGTTGTTTCTTTACCTTTCACATACCTACTTACGGCAGGAACGTATACGTAGGTACGTATTTGGTATCATAAACGGTATATCTCTCGGTATAGCTGTGGCACATTAGATGACTACCTGCCTACCATTAGTATAGATATAATAAGCACTACAACAATGCTGAACGTTGAACAACATAATCCTGTTATTTTTTACAAATAAGCTCATTGTAACGTCCCCATAATACCTTCCTATCTCATCAAAAGTATCTTTGTCATACTTTACAAATAACAGATTTACGGCTTTCGCATCCTCTCATTATCAAGTCAAGTACAAAAGCTATTACTTTGACACTTCTAACAAAACACGACGCATCCTGTCAGACCATCTGGCGACGTCTTCTGCGACATCTTCTTAACAACTCACCGGAGGCATTTTAAACCTTATCACGAACACATAAGGGTGTCATAGAGAGTAAGTTTAAGTAGTAATTGTTTAGGACAAAGCAGGCAATAGTTAGAACAATTAGCGTTTGTTGGTAGGTCCGAGACGTGACTGGCGTGTCCAGGGGTCGGCTGGACGCCATATGTCCCGCGACACGGCACATAGACACGTAGCCTTACACGTGCTGCGACAGTCGTCAACGGACGTCATTCGAGACAAAGGGAATTATCTAAGACTTGCAGCACTTCAACAATACTTGGCTACGTTGAGGTGATTTCACAACCTTTCACTAACACACACATTTACACTATACCTATTAAGTTAACCAAAAAGTAACACACACATTTTCGTGACTAGTTCTCTAAAACTGTTCTGGAGAATATGTAGTATTAGAGAAGTCCATCAATATTAAACATACCCCGAGTCTACATCATACCTATTGTACCTCATGATATCTGTTCTCTCATCAGCAGTCAGCACACAGATAACTTTAATTCTACAGTATTTAGGATACAAAATGTCGTATTATTATCAGTAGGTACCCGTTATTATCTGCCGATATTCTTTCCATATGTCATGTTTTTGTCTCACGTCGGTCGCCAGATTAGAGAATGGTGCGCGATAACCTCGGGACGCTCAGCAAGCTGATTACTCTGTTTTTATTCCGTATCGGTTTGTTTATCACCGCTCAAAACTGTTAGCTGATAGTTTTAAAGGGATATAATTCTATGATAGATAAAATTTGATTGACGTATATATACGCATTCCAAAAGATTTACGTCGTTCGCTTCGATTCTACGTGTAAGGTACACACTAAGGCAGTATTGCATGTGACTTTGTACGGTGGTACTTATACACATAATTATATATTATTAAAATAATCTGTGATCTACAATTCATCCAATAATTCTATAAAAACTCTCATTCAGAAATCGTAGAGGTCTTTGTTAAAATCGATATTCGATTTTAACAATGACCTCGACGATTTCCCACATAACAAACAAAACTCCCACAGCCTCCAAAAATCCGTTAAGTAATACAATAGCAGAACTAATAAAAGGTGAGCACGTATGCGGGCATCGGAAACATATCGCGCGTTCGCTATCGGCTCATTATCGACACAGATCGCGACGCCGCCGCCCGTACTGTCGGCACCGCACTGGGCAAACTGGCAATTTAGCCAGAACACTAGTAGGCCCGCAGCTGCCGCCACACACAACAATATCCACGTCCTTACCTATTGTTCTACTACTTCTATACTTTCACAAATAATGTCCGTTATTTAGTAATAATGCAAATATACTACATATAATATAAGAAGATAGTTTAAAAAAAAAAACATTATTAAATACTGCGATTGCATACTTACCTACTGCCACTATTAATAATTTGTATAAAAGGTGAAATGGCCTACAGCCCAATTTTGAATACTTAGGTACCTTACTGCCTTGCACTGAGCATACCTAGGTAATTGAAAAGAGGAAGCAACATGACAAAGCCGTGTGCAAGCAGTATGGGAGTTCACCTCTCAAGAATGTGGTATCGCATACTGAGACAGATGCAATATCTCGAAAATATAACCATCAGCAAATATCCAAAGCTGTGGTTTTATTTTAAAAAAATATTATAAACTAGTAAGTACTTGTTTATAATAGTTTTTTCATCAGGCGGGATTACAATCATGTGACCGCAATCCCGCCTGATGCAATCGTTGATGATGATGGTAAGCAGTGATGTAATCATTAACGGTAAAGCGCACTAGTTTATTAAGGCCTATACACTCTAGCTATGAAGACACACACCCACATAAATTGTATTCAGACAAATTGTTCCAGTCCTTACATATAGGCCATAACATCAGCCGCCGGCAAAAGTTACCACCCACCAGACAAAGTCTTGCCGCCAAGCGATTTGTCTGAGCAGTTGTGTTGCGATGTGTGCCGAGTACGATGCGTCTAATGTTGTTGTGTTGGGAGTTTGGTCGTGGAGGGTCTTCACATCGATCTCCCTTTGGCGCAGCATCGTTGGTCGTGTTGTTGGGTTTAACATTGCATCACCTCGCTCAACTGCCGTCTTCCTTCGTATTCGCTCCGTTTTTCTGAGTGAATAGGCTCTTAATAAACTAGCGCGCTTTACCATCAACGATCGCATCACTGCTTACCATCAGGCGGGATTGTGGTCAAGCGCTAGTTTATAATTATTTAAAAAAAAAAAAAAAGGCCGTATAAAAGTCGAGACGAAACGCTTCGTCCGGATCGTAGTGGTGTCAATAACGTAAGGGTGGAAGCTCGCCGTATGGGTGGTCGTCCGACGATGGAACGGTGATGGAGAAATTAAATAAATCATGCAATTCCCGCGTACATTCTCCAAAATGCATCCTATATAATACCAACAGGCTGGCTACTCTAAACCTATGCTCAAGGCTTTGGAGATCGTTTTTTTTTTCCAAATCTGGGTCGCCAAGTAGCTTTTTTGCATGCCTCTCCTTTTTTTTCTATCCTCTTCCGCTAATTTACCTTTATAAGTATTCAACAATAATATGTATTGTATATAATATACACAAAAGTGTACTGGTCTATTTTACGTCATAGGTGTGATCGTGGCAGCGGCTGGAGCCGCGACTGGAGCCAAACAACTGTTATAAAATAGATAATTATTGCTAACGATCAATACGTCTGCGGCACACAAATATGACAACGCAGCATTTACGAACCTAATTCATACCATGAGTTATGAAAACATCATGACTCTTGTACTATCCGGTATACCTAATGCCTTTCAACATTTCGTGTCTCATGTCTACATTTAGGTGAACTATATAAAAAGCACGCTTTGATCGTCTCGTTAACCTGTCTAGGATATTTAATTGACATAGTTTAATATCACTGTAACATAAGCAAAAGCACTAAAGTTAACAGTAATCGCTGCGAGAATTTCCTTTTCTACTGACTGTAATACTAATATTGTACTACTACCTAGTATATTCACTTTCATCGAAGAGATAGATTCCAAGTCATAACAACGCGCAGGTGCGTCCCGTACACGTTTAGCATGAAGCTCAATAGAATATTTCATCAAAGACTACAGTGTTCGTTCGCCACGTAAATGAATGGGCGTATAAACAAGTGATATTTATTTGACAGCGGCAATAAAGAGCTGTCACGGTGATGGTGTAGCTGTAAAACGATAAAGTTACCTGTGCCAAACGACACCGTGGCGGCCAGATGCGGCCCGATGTGACGACTCTCCCACGACGCACCGACTGCCGTGAGAAAACATCATAACTATTGATAACGATATACTTGGCAACGATTTAAAGTTATAAAAACATTGAATGGATAGCTAGATAGATTTTTTTTTATAGTAAACCAACGATGGTTTGCTATTAATAACAGCAAACTATGTCGATAGTTTTGTATTAATAAAATCTGATATATCCATCTGTAGAAACGATTTTTTTTAGTTTACTTTTAACATTGAAAAAACCTGATATATTTTCTATTCACATAATTTTAGGTACCTTAGCTCTGCGACATGTAGCAGTAACAACGTCTCTATACGAACTTACTTATACCGAAGGCAAACAAATTGATAAAAGCAATCCACCCGAGCACATCCATTAGCGCACCACAACATTATCAATGCGCACACGCAGTGGTTGTCCTGCCTGACACACAAAGCTGTTGCGTTCAGAAGGTTCGCGTGATACGATGCATGACCACCAGATCACATACAGAGATCTCCAAGGAAATAAAAATATACCAATCAAATTACAAATCATTTATTTGCCAATAATGCAGGATAGTAGATGCCAATGGCATTACATCCTACATTAGTATAGCTTATAAATGTGATGGTGATTTGATGAGAGTCCCGATGTGTACATTGCAGTGTTCGAAGCGGATTCTTTTTCGAAGTCTACATTCGTATTGTACAATATGTATTTGCTTTCACCACGTTGTTCGGTAATGTTGATCTTCTGTACGTTCTCCTGCTGTAATAAGGATGCGACCACACGTAGAGGCCCCACACGCTCCGGCTGTGTGTCTACGGCACAGCTCGCACAGCTCACGTGCGTCGACGCAACTCTATTGTAAGGAGCCACTGTTCACCTTTTGTTCGCGCACTTTATTTAACCTCATACAGGTTGCCTTCACAAGTATGAATTCACACAACGAACAACGCGGATTATTGTTTGATTCAGCTTCATTACATAAGTATGTGCACTGTTTAGCTGCATCTACGTTACTTTAGCATAAGTAGTTTTGTTCTATTAAACAAGCATATGAGCTGATGGAGCAAGAGACATGCTGGGCCAAGAAAAACTACACTCGAATTGAACTATTATATTATTATTTAATTTGTACTATACTCGTTTTGTTAAACTACACCATGTATAAATATCAAATAAATTCCATAACTCCAACATTAAATTACCGGTAAAATAAACGAAATCGAGCGCCCTAATTATGATACATCAGTGTGGCAACCTAACATCCGGTGTCTTGTTGCTCTAGAAATTGTTGAACTGTGCCAAGATCTATAAGAAACTAGTTTTTACAATGCACTGACGCACTTGGTAGCTAGACAGTGTGAGGTTTTAACTGCTGTAAGATACCTATACTATTCTGATAATCAATTCTCGAAAAGCTCAACCTGCAGCCAACCGATGTGTCGCTTTTACACACAGCAAACAAGACATTTGAAAGCAGCGTAAAGCGAGTTTACAACGTCTATAAAACAAAGTGTCGGACAAAGCCGCAGGTGTGGCATTGTGGCGGCAGCAGCGCGCGCGCACGTGGCGCACACGTTTAGAACAAGGTGCTATTGTCTGTGTTACACAACGATTTACTGCCGTACTACTTTAAATCTTATAACGAAAACGTTAAGCTTTGTTTTTCAATAATAAATATATTTGTCACGCAAAGGTAAATTATGAGGGCAGTAAATAAATATCTTTCAAGCAATAACGTGCTTTACACATAATGAAATTAAGCCGCTATTCGACATAGAAATGCTTTCCCAGTCGGAGGTAAGGTTATGATGGTAGTGTTAGTTTACCACTGTACTCTTCGTTTATTTTGTGACATGATTCTGCAATGAGCTCATAAATTATGCAAGCCAGATATGAAAGTCATTGAACTAAAATTATAAAGACTGAATTTAAAATAAACTACCGACTTAGGGCTTTTTATAAGGACCATCGTCATCCTCCTAGTCTAAATATTTACAACTACTTATGTTGGACTCGGCTTCTAATAGGTATAACCGGATGCAATTTAATACCAGTGGGTATTTTACATAGACCGACTGTCCAACAAGCACTACAGCACGACTACAGACCCATTCATTATAAGGGTAACTTGTCACATTAGACAGTAAAGAAAAGAGAAAAAGGAGGGGGAGAAAAAGAATTTATTAAAATAACAAATGAATTTTAAAAAAAGTATGAAGATGAATTATGAAGGTGGGCGAGGTGAGGAGGGAAAAAAAGGTAAATCAAAAGGCGACAGCAGGCCAGCAGCAGCAGCGGAGGAGCAGCGTCGGCAGTAGGAGCGGTGCCGGCAGTAGGAGCGGCCCAGGAGGCGGAGGGCCGGCGGCAGCAGCGGAGGAGTGGCACCGGCAGTAAGAGCGGCGTTGGTGTTGAGAGCGTCACTGGCAGTAGGAGCGGTTCCGGCGGCAAAGGGCCGGAAACAGCAGCTGAGGAGCAGCGGAGCAGAGGCCCCGGCGGCGGAGGCCGGCAGCAGCAACGAAAGAGCTGCTCTGGCAGTAAGAGCGGCGCTGGTGGTAGGGGCGTCAACGGCAGTAAGGTTCAGAGGAGGTTTCCCTCTCCGCGAGGGAGAGGATACCCCTAGGCGGGCTCTGGAGGAAAAATATTACACAATTAATATACTGTAGTTGTTGAAACCAGACCGAAAACTGTCACTGCTCTGCGAGGGCTTCCGAAGAAACCTCGGAGAACAGCTTTTTCACGAAATTTAAATATTTTAATAATTATATGCAATATGAAAAAACGGAGTTCAGGTAACAAATCCGGTAGAAAATAGCAGGCTGTCAAGAATTTAGAAGAAAAGGTTGTCATAGAGACATAATCAACAGCAGTGTCAAAAACTGTCATAACAATGACAATCTTATTGTAAATATGTAGGTAAATATAAGTAATTATTAAAATAGAGCGTTGTGTTGAATATGGAAATTAATTCAGTACAGCATAGGTACAGCTTCTTACGCTAAAAGTTGAGGACCGTGTCTGTAAGCTGGATAATGTGTCTTGATGTAGTAAAATGTTATCAGAACAACGCCTCATAATAATGTAATGCTTATTATGACCTGCAGAAATGAATGATATAAATGTATGAATATAAATACATAAGTGTAAGTATATGTTGGTAAATACATAACACTACATGCTAACTAAAATATTAACTGTAAATACACCCGCTACCCCTAAAAAAATAAATAAGGATTTAAACAACGTAAGTTCTAATACTTAATTACTAATTAAGTGCAAATCGATGTATATATTGTCAATGCAATTCAAATAAAAATTAGTCTAAAACTAGTCAAAACAAGTTAAGTTAAGGTGGGCCGACCGATTAACCTACGCTACGTGTCATGTGGCAGAGATGTTGTTATCAATACATGCACACAGTGTGGACACCTAACTATTTACGGGATAGGCAAGGATATGTATGGCTGTATTAGAGATACTTACATAGCTATTTCTTCTGTTTATTGTTGTGTCTACTCAATCAAGTTTTAAAACAAAGTACCCAGTGAGCACGACAATAGAATAACATACATTATGTCCTTATATGTTCGAATAGATTAAATAACTAAGTGATATGTGGTAGGTAGGTAGTTACTCTTGCCGAAAAAATAAGGATCAAAAACTCGTCAAGTAAATAATTCCCAATAAGATAGATATTATGTTAGTAATAGTTTCAAGCAAAACATGGATATTGTAAACATTAATGGACTATCGTCAGTGAATCGCTTCTAATTTAACACAAAGAAAACGCGTCGGATATTTAAGTAAGTAATTACCTATCCATCACATGTTGTTACTGAAAACAAATCATTAAGTTAGTCTATTAGTTAAAACAACAAATTGAACATTAGTCTATCGCCGAGTAGCGCACTGTTCAATTATTACCTCATTTTCATTATAGTGGGTAAAGATGCTATAATTATAATTAGGTACCTATACGGTCAGCAAGAGAGTGAAATAAACAGCGCTTTGGGTTCATTAAAAATATTTGAAATTTAGTAAGAATTGTCAAGAGGTCGGTCAGTCAGAAACATGGAGCTAGTCCTCATTCCTATAAAGCAACAAACAAGTTAGAACTTAAGATTAAATTATAGGCTCCTTAGGAAAATAAACAATTCTAAAATTTCAAATAATTTTGTGTCACTGTGAAATACTTATGTTTGAGGTTGCTATTACAGTCCTAAGTGTCACTTCAATATTTTTTATAATATAAGCGTAGTAAAGATTTTCGTACAATCTAAGTGTGTTATTAAGTGCAATCACTAACTAATGAACAATGCAAGGTATGTTAAAATTTGTCCAAAACCTATTTAGGTACTCATCATGTATACATTACATGCAGTACATGAATCAGTGTAGAGCCGTTATTCGCCTTGGAGTAGTAGAAAGTTAGGTGCAACTCCTAGCGCCATCTAGTATCCGAAAGCGGAACTAAAAGTGCAAGTTCAAATTAAGGAAGCTTCAATAGATTAGAATGGTAAAAGAAATTTAATGTTACATTTTTAATAATTGATTAATATAAAATACTAATTTTATAGTATTTCTAATTTAAAGATTTTAATTTTACTTTTAGGTATAATTGGACTAATTACTGCAGAACGACCTAAAATAAGAAATTAAAACTCCAATGTTTTAACTATGTATCTATTTAAGCGGGTACTCGCAAAGTTATAAATGCAAAGTTAGCAAAGTAAGATAGTCGTTAGATAGAGACAGGTAGATTACCAACGAGAAGGTGGAGCGTCGAGCGGGTAAGTAAACAACGCAAAGGAGGAGAACAGCCGCGTGCGGCTTGGATAGACAAAGGTCATTCAATTGTAAAGGTGTTATAATATCGACGGTGTATCGTTGTTATAGTCGTGGTGAGACACGGCACAGCAGTCGCAGTCGGCAGTCGGCTCTACTAATTAAGTATAGGTGGGGGGAGGTCGCGGGAGGTGAGCGGGGTGAGCGGAGCGAGGTGAAGAGGGCGCGGGCGCGCAGGGCGGGGCGAGAGGCGGGCCGCCGGCTCATTCCACCGCGCGCCGCGCCACCAGAAACACGTACGTCCGCGCGCGCGGGCCATGGTCGCGAGAACCGATGAGAGCATGTTCGGGTGCTATGGTGACAGCTACTCGTACCGCCTGTGGAGCCTGGCCAACGTGTGGGGCGCCTGCCGATGTGAGTAGCGCGCCGCCAGCGGTCCGCAGTACACGTGCCCCCCCCCGATACCAAAACTAGGACTTTTACCGCTGACGTCAGCGGAGGCTGTGAAATCTCGGTGTAGTACGACGTAGATACGATTTCAAGTCCGCCGCGAAGTGCTCACCGCGATATTATCATCGCAATCGACCCCGTGGTCGCGGCCAGTGACGTGTGAGAACAGAGGTGTCGCTCGATGAAAGTGCAGAGCTCGTTAATGGGAGTTGGCGGTTGGTACGAATGCTTGGCGGCCGATTGGCTTGCAGACATGAGGAGTAAGCAGGTCCCCACGTCTACCACCTCGGCCAGGCGGCTCGCGGCCTTAAGTAAGCTTCCTTTCTTTTTGTTTTAATTTGCATTTTGATAAGTATCTTTCGCCTCCATTATATATTTTCAAACTTCCTTTATTATTTATGTTTTATCATCACAAAACTCATTTACCTCCTTTTCATAACTTATGTACTTCCTGTACCCACCTAACTGAAACAGTACCAAAAGCTAACAAAGTGAAAACAGTAATTGCTCCCAGATACGATACGTGGAAAAAGTTTTATGTCTCAACTGTCCATATTTTTTCATTTTGATTGCAGGTGAAAATGATTTCACCTCTGAGACATTAAAAATAAAACTCGAGCACGTCTTCATTAGAAATAACCTCCATGTTCGGTAATCTCCCCTACTCTCCCTCGGGATATAATTCATCCACTTGAAAATCGGGAACAGGTACACATAGACTTGAAAGAAAGTTTCGTTTGTCGAGGGGGCCCAGCTCACTTACACCGTCTTAAATCGTAAATGATTATGTTGTTTTAATTCATTTGCTTTTTTCTGTCTTACTTTTTATTTTTTCTTCCTCTTTGAGTGCCGCCTGTCTGGAGTGGATAACATAATAGGGACGTTTGATGCATTCGGATGACCTATAATGCGTAATATTTTAGACGCGAGTTTTTGGAACGCGGATGAATAAATTAGTAAAAGTTCGTTTTATTGCTGTTCTCCGCCGAACAGACGCGAAAGCGCGGGTTTTTTTTTAAATCTAATCTCATTTTAATAAATTACCTAATCATTTAAATAAGCATCCGAAATCAAAACATGAGTGTGTTTAGATTTCGGATGCTTCGAACCTAAGTAAAGTCTTATTGCGCCAAAACTTTCGACGAGCACCAACTAATTTCTTACCAGTGGTATGTTAACAGTCGTTAAAGTTTTTTTTAACATACCTACCTAATTTGTACCTGTTAATGGTATATAAGTACTATTTAAACCTAAGAATACTACGCAACAAAGTAAACCTACGAAAATCGACAAAAAATTGGCAGCCGTAACAAAATGACTGAATATTTAAGCACGTTTCGCCTATTTAAAGAATACGGTTATACTTATAGGTACCATTAATTTTAAAAACAATTGTAAACCATAACTACCTTGTGTCAATCAAAACCAGATAGTTTAAGAGTCAATTGCTATGTTTGTGGCGGACTGTATAAATAAACCCGTCCAGTAATCGATTGCCTTCAACAAACTGTTGGTATATCTCATTAGCTAATACGGCACCGCTAATGAGTTGTTTGTTGGAGACAAAATTAACGGCTCAGCAAATAAGTCGCCTTTCGATTTGTTAATCACTTGTCAAATACTCCAGAGATCACCGAGAATCGAGATACAGTTGTATCTCGGTGATCTCATGACTCACGGTTGTGATTCAGCAGAGTTCAATTTTTGTTGTTTTGTCATTTCACCTCTCCAGTCTGAATCTGACTCATTATAGATTACTTCTAATGCCATTATTGAACTTGGTATGAGTGTTGTAACTATTATTGGAAAATGATTTTAGAATAACGTACAATTTATTCATATTTATAATGATAACTTTGTTTACATTACGTAAAACAACAAGAAAACTTTAAAGCAATGCGTCAACGCATACCTGTAACGTAGATTGGAATTATTCGCAGCATTATTTAAATGTAAATTTTGAGTCACTTTATCAAGAACTGTTCCTTACCGTCTGGGAATTGTACCGCGATGACAATTTAGGTAACCACACGTGTCCGCCGTCAGGTACAATCCAAATGGATTTCCTTTTATCCACCTGCTCGTACCGTTCATGGATCATGGTTCAATTTAAATTTGAGAGATTTTGCACATTTATTTCGGAATTAAATACTAGGTCACTGATTTTGTGTAGCTGGTGTGCTATATCCACCATGTTATTTTGTGTAGCTGGTGTGCTATATCCACCATGTTATTTTGTGTAGCTGGTGTGCTATATCCACCATGTTATTTTGTGTAGCTGGTGTGCTATATCCACCATGTTATTTTGTGTAGCTGGTGTGCTATATCCCCCATGTTATGCTTAAAAAGAACAGTTTAAGATGACAATATGTGTATACCTACTTGAAATCGCATCATTTTTATAGGCATGCGTTTATGAAATTATGAACATAAATAAGGTGGGTAGACCATGGATGGCCACTCTAACGAGTAAATACTTTTAATTCGTTTATTTATTGGATAAATGAAGGAAACACATTATTAAGTAATACTTTGTTTTATTGTCCACTGTATAAAATCTTTTTTTTTTATCTTAACTTTAAACAACATTGATTAAATTTAAGTTTTGTAAAGCTCTTCCAAATGGCTTTGCATGGAACACGGCTCCAAACAAGGCCAACATTATACATCTGTTGTTAAACTTAAAAATAGAGTTGTAACATTAAATATATCCGCTTTTACTAAAACTACATAATAAGCTCTATTATTTAAGCGAAGCATTAAATGCTCAATTTATTTTTATCATCTATAAAAAACTCTATGAACATTACTTGAACACCATTCTATAACTAAGAATATATTAATATAAATTATTTAAAAATATTAGTAATGAGTATTATATTGGCCTTAAATAACTTGTCATCAGGTTTTATTATGAAATTGCAATTTTTTTTTTTATCAAAAATGGCCTTCTTATGGGTCCGTTCTTTGTAAGACCAAAATTGATAATTATGACTATAACTTTGTCCTAATAATTATAATAAATAATAGATACTACAAACTATTATAATTATAACAATTTCTCATTACTTATAACCAAAAAGTAAGTGTTCATTTGTTCAGGATTTGTGAATGTTCCTTGTGGTTCCATGCACCATAGCAAGGCCAACCGTCAAATTTTTGATTGGCCTTATAAGGAACCACCGGCTTTCCTAGGAACACTACCAATATTTTAATGTAAATTGAGGCAAAGCTATGTTCTTTTTTCTTTAGTACCATAAACATATACTAATACGACAATTCACATTAAAAAAACATGAAATAATAATAGGCTATTGACTAAAAATGTACGCTTTGTTGTGCGCGCGAATAACAATTGTAACGTCGACGACCGAAGCCTACGAAACGTTGGATAAAACTGCCACAATAGTGACACGATCGACACGCCGCCACGTTTGTGGCCTGTATTTTGTAGGATCTTAGTGTGTAGTAGCAGGAATATGTATTTAAATGTCAACAACTACGATTTTTTAATAGTTGGCCTTCAAAGGAGCATGGCCTTCCATGGTCCACCCACCTTAGATAAACATAATATTTTAATAAAAGTGGAATTATATCTACTTGTACCAATCTACTTTCTATTACTATGATAATTTTCATTGATCATTGGTAACGTATGATCTTGTCAAAATAACACAAAACCACTAAGTACTTAATTGGAATTAGTTTGGTAATCAGACTACTTCATAGGCCTTCCAAAGGTTCGGGACCAAAGGGTCCCGATATAATATGTCACACGTAAAAAGAACTTGATCAAATATTTTAACGAGTTATGGGTAGGTTACCTACCAAATGAAATAGGTATACTGTATAGGAACTTAGAACCTAGAATACAAAAAAATAATTAATGTGCGACTGTTTACTGGGTCAGTTTATCGCATAGATATAAAATATAATGCGTAATACGTGCAATTCGTCTCATTCACTGATTAAAGTAAATTAATCCGTTATGACAGTTAGAGTTCTTTGTGTCAGCACCACACACTGACGACCAGCGCTATGAACCATAACTGGCAAAAAGAAATGTGCCTATTGATTTATGACGCGAACATGTTGTACCTATGTAGCGGTCAGAAAACATTTTCAACACGTTAGTTAATAGGCGAGTGCCTATGCCAACAAGACGTACAACAAACGGCGCGGCTACAATGCGATACAACAACCGAATAAATAGTTCGCGTCTAAACAGTTCAATAATAATTCTCTCAACGCACAATTACAATTCTGAGCAAGAGGTTACAACATGGTGTCTGAAGTCGGACAGGCGGAGTTTTTTCTTCGCGTAAAGCAAACACTTGGGCGCCCCCCGCCGCGCCCCGCCGCCCGCCGACACAGGTGCGACCAATCACCAGTGCGCGCGTTCGTGTGCTGCGATCAACAATCAAACTCTTATCTTGTGGACGAGGCGCGAGAGTGTGCGTGTGTCCGATAATTGTTATTTGTTGTAGCAGCAATAGGAAGCGCGCCGCACTGGTGTGTGTATGTAGGTTTTTTATCAGCGGTTAACGGACGCACTCTGCCCGTGCACACAGATTACTGTACCGCCGATAGTGTGGTGTGTAGGTGTAGGTATGTCCGCTCCACCTAACGAACGATACGCATGACATGTTTACTGAACTCATTAACGAATTACGTTATTTAACCATAACTCTTAAATAAAACGAAAGTAAAGTTGATTAAATCTCATTATTATGGGATCCTTACTATATAAATTAAACGACCAACGACTTAACATAAACAATTCTTTAACAGAATACAGTCGTATCCAAATCGTACTATTACGCATAATGGTAGATAAAGCCATCAATGATCCATAAACATGTATATTAGATATAATTATTGACAATAATTGAAATAAGTATATTGTGTACCTACTCATCTCTATGAATGAATAATAATTATGTAGTATTGAATGAGCGCGTCACTCAGCGCCATCTACCGGCAAGTAGCGACACCAAAAGTTGCAACAATTTTCTGAGATACTTATTATATATTATTTTGATCAAAAATGCGTCTTTTTCTTTCACAGGATTAAACTAATATTGGTCTTGCGTCCTTTACATGAAAAATTAAATGAAATAATGCAATGAACATAAATTTAGTTCAATTGGTGAACAAGGGAATGGGAATCGGGGCCATAGTTTTCTGATAGTAAAAATAAATATGTATTTTAATTCTTTAAAAAGTGATTCTTAATAAATAAGTAGATAATTATATTTAGAGAAGATACATCTATTTAGTGGTTCTCACTTTACTTGATAATATTTTGTTTGTAATATTTATTTTCTCAATCTTTATATTATAGTGCGCTAGACGTTAAATGGCATTATAAAAATATACTCTAAGGTATTACTCCTGTCATAATATTTTATACCTACCTACGTATTGATTGAATGGTTTTTGAACGACTTACTATGAATGATATCTGAACCTAGTATACCTAGTAGGTAAGGTCTCTCATGCCTTTATACTCTAAATAATAAATACCTAGAAGTATCTAATAGTTATGGCTTATTTAGTAAGGGTTTTTTGTAGGTGCAATTATCGACTGTCAGTACCCGAAACGTTAAGATCAAATAACTTAATCCGTACCTAAGCAAAGGTTACATTGTGGGAGATGTTAAAGACTTGCTTATGTTACCTATCTGTGTTTCATTTGTATCCAATGAAAACTAATTCAATCTACAGTTAGAACCTACTAACGTCATCTGAATTAGTTGTAATGACGGCACAATTGGCGCAGTGGTTAAGCAAATGACTGCTGCGCTGCGTGTCTCGGGTTTGATTCTCGCATAGTACAGATATTTATATGACCTGCAAGTAGTTGTTCCGGGTCTGGCTGTTTGTGTGTGTGAGTATATAATATGTTTGTTAACGTAACCCGATACAGGAGAAATGCCCAGCAATGTTTTTTTTTTTTTTGAAAACAGATTCCGCCCTTATAATTCTCGGTTCTTATGTTATTTGTTTACTACGTATTTAAACTCTGCTCTGACACTACCACAACTAGGGTTGCCAACTTTTTTTTTCAGAAATAAAGTATATCTGATTTTAAACGAGGTAAATAAAGAGTACGGACTTATAAAAAAGAGTAGGTAGGTATCATTTATTTTTTACTCTTAAAAAGGTATTTTTTGTACTTTTTGCGGCACATAACAATATTCCATTATTTATAAAGGAATTGTATGAGTCCAAACATTCCAACTCTAAATTTATATATGTATATCAAGAGAGTTTTGATTAAATTCAATGAAGCTCTGTTTCACTTTTCTCGTCACTTCACATTCATGACCGAAAAGACTGTGTCAGTGAATGCTGAAGTGGCGGGAACAGACAGTATATAGCTAATATTTTTTTCAATTAAATTCTTCAGGACAAATAATTTGCCATTTTTCTGCAGTGGATTTTTGCATAAAATCTGTCTTATTAAACAATTTGGCTTGGAGTTCTTTTATAATTGTTTCTTTTATAGTTTTTCTGAGTGAATAGGCTCTTAATAAACTAGCACGCTTTACCATCAACGATCGCATCACTGCTTACCATCAGGCGGGATTGCGGTCAAGCGCTAGTTTATAATTATTAAAAAAAAAAGAAAATGGTACGCCTACATGATATAGAGGACAATAAGTACTCTATTTTAGAGTACGGTTGGCAACCCTAACCACAGCTGTCGTCAAACATTAAATAGGTACCTATAACTCGCGCGAGTTAAATGTGCACTTCATTCTGTGACGTCATTGGGACGGTACCATTTGCAAAATGTTAAAAAAATACAAATTACAATTTTTTTTATCTTAATAAACGTTGTTTTGACGATAAAGCGTCATAGTACTAGGTCATTTAACTCATGACATTTTGCAATGAAATAGATACATATGGACTTATATATAATGTTCGTGCAACCTTCACTTACCTACGCGTTGAATATATAAAAAAACAAAACAAACTTAATAAAAAATAAACAAAGCAAAAAGTCTGTAGCGGTACCTAAGTACAAACGCCACAAAATGAACGATGCGTCATACTGACGTCACACGAATTCTACATCTCGCAATCAGAGTTTACCGTGCAATTAGCATACACACAACTTGCCAATTTCAACCATTGGGCAAGTGGCCCACCAGACATAACACCCGTCTGGTCGGAGGATCCTCCCTTTTCTATGGAGGATGAGTGAACTTTACTCCCTGTTCCTCATGCCTCCACAACTCCATAGAAACAGTAATAACAACAGGGGATTTAAGCTGTATTTAGATAATTGTAACAAATATGCTATCGGTACCAAGCGCTTACGGCGAATGCGGGGCACCGCGCGGGGAAGCGGAAGAGTGGTCGCATTCCAGCGAGGTGCACAGTTAACTTGCGCGAGTTGTAGGTAGGTACCTATTTAATGTTTGAAGTGGTGGAGCAAGAAGTAGGTATCAAATGTTACATTTGTGCGTTAGTTGGACATAACTAAGTAGGTAGTTCCACGCCATCACGTTCGATGCCGAGCATTTGGTATTGATTTAAGTTTCTGATACATATATTGAGCCTATTGAGCTACTTACTGAAACAAAATATCGTCTGAGCGCCATTACATCAAGCAGGTTTATTAATCGAATACAGGTGCCTACTTAGCTAGGTACCTATGCCCCGAGTTAGTACCTATTTTCTAAAATTCAATACCGATGTCCCGATAGCGGATTACAGCGTATGTAAAGGACACGAGGCTAACGCTCGGCCGCACTAATTAATACGTCGGCCCGTTGTTTTGCTCTTTATTATATTTGATTTACGACGCGCTCGCCGACGCCGCTTTTAAAAACGATATTACGCTGGAATACCACCCGTATTACCGAAATAACCGACTCCAAATTGAATTGTAACCGCCATATTTGGTTATATAAAGCGAATATCGCCCGTAAAGGTCTCGCGATCATTTTAATTGCTGACAACACATTGTTTTAATATTAAATGAGGTTTACGATGATCGTGTTACATTCGAAACTAATATTTTAAATGATTACCGAGCGACGTGTATTCTTTCCCTGAGGGGACATTTCATTTAGTTACCTACATCTGTTGTCGTAGAGATTTAGCTAAACGTAGATTTTATTATGATAGGAGACATACATGCAGCTCTCTTTCCATCTTTCGTTTACTAAACCCCTGTGACAAACATTAACCAAGACAAACAATTAAAACAATATCCATAACCCTTAACCTATACTTAACCAAAATTACCTTTTTACTACACCGAGATCGTGTCTTATTTGTTTATATACCTATGTAACTATGTAATTCAGTCAAAATAATTGTGTGGGAAGCACTTTTTACCAAACAATTTTTAATGCACAACTTTAATAATAGTTCTATATGCACTGTTATAACCCTGCGCATAAATTAGTTCAAGAAATATCTATTGTTTTATATAATATCTTTTTGTAATATTGTAAGAAGTTATTGCATAATAGACAGATAGGTGCTATTGATTCTGTCTATAGCAATTTTGGATTTTGACTATGGATCTACTTATAGCAATATTGTAAAAAGTTATTGCATAATAGACAGATAGGTGATATTGATTCTGTCTATAGTAATTTTGGATTTTGACTATCGATCTACTTTAGCAATATTGTAAAAAGTTATTGCATAATAGACAGATAGGTGCTATTGATTCTGTCTATAGCAATTTTGGATTTTGACTATCGATCTACTTATAGCAATATTGTAAAAAGTTATTGCATAAAAGACAGATAGGTGCTATTGATTCTGTCTATAGCAATTTTGGATTTTGACTATGGATCTACTTATAGCAATATTGTAAAAAGTTATTGCTTAATAGACAGATAGGTGCTATTGATTCTGTCTATAGTAATTTTGGATTTTGACTATCGATCTACTTATAGCAATATTGTAAAAAGTTATTGCATAATAGACAGATAGGTGCTATTGATTCTGTCTATAGCAATTTTGGATTTTGACTATGGATCTACTTATAGCAATATTGTAAAAGTTATTGCATAATAGACAGATAGGTGCTATTGATTCTGTCTATAGCAATTTTGGATTTTGACTATCGATCTACTTATAGCAATATTGTAAAAAGTTATTGCATAATAGACAGATAGGTGCTATTGATTCTGTCTATAATAATTTTGGATTTGTTTTATCGATCTACTTATAGCAATATTGGTTACCTTATATATTACATTATGACAATTTGTAACTGCATTTAAATCGTTTGGTAATAGGTTGTTGTTACATATGAGTGGTCAATCATCTAAAGCTGACATTCGTTGTTGATTCCACAGTCCGTCCGCTGGCCGGCGGCGGGTCAGAGGGCAAGCCGTCTGAGGAAGAGGAGGAGCGGGGAGGCTCGCCACTCGGCCCTGGAGGACCATTCTCCTGCAGCCAGTGCCGTGGAGCCTACCCCACGCGCGAGCAACTCGAGCGCCACGAGACCCTGCACGCGCCCAACACACAGGTGGATACAGTCAAATATGTCAGTGCCCATTGTATTACATAACAATGAAACTTTGCAAATTTTTACGCATTTATTAGCTAGAGAAACAAAAAATATGTCAATGTCCAACCAGACTTATTAATAAATAATTTATGTTCAGTTGACATTATATAAAGTCGCCGATTTTTTTCAAAATTATACCAGAAATGAACATGGCACTCAGATTAGGTAAAAGAAGAAAATCTATAGAAAATCTAATTTTTGTTTTGTGTTATTTGTCAACAGTCTTGCAAGATCTGCCACAAAAGCTTCGCAAATGTGTACCGACTGCAGCGACACATGATCAGCCATGACGAAAGTGCGCTTTTACGCAAGTTTAAGTGCAACGATTGCGACAAAGCTTTTAAATTTAAGCACCATCTAAAAGAACACTTGCGGATACATAGCGGAGAAAAGCCCTTTGAGTGCGCTAACTGTGGCAAGAAATTCTCCCACTCCGGCTCATACTCCAGTCACATGACCTCCAAAAAATGTCTTGTTATGAATCTCAAAATGGGACGGATCAAGCCCAATAACCCTGCCCTTAACCCAGAAAGAAGTCCATCACGTAAAAGGACTAATGCCATGGTGGCGTCCCAGTTAAATAATAATTTATCACCAAACGGAAGTTCTTTCCTACCCATGCCAGCTGCCTTCTTTGCATCCATGTCGGCGCAAGAGAATAATTACCATCGTCCACCCTTAGGACAGCCTGGAATTCCCTTCTACATGCCTCCAGGCATGCCCATCAGTCCAGCGGGCGGGATAGCGCCTTACAGCATGCCGGCATCCATCAGCCAATTTTTAGAGCAGCTAGCTTCGTCTCAGTATCAACCAAGAAAGATAGTAAGTCCTGCTAGTCCAAAACCGTCAAGTCCTCTACCAGCCGATCCTGAAGACATGATCGAAGAAGTTACAGAAGATGATGATAAACGATCTGAAGGAAGTGCCGAGCTTGTGATGGATATTGAGGATGAAGAGGCTGTATCTATAAAGAAGGAGCAAGAGGAACGAGATAACGACTTGAGATCTCCATCTCGAAACTTCGATTCCGTCCCTTTAAATAACAATATTCACAACGCCGAAAATCCAGGATTTAATTCCATACTCGAATCTGTCAGCGCATCTGTAACGAAACATTTCTTTAGGGCTAACATGGAAAAGCTCTCTCCTGTATCGGGCAACATTTGTTCCAGCATAGAGTCACCGCCCACTTCTCAAATCGTAATAAAGGAGGAGCCAGAAGACACACACAGATGTTCGAAATGTAACCTAACTTTCACAAACAAGAGTGACTTATTAGACCACGAAAAAGAACTTTGCGCAAATATGTTTAGGAAACATGAAGGTTTGGCAGCTCAAGTAGCCGAGACGGTGGCTCTTAATAGATTAGAAGCAGAAATTCAAGCTTCCATACAGAACGGAATAAGTGCGAGTGAAGATGAAGACTTTAATAGAGACGACCGCGATGATAAATTATCAATACACGACAATGATAGAAAGATTAGAGTTCGCACAGCACTTAGCGAGGAACAGCAGACGGTATTAAAAGAACACTACGCGTTAAACCCACGACCGAATCGTGAGGAGTTTAAAAGGATAGCTCATCAAATCGGTCTCGACAACAGAGTAGTGCAGGTGTGGTTCCAGAACAACAGGGCGAGAGAACGACGTATGACACAAACGATGACCGCTGCTGACCAGCCATTAGATTTATCTACAAAGAAGTCAAATCCTTCAGTTACGTCGAGTCCTACGCCATCACCACCATGCAGCATTTCCGTGACACATTCCGACTCGGAGGAAGCAGTGAACCTCAGTCAGAAATCCTCACGAAGTACTACTCCTCACCGCACCAACTATCTGAATACTTATCCACATTCCAATTGCTCATCATCTTCCTTCACCGATTTTCGGTTGTCTCCTTCACCTGGAGAAACTATAAATGGGCACAAACGGTTACTGCCACAAAAACTGCACGTAAACCCTTTAGTACCTATGGATAAACTCCTTCAGTACAATGATATGGCAAATGCTCGATCTCCTATTCTTAACATGCACTTGACCTCTGACATCAGCCGGCAAGGATCGAGTCCATCATACGAGCGTCCTCCTTGGGATGATATGCAAGGATCTAACGAGATCGATGAAGATGCGACAGTACTTAAGAAGAGCAAACTTAAGCAGGGAACAGAGTTTAAAGAAGGCGAAGGACAATTCGTATGCGATCAGTGTGATAAGACCTTCGTTAAGCAAAGTTCCCTCGCGAGACACAAATACGAACATTCAGGTTAGTACAAACATATGACAATATTATTTTAGTATTTAAAAATTGCATACAAAGGCGGACTTAGACTTAAATGCGTTGAGCATGTTCTACCAGTCAATCAATCAAGAAGCAATTAAATAACAGTTGTTTTGGCTTCATCCGCGTGGAATTCGGTTATATCGCGCTTTTTAGATTTCCCTCGAGAATATCAAATTAATCGGTACGGTGTAAAAAAGTACCGGTAATTCGGACTTCTTTCTTTACGTCTGCAAAATTTCAAAGCAATCGGTTCAGTAGTTACGGCTTGAAAGCGGAACAAACAAACTCACTTTCCAATTTATATTATTAAGTAAGGATCATCTCGTACCTATTTAATTTCCCGCATTGCTATTTCATTGGATATCTAATATTTAAACACATGCTTACATACAGTGCAAGCGCAGTGAGTCTTGAGTTCCAAGGCCGCGCGGAATGGAGATCCCAAAATCTTTACTAACGTTCATCCACCCTATTTTTTTTTCTTTTCTATTAATATACTTAAACGAATTTAAAGGAGGTACCTATTGACATGACTACGGTATTTGTTTGGAAAATAAGTAACTGCAATTCGCAATACTATAGGTAATAGCTCAATCTAAACTAACAGGCGTTATTTTGCTCTACAGGTCAACGCCCATACAAATGTTTAGAATGCCCGAAGGCATTCAAACACAAACATCATCTGACTGAACACAAGCGGCTCCATACCGGTGAGAAACCCTTTCAGTGCTGCAAGTGCTTCAAGAAGTTCTCTCATTCAGGCTCCTACAGTCAGCACATGAACCACAGGTTCGCCATCTGCAAGCCCTACAGAGATTAACCATCGCATCGGTTGTTGAAAAACGTTTGGTATCCATTTCGTTAAATATTTTAAAAAAATTCTAGTGCACTCGTTAAATGTCAAAAGAGCACCTAAAATCTGAACAGATTCATGTTAATTGCTTAGAAGTTTATTGGTATACCTGAATGGTAAATCTAAATACTCCTAACAGAAGCCGACTAGGTACTTCTAGGATTTTTGAATTTCTTTTATAGTTATAGAATACATTTAGGTAATATACCAGAATACCAGAGGTTTGTCTGTGACGCCAAGTAATATAGACAACCGAAAATGCTTTGCCAGTATATATTGAACTTTTAAGGTAATAAAACTTGCCTTATCATGTGTTGTTAGGAGACAGATTCACTCCGCATACTAATCCTCATATAATAAAGTATTCATTGCCCGGTATTCTCGTTTCAAACTTAATTAAGGTCATTGCTCAACATCATAATATTTTTATACTGTAGAAAATAATTTGGATTCCCTATTTATAACATAATGCCAAATACCTACCACAAAAGTGCCATACAACATGCCAAAAATATTATTGATTACTATTAATACATAATTATATTATTATTACGTAAACGATTTTAATTATTGTATAGTTTTATTATTTAATAATACCAAAGGTCAGTACCTGTAGTATAATACTCCATTATAATAAATGTTATTTTATTATTCTTTATAATGTTATGGCCAAAGTTAGCTATCGATGAAGCGATAGAACGACGAACTCATTATCTGTTTTAAGATTATTATTATTGTGGTCCTATTTTAGTCCAATCACTAGGTACAATACATTTTTTTAGACAAGGCTTGGTGTTGACATTTTATAAATATACCTGTCACTAATTCAAGTCCAGTATGAAACTATTTAACAGTAGTTTTGGATGAAATAAAATTAAATGTTGTACTGAACTCGTCGTCATCCAACATGTGCTGCAACCACAGAGGCCCGACGTAAATAAGATAAAGCTCCGCAAGTCCGCAGTTCACGCCAACGTTAATGATGACCTTGGTGAGACCTGCATGTCTATTGTGATGACAATATACTAGTGTTATTTATAATTCTTATTAAAATAAGTAAGTCCTCTTCGCTAACTCTTGCTCCTAATAATATGATTGATATGTCACAACATAGGCATCTACTTACCTACCTGTAGCAGGTTCGGTACCTATGCATCTACCGCTATTTCAATATTGAACATTTTCTGTAATTCATTTTATACTATCTTTCATTTAAGACCTGATAGTTAGGTTTTCCATCAATTGCTGAATGGAACAAAAAAACATCTCAATTGTCAATCCCAATAATAAATTGATAAATAAAATATACAGTTTGTAACCTAACACCTCAGCGCATCAAGTATCACTATGTTTTATAGCATCACCGAAAAGCGCAGTAAGTCGTAATAAATTAATAGAATAAACACTATTTTACATAATGGTCAATAGTTTTATTTTCAGTTTTCAGGACTTTTTAAAATTGAGTACCACTAAGCTTCTCGTATTGTAATACGTATTAAGTGTTTAGATAGATTCAATCTTAATTAAGTTTTAAGCATTCCATAATACTCCTATGGGATCTCTGCTGTGTTTAAAAAACTCTTAAAATTAGTTGAAAGATTATCGTCTGTTAAGTTGTAAATAATAAATTGTACATAGTAAGGATTTATGTGTAAATATGATCGCTTTATTACCTACTCAGTAAAGGTACATTTGTTTAATATAGATTGTGTAGTGTCCACACTGCAAAATGACACAATCATTATAGTGACAATAATAACCATCAATTTATTGAAAGCAATAGGATTAAACAATAATAATAAAACAGTATGGATTATATACCTACCTAATAAACAAACTCTCATAGCAAGCAATAGATCTAATCATGAGAACCCACAAGTTTATATAAAATGTCGGCTGATATAGTACAAGCATTGTTGATGCAAGTAATTAATTTCCCCGAATCGTAACGAAAAGTTATCATGTGCAACTTCTACCTACAGCCTCTACTAGATATCTCGGAAATTTATATGTCATATTAATTAGGTATGATTCATTTGTCACAACAGTATAAATATTAGAACAGAAAGTTCCTAAGCAAAAAAAAAATACATTTTAAGAAATACCTAATAATTATTTCTATATTTTATAAATGTAAGTAGTTAAAATTAATTTTTAAAGGTTTCTAAGCAACGAATTACATAAATTATTATGAGCAGTATATAGTTTATTCTTGTAGTGTGCATCATAAGGGCTCAGACGAGCAGTAGCCGAACATTTCGAGATTCAGTCAGCCACTAGCCACCCTACTATTTTCAGTCTTAGGCTTTAATGCGAAAACATTCAGCGAATTACATTTTTCGGTAAAAATTATACTTACACGTAAAATATAAAGATGTTATCTGAGTATGTTATGTACCTCTCTATCTTTACAATAATATAATTGGATTAAGCGATCCTGTTTGAACTGTTTTATTATACTTTTATTGTAAGCAATTTCCAAATTGTGACCGGTGGGCTAGATAAACCAAAGATTACTTATGTTGACATATGATGAGGAAAATTGTAAAATATAACTATCCCATCATTTAGCTTTAGATTAGATTTAGTTGTGCCAAATAATAATTTTAAGGCTTGAAATATAAATTTTATATGAGAATTTTATTTTTTACATGAAATGGCATGATGTACTACACTGAATTCAGTTACTTTAACTACAACAATTACAAATTGATATTGCAGAAAAGTATTTTCTTCCTTTAATGAGTATAAATGATGTAATTTTAAGTGTAACAGTTTTATTAGCCAATGTGAATTCCTATTGCCATATTTGCGTTTGTTGTATTTCGTAAGATTGTGTGATTGGACGCGGACGGTATGCGAGCGAAAAGTTGCTGAATAATTGTTAAAATAAGTAAACTCTAGATTGTTAAACTTACCTATAGATTAACATGTGTTAAAATATTGCCTATATAAATTATAGTAATTCATTTTACTTGATATTATAATGTATATTGAATTTATGAATATTAAAAATCTATATATTGAGAATTCAATGCAAATACAATATTTATTTTATTCCCAAAACCTATCCCTAAATCCACAAATCACAATGGTCAGACCAAAAACGAGATAGACTTCTGAAAGTGTTCAACGATGTCTCCGTAATCCATGCGATTAAAACCGGGAGTGATCATCGTATTGTTAGAGGCATCTTGAACCTCAACATTAGGCTCGAACGCTCTCGACTTATGAGGTCTACGCTCCGTCCAGCGTCAACCCAACTCCCAAACCCCGAAAGCTTTCAGATAGAACTGCAAAATTGCTTCGAATGCCTCGGTGAATGCGTATATATGTGAACGATCATAACAGCGGGTTTGTGGAAACTCTCCAAACGGAAGGGTCCAAGTTTTATAAAATCCTCCGTTGAAAAGGACAAAAGAAGATCTCCGGTCCCACCCGTCGGCTAATGGTCGTCGCCTGCTTTCTAGATTTATCGAAAGCTTTCGACCTGGTGCGTATGATAGGTTATGGCAGAAGCTGTCAAGGGATACCGACCTTCCCCATGAGCCCATAGCTCTCCTCAAACACTAGTGTGGCAATCAGAGAAATTGTGTAAGGTGGGCGGGATCGCTATCGGACGAGTATGGGTTGCAATGTGGGGTGAGGCAGGGGGGGAGCTCGCCCCGACTTTTCAACCTGTACACGGACCGGTTAATTCGTGAGCTCAGCGGCACTCGGCTTGGCTGCTCTATTGATGGTGTTGTGGTCAATAACATCAGCTTTGCCGACGACATGGTGCTGCTGACCCCATCGATTAATGCACTCAGGAAACTGTTTGGGATCTGTGAGAGATATGCGGGAGCCCACGGGCTCAGATACAATGCAAGCAAAAGCGAATTCGTGTACGTAAGTACTAAGACATATAACACCACTCCACCGATTTTCCTGAACGACAGCGAATTGAAGCGTGTAGCCTGCTTTAAGTATCTGGGCCACTGGGTCACCGAGTCTCTTGCGGATGACCAAGACATGGAAAGGGAACGCAGTGCATTATCCATCAGAGCAAACATGCTGGCCCGTAGGTTTGCGCGTTGCAGTAGGCAGGTGAAAACGACGCTCTTTAAAAAGTCTTGGGACACCCTGCGAATCCTGTACAACAACTCGTTCACGGTGCTGATGGGGCTGCCGCGCTACTGTAGCGCATCGGGAATGTTTGCTGACGCATATGTGGACGGGTTCGCGGCGATAATACGCAAAATATCTGCGTCTCTGATGCGTCCGCGTCGGGTGCGCGACTGCTCCAACAGTTACCTGCAGCTCATTGCTGAGAGGTTGGACTCAGACTGTATTTTTATGAAGCACTGGACAAGGGCGTATATTGTGTTCTCTTGACTGGTGGGCTCCGTCTAGCTTTTGTGATTAATTTACCTACCTAGTTTGAATTTGACATTTTATTTTTGAAGTGAAACTTCTTTAGGCACGCTTGACTTGGGGAGTAAACTCGCGAAAGCGTTACGAAAAATATTACAAAAATGATCGGGCAAGGCGAACGGAAAGCAAAGTATAGTCCTATTTCGTCTGTAATACAACGAAGCAGTTGGCACATGTAAATATTGCATGACATGCCGTGTATAAAGTTGTGGGTTCGCATCTCGCCGAAGATAATGTATATTTTTTGGATCTTTTTAAGATTTGTTAACAATTGAGTCGAGTATGAAGTTGTGAGTTCGCATCTCGCCGAAGGCAATATATATTTTTTGGATCTTTTTAAGATTTGTTAACAATTGATTACCTAAGAGCACAAATAATTTATAAATTTCGTTCTGTTCTGGCCTTTATATTGTTTTATATATTTTTGCTGAACATTTCTGATATAATTGAAAGTATAGAAGTTTGAAGATATCGTCACAATACGATAATTGGACACAAAGTACAAATTGCTTTCGAGCAGGCGCGTGCGCTCCTTAGAAGCAGATAAGCATTGCATACCCTAATAATTTTCTAAAAAAATATATAATAATTACATTAAAATAATTTATATACTACAAACTTAAAACTGAAAGACTGTTGATAACACTGCCATCTATTGGGGCTAATGCAAACTACTAACACACATTACAATGCTGTCCGCGCAACTCAACTTCGTCACGACGCTCGCGCCAGTTCGCGTAGCGACATAAGCAGTTACTAATGTGCCTCTTCCATACGCGTCTGTGAATAAAATTATTTGCTTGTGTGCATAATCTTTGCGTACGTGGGCGTGTAATTTCATTCAAATTTTTAGGCCGAACAAGCACAGCTTCTAATAATGCGGCGAATTTAAGAAGTTCACAAATATAGCATGATTGTTGATGAAATATAATATAAAATTTTACGTAATCATCATAGTAACAATATTAATGTATTTTGAAATAATCTTTTTTTCCCGCGAATTAATTCCAACTTTCCCGAAATTCGGTAATTTGTAAAAAGTGACAACACTATTTTGACGGTATTATTATAAGCGATGCGCCAACATGCCGCGTGCCCTGCCTCCCGCCGCCCGCGTCAGGGTTGCATACCGCACATGTATTACGTTAACTCTTTATGCGAAATAATATTAATTTTTTGAAGTGAAACTTCTTTGCGCACGCTTGACTTGCGGAGTAAGCTGGCGAACGCGTGACGTAAGCGTTACGAAAAGTGATCGGGCAAGGCGAACGGAAGTTAAGTGGGGGATATAAGCACAGAGGCGCCCGTGGCGCGAGCTTAGTACTACAAGGTCTACAACGAGTTATTTTTTTTTTTTCAATAAAAATAGAAGATCTATGCAAAAATATTAATTTACCAATGAAACCATGAAATAAATTTAAATATTTATAGAAAATTAATATATGTATATGTGTATACATGTATATATTGTACACACATATATATATATATATATATATATATATATATATATATATATATATATATATATATATATACATAATTACATACAGATGGAGCGAAAGAAGTTTCACTTCAGTCGTGTGGTCATAAGCACACTCGTATTTTTTAATTTCACATTTTATTTTTTAATGATTATATTTTTAGTTTTTCAGTCTAATATTGTTTTATTTTGGAAAGTTATATGTATATTTTTAATAGTACATACATTATTTAAATATATTTCGTGTATGTGTTGTTTTGACGTGACAACGTCTATTAAATTGGTACGATTGGCCGAATCTGACGCCACACGGAGTCCACGCCTATTTTACCCCCACCCCTAGAGCGTGTGTCACACTCGTGCGCGAGGTCTATCACCATGTAATAGACGTTGTCACGTTCAAATATCGGCAGTAGACGGAGTTCTACAGACAACCATTTCTTTTTAATGAAAAACTATGGACAATTGTCTGATGTAAATAAAATTATTATTATTATAATGGAAGAAAGACGGGAGGTGGTCTTAAATTCCCCTGATGACGCTTCGCGTATCAGATGCCTCTCAAAGTCTGAAATATCGACAGGCTGGCTGCTCTCCGTCTGTGCTCCAGGCTTTGGAGACCGTTTTGAGTAAAATCTGGGTCGCCAAATAGCCTCTTGGCACGCCTTTCCACTGAATCCAATGTAGCCAAGCTCAGTTGGCAATTTGCAGCACCAGCTCAAAAGTAGCTACAGTACACACAAACAGACCTGTGACGGACCACAAGAAATTCATTCATATCAAGGTGGTACTATCATGGTATGGGCTGCTATGTGAAATTTATGATTATCCCAGACACCCTGTCAAATGGGTTAGGAGTTCGAACTTATGCATGACAATGCCAGTAGGTACCCATACGGCTGAGATGATATCAACTGTGTTTAGGGAACCAGAAGTCAGTGTTATGGATTGGCCAGCTCATTCCCGTGACATGAATCCTTTTGCACATGCTTGGGACATGTTACAATAAACAGCTGTGGTTAATTTACTCCAACTCTGATGAACAACAACTTTTCCTGCACTCCAAAAAAACTTGCGACCTATACTGCAGCTTGATTCGGATAATTTAATTTTGAGCCGCCTTTTTTGTTATTTTTGATTTTCATAATTACCTATATTAACTCCATTATGTATTTACAAAACCAAAATTACAAACATAAATTAAAATTCCATAAATTGGAATTTTGTAAAATAAGGTAAAAATGAATACCTATCCCTAGACATTGTTGATGTGTGTAGTTAAACATATTCTCATCTCATTGAGAGATCTACTTACATCTACCGCTACAGAACAATGCCCCTAAATTAATTTAACATTAAACTAACATCTATAGCATACATGCAGCCAACCTTTGGGTTGTTGCAGAAACAAGTAGAGCTAGGTGCAGTCAGTAACAAAAGTAGATAAATCACTTTTGTTTTCTAAATAATTTTTACTGAAAAAATATTATTAAATCGAAAACAAAATGCCGTTTAATAAAAAAATACCGTAAAATGGGGTTATTTCGAGCTGGCGAAATAAAAGTTTTGATCAATTATATTTTTTTATCTATTGGTAGTAGAAAATATATTACATCACCTAGCAAGACATCTACCTACCATTCAACGTCAATTTAACAGAAAAAAATTAAAAGACAATCGGTGGCAAATTTTGTGAATTTAATTTTTTAACATAATTTGAAATTTTGGTGTCTTTCGAGGTAGTAAAACTTTTAATAATAATACCTAAATAAATAATTTTTATTTCGGACACAAAAATCCATAGAGTGTTAGTGACATTCAAAGAAAACAAAACTTATTGCCTAGTGTTAGTAGGTAATTATTAAAGTGTGCATAAATTTTTGAATTATTGGAGAGCCGAAACTCTCAGCTACAGTTTTCAGGATGCTGTTTTGACTGTCCCTCACTCTTCTCAGTAACACCGCGGTTGACACCCTACTAATTGATGACCCGTTCAGCAGCATCTCCGGTCCTTCTCCATGGCATTTCCCGCCGACCTCTAAGACCATGTACTGGCATTTTTTAACATTATAAGTTAACCAATGCGCGGATTGCTCCCGCCGACAGACCCAGCAGCACCATGTCATCTGCATAGCTGATGTTGTTTATTGTAACCCCATCAACACTGCATCCGACATGCATGCTGCTGAGTGCAACCAGCAGGTCATCCATGTAGAGGTTGAAGAGTCTGGGAGACGTCGGACTACCCTGTCTCACCCCACACTCCAACCTGTACGGCTCAGAGACCGTATCGTGATTAACTTGGTTACCATACCAATACTGGAGTAGCCCACATAATTCCGCTGGTATACCCCTGTCTCCCAACTTTCCCCAAAGCACATCGTAAGAGACAAGATCGAACGCCTTGGAGAGGTCAAGGAAACAGGCGTACACCGGCGTACTCAAAATAGCACTTTCAGTTGATAGTCCGAGTCGAAACCCGAACTGTGCATCATGAAGATGTATATATTTACTTAAACAAGAATCAAGCACACCATTCAACACCTTTGCTATTACAGTCGCAAGTGAAATGGTACGATAATTACCCTTATCAGCGATGTCACCTGTTCTGTTTTTCACAGTGGGAACCACCATGGTCTTCATCAGATTAGAAGGTACGCGCGACAGGACTCGCGGCAGATGGACACCTGCATGCCTCAGGTGCTCAATACTGAGCCCATCATGTCCCGGAGACTTACCTCGTTTCATGTTGTTAATGATAGCACATATTTGCTTGGCTGAGAAACGTATCAGAGATTTCGCGCCGGGACCGATGAGCTCGAAATCATTCACCAAAGACGAGGGGCCGAGTGGGGATTGAACTTTGAAATGTTCTTTGAAAATATTCGAAATTCCCTTCTTATCAAACATCTTCTTATCTTGTTACAAATTGTCCAGAACAACCCTATGCTCAGCTAAACCACATCAAATCAAATCAAATCATTTATTATTTGTAAAACATAGGCAACAAAAAATACAGATCTTATAGACAAAATACAGGGTGCCAGGGAAACGCTTCCGAAAACGAAGACAGGTGATAAGGCTAGTGATTCTCGATACGATACCATCAAAAAATGAGGATTTTTTTTTACAATTTTACTTAAGCATTTTTCGTACACTATGCTGTGGGAACAGTTAAATGAGTTAAATGAAACCATTATTTGCGATTAAACATTTTTTTTTTCTTTACAACTCTAACAAGTAATGTATTCGTAAATAAATAATCAGCTGACAGCTGACGCTCGCGCATAGACTCGAGTTCAAAGGCCGCGTGCGGTCACCGACATCGCGACGCGCGACGGGCGATGCGCCGGCTGACTTAGTGCGGCGGGCCCATGTGATCGGACTATCTTCCTAAACTACTAACCTTCACTCGATCGCTTGAAGCAAATGTCTTTTCAGTTCACTTCTACCTAGTTGTGGGATATCTGCTTACGGGTTCCATTCGTGCAAGGATCGTAATGATTTTCCCCTTGAACAGTGTTACAATTTTATTTTGATCTGAACGTTCAAATTTACAAATCAGAAAAATCCAGTTTACTTTGCTTAACCTTGAGGCCCATATCGAAGGTACTTAGATACCTACAGCCGGCAGTGTGGCTGTAAGGCCATAAAAATCCTTTGTAAAGCGCCGCTAAAATAAAGAAAAATAAACATTACAGAGGCGTCAACAGTTTTAATTGATTGATCGTGAATTTAATAACAGTTTTGTATTATGTCGATAATCGATAGTAAATGAAATAAAGCAAAAGATCGCTGACATCAGCTGTAATTGACTAAAATTTTTTCATCGCATGTGAATCAATTGAATTTGAACTTTATAATAATGTAATTAAAGTCACACGATGCGTGCTCGTTTATTGCAAGAACTGGATCCTTCATTTAGTAAGTAAACCTAATCAATTTAAAGTGAATAATTAAATTAATTGAATCTAAGAAACCATTTAAATCTTATTTAAAAGTTAGAAAATGAAAACAGTTTGTAATAAAGCATAAGTACAATTTCCTAACAATTAAAATCAATTGATTTCTGATCTCGTAATTATTCTTTCGTTCACGCGGGGATGTCCCCAATGCGTTTGTCGACGTCCGCGCGGGCTTGTTTGACCTTCATAGTACTTCTTTGTGGATGGAATGGAACTCAGTTCGAGCCAAACCTCATAAGGTCGCAAAGGATTTAGACAGGTACGTAAAATGCCTCTGTCAGCTTTTTACAATGGACTACAATTGCGATTTTGAAAGTGATGTTTGTAAATTGCGTATAAATCGGCTCTTTTCGGCGGCGGATAAGCGCGGACGCGGTAGTGCGACGTCACCTTGCGTGTCAGTGACCTCACGTTTCGTACACTATCCAATGCTTGTTTACGAAATATGAAGTCTTGAAAATAATCAATTTAAAGCGAAAGGTTATTGGTATCCGTTTGCATTTAGGTTGTATATAATCTACGTTCTGGCTTCGGAAGCGTTCTCCTTACACCCTGTATATAGTGCGCTATGTTAACAAAAATAAAAAATAAAATAAAAATTTTATGTCAAAAAATTTGTACAGAAATTAGAAAAACTTAATCGTTCAAGAACTCGTCAACGGTCAAGTCAGTCATTTGTCAATTAAAATTCTTTGCAAAGTTTTCTTGAACTTGGGAACAGGTATTTTTTTTATCGGATCAGGTATTTTATTATATATTCTTGGGGCGATGCCAAAGAAACTTTTGTACATTAGAGCTCATTTACATTTTGTGTGACACAATTGATTTAAATATTTAGCACGCATTGGAGTTTTTTTAACGTCTGATAATTTGACAAATAAGTGCAAATTAGTCTTCACAAATAATGCTGTTTTCAAAATGTACAGTGATGGCAGCGTAAGTAGTTTTAGAGATTTAAAGGCAGGTACACAACTATCGGTTACTTTCATGTTACTCATTGCCCTTATACATCGCTTTTGCATTTTGAAAACCAGACCTATTAGTGGTCTGCCCCCAAAAAACAAGCCCATATCGTAAAAGTGAACCGACTAGTCCATGATATGCTGTCAATAAGGTTTCAGCATTTACTTTTTTTGACAACTGGGAGAGTGCATATGCAGACTAGCTGAGTTGCTTGCAGAATTCTTCTGTATGAGGCTTCCGCGTAAGTTTATTATCAATCGTAATACCAAAGAACTTAACATGCCTAACTTCGTCTATTTCATTACACCTGTATGAAATATTCACAGTAGGGTTTTCTCGCCGCTGATAAAATTGATCCAACGCTACACCTTTCAAACTCATGGGGGAAATCAATGTCTCGCAATTTACTATTACATAAATTATGATAACTATGCGTTGCTGACTTAGTTCTTTTACCCCAAAAGACTGAATTACGCCCTACACCCCCGTCATCAACTTCGGTCTCACAACTTCCAAGTCACACTCCAAATGTACAGGTAATTGATTCAGAACGTAACATCCTCCTACACATCTACATTTGTGATTGTGTGCCAAGCTGATTTGGATACCACACAGTGATCTAACCATCTCCTGCTTCCGTGCGCATCACTTATAAAGGTGTAAGTACCACTATCAACCCCCCGCTTCTTTACGTCAGCACAAACCCAGGATTGATCTGAACAGAAAATCATCAACTCATTATAAAACAATTCTTGGGGGTGAGCGTTGAAATCACCTAAGATAAAAACATTCTCTACCTAAGAGCTTGCTATGGCAGCACTAACCTCACTTAATATACTTACATACAATTAAATACAATAATAGTACAAACTCCTGACGTGGCTGTGATGGCCACCAACCGAGGTCTGCTACAGTTAATAATAGAAACCTTGTCAAAAATGCCCCTCCTCCAGAGAATTGCAATACCAATTGGCCTAGGTACCCCTCAACAAGCCTTCAGCCGTATTCACAGTTGACTTACCAGTAAACTCGAAATCAGGGCTTATTGTTCCTAACATTGGAATATCATGGGGAAGCAGCCACGTCTCCTGTAGGGCCACCAGATCAGACCACATACATAAATCTTTAATATTATCTATAGACCACTTGGCCGACTTACAATTATAACTAGTTAACTTATTACTATTACTATTTACTTTATATTATACGATATTTATTACTATTTACTTTTGCCGGG
This sequence comes from Sesamia inferens, assembly GCA_037179545.1. Classification (NCBI taxonomy): domain Eukaryota; kingdom Metazoa; phylum Arthropoda; class Insecta; order Lepidoptera; family Noctuidae; genus Sesamia; species Sesamia inferens. Next base: position 33,553,611 of record CM073927.1, read on the forward strand.
AACTAAAAATCTAGAGAGTATGAAGTAAGGTAGTCTACGAAATAGTGTATTTCCTGTGCTTTTCATATCTTCTATTTACTCTTTTCAATCTCTTAAGGACATTTTCTGATATCGTTTAAACATTCATTTTAAATATAGCTCAAAAATATATACAAGAAAAACAATGCAATGTATTCAGATACCAATAGCTCTATTGTTGCGATAATCAGAACGGAAATTTAAAAAAATATATCTCTATTTCTAATAAAAGGAGCCGTATATTAAAAACAGATACTTAATTATGAGAAATTTATAAAAGTATCTACCAAAAAAAGAAATTCCAATTTAGTAGCTTTATTTTTCTTAAACATCCATTTAAAAAAAGTGCTCCAATCAGTTCCTATTAGCCCCACTTTACGGTATTTAAATTCTTATGTAAAATAAGGTAAAAATTAAATATTCTGAGGCATTGTTGATGTGTTTAGGTACAGAGGACAGCACATCAAGCTACTACATTCTGTCTCTTTATTACATCTTCAACTTTATGTTGTAAACGTAAGCGTGAAATGCTATGGCAATTAAGACGTCAACCAAATAAATATAACACAAAATATTTAACACCTACACTAAACGTCTAAAACTATTTATCAAATTGACTCAAAAACACAAAACAGTTAATTAATAATGCTGACAACAAGGTTAGAGCAACCTGGAGAGTAATAAACTCAACTAAATTAAATTATCCAAAAGAAAACATTTCCAAAATACTTACAGAATATAATAAACGTACTACAGCCCCAAACGAGATTGCCGAATTATTTAATAACTATTTCATTGATCAAGTTCAACTAAGTCACGCTCATTTTTTACTGGACTTTTAAAATTATTTATAGTGTTGTTTACTAAATAAAGCGCGTGATTTATTTAGTAGAAAGTGCATTCAGTGAATAATTTATAAATAACATTGAAATATTGTAGCATAGTGGCCACATCATGACTTTACCCCAAACCGCTCCTAGTCGGCTCACGCGGGTAACGAAAGGAGATAGGTTAAGTTTATCTTAACTTAACCTATCTCCTTTCGTAAGTTTAGGATAAGTTACGACAGAAAACAAGAATAACGAAGAAATCGCTCAAAGGTCTTAGCAACCAAGCCAAAAAGTCCTATAAAAAATACTGGCATCTTTTTTTATAGTTTTATGACAAAGTTCCTTGGCCTTTGTGCCATGTCTACCGCTTCTCAACTAAACTACCACAGGTAAAACCTCTCTCTCTCTCTCTATCTAGTGATACAATAAATTAGACTATTCTTTTATCTTCAGGACTATTCTTTTGTTTTTAGAAATTTATAAAGGATAGTTTTATTTTATAAAGGAGAGAGAATTCATATAACATAAAAATGGGTTGAGTAGGGATGTAATGATGAATCGGAACGAAGCCTGAAAATGGATTGCTCACAAAACCGAGTTTTCCTAACGATGATGATTTACGTAGAAATTGAATCTTAATTCTAAAATGTAAAGATTGTGTGATACGCTTATAAGAGCTAGCTCTTATTACCTATTAGGTCTTATATTTGAAAAGCAATATAAAACCTAAACATCGTGCGTGGATAACCTTTGCACGATGTAGGTAATTTAAGTAAGTAGCAGTAGGGAAGGGTGAAATTTTGACAAAGGGAAACCGGTCCAAAAAAATAAACACTTAAACACTTACCTACTGCAGGATATCTTGGAGGAGGTCTTCAGATAAGAATAATATCAAAAGCCCCACCTTCACCATACAAAAAAGGACTGATGATTTGATAACGGTGTCTTTCAAGTATGATAAAAACGGCTTTGAGAAAAGCCTTTTTCGACGTGCATCTCCATACCACACATGCATGCTTGTTAGTAAGTACTAAGTTAAGTACCTATTGTTAGGGAATAAGAGTCAAGAAAAAATAAAATAAAAAATTACAAAAATAATAAAGTGTTAAAAACCGAACCACACAAACACCGATCCAAAACCAACAAAAATATTAAGCAAAAATAAAGCAAATTATACACAATCACAACGTTATTTATATTCTAATGCAATGCGTCTGTTTTTTTTTTAACAAAATGAGCTAAAATGTTGTTATAAAAATTCGGATTACTTTTCATTTTATTAAGCAAATTTTTTTCAATTGACATGATAGCCAAATCGGACAATCTCTGCTCTTTTTGGCAGTTTCGAACATACGTGTGAATGCGTTTTAAAGCAGAAAATGACCGCTCAGCTGAAGCTACTGAAATGGGGAGGGTCAGAATTAAACTGCAAAGAGTCGAAACTTGAGAAAATGCGTCTTTCAAAGACGTATTCTGGAGCTGTAAAAAAAGCTCATAGGTGTCCAATTTATTTAACGACGCTGACGTAAATAAGACTTTAAGTTCATTTTTCAACGCGGTAAAATCAAAAATTTCCGGAAAGTTCGCTGTCAAAGAGGAAACTTTTTCAGTTGGAAATGATTGGTTGTATTGAAGATACTTTGATTTATTAAGTAAATCAATAAATACAAGCTGAGAAAAAGATCGGTACCTTTGAGTAATTTGAGCTTTGACTTTATCTATAATCGAGGAAAAAATACGCTTGTACGCCGTTTTGGGATCCGTGTCAGTATTTATTCGGCGCCGTCGCCGCGGCGGCTCACAGATTTGTTGAATGCTGTGGAAAATGGTATCAAACGAATTAATAAACTCTTCCGAAATCCACCGTTCAAAAGAATCGATTTCGCGCTTTGCCACTTCAATGTCTACTTGCTTACTTTGAAGCAAAGCAAAAAGAACGTCTGTCTTTTCGAAAATGTCTGAGAAAACACGCAATAAGAAGCAAAATTGCATGTCTTCCAGTTTGTGTAACAAGCACTCGGACATTGAAATTAATTCGCTGTCCCATGATTCCGGTGAATCTAAAATACAATTCAAAGTTTCGATCATGTCGGTTCTGCAGTTGAAAATTACGTTAATTATGCGCGAGTGATAATGCCATCGCGTTTGTGCTACCCCCGGCATACGACGATGGGCAACTTCTTTCAGAAGATTCGATCTTTTAGAAGATTTATTAAAAAAGCTTACGATACTGTTAATATGACCAAAAAAAGCTTTTAATTCGGGTACGAATTGAAGAGACCGACTCAAGACTAAGTTTAAAATGTGAGCATAGCATGGAATAAACATCGCCATGGGACAGATTTCACGAACTTTAGTTTGTACACCACCGTGCTCTCCAGACATAACTGCCGCACCATCGTAAGACTGTCCAATTAATTTATCTTTACAACGAAAGTCATCGAGAATACCGAGTAACATGGTGGTCAAAATGTCGGCATTTCGACCACCACTTACGTCATAGAAGCCCAGAAAACGCTCTTCAATTCCACTGCTGGACAACTACCGCAATATAACAGTCAACTGTTCCCTATGACTGACGTCCGGCGTTTCGTCGATCATAACCGATACAAATGAAGCTGAATTTATTTCCGACTTTATTTCGTCACGCATAGAAGACGCGATACAATGAATTAAGTCGTTTTGGATGTCACTTGAAAGTCTTGAAAATACAGAATTTTGGGTCGAGGAACATTGCTCCAAATGAGAATCAAGGACTGTATCGTACTTGCACAAATAATTTAACGTTTCAATGTAATTTCCGTGATTGTCCGAATCTGCTCTTTCATTGTGACCGCGAAATGGTAATTCTTGCTTCCCCAAAAGAATGACCGTGTCAATAAAACGTTTCATTAACTCGCGATTACGGTCAACTTTTCTGTTATGTAGTACATCAAAAGCGTTGGAAAAAAATGACTCGATTCTGCCATTATTTCCAAATTCGTGGAGTAACAAGCAGCTGCGGATGTGTTTTTCAGTCTGAATGTGTTTTTTGGCTGAGTTAGACAAATTATTAATATCCGTAAAACCCGTACTGCTCCAAACAGATTTCGAATCAGAAAATAACAAACTCGGAAAACAAAACATTTTGTTCAGTTTGCAACTGCCTGTCATCCATGTATATTTATCATATAACGACGCGTGAAAATGTTTAAAAAATCCATCTCGCCTTTTGCAATCAATAATCATGTGTGGGAGTGCTCGACCTAACTGAATAACATGCTTCTTGTATGCATAACTTAGTTTTGAAAATGAAGTTTCTTTTGTAAGCAGGTAGTCTGTTGAGCAGCACTCTATATGAATTAAAGCCATAATAACAAACAAAATCCACAGTATTTAACCAAATTTGCGATTAAATTACCTTACAGAATCAGTCACAGTTTAAATGAAATGAAATGAAATCGTTTATTAAGCAAGTAGGATCACCGATCACTTTTACACGTCATGTGTTTTTTTTTTTTTTTTTTTTTTTTCATAATAAATAACACAAATATTAAAATATAACAAACGAAAAACTCACGCACCAGTGGTATAGGAATACGTACTAACAATAATTTATTTTCAACTAAACGAAATGGAACACGAAAATATGCCAAAATAAAAAGAATATGACTTGCGAAGGATTTCATTATAACGCTAATTCTTTTTAATTTTGTCGTGTTTCCTTTCTCGTAGTGGCGTGGTTTCTTTGTCTCTTTCTAATAGAGGAGAGGAGAGAACTGCAAGCCGCTTGGCATTAGCCTATATTTATCAAGTTTTACCGACGGTTAGAGAGCATTAGAAAGAGATGGTCTGACACGCTCTGTCTCTTTTCGCCTCATAGTAAAACGTTGACCGAGGTAAGCTCTAATTCGTCGAGTTGCCTTCAATGCAATGTACGAAAAATTGAAGCTAAAATTGTAAATACTTTTGTATGAATATGGAACTGATTTTTGAAAGGTAACCCGGTGGGAATCGGCTTGTATGGACTCTTCGCCACTGGTAAGTAGGTATGTACGATAACAAAAACAATATTTAGAATTCATTTGCATGAAGGAATATTGTTCTTTGCACAGAAAAATCTAAGTTATTAGTCTAAGTTATTTTGAGGACTTTCATACGGTATCAGCATTTTGAAAATCAACCTTTTATTGGAAATTACAGAAATTTACTTACCTATAAAGACGATCTCCATGCGCTATTTTGAACTGCGTTGGACCGAATCTTGTGACGGAAGGTTTAGAACCCAAGCAAAAAATTTGGTGCATTCACACGTAGCCTGTTTTATTTTAAGGTTAGGTAATAAGGTACAAAATCAATAAAAGCTATTATTATAAATGCGAAAGTTTGTGAGTATGAATGAATGTTGTTACACTTTGACACAAAAACTGCTGCAGGAATTTAGATGAAAGGTGCACATAGTTTATAAGCAGGAATAAAACGTAGGATTTTCATCCCGATATTCCCGCAGGATCGAAACTTACGCGTGTAAAACCGCTGGGAAATTGTAGGTATACAGAATCACACGATCATCCATCGACATAAATCGTAAAATCCTAGATAAGAAAAACCCATTCAAAAATGGTAAACGCAACATATGCGTTGGTGGCAGTGGTAAAATAATTTAAATCGTAAGTGCCATTCAACGCACCGTTTGCGTTTACGTTTGGACTGTATTATGCAACATGTTCTTCAACAGTTTATTAAAAATTCTGTGGATTCAGTTTCACATTTATCAAATATCGTCCAGGTTGCAAAATATTAAGTAAATGCATAATCCATTTTTAGTACGTAATTAGTAAATTACTTACATACTAGTAAATTTAACTCTAAATATATAAAAATGCGTGCATACATTTTGCCGTGATTTGGTTATGCATAAACTTATTCAAAAAATATTTTTACTGATATGCCAGTGAACGCACGCTTTGCGTGCAAGTGATTTTATTTAAAAAATATACGATGATACTGTGCACAAAAATGATAAAATCAAGAATATTGCTTACTTTTATCTCTCAATTCAAAAATGTACTATAAACACCCAGTAAAACTTCAGTTACCACTAAATGAAAATGGACCTTTACAGCGCCAACCGTTTTTTCTTTACTGAGACAAGAATAACAGCCTAAACCAAAAACCGACAGTGGTTCTATATTTCAAAATTGTTTCTAGACGTGAATGTTGCCAAATATTTAAATAAATTTCTTTAATTTTGTTGTAAAGGCAGAAAACGTTACATAGTACACTCAACGCAAATGGGTCGTTGGTGGCATGACGTTCAAATCTCGCTAAACGCATATGGTGCGTTGGTGACAATGAATGGGTTAACGCAATATATTTGAGTTTAGTAACATGTCCTATTCTTTACATTACATAATTATACCTATGATAATCGATATATTCGTGTTGCTTATATAAAGGCTTTATTTGTCCAATTTTAGGTGCGAACGTCACTCAAAACTCAAGTTTTACTTATGTCTCGTTTGAAGCCTTTTGATTGGTTGAAACTAGTTTTACGTAATGCTTAAACAGATATCAATGCTTGAGTAATGAGTTTCCTTTTGGAATATGAACCTTAATTTTTGCGAGATTTTTAGTTACAATACCTACTTAAGGGCGGTTTGTTTCATGTTCACTTAACGCATGCGTAAAAGTTAAAAATGGTGCAACTATCGTTAAGTCAAAAAATGAGTTGTTTCACAATACGTAAACGTTAACGCACTCAAAAAAATACGATTACGTTAACCGATGGTCTGAGCACTGGTTAACGTAACTTATGTCAAGTTGTGTTTAGTCCGCCGTGGTGTCAAATGGTGAAAACAACATAAACTCCTTTTTGTATTCGCGAGTTTGGTCTTTAATTGACGATAGTAGTTCATCTGATGATGACACAAGTACCGTAGAAAAAAAGGGAAAGGTATTTACCGATACCGAGCATCAAAGGAAGTAGCTATATTGTTAACACGAAGCATTCAACTCTGTGTGTGTACAGTATACTGCAGCCTAAGTTCTGTTTTTTTTTTTTTTTTTTTTTTTTTTAATTAGGTACTGTTGTTGTCTTGTCTGCTTTTTTACAGAACAACACATCTTTATGTTTTTCAATCAAAGATTGAAAGCGATCTTTCTCATTTTATACATTATGTTAAGAAAACCCTGTCCGACCCGTGAAGGTGTTGTTAGGTATCGATAACTGATTCTACTAATGCATACAAAACCGGTCTAAACTTAAAAAAAAATCCCCCTAAAACAATAAATATTATTTCGCAAAAAGAGGTAACTTAATAAATGTGCGTAATGCACCCTTCCGCGGGCGGCGGACGGCAGGGCACGCGGCACGTGGTCGCATCGCTATTCGTTCATAATAATACCGGTGTTGTCACTTTTTTAAAAATGACCAAATTTCGGGGAAGTTGGAATTAATTCGCGGGAAAAAAAGATTATTTCAAAATTCATTTGTATTGGTACTATGATGATTACGTAAAATTTTATATTATATTTGGTCATATGTTTACCTAACCTTTATTATCCTTATGGGTCGGACAGGGTTTTCTTAACATACTGTATGAAGTTAGTAGACCGTTCTCTGAAAAAATATACCTACTTATTTATATTTTTTTTAGAGTGTTTTGTCTCAAATAAATAAAATAAAAGTAAAATGTATTCATTTTTCGTCAAAGTAATAGCTTTTCTATAGGTACACAGTTTTCTAGTATAAGCGGACTTAATTTATAAAAATGGCACGAAGTTATTTCCCAAAACAATAATACCATGAAGGCTAGATTAACTACAGCACACTCGCCCAGATAAAATTTGACGTGAACGTGAATGTTGCCACACCAGAAAAAATCTGTCATCGATTTTTATTGGGAAAACATAATGTTTTCTACTGAAAACCCTGTTAACCATGACAGCTAGTATTTTACGCTTTGAAACAAAACTTCTTAATTATTTAACGAACGTTAAACATCATACGTTAACGTAACTTTATGACGTACGTATGTTACATAACCAACCGTTTGAAACAACCCGCTTTTGAAGAAGATTTATTGCAGATTTTGGGGATATGTTTTGTACAGAAACAGTTAAAAAAAAATACGTACTTTTGGAGGAGGAATCTTCTTTGGTAAAATAAAACTGCGTGTCCGATATGATCTGTGTAATTCGACTTCAAAACCCCTGCTTATATCTACATTTTTTATGGCACAAGTTGCGGTATGACTAATTATTTACAATTATAAAATACAATATTATTACTACGATCTTTAACACGCGCCGCGTCTCGGAGAGGGGCGCGGGGCGCTGCTGGCCCGCGCTGTGAGTCTATAAATATAGGTCGACGCACTGAGTCGTTCCTTTTCGTCGAGGGCCGCCCGCCGTGTCAAGATCTCCGCTGCGATGCGCCAACATCGTGTGTAGTCTTCGCGCCAAGATTCCGCTGCGATGCATCCTTCGTGTGCAGTCTTCGTGGACATATCTCCGCTGCGATGTAACCTTCGTGTACAGATCTCCGCCGCGATATACCAACTCCGTGTGTCAAAAACGTACTTACGAGTGATGTCGTTGAACCCACGCAACGCATCACGTATCATATTCCTTTGACAGTAAACGCCTTTTTCAAGGCGGCCTCTTGATCCTTTCGACAGATGTCTCAAACGTATAGCGTCTCTCTCGAGACGGCGTTGTTCGATTATTCCTGAATGGATGATGTCAAAACGTATTGGTAATAAGGTGTTGTTGTATTCCTTGGTAACTGGTAACTGTTTGGAGGTAACTGGTAACTGTTTGGAGGTAACTGTTTGGAGGTACGGTAATTCTATGTGTGCTGTATGTATGTTCGGCCGCCGGCGTAGTTACCACCCACCAGACAAAGTCATGCCGCCAAGCGATTCGTCGTGTTCCGGCATGATGTCTGGTGAAGCCGTACGGAGGACGGGTCTGAGCAGTTGTGTTGCGATGTGTGCCGGGCTCGATGCGGCAAATGTTGTTGTGTCGGGAGTTTGGTCGTGGAGGGTAGCGGGATCCGAAGCACGGTGCTCCGCTGGCCGACCGCAGGTAGTTGGGGGCCCAAGTAGTGTGCCAGCCACACACGAAAGGCTGCCCCGCCAACTGCGAAAAATCCCAGGGTGGCCCCATCGTGCCGGTTGGCGACCGGACGAGAGGACCCGATGGCGATCCCTGGGGGGGTTCGGGCGTCCCCGCAGTCTCCAGATCAATCTCCCACTGGCGCAGCATCGTTGGTAGTGTTGTTGGGTTTATCATTGCATCACCTCGCTCAACTACCGTCTTCCGTCCTATTCACTCAGTATATTTATGAAAAGTTTTAAAAAGAAAAGTAGGTGTGCACAGCGGGCGCACGTCCTCTCATTTAAAGTGCACCTCTCAAACATTCGAGGTCTGCACTCCAATATCGATGCAGTCCATCACCACCTTGAGACTGAAAAGCCCCACCTATTTTTCTTGACGGAGACCCAGATCAGATGTCCGTCTGATGCGGCATACCTCAACTACCCGGGATACTCTTTGGAGCATCATTTCCTGCAGCGTGCCGGGGTCTGTGTGTATGTCCGCAATGACATCTGTTGCCGGCGTCTCCGTCACCTCGAATACTCTCATCTATCGTCCTTATGGCTGTTGGTTGACACTGGTGTGGACAAAATTGTCTACACTTGTGTCTACCGATCGCACAGCGGTGACCAGGAGACAACTCGACTATTTGACCACCTCAGTGTGGCTGCTGACAATGCACTGCATCGGTACCCTGACGCACAGTTCGTCGCTCTGGGGGACTTTAATGCCTGCCATCAAGACTGGCTTTTCCCATACCAGAGGACCGACCACGCTGGGAGAGAAGCGCGAAACTTTGCGCTACCAATGGGCCTTTCCCAGCTGGTGGAAGAAGCGACTAGGGTGCCTGATGTGGCTGGTCATACCGCCAATTGTCTGGACCTTCTGCTGACCACTGATCCGGACAGATGTGTTGTTACAGTTTCCTCACCGTTAGGAACTTCAGACCACTGTCTGGTGAAGTCTGTGACGTCCTTCTCCCCACCTGATTGCGACTCGCGTGGTGAGCGGCGAATATGGCGTTACAAGTCAGCAGATTGGGATGAGATGCGCCACTTCTTTGCATCTTATCCTTGGCAGCAGATCTGCTTCTCTTCTAGCAATCCATCGAGTTGTGCGGACGCTATAACCGACGTGGTGCGTCAAGCTATGGAGTATTTTATCCCCTTCAGTGACGTGCCCGTCGGTGGCTCGGCTCGCCCATGGCTTAACGCCGACTGTGTTCAAGCTGAACAGCGTAAGCACACGGCATTCCTCACCTGGGTTGACGCTCGTGACCGCGGAGCTCTGGATCTAAGCTCAAAGAAGAGAGCCTTTAACCGTGCTGCCAAGTCCTACAAAAAGGCGCTTAGAAGGCTCGCTTCGACCGCATTACTAACATTGGTAACAAGCTCTCTGCGCACCCTTCCGGAAGCAGATCTTTCTGGTCCCTAGCCAAATCGGTCGAGGCGAACTTCTGTCGGCCCACACTGCCTCCGCTGGTTAGGCCTGATGGAGCACTGGCCCATACGGCGAGAGAGAAAGCAGGTCTCTTTGCATCTCTCTTTGCCCATAGTTCGCGTCTTGACACTGGCAATGCTACTCCACCTAATTTACCTCATTGCGGAACTTCAATGCCGGAGGTTCGCATTAGAAACAAGGAGGTTCTGAGAGTATTGTGTCGTCTGGACGTGAATAAGGCTAGTGGTCCAGATGGTATACCAGCGATTGTTCTTAAGGCTTGTGCGCCCGAGTTGTCTCCTGTATTGACGCGCCTGTATCGCCTCTCATTTAGGACTGGTATAGTGCCCAAGTCCTGGAAGCTTGCCAACGTGCAGCCCGTGCCCAAAAAGGGTAGTCGTGCCGATCCTACCAACTATCGGCCGATTTCAATAACCTCCATACTCTGCAAGATTATGGAGCGTGTATTGAACTCGCGCCTCTTGGCATACCTGAAACGTAACGATCTCCTCAGTGACCGACAGTACGGTTTTCGACGCAATCGGTCAACTGGGGACCTACTAGTGTATGCCACTCACTTGTGGGGCGAGGCCCTCGAGAAAAATGGGGAAGCGATTGCCGTCTCCCTTGATGTCTCGAAGGCCTTCGACCGGGTATGGCACGCTGGCCTTTTGAGTAAGCTTCCAGCGTACGGCATTTCCGCTGGCCTGTCTGGCTGGGTAAAAGACTTCCTGACTGAACGGTCCCTCCGAGTTGTTGTCGACGGATGTTCATCTGAGCCCATGTCGACCAATGCCGGTGTTCCTCAGGGGTCTGTTCTCTCTGCAACTCTGTTCCTGCTGCATATTAATGATCTGCTGATGCCCGGTATCTATGGGTATGCAGATGACAGCACAGTTGTGGAGAGATACCTGCCGGAAGCTCGGGCTAGTAAGGAAACAATCCGGTCCGAAAGAGAGGCCATGGTAGAGCGTGTGAGTGCTGCACTGCAGGCAGTCTCCGAATGGGGCAATGCCAATCTTGTAGCATTCAATGCCGCCAAAACACAGGCGTGTCTTTTCACCGCCAAAAGGAGCCCGTTCACCCTGGCTCCTACTTTTCAGAATGTATCCTTGGAGTGTACCGACCGCCTTCAGTTTTTGGGAGTTGAGATTTCCTCGAGCCTTAACTTTGGGCGGTTCATTGAGTCCAAGGCCAGGGTGGCTGCCAGAAAACTAGGCGTCATCGCGAAGGTCCGGCGGTACTTCACACCTGGGCAGCTTCTAATTTTATACAAAGCACAGGTCCGTTCGTGTGTGGAGTACTGCAGCCACATTTGGGCTGGTGCTGCGAAATGTCACCTTGCCATTTTGAATTCGGTGGAGAGGCGTGCGAAGAGGCTGATTGGCGACACAGACTTAACTCGAAACGGTCTCCAAGGCCTGGAGCACAGGCGTAGAGTGGCCAGCCTTTCGGTCTTCTATAGGATGCATTCTGGTGAGTGTGCAAGGGAATTGCATGACTTAATTCCCCCATCTCCGTTCCATCATCGGACGACCCGTCGTACGGCGAGTTTCCACCCTTACGTTGTTGACACCACTGCGATCCGGACGAAGCGTTTTGCTTCCTCCTTTATACCGCGTACATCGAGGGACTGGAACAATTTGCCGGCGTCGGTGTTTCCGTCACATTACGATTTGAGTGTCTTCAAGGCTAGAGTGAATAGGCTCTTAATAAACTAGCGCGCTTTACCATCTCCGTTCCATCATCGGACGACCCGTCGTACGGCGAGTTTCCACCCTTACGTTGTTGACACCACTGCGATCCGGACGAAGCGTTTTGCTTCCTCCTTTATACCGCGTACATCGAGGGACTGGAACAATTTGCCGGCGTCGGTGTTTCCGTCACATTACGATTTGAGTGTCTTCAAGGCTAGAGTGAATAGGCTCTTAATAAACTAGCGCGCTTTACCATCAACGATCGCGTCACTGCTTACCATCAGGCGGGATTGCGGTCAAGCGCTGGTTTATAATTTATAAAAAAAAAAAAAAAAAAAAACAACAACAATGAGTACCTACCGTTTTTCCCTAATTCTATTAATTCTTCATCCGACATTTAAACCAATAAACCAATTTTTTGAACAAAAACTAACAAAAAATATCTTTTCTTTTATCATACCCTTAAAAATTTTCACGAAAGACTGACGCGTGGCGTCGGGTGTTAACTAGAAACACACTGCGCTGATTCGTCGGGTGGCGTGTCCCCCTCTTCTTCCGACAACATGCTGATCCAAATCGGTTGGATGTTGTGGCGTGTGGTCACGTAGTGTGTTGTCTAGGCGCTTCTGACCATATTAAATTTAGCCATTTTAAATAATTAAAGGAGCCCGTTGTCTTTTCACCGCCAAAAGGAGCCCGTTCACCTTGGCTCCTACTTTTCGGAATGTATCCTTGGAGTGTACCGACCGCCTTCAGCTTTTGGGTGTTGAGATTTCCTCGAACCTAAACTTTGGGCGGTTCATTGAGTCCAAGGCCAAGGTGGCTGCCAGAAAACTTGGCGTTATCGCAAAGGTCCGGCAGTACTTCACAGCAGGGCAGCTTCTAATGTTGTACAAAGCACAGGTCCATTCGTGTGTGGAGTACTGCAGCCACATTTGGGCTGGTGCTGCTAAGTGTCACCTGGCCACTTTGGATTCAGTGGAGAGGAGTGCGAAGAGGCTGATTGGTGACCATGATTTAACTCGAGTTGGTCTTGGTTGGTCAAAGCCTAGAGCACAGGCGTAGAGTAGCCAGCCTTTCGGTGTTCTATAGGATACATTTTGGGGAGTGTGCGAGGGAATTGCACGATTTAATTCCCCCATCTCCGTTCCACCATCGGACGACCCGTCGAACGGCGAGTTTCCACCCTTTTGTTGTTAACACCTCTACGATCCGGACGAAGCGTTTCGCCTCCTCCTTTATACCGCGTACATCGAGGGACTGGAACAATCTGCCGGCGGCGGTGTTTCCGTCGGACTACAATTTGAGTGTCTTCAAGGCTAGAGTGAATAGACTCTTAATAAACTAGTGCGCTTTACCATCAACGATTGCGTCACTGCTTACCATCAGGCGGGATTGCGGTCAAGCGCTGGTTTATAAATTAATAAAAAAAAAAAAAAAACAAATTAAATATATGGAATTGATACGTACTCACTTACATCGGGTGGCGTGGCGTCTTGTCACGTTTTGATAGTATGTTTCGACCTTTATCTGTCCTCGCAAAAACCTCAGCAGGCACAGAGCATAGACGTAATAGTATAACATAAACCTGCCATACCTACCAAAACACGTGCATAACTACACTTTACTGAGAGGATAAAATGGCCGTTAATAGACCTGCCCATGTTTCTTTATAACAACATCGATAAAAGATTACGAGATATTGTTTTTTTTTTTTTGGAGTTTATTTTGAATAAACTTTGAATTTAAGCTTTTAGCTAAGAAATAAACATATATCGATTAATTTATGTAACTGTGTTAGATCCTTGTTAGACGTTTGCAACGAGGGAACATATTCAAAGAAATCTTAACATTCACGATGGACTCCCGGCGCGGAAGAATTCTGTGATACATCATCCTACCATCCCTTCCTATTATAATATTATTAACACCTAAATGTGAAAGTGAAGATGGACGCAAAAACCATTAAAAGGATGAAATTTAGCACACATTCGTACAGACGACAGCACATCAAGCTACTACAATCTGTCAGATTTATTTATATGATTTTCAACCTTATCTCCAAAGGAATTAAGGCTCAAGGTTAATTGGGAATATTTTACAGTTTCAGGTAGCTTGACCTGGTGTCGTCCGTACAAGACCTGGATTAACATAGGAAACTAGGCAGGAGGATATGCGCGTGAAACTGCTGGGCTGTCGGTAGTTTTATATTATATAATAGAGTGTTGTAATTTGAAAAAAAAATATACAATAAATTCTTTTTTACAGAATTCCTTGACGGAATCGACTTAAATAATATTTTATATTTTAAATTTCCAACACCGAAGGTAGGTGGTTCTAACATGCAGAATGATTGCGGGTTTTAATTAAAAGTCAACAGTAATTTAATTATAACAATGTATTTAAACAAATCAATCTTATTCATTCCTGAACATTACAATTTTGTACAGGTAATTTCTATACGAAAAAAAAATCTACTTTAACAAGTTACATTTTTCTCCATAATATTTGCATCTCAAATTCATGCACAGACGACAACATATCAAGCTAGCAAGCTCAGCCAGACACTCCTTACTGTCTAACTAGAACCCGTATGAAACATTCCATTATTTTGGAGTCGATCATATCAGCGACTACTTTCAAAATGCTGCTAGTGCTACCCCGTATTCTACGTAGCAAGGAGGCGGTTCTCTTGCGTATAATGGCATGAAAGCCATCAACACGGGCATCCGCGAACATGCCAGATGCACTACAGAAACGGGGCAACCCCAGCAACATCCTGAAACCGTTGTTGTATTGGACTCGCAGGGAACCGAGCGATCTCTGTGTATAACAAAACCACAGACTGCTCGTGTAAAAGGTCTGGCAGTACACTTTAAAAAGAGAGATTTTAACATTCTCGATGCAACGAGCAAACCTGCGTGCCAGCATGTTATTCTTAACCGCCAATGCCCTGCGCTCCCTTTCAATGTCCATTTGGTCATCAAGATCTTCGGTAACACAGTGTCCCAAATATTTAAAATGACTTACCCGCTTGAGTTCATTATTATTTAGTGTCAATTTGGGCACACTAGATAGGCATTTACCAGAACCAAATACTCAGGGTAAAGGTCAATAAAGGTTGATTGGGAATATTTGACAGTTTTGGGTATCTTGACCTGCTGTCGTCCGTACCTACATCTCTATTATACTTTTGAATAATAAATATTTATGTTTTGTGTCATGTTCACAATCCCCAGAATCAAATAAATTATTTGATTCGGCATAAAAATCTAGAAAAACAGTTTTTAGTATTTTTTCGTCATTTTTTAAAATGTTTACAACTTTTTTTGATGGATAAAACAGAACATCACGAGATTTTAAAGTAATTACTAAAAACTTTTTTTTTAAATATAAATTAATTTAATTAAATCCTTTTAAGAAGTTTTGGGGTCCTGCACATTCTGCAAGCAAAGCTTGGGACTCAAAATTCAATAAATTCTTTCCCTTTAAAACTTTGGTAATAATACTAAAATAAGCAACTTCTGTCGTCTGTGTTCTAACTCTTTCATTAAATCTCTATATCTTTTTGACCGGTCTTTAACCTTTGTCCTTTAATTTATTTGTTGTTTTAAAATGATGTACCTGAAATCAAATCCTAATAAACTTTAACACTAGAAAGACCAAGACCGTCAATTTGACCGCAAGGCGATTTCATTTTTAAATATTTTTCAAACTATATTTTTGTTTCTTTTTATATTGTATGACATTTCCTAATTTAGTATTGTTAAGCTAAATCTATATAAAAATATTAAACTATATGTTGTAGGTATATGAGATTCCTTTACAAATACCTACAAAGACCGCATACCGTCAATGTGACTGCATATAAAAACAGCGATAAGAATAGTAAACAAAGATTTCTTCAAAATAATGAAGATACTTTTGTTTTTATTTATAATGAATCCTGAATAAATGGTTACTGTTTAGCTTGTTTACATTACACTTAGTAGACATTAGTTTCGTTTAGTGAACAGTCGTAATTTGTTATGAAAAATGATTCGCTTTCTCAATATTTCTCAAATAAAACAAGAAATGTTGCGATATCGGGATGTAGAATTTCATGTGTGTGATGATGATGTGTTTGTGAAAACCGTGATGTAGAATTTCAGCCGGAACAGGTCACTTCTTCATCAGAAGACTCCGAAATAGATTCCTCTGCTATAAATAACAATATAATTATAAATTCACGCAGAGGACACGGAAAAAATGTTATGATTTTGAGTACTCTGCACCCCAACGTTAGCAAGCATAGGAACTGATCAAAAAATTTGGTGTAGATATCATCGATCAAATGGCACGCAAGTACACTGTAAGAGCTGGTAGTCGAAGATGGCCTGTTCACGTTTTTACAATACTTATACTTAATTTAGCAGCTATAGACTCGTGGTTCTGTACCGAAAAGTTACAAGAATACAAATTTCTCGGCATTATTTTATCCTTCAACTAGTCAGCAATCTACGTGCAGAGTATGTGAAAAAAATCAGCTTCAACTGCAACTCAAAGTCAAGAAACTAATACTGCAGCAAGTGAACGATGTACTACAAACAATAAGGAGGAGGCATTGCCAAGTCAATCATAATTGTGAAAAAAAATAAAACGTGTGAAAACTGCACAATCTGTAAAAAAGCTGTTTGTGGAAAATGTATAAAAGACTTAAAAAAACTATTACTTGTTATTACAAATGTTACTCAGTCTAATTCCTAAAATTGTTAATTATTAATTAAAAAATAAATTGATACTATTTTTATTTTATTTTAATGCAATACACGCAACAGTTTCATTAGTATTCTGTCTGAACCTCGAATACGGTCAAATTGACTGCTGCGGTCTTTGAAGATATAGTATGAAGCGCAGCCCTTCTAGTGTTAACAGATATTGAAGACAAGCATCTTCATCATCTTTCACCATCTTAATTCAATGCATGAGATGTTATCATTGATATCAGCTAGATTTGCAAATAATGTTGAAAAATTGAAGTCATACCGATAAATCAGGTGCAGTGGATGTGCTATCAGATATATTGACCGCGCGGAGGTGCTACTGACTAAACCTAGTGTAGTGGATTGCCAAGGATTAAACTATGCCACTCCTCTTTAAAATCTCCCCAGGTTGGTTCTGAATGGTAGGTAGGTATGTATACAAACAGCTTTGACCTGCAAACATTTAATATTAACGTAAAAGTTAAGTAATTACCTACTCAAAAACTTAGTTTGCCTCTTCAATAATAGTAGTTCTACTATTTCTATTAAGGAAAAAAAGTAGATTAGGAACACCACATCCAAATATTGATTGAAAGTTTGTTTGATTCTGATCATTTTCAACTAAAATTCTTAACATATTTGATCGAATTGCAAGCTGTAAACAATGTATTGTTGTGGCCTAGTGGTTAAAAGACCAGCCTCTCAAGTATGAGCGCGCGGGTTCGATTCCAGGTCAGGCAAGTACCAATGTAACTTTTCTTAAGTTATATGTACTTTCTAAGTATATCTTGGACACCAATGATTGAAGGTGAAGGAAAACATCTTGAGGAAACCTGGACCTTAAGTCTGAAATCGCCAACCCGCATTGAGCAAGCGTGGTGATTACGCTCAATCCTTCTCTGTATGAGAGGAGACCTGTGCCCAGCAGTGGGACGATTAAAAGGTCGATGATGAAATAAATATAATACGCAAAATAAAAAGAAATAAATATAATACGCAAATTAAATAAATAACTTAATTTTAAAACAGCAGATTCAAACCACAACAGATAGCTCGTAATTAACTGACATTGTCATAATTTTACTTTTTGACGTTGACTGTGACAAATCGCTTGCAAAGATGGCCGCGGTATTATACGGCTAAAACAAGAGAATCAGAGATATCATAGCAACCATTTAAACGCTATTAAAATTTCCATCCGTTTCATACTTTTATTTTTTTTTTTAATTTGCGCCAGCCTGCCACTTAGCGAGATGAGAAAATGGCAAACCGGCCGCAAATAGGTATTTCAATGATGTTGGAAATGAAATCAAAGATAGTGCTATTCATTTTACTTACGCAAAATCATTAAAATTGGAAAGAAATGACAGTATTTTTTTATTTTTTAGTCGATATGCCTCATATTTGTATAACTATTTTTTCTATGGTCAAACATTTCCCGTCCATGTATCTACGTCAATGGCACAGAGTCATATTTACTTTTTAATAACTCACTTCATAGACAAAACGTGAACGTATATCTGTCAAGTGTCAATGTCAATGACTATCTGTCTGTCACCCTTTCATCTGTGCTGGCCCCTGTGGCGACTGTGGCATCTGTCAGGCAGAGTGGCTTTACGACCAAGGTTATTTATATTTTTAAATCGTAGTGAAAACATTACGCTGAAATAAGAAAATTATGTATGTTGGTCTACTTTAACAGTGTTTATATCATATTATAATGGGTGGCAAATCGAAGCAGAGCCAAAGGACTAAAAACAATGTGAGAGTAAGTATAACCATGATTGGATCCATGTCGCAATTATTGCTGTGTATTATTATGCCATTCCTTGACTACTTTAGCAGTTATTTATTTATTTGTACTTTCGCACAAAGTTTTGATACAAAGGCGGACTTAGCATTCTCTACCAGTCAACCATGGGTCTTGAAGAGATTAGATGTCAGGTGTTTGGTTGAAAAAAAAAAGACAAAGATAAAAAATCCCTATCGCTAGCTAAACAAATACATAAATAAGCTATATACACATATATATTATTACAACAATATTTACAAAATTAAAACTTTGACTCTACCCTAATTGTTTAGAAAATAACTCTGCATTTTCTGGTCAAATGCAAACCAGCTGGTGGCCATCCTGATATCAAGAGGAAGCGCATTCCACTGAAGAATAGACTGAACATGTAATAAGTATGAACAAAGTCAGACATATGTGAAGGACTAACAAAAGAGTAAGAGAAGGTTGTGAGAAGAACTCACATTCTTAGTCTGTGAAAAACACAATTACTGGAAGTGAGGAATAAAATGAGAAGAAGCAGTAGGAGATTTGCGACCCGAGCAAAGAGTGGTCAAAGCATCAATCTTCTTCCCTGGCAAATGGGCATCCATTTGAGTCACAATTATTTGACAAAAATGTGTTTGCCTCTTAGGGGGCTGATCTATAGCTCAACTGGTCATATTTCCTGTGGTTGAATATGAACTGGATACCTTTGTTGAGCAATCTGTTGAGTTCATCTAGCCTAACCACATTCTGGTCAAAGTAGTTAATTATAGGGAAAATCAGTCGGCATGAGCAGGTTTTACTTTTATCCATTAGTTATATCCATTTACTTTGGTTTCATTAATAGGTATTATTTTTTACATGTGGTATAGTTCTTGCAATTCACGAACGCGCGTGGCTCTTAGTTGTGTTCAAGTCGTATCTGTATACGTGTAAATGTGTGCGTGAGCGTAGACGCGCTACGGTTAGCATACAAATAATCAATGTTAAAATTATTTTTTCTTTGAAACCAACAATGATAATAAAACAAATATTTTAATAGTAAGTTTTATTAAAATTAATTATTATTCATCGTCAGAAGTGTCACTATCTTCAAACTCTTCAGTGTCGCTATCAGTTGATTCTACATTAATCGTTAACTCGAAGTCCAATTCGAAATATTTTCTATATTCTTCTTCAAGTTTTTCGACATGCTTGCAAGTTTTACGCCAGGTATCATTGTCGATATCGTTCATACACTCATTTATTAAATTTTGTAAAATAGTCATATTTTGCCCGATATTTTTAGTTGCAATTTTATTTTTTTAAATTCCCCAGATATTTTCGATACAGTTCAACTCAGGGTGATAGGGCGGAAAACGTAATATTTCAAAATTCTTGCTTTTAACTATTTCGTCGATTTTGAATGTTATGAAACGATGTTTATTATTTTTTATTAAATCATAGAATTTGATTTTTTTTAATCGTACGTCACATAAAATTCCGTTATCAGTTAGCCATTTTATCATATCGCTCTTCCTTGAACTGGACGTAGGAATTTTACTGCTGCGGGCGTTATGATAGGACGCGTTATCCATCACATTTGGCATAAGCTTCTTTTCTAGCGACTTCTTATAATTTTCAAAACTCATATTTGAGTGATAATCTCCAGTTGTGGAGGATGCTTTATATACCAATGAGGCATTTGGAATGAATCCATCTTTAGTACCTGCGTGCACTATAATAAACCGGCTCCCAGTACCTAATTTCTTCATAAATGGAGTATCTTTATCCTTTATGCCCCATGTATTTTGTCGAACGTGTGACGTTAAAACATATGATTCGTCAGTGTAAACAATAGGACGTCCTTCTGCACGGCACAGAGAAATCTTTTTCAAATATTTTAAACGCCATATTTGTAAATCATGCCTTTTTTGTAATACTCGTCGGTTACTGCTAATCTTTCGCCATTTATAACCAATTTTTATGAGCAATGAACGTAAAGTGCTTAGACACCCGTCAAAGTCTATCTTTTCTCTGAGAACTGACCGAATTTTGTGTAAAGTTGGAATTTCCTTGTGTTCGATGTGATAATTTTGAATTGTACTTCGAATCAAATTAGTGTCCAAATTATCAAAATCAAATTTGCTACTTTTTTTACGACGTTTTTTCATTGGTGATAGAAACTTGGCAGATGTAGAGAGCATCTCTTTTTCTTCTTTCAAAATAGAAGTTACAGTACGTTCACTGACCCCTGTTGCTTCGGCGGTTCGTTTTCTTACGTTAGCCAAAGGACTGAAATCACAATTATCATTATTATTCGCCTTCATGAAATTATATTCTTCTTGAAGAAAATGAAAAACTCGGGCGATAATTGCACGACCCTACAAATAATAAAGATAATACAATGGTCATGATCGTTGATCCATACAAAAAGTTTAATATTAAATTAACGCTATAAACACATATTTAAATAACTCACCTCACTACGAATAACTTTTCGCTTTTTATTGGTATTTGACATGCTGACGGTACTTCGTGGCTGGTAGCGACGTGAAAACAATAAGCACAAGTGACCTGAGCGGGCGACCGCTCGCTACTGAACGCTCCGTCAGGCACACACACTAATGCATTGTGCATGTACACAACATACCACAAGCAAGAGTCACGCGCGCTCGTAAATTGCAAGAACTATAATTAAGAGTTAAAATAATAATTATAAAGTTCTTTACTAATTGCAATGTAATTTTATTAACTGTAAACATTGTGTTTTTGTAGCCTTCAAGCAGTGCCCGGAGTGCTGAACTGCTGAGCAGTGGTACAGGTCTTGATGGAGGGCTCATGAGCCTTGCTGGTGGGAAGCCCCTCCCACCATTGTTCCCGACATTAGCAGCTGCTAACTTGGAGCAGGGCCTCAATCCTGAGTTTCAGATCTGCATCAAGAAACTAAACAAAAAGGATCCTATCACTAGAGCCAAGGTTGGTAATAGTCAGTACTTTGTAAAACTTAACTATTTGATTATTAACAACACTATCACTTAGTGCTATTACACAAAATAATTGTTGGAAGAAATTTTAAATTATAATATGCACCTTAATGTTCCAGGCTCTCCATGAGCTGTGTGAACTTGTCAAGAATGCTAATGTTGAAGATGTGGTGGCTGTGTTGCCCAGCTGGGCACACTTCTACAAGATCCTCACAGCTGATACTGATCGCAAAGTCAGAGAGATGACACAGGTACTGGGAATATGAATACATATATCGAGCTTGTAGTTTAACTGGCACTTCTTTTTAATGCAGCTGTTTGGCTATACTTCTGTTCACAAGCTGTACATACAGGGTGTATCTGAC
This sequence comes from Sesamia inferens, assembly GCA_037179545.1. Lineage (NCBI taxonomy): Eukaryota > Metazoa > Arthropoda > Insecta > Lepidoptera > Noctuidae > Sesamia > Sesamia inferens. Next base: position 33,575,528 of record CM073927.1, read on the forward strand.
ATCATGATGCAAACTTAACAAAAAGGCTGCGCCAAATGCCAACAATAAAATTATGATTAAATTAAATTATGACACTAATTTTGTTACACAACGCGACTTTAATAAAATCTCTAGATTATTTAAACCTCAGACTGAAGTCTGGGAGGACCTCTTATCCGAATGGCAAAGTAGGTGGGATAATTCCATCAAGGGCCGGCACCTCCATCTATTCTTTCCATCCGTTGGCGATCGGCTGGCTAGGACATGGCTGGAGGTTGACCACTGCGTTGCCCAATTTCTCACAGGTCATGGCAACTTTAAAAGTAAACTGTATTCATTTAAACTTGTTCCTTCCCCTTTGTGTCAGTGTTCTACATCGAACTGTGAATTTGAACAGTCCGCACATCACATCTTGTGGGAGTGTGTTCTTTGGCAGAATGAACGCAATATTATGTTGGATAGTGTACAAGTTACATCCGGAGTCGTTTATTATACGGACCTTGTAGAAACTAGAACCAATTTCCGTGCGTTCAGGCGCTTTTGCCATACCTATTATTGGAATCAATTGTAACAGCTAATACCTACTTAGGACCCATTAACTTAATCAAATTTTATTCCGTGGTGTTTGGCAATCTGGGCTTCTCCCAGTTGCAATAATGTCCCTTTGTGCCGATTGGCCTAGATCTGTTCTGTCTCCTGCTTGTTATGGAGGGAAGTGGAAAAAATATCTTTTTTCTTACTCCTCCGCTATTCTTTTCTGATTAATTTGTTGCGGGACCCAAGACAGTTGAATCGTTTCTCCGGGACTCGTCGAGCTTCATTGCTCGGCGTTTTTCTGGCGGTCGCCACTGTTGATTCTGGCTTTCAGGAGTTGCAGTGGTTGGGAAAAGTGTGGCGGGTTTTGTCCCATGAAAAAAAAAAAAAAAAAAAATAAAAAATAAAAAAATAAAATTATGATAGAATTATATAATTATTAATTATCATTGAGCGGTTACAGGAATTAAAATTTTTGGGCATGCATTGTATTGGAGACAACACTACATTTTTTTTTCTTCTCTTTTCTTCAATCTGCAATCAGCCCTTAAGCTTTAATCAGATTGTTTCTTTATTTGGCAATTAGAGATTGTTCACACCCAGCAATGCATCATCTCATTATTTGCTATCCAGTACTGGTTATAGTACAGTCAATCTGCAATTTGAGCTCCGAAAAATGACAAACCGGAATTTGACTTGATGAATCGTTAGAGGGGCGAGTAATAAACTTAATGTTAGATTTCCGAAGTCCCTCCTCCTGCTGTTTTTGAGAAAATCCAAAAAATTTTGAAATTGATTTATCTCAGCAACTATAAGGGCTAGCGACCTTTTTTTTTTTAAACTGTTAAGGACACTTAGGACTACATTTTCTTTCATTGAAGTGACATCGTCCGACTTAAACTGCAAAAGCTTGATGGCGCTAAAGTTTGAAAAAATTGGTTTTTTGCCATTTTCATTATGAAATAACAATTTTTTTACAATAATGTAAATGAGAAAGTTGTTTGTCACAAAATTAGCTACAACTTTTGTTTAAAACATTTTTTCGTAAAACTTACCGTTTCCGAGCTATATAGGTGAAGAAGTGCAGTGAGCAGAACAACGGTTCTTTTGTCACTTTCACCGAATACGTGGGCATAGTTTGGACAATGGACCGGTTTCTAACATCTGCCAGATGCTCTAAGAAGCGTAAAAAAAAAAAAAAAAAAAAAAAAAAAAAAAAAAAAAAAAAAAAAAAAAAAAAAAAAAAAAAATTATTAAAAATTGAAAATTATGTAAACATTTCAATTCATTGATCTATCCATGAATTGTGTGACAAACACCCTACAGCAAGGCACATAATGTACGATTTGTACACTTCAACAAGCTTCAGCTCGGAAACGGTGAGTTTTACGAAAAAATGTTTTAAACAAAAGTTGTAGCTAATTTTGTGACAAACAACTTTCTCATTTACATTATTGTAAAAAAATTGTTATTTCATAATGAAAATGGCAAAAAACCAATTTTTTCAAACTTTAGCGCCATCTAGCTTTTGCAGTTTAAGTCGGACGATGTCACTTCAATGAAAGAAAATGTAGTCCTAAGTGTCCTTAACAGTTTAAAAAAAAAAAAAGGTCGCTAGCCCTTATAGTTGCTGAGATAAATCAATTTCAAAATATTTTTGGATTTTCTCAAAAACAGCAGGAGGAGGGACTTCGGAAATCTAACATTAAGTTTATTACTCGCCCCTCTAACGATTCATCAAGTCAAATTCCGGTTTGTCATTTTTCGGAGCACACGGCTTTTTTTTCGACATATTGACTGTACTTTTAGATTGATGCTGTTCATGCCCGTTTGAGTCTGTAGGTACAGTCTGAGGACTTTAGAAGTCTCACAGTGAGTTTATTTTTGTGATGTTGAAGTCTTTCTTTATAACTTTTGTAGAAACTTTCTACAACCGCCTTGACAGTTGGGATCTCTAGGTACTCATGTACCTTAACGTTTCTTGTGAACCAAGGTGCAGCACTTAGGTTTTCAGTGCCTTATTGGAAATGCTGTAGTATCTCAATGTTGGAGTGACTTGCTGATCCCCAGAGCTCTATACCATATGTCCATACAGGTTTCAAAATGCATTTGTAAATGAGGAGTTTATTTTCCAGACTCAGTGATGACTGCCTACCCATAAGCCAGTGAATATTTCTCAATTTTATGTTTGCCTGCTCTCTTTTGGTTTTTATGTGTTCTCGCCAGGTAAGTCTTTTGTCGATGTGCATACCTAGGTATTTGACAGTACTTTTCTGAGGTAGGATGTCTTCACCGAGTTTTACTTGTGGACTCTTCTTAGGGCGAAAAAACTTTAGCGCGATACGAAATGTGATCGAAACTAAACCATAACATTAACTGGATTAGATACGACCAAGAGTTTTTTTTTTTTCCTCCTCTAATTCTTATTGCAATCTGTCTGGGAGACATTCAACAATACTTAAGAAATGATGTATGGTATGTGAGGTACAAGTCCAGTGACAAGCCCTCCAAAATGATGTTTTAAATAATTAAGTCTTGAGGAACTCTCTTCTTTAGTCTCCTTGCACTTGGAAGGAAATCGTCCATAAGGTGGTGTGCCAATATGTGAGGGTGCTGCTGCAGTCTGTCTTTATATGTTGTGATTCTCTCCTTTATTTCCTCCATTACACTTTTGATGCCAAGCTCTCGGTGAAGTCTTTCGTTAGTGACATACCATGGTGCGTCTACTATCATCCTTAGCATTTTTGATTGAAACCTTTGTAGGATTTCCAGATTGGAGTTGGCAGCCGTGCCCCATAGCTGTATTCCGTATGTCCATATTGGCTTTATTATACTCTTGTATAACAAAAGTTTATTTTCCATTGAGAGCTGGCCGTTTCTATTCATCAACCAATACATCTTGCGCACTTGTTGTCCCATTGCTAGGCGTTTGGTAAAAATATGTTTTCTCCATATAGGCGTCGGTCTAGATACATTCCAAGATATTTCGCTTCGTCAGATTGTGGAAGCTGGACAGCATTCAGTGTGACTGGGGGACAAGTCTGTCGCCGGGTAGTAAATGTTACCTGAAGTGATTTTGTTTCATTGGCTTTGATGCGCCAGTCCTTTAGCCATGCCGTGATGTTATCCAGGCTGCTCTGTAGTTTGCGAGAAGCTTGATTTGGTGAGTGATCTGATGCCATGATAGCTGTGTCATCAGCAAACGTGCCCATAACAACATCGTCAGATATTGACAAGTCTACGGTATAAAGAAGATACAGAGCAGGTCCCATTACACTACCCTGCGGCACTCCCGCTTGAATTTCTTTAAGTTCCGTATTTGCTTCACCGTGACTAACGAAAAAGTGTCTGCCGAGCAAGTAGGACCTTATTAGGCTGTAAAAGTCGGTGGGCAGTGTCTTTTTGATTTTATACAATAGTCCATCATGCCAGACTCTATCAAATGCCTGTGATATATCAAGGAAGGAAGCTGTGCAATATTCTTTTTGTTCAAATGATTTTGATATACCATCGTCAGGAATAGAATGCCCTGCTCTGGTAGCTCCTTTAGAATGGTTGATGTAATTAAATCGTATCCAGGCGCTTTCCCTACTTTTAGTTTTCTGATTGCAGAGTTGACCTCTCCTTTGCTAAGTTTCTGGATGGGTAACTCTAGTTGATGCGTCTGGTTCAGCAGTTCTACCACCATTTCCTTCTTTGTGGAACCAATATCGGGGTTTGGTTGGAAGACTTCTTGCAGATGCTCCATGAATACGTTGGCTTTCTCGACATCATACCTAGCCCATGAATTATCTGCTTTGAGCAGAGATGGTTGGTAAGTTATTGGGCGTTTGAGGCCTTTTGTCGCTTTCCACAATGAATATTCTGTACATGGTGTAGCGTCCAGATTTTGCAGGTAAGTTGCAATTTTTTGATTTCTATCATCGCTTAATAGTTGCTTGAGTTGTTTGGCTAGTCCATTGTATGTTTTTTTGTCCCCTGGGTACCGAGTGGTTTGCCATCTCTTTCTTGCTTTACGCTTTTCATCTAGTAATTTTCTTATAGATGGTGAGCATTGGAGTCCATCCTGATTTATGGGCTTTGGTGGAGGCATGGCTTCCCATGCAGCCTGTTGGACTATGTTGTTAAAATGCTCAACTGCGCTTATAATATCGACATCTTCCCGTAGCGGTACTTTGACATCAAGAGATTTAGTTATTGATTCTCGAAAGTATTCTCAGTTGGTTCTATGGGTATGTAGTCGACAAGGTGTTTCCTTTTGCATAATTCTTCGACTCAATAATACTTCTACGGGAGAGTGGTCAGAGGACAGGTCAGCACTGGAGCTGCAACTGAAGTCGGTGTTGCTAATACCTTTGGTAACACAAAAGTCAATCAGATCTGGCCTCCTATTTCGGTCAGTGGTGGATCTCCTGTTGAGATAACGCCCAGTCGGAGTTTGTTTATCGCTAAGAGTAACTGTCGGCCTTTTGCATTTATAGTCCGAGAACCCCAGAATGTGTGCTTGGCATTAAAGTCACCGCCAGACACAAACCGCTGTCCTAATGTTTTAAGGAATTTTTCGTATTCCTCTTGCTTTATGACGTGCTTTGGAGGGCTATATATGGCTGATACCATGACTGGTCCCAACCAGTCCTCAATCACAATATTTGTAACCTGGATTTTTTCAGTACAATAGCTATGAGCTAAGTGGTGTCTTATGTTGGTCTTAATCAGAACTGCACTTCCTCCATAGCCTTTTCCGTCAGGGTGCATGGTGTGATATAATTTGTATCCTGGTAAGGTAAAATAGCTTTTACTTGTAAAGTGTGTTTCCGAGATTAACATGATATCAATGTTGTTTAATTTCATATATTTATTAACCTCAAGGGTATGTTGTGACAGCCCATTGGCATTCCAGAGCACAATTTTTATGGAGTCCAGTGTTCAGTTAGTTTGGTCGTGAGATTCAAGATTAGTTTAGTGATTGTTGTTAATTGTTCCATCATCTGTCTCATTGATATCATTAATTCTTTTATGTCGGAGTTTTGGTCACTGTTCGTTTTATTGTCAGGATCATTCGCTTGCAGTGATGTTTTGTTTTGCACTATTTCGGCATATGTTGTTCCAGTTTTTGATGGACCATATAATTGTTTTGTCATATCATGTGGCTGTTTTGATTTCTGAAATTTAGGGGGTGCTGGTGGGAATTTGATTTTCTAAAGTTCTCTGTAAACTTTGCAGCCTTTATAATTTGCTGGATGGTTGCCTTCACACAGCATGCACTTTACGCTTTCGGATCTAGTTTTTCGTAGACAGTCCACGGACAAATGATCACCAGCACATTTAATGCATTTTGGGCTTCTCCTACAGTAAGTTTTTGTATGTCCATATTGAAGACAGTTTCCACATTGAGGGATTTCCCGCTTAGGTCTTGGCGGTTCGAGTACTACCTTGCAGTGGAGAAGATATTTTATGTCAAAAATAGTTTTGTTATTTTCTTTTTGTTTTAATTCCACTATAAACATTGGCAATGCTTTTTTAGTGTTGCGCTGTTTGATGTTCCAGATGTTAGTGCAATCATGACCAAGCTCATTCAGAGCATCTTTTATATCTTCTATGCTGGTGGAAGGGTGTATGTTTTTTTAGGACTACTTTGAAACTCCTGTCTTGTTTTTGTTTGTATGTATAGAATTCCGTTTTCTTTTTTTCTAATTCTTTGACCACAGCAGTGTATGCTTCAGACGATTTAGTTTGTATTTTTACTTGTTCGTTACGAAGTACTTTTAGATCATAGTTATTGTTTGCATGCATTTCCAAGAGGTTTACAAGTGGCTGAATGTTACTGACTCTATCAACGAAAATTGGGGGTGGCTTATCTATTTTAGGCCTTAATAGAGATGGAGGCTTGCTTGTTTCCTGCAACTGATCACTTTCCAGTACGGCAAAGCTGTTGGAAGTTGAGATTGGTGTGGGCTGGGAAAGCCAATATGCATCGAGTTTCGCTGCCGTTTTTTATTCGTGGCTTGCATCCAATCTTTTTCATTAGGTATTATTAGTTGGGGTTGTTGCTTCAGTAGGAGAATCTTCTATAATATGTACCTCAGTATTTATACTGGTGCTTGGTAGTGTCTCTTTACTTGATGTTGATTGTTGAGAATTTTGTTGTTCCCTGTTGGTAGCATGTGTTTGGCTTCCAACTGAGGCACTTCTTGACCTTTGGAGAAGACTTGGGTGAAAGGTTTGCTGCACATATCTTTTGTTTTGACCAGTAGAATTTACTGTCACGGGGGCCTGGGTACCCCCCCCCCCCCCCCCCCCCCCCGCCGTGGAGTCTTCGGTAGCAAATTTCACACCTTCCAGCCCGGATACTGATAGGCACCGGGGGTTAGCCGGATGGGTGTAGTTTTAACCTTTTTTTTTTTCTATTATAACTTTTTTTTTTGTTTTTTTTTTTATTTGAGGGTGGGTCGAAATTTTTATGGAGAAAAATGTTAATGTTATGTATTTAATTCACAAATTTTAGTCTGAAGCACATATTGTTTTAGCTCACAAACACTTGTACACGGTTATTGCACTTAAAGGAAGACTTTACTTACGGTTTTCGGATTGAACTCGCATTTGTTTTCACACTTAATCACTGAGATTTTCGACAGCATATCCGCGCGCGTAACTGTTTGACAGCTCTCGACCAAGAGTTTAACTTCTACCGTTTCATTTAGCGCCTGTGTTTTACAACAAATCATTGAACCAGGTAAAAGTTTCGATTAATAGCTATAAAAAAAATGTTATTACGCAAAAAAATTGTGCATCTCTAGTCATTCTTTTGTCGTCGCCGAAAATAACTACGCCGGCTAGACAGACTGACGCCACCAAAGAATGAAAGGAAAGCCGACAGTTATACAACAACAAAAAAAATGAAAAATGAAATTAAAATGGTGTTGTCACTTTTTAGAAATTTAACAATTTTGGGGAAGTTAGAGTAAAAACGCGGAGAAAAAAAATTGTATCAAAATTGATTAGTATTGTTATTGTGATGATTATGACGAAATAAAATTAGATAATAATAAAGGTTAGATAATCACTTATCTAACCTTTATTATCCTTATGGGTCGGACGGGGTTTTCTTTACATATTGTATGATTGAGCAACCTCCTCCTTTTTGAAATCGGTTAAAAAATCAACACCGAAATAAGCATCAATAACAAGACACTTTATGTTAGTATTATTCTCTGTGCGACATGCGGTGCGTGAGCGAGCAAGTAGATGCTTTCTCGCTCACACGCCGCCCGTTAATGCGAGCGGACCGCGCGTTGACTTAAGACACGGGTTCCTCCTTCGAGAGCTTATTGCATACTGAACAGGGGAGAGACAGTTCCCTTGAACGAACACGTTCGTTCAAGGGAACTGTCTCTCCCCTGTTCAGCAAAGAAAGTAGCGTCATCTAGAGTTCTTGACCTAAAACCACATCATAGATGTCTCTGTAAACAATTTGAAAAATAAATATTTTGAATTTTTATGAAAAAATACGATAATTTTTTAATAATAAGAAGGAGATCATTTAAATTACCAATTTCAATTAAATTTCCTTTTTAAAAATCCTTGTTCTTGCAACCTTATCAGACCATTTTGATAAATGGCTGTAGGAACATAACATGGTTCCCAAGTAGGGTTACCAACTATTTTCACAAAAAAACGTATAAAGTGGTTTGGATAGGAAAAAATAAAGTATTAGGTAGAAAAAAGTATTTTTTAAAATTTTAAGTTTTTACTACATTAAAAGTTATTAATTAGCATAGGCGCTCAAGGAAAACAATGTATTATATTATTTATAAATTGTCATTATTTCATATGATTACTATACAAAAGGACTCTAGAAAGTTAACAATGCTTGTAATACTACTTATATATAAACATATTAAAAATAACAAAAGTATTGTAGTATCGTATTTAATAGAACATTATTTACAAAAGTTTTACAATGGTAATACAAGATACATAAGATAATTGGAATATTATATTACACAACAACTCTCGCTTGCATCGTCTAGCGTCACTATCTTGCTAGCTCACTCACATCCTCGTATCTAATCACTTGCTTATTTTATTGTTATGGCCAGACTTACCTAATACAATAATCATAATAAATAATGTGAATTAGGTATTGATAAGTTTACTAAAAAAACATTGTTTGCCTCAAGCGCCAGCTAAGCAACTACTATAGGCAAATAAAATATGTTAACCACTGAATTTAGCTATGATCACTAAATCAGACGCCAATCAGAAGCTTTGTTTATTAAATCAGATCTAAAATCTGAAATATCTCTATTTCTCTCTTCTCGCCACTTTAGATTTATTAAAAAAAAACTCTTTCAGTTAAAGCTGAAATCGCAGGGACAGAGAGTAGGTAAGAAATATTTTGTTCATTTCAAATTATTTCCATTATCCGTTTTAAACATTTCGTTCAGCAATTACAAATCGTTAAGTTCCCATAATGAGTATTTTGTTTTACGCATCACAGTAAAGGTTAAAAATAAAGTATTTTTGCATACTTTATTTGTAAAAAAGTAGAATTACCAAAAATAAAGTAGAATGTATGGTTAATTGGTTGGCAACCTTATTCACAAGATGGCCACTATCTCATTTTATTTGCCTTAGCTTAAAAAATTTGATTCTACAAGACCCGATGCCCATTAACAAGTTATTTTGTTTAATTTTCTTATTGTAATGTTTTGCAAATGTTTGTCAAAGCATAACAACAAGAAAATTAAACATAATAACTTGTTATTGGGAATGGAACTATGCTTATGAATACTTATATAGCTAAGTATACGTATGTATAGCATACCTATAACTCTGTTAAGAACTCTAGATGGCGCTTCAAAATTGCTTGCATAAAAACGTCACGAGAGGGCTCTCTTTTTCCCTAGTCTTATTATACTCTTCGATACTGAATCTCAATAGCCCGGGCCATGCCGCCAGTATTCGCTATCATAAATGATGGCGAATGCGCTCAAATTGTTGAATAAAATTTTTATTTTGGTTGTTTTAAAAAAATATTTCTACAATAATGTTCGTAATGAAATTGCCTATCCATTAGTGTAAGAAAGCAATCTAAATAATGCTTACTTTTCAAGGAGATGCACGTTTGTGATAATTATTTCTCTTGTCAGTGGTTTCGTTGTGAAGGAATTATTTAAACATTATACTAAGTAAAAAAAAAAAATCTACAATTTTGGAGCCAAGATTATGGAGAAAATTAAAATACGAGTATGTATTTTTAATAAGTTGATATTTATTTTAGATAAAGAGTAGATAGCTCCGAAAAACTAAATAAAAACGGCTTGCGCTGTGTTCTGGTCATGGGGACGCCCCTTAAAGTACGGTACCCGCTTATACGTATAAAATTTGTATTGTTTAATCATATAAAGTGAGCAGGTATGAAAAAAAAGCAGAAATTCTGTATTACCTAGATAACTTATAAAAATAGACGCCGATTTTAAATGGTAAAAAATAATGTCTAATTGTTTGTTAGTGATTTTTTTTTGTTTTTATTTAAGGGGGGAGCTATGTGCCTGTAGCACATTTCCTTTTTAGGGTTCCATAGCCAAATGGCAAAAAACGGAACCCTTATAGATTCGTCATGTCTGTCTGTCCGTCCGTATGTCACAGCCATTTTTTTCCGAAACTATATATAGGAGCTATACTTTTGAAACTTGGTAGGTAGGTGTATTCTATGAACCGCATTAAGATTTTCAAGCAAAAATAAAAAAAAAAATATATATATTGATACCATACTTAGAACTGAAACTCATTTTTTTTAATCAAATACATACCTACGTGTGGGGTCAATATCTAAAATATTTTTTTTTTTTCTAAACCTAAGAGTTTGCGTGACAGCCACTTCCAAAGTGGAAAAAAGTTGGTACCCCCCCCCCCCCCCCACCATCTAATTTCTAAAATAAGAAAATGAAAAATCTAAAAAAAAAACATGATGTACATTACTATAAAAACTACTAAGGAAAATTGTTTCGAACGAAATGAAATGATATGAGATCTAGTATGTAGTTTTTTTAATACCTCGTAAATCGTAAACCGCTTATTACCGCGTAATCTTTCATACAAATAACTTAAATCCCTTAATTTCATAAATCAATGGTACGGAACCCTTTGTTCGTGTGTCCGACACGCAGTTGGCCGGTTTTTTAGTAAGATGAAATCACAAGACTCACGTTACTAAGGTAGGTAGATTTATAAAGTCAGTCGATCAATAACCTCTATACAGATTGTATGTGTCGCAAAAATATATAGTTTGCGTTTACGCAGTTTCATTGAAGAGTCCATGGTACACAACTTCAACTAATATAAGAGGACACAACAATACGAAATGTTATTTTGGTTTACGACAGTATTGGGTGCTTTACTTAGGCGTATGGTACAATAGTAAATAAATATATACGGACAAATCACACAGATTGAGCTAGCTCCAAAGTAAGTTCGAGACTTGTGTTATGGGATACTAACTCAACGATACTATATTTATAATAGATACATATATAGATAAACACCCAAGACCCAGGCCAATCAGGAAAAGATCGGTTTCCATCATGACCTGGCCGGGGATCGAACCCGGGGCCTCCACGTCGCAGGCAGATGTGTTGACCGCTGCGCCACGGAGGACGACCGATACGCTAGTGATAATGTACCACACGCTTAAGTCTAAGCTTACATGATTGTGTTACGGGCTAGGCGTATTCAAATTAAGGGTTAAGGGTTACGAAGTTGATTGACAACGAAGTTACAGTCGATAGTATAGGCAATGACAAGTAGAACGTAGCTGATGTCGCACCGAAGTATTCCGTTACGTCCACGAAGTCCGTCTCGTACACACAACAACATTACAAAAGTTACTTCACGTAGTCCTCAAAGTTCTCGTTACAGTTGTCGCTGTAGATGTTCTCAAAGATCGCTTCTTCTTTATCGCTCGTATCGCTTCGATAGTCAAATGCAGTCTGACTGCGCACTGGTGCCACTCCGCTATATACAGTATGTTAAGAAAACCCTGTCCGACCCATAAGGATAATAAAGGTTAGGTAAACACATGACCAAATATAATATAAAATTTTACGTAATCATCATAGTACCAATACAAATGAATTTTGAAATAATCTTTTTTTCCCGCGAATTAATTCCAACTTCCCCAAAATTTGGTAATTTTTAAAAAGTGACAACACCGTTATTATTATGAGCGAATAGCGATGCGACCACGTGCTGCGTGCCCTGCCGCCCGGCCCCCGCGGTAGTGTGCATAACGCACGTTTATTAAGTTACCTCTTTTTGCGAAATAATATTTATTTTTTTAGGGGGATTTTTTTTTTTAAGTTTAGCCCGGTTTTGTATGCATTAATAGAATCAGTTATCGATACCTAACAACACCTTCACGGGTCGGACAGGGTTTTCTTAACATACTGTATATGCCAGCCCAACGAACATTCCAGATCCTTCTAGACATAATAATAATAGCCCTTCATTTCGAGTAAGTTCAACAGCTACCAACAGGTAGGTACTCCACCGGAGACGAGTTTCTAGTAATTTCGATATCGACACTTCGTTGACAATACTGATGAAACCTGTACCATTCGATAGGCCATCCTAGGTCTATCAATGCGTTTTATATCGTACCTCTACAATGCCTAGGTTTCAAGATATAGGACTTGAAAGTTACCTATGGCATGTCACGCAATATTGAACCTTATGCCATTGACATAAGGTGCATTCGTAACAATTGCAAATACATAATACAATTGTATAACACACATGGGTTTACCCAGCTTCTGGCCCATGGGGCAATTTAGGTCTAGGGGAAGGCAAGGTCGCACGGAGTTTATTACGGTACGCCCATGAACACATTTTTGTATCATAATTTTCTAAGTATCTCATTATCAATTTCTTGTTATATTTCCACAAAAAAAGTAAACAAGTCGCCATATTGAATAATCCCGTATCCTAGTCGTACTGAGTTATTTAAATAATACAATTTGGTATTATAATGGTACAGTAATCACTATTCTGTCAAGATATATCAAAATTTTCATTATTTTTGTATTTTACTATATGTATATTATTTATGACATCCTATATCCATTTAAAAGTGGATTATCTAAAGAAATAGCTTGGCGGACGTGGTGCGAGTTTGAACGATAAAAATAATGATTTGGTGGAAAGGTATAATAAATATACTTTACATCTCTCATATTCTGTAAGTAGGTCCCCAGATTGGGCTTGTAAGTGACCAATTAACCTTTTGAACGCCAATCACTTCTATACAAGTTCGAGATTTTCGTGCCCTCAGCGCCACTACCTGATTAGAAGTAATCACAGTATAAAATAAATTTACGACTTTTACAAGACCTTTTATTTTGTTTTTATGGAAAATTGTCCTGTTATCAACCATATTTTTAACTTTTTCACGCATAATAAGTTCTTATTAGTTTTATTTTCAATAGAAACAAAAACGCCAGAAAATATTTTAATGCCCCCAGCGCCAATTACTTGATATCAAGTAAGCCAGTGATGGGACACGATGAAGACCTCGCTATATTTCATCTCGTCGAAATGATCATAAATACTATTATTGCAAGAAAATGACGTGAATTATTAATATTTTATAAATATTGTAAACTATAAACTAGGTTTTATTCACCTTAATCAAGAATAAGTAGGTTTTCTAATCATTGTCGATAGTGAAACACCGTTTGAAAAACCCATCCCTACAAAGTTAGTTATTTGTCACTCCCCACACGCCACCGACTTGTATAGAAGTAACTCTGTGACGTCATAAGCGGACAGGTTTCAAGGTCATAGTGACTTTGTGCATTTTAGTGTAGTGCAATGTTTACATCTTGTTGTTGTATTCAGTTGACGCACGTGTTTTTACAAAAAAAAATTGTGACGGTGAATATGACGAATTATTGCGAGTTGTTCAAGTCTGAATCTGAATTTTTGAAATAGGCCGTCGTCTTGTCATTCCGTTAAGTCGTCAACTTCTGTTTCAGGATGTTTTTTCCGTTTTCTATTAGTTTGTACAAACCAGAAAAATAATTGCGAGTATTTTGCGAAACCATTAAAAATAGGTCTGTAACATCTGTGTAAAACAGTAATTTTAATAAAAGAAATCGGCCAAGTGCGTGTCGGACTCTCGTACAAAGGGTTCCGTACCATTGATTTATGAAATTAAAGGATTAAAGTTATTTGTATGAAAGATTACGCGGTAATAAGCGATTTACGAGGTATTAAAAAAAACTACTTACGAGATCTCGTTCAAAACAATTTTCGTTAGTAGTTTGTATAGTAATGTATGTACTTGTACATCATATCTTTTTTTTATATTTTTCATTTTCTTATTGTAGAAGTTAGAGGTAGGGGGGGGGGGGATCAACTTTTTTCCACTTTGGAAGCATTTGTCACGCAAACTATTCGGTTTAGAAAAAAATATATTTTAGAAACCTCGATATCATTTTTGAAGACCTATCCATACATAACCCAAACGTATGTTTGAAGAAAAAAAAATTTTTTTTGGGTTTCAGTTCTAAGTATGAGGAGCCCCCAATCTTTATTATTATTATTATTGCATCAATACCTTAATACGGTTCACAGAATACATCTACCTACCAAGTTTCAACAGTACCTATAGATCATATAGTTTCGGAAAAAAATGGCTGTGAGCCTGTGACATACGGACGGACAGACAGACATGACGAATCTGTAAGGGTTCCGTTTTTTGCCATTTGGCTACGGAACTTTAAAAAATGTAGAAAATCACGAATTTAGCTTCTATTAATTGTATTTGTTGTAACTAAAAGAAATAAATTATGCAGGAATCGGTTGAGTTTATGCACGTGTAACTCGACCACAGTGAATATAAAAATAAATACCATAGAAATACATCGACAAGACATCCTTATATCAGAAAGAATTTTGACGTGCCTCGAGCGCCAACTACTTGATATGAAGTAAAAGGATTACATTTGGAGACAAATAGGGATGTGAACTTCTAGAACACACGTCTAATAAATTTACAATTCTTTTCTTTATTATAGGAAATATATCAAAGTTTTTATATTGATTTTTTTATGAAATAAAATATGAAAATACGGATACAGTTTTTATTTAGCTTCGTAAATTGGTGAATAAACATTAATTTAAATGTATAATATTATTTGTCGATAGGACATTAAACCCATCCCTACGTTTTACTATAGATACGTTATACATTTGTAGCGTGGCGCTGGAGGACACATCGCGTATTATGTAGATTGGCGCTCAAAAGGTTAACACCCTAGGGTAATAATGTAGCTAGAAAAGCCCTAGGGCGGTAAGTAATTTAAAAAAAAGAAAACTCTTCACTCTTTCAAAAAGTTCGCGTACATTTACCATCATACTGGCAATAGACATCTCATGCATTCAGCCCAATGACAAAAGAGGTCGCTTCGCTATTCAGCCTTGTCTTCTTATGGGTACCCATTCATCTATTTTAAATATCGAACGGCGAAACTCAATTTCGTTCTTGAAAAAATAATTACAAAAAAAGATGAAAAAAGGCGGGAATAGAAAACTTTTACATTAAATATTTTTTGTTTTTGGGATTTTTTTTATAATTACTTGCTAATTAGGAAAAAAACATGAGTTCTGCAAGTGATGAAGATATGAGCTGCAGGAGTGCAGCTTATATCTTCAATGAAAATGGAAGCTGAAGCAGCAATTAACAATATTTTGCCTGAAAATTCAAAAGAGAGATATTTAAAAACTTATAAAAATAAAATGTATTATTCTTGTAATGCCGGTTTTTTTCTACTTACCTCACAATCGAGATGTAAAGTAGTGTAGTTAGCTCGGGTGTAAGCATCAATTGCACCCTCGAACTATAGGCGCCCTCGCCTCGGGCTGCAATTGATGCCTTACAGCCCTCGGCTACTAATGTACTATAACTGAATTGTCCTCATTTTTTAATATTATTCAACTCAATACTGGCATTTAATGTGAGCAGATTATATGGCGATTAGGATAATAATATTTTTTTAGTCCAAAAAGCCAATGTAGTGGAAGCGATAATACAATCAAAAGGTTTACTCCATTAATTAAAAAAAAAGTTTTTAAGTATCAGGGTTTTATTATAAAGGGTGTATCTGACATCGAGGCACAAACGAGTACCATGGATCCAGTACATGATTCTGGCAGATATCTGCAGCAGGGCTATCTACCAGGACCTGGACGCGATCCTTGCCCTATTCAATAAGTGCCTAGAGACAGGTCACTTTCCGGACATCTGGAAGCAGGCAACCGAGGTAGTCCTGAGAAAACCGGGCAAGGATGACTACACGAACCCCAAATCTTACAGGCCTATTGGCCTGTTGCCGGTATTGGGGAAGGTCCTGGAGAAGATGACAGTAGCAAGGATTAAATGGCACATCAGACCGAGGATCAGTACTCGCCAGTTTGGTTTCATGCCCCAAAAGAGCACCGAGGACGCCCTCTATACTCTAATACACCGAATCGAGGGTCTGATAAAGCAGAAAAAGCTAGTTACTTTAGTGTCATTGGATATAGAGGGGGCCTTCGATAGCGCATGGTGGCCGAAAATCCGAAACCGTCTGGCTGAGGAGTGTAAGGTACGCCGGGGAAGAATGCACGAGGAGCACCAACAAAGGTTGTGTGCAGGGGTCAATCGGTGGTCCCGTCCTATGGGACCTTCTACTGGATCCTCTGCTGCGAGAACTGGAGGCGATGGGGGTGTATGTGCAGGCTTTCGCGGATGACGTTGTTATGGTTTTTGACGGAGACACTGGACTTGGCGTCTCGAGGCAGACGAACGTGGCACTCGCTTATGTTCGGCAGTGGGGTGTCAGAAATAAGTTAAAGTTTGCGCCACATAAAACCTGCGCAATGGTGTTAACAAAAAAACTTAAGTATGACACCCCGCAGCTGAGCATGGGAGGGGTCGGCGTTGGCATGTCGCGGGAAGTCAAGATTCTAGGACTGACAATTGACGACCGACTGACTTTTAAGACGCATGTAGCGTTACAGTGCCGGAAAGCCCTGAATATCTACAAACAGCTATCCAGGGCTGCCAAGGTAGACTGGGGGCTGCACACCGACGTAATCCGCTCAATCTATACGGCCGCCGTAGAGCCGATTATAATGTACGCGTCTGCTGTGTGGGCACCCGCGGCTAAGAAGGTCGGGGTACGTAAGTTGCTCAACACGGTCCAGAGAGGTTTCGCTCAGAAGCTCTGCAAATCCTACCGCACGGTTTCTCTACACTCCGCTCTGGTCTTAGCGGGGATACTTCCTCTCGACCTCAGGGTACAAGAAGCAGCCGCATTGTACGAGGCAAAGAGACGGTCGCCCCCGCTGGAGCTGTGCGATAGGGGGACGGAGCGTCCGGTGGGGTTTGCAGAAACTCCTCACCCGGCAGAGCATATGGCTTTAGAATTCACCCAACTGATAGACCAAAGCCTTGTGGACAGATGTAATGTGCAGCAGGTGCGAATCTTCACCGACGGCAGTAAGATTGATGGGAAGGTCGTAGCCGCGCTATCCTTGTGGAATAGCGAGGCCGAAGTCCGGAACATCAAGCTTTGTCTGTCCGCGTACTGCACTGTCTATCAGGCGGAGCTTCTGGCCATATGTAAAGCCACGAGCGTCATTCTCAAGGGTAAGGAGTTCACCTATGGTCTATACGAGAGCCGCTTTGGAGACGGTCGTTAACCATGGGTCACTCCACCCACTGGCCGTGGAGACGAGGGAGAACCTGCGGAAAGCCTTGGCCCTGGGCAAGGCTGTGTCATTGTACTGGGTCAAGGCCCATGCGGGACTCCCGGGGAACGAGCGTGCTGACGATTTGGCTAAAGAGGCGGCTCTGACATCGAGAAGGAAGCCTGACTACGACCAGTGTCCCATATCGTACGTGAAGCGGCTTATACGTCAGTCATCATTGGATGAATGGAACAGTCGGTATATAGCCGGGGACACTGCGTCGGTCACTAAGATGTTCCTTCCCGATGTCAGAGTGGCTCACCGCTGTGTAACCAGGGTCAAGCCCGAGGGGAAGCTCACCCAGATACTGACGGGGCATGGTGGATTCTCCCAGTACTTAAACCGGTTTAAGTTAAAGGAGAGTCCATCATGCATCTGTGAGCCAGACGCCGTGGAAGATGTCGTGCACATTCTCGTCGACTGCCCGGTTCATGCAGTGCAGAGGTTCAACCTGGAACAGAATTTAAAGATAAAAATAGGTAGGCAAAATTTGTCCGATTTACTTACAAGTAATAATAGCCATAGATTACTGCACAACTATATGTAAATTAGTAAATAATAGAAATAAGTAGATATATAAGTTTGTTAAACTGTATATTTGAAACTATATAAACGTTAGCAAAATGTTGTTATTAGATAAATAATTAAGTAGAGAATAAGTGTGTAGAAATAAGTAATAGTAAGTAAGATTGTAGTAAGTAGAGTAAATGAAGCAGAAAAAGTAAAAATAGTTAGATTAAGAAGTAGGTACATACTATTACATTGTAAATAAATAGATCAGTATTAAAGAATTAATAAATAGAAGTAAGAAAAGAAAAGGATAACTGTCATGCAGTACTAGTATATAAGATGTTAGTTTATATGTATGTTAAAAATAAATAAAGATAAAGATCGGGCTAGCCGAAAAAGAATAAAATAAATAAAGTTAGGAGATCCATCCTCTCATCCCTTCCCGTAGTAATATAATCCTGGAGGGAAATCCGGGTTTCCCTAGTAGCATAGCTCATAATGCCCTGTGATGGCGGGTGCATCCAATCCCTCCATCCTAATTTTATTAAAAAAAAAAGTACATGATTCTGAACCTCCCAGTGATGGAATTTTTCGTCGGCATTTTCATGATTTAAAAAAATATATATGTAGTTTTTTTTCACTTGAAACCGTTCATATTTGCTATACTTTTATAACCCAATACGATTTTAAGATAAAAATTAATTATTTCGCTAATTACATAAAAAACACAATGAAAACAAAACTCGAAAAACTATCTTATCAGCTGATTTAATAGAGTTCACATCAGGGATTTGGCGGATCAACGTCATACCTACAAACCCGCACGACGGCACGCTTGCGACGTTCAACGGCCTAGCTGATACTTTTTTTAAACACTGTGAATTCTGTAACCGTTCATTAACGACATAAATGACTATCATAATTTTATTAGTGGCATGTGGTCTAGCCTTTTCCCGAAGTTTGCGTTACGATGTCAGATACACCCTGTATGTACTAAGTAGTTCATCGGGCTCCACTCTGGTTGCCGAATATTGCCTTATTATCCCCTTTTGGAAATGTGTTTGGGTGTGGTGTGCAGGTGTGCCACGGCGCGGTGGTGCGCTCGTGCGGCCGGCGCACGGCCCCGCACCTGAAGGCACTGCTGCCCGCATGGCTGCAGGCGCAGTACGACGACCACGCGCCTGCTCAGACACAGGCACATCTTTCACTCACAGTAAGTTACTTTTTGCACTACGAACTTTATATGGTGCGTGACCAACAGCGGAACTAACGTCGCCAACATATGTTTACCAACAACATCCTTGTCTATATCATTCAAGCGCCAAAAAGGACTTCACACCACGCTATCCGATGTGTAGCAAGTAACGAGGCATTTTTATTTTATAGTAATGAAATCTGATGAAATGCAAAATAATCAGGAACTGACAACAGTAAAATGAACGAATAAACAGGGCAAGCCAAATAAAACCATTTGATAGAAATTAAAGAAAAAGTAAGATTAATTATTATCTACTAATAATAACACTCAAGAGTTTGTTTCAACGCGCTAATCTCTGGAACTCGACGCGGCGGCTTAGAAAAAATCCTGTTTCATTTTAGTCCAATTCTTGGGGGAGATTATAACCTATTTAACATCACGCTACACCAAGCTAAAGCTCAACAATAACTAAGGAAAATCGATGTAATAGCGGGCGGGCAATGCGATGCCACGTAGTTAGTCAGAGGAACAAAAAATGTTATGCGGAATAAGTCCGTGTAGAAGCTAATAATTTATATTTATAATACATGCGTAAATGGCTTCCTTGGTCAGTTGTCACCCAATAGTACGTCTACAATAGGTAGTTTAAAATAAACTCACGCACATTGTCAACAGAGCACGTTTCCCGACAGCAAGCTGCCTGAAGTGATCTCATTTTGCAAAACCGAGGTCATGGCGCATCTACTGGATAACCTAAACGGAAATACTGAAGCCATCGTCAACAAGAGGTTTGTGTATTACTGTACTGATCAAACGATCGCAAAACAATTACAATAGTATAATTCAAATAATAAAGTAAAAGTTGTGTGGCACACTATTAATAAAGTATAAACAAAACAATTGATTAGAATCTATTCCATATATTAAATGCTATAATAATATCGTGACAAATAACTTAGATGGTAACAGAATGTATCTCGCAACCTCACAGTTATATTTTAAATATAAAAGTTGCAACTATTAAATCACTTTCACACAATTTACAAAAAGAGAAGAAGGAAAACATGAATAACTATTTGACCTATTGTTCTAATAGCAATCTTTTCATACATTTTTCTAAAGTATGTACCTATTTATTGATTTTTTTAAGTTCTTTGTTACAACATTGAAGCTAACGATCAAAAAGGATTTAGACAGAACAAAAGCATCAATCTTGTCATTTATAATTTTTTTGGGAATTATAACTAATGAGCCTCATACGAAGGCTCAGAGTCACACAAAAGGCAATGGAAAGAGCTATGATCGGAGTTTTTCTACGCATCGAATAAGAAATGAGGAGATCCGCAAAAGAGCCAAAGTCACCGACATAGCTCTTCGAGTCGCTAAACTTGGCAGTGAGCAGGGCACATTGCTCGTAGAATCGATGGACGATGGGGCGGTAAGGTTCTTGAGTGGCGGCCACGTACTGGAAGACGCAGCACCCCCAACAAGGTGAACCGATGACCTGGTAAAGGTCGCGGGAAGCCGATGGATGCGGACAGCAGAAGACCGGTCATCGTGGAAAGCCTTGGGGGAGGCCTTTGTCCAGCAGTGGACATGTATAGGCTGAGGAAGTAGAAGATAACGTGTGTCATTACAATGTAGACGAATACCGATCTTCGCCATCTTTATGGATATTATGAGTCTTTTGGATGACATGGTACATGTTATCAAAATACTGTCCTTATTACACAGAGTATTACTGATATGTAATACCTACGACAATAAATGAAAACACGGACAATGCTGGTTCATAGGAACATTCAATAATCAAAATTTTACTAATTATCTTAATTTTCTACCACAACTACCGCCTCACTTCTAATTTCTTGTCACTTCCTTACCTACCTAGTTTCAAAAATGATCATGACTCGTAGTGCCCATGCTCGCCTCCAAGAGTCCAAACTCAAAGAGGCTTTGAGCCTATTAAAGGCTTCGAGGGAGTCCTGTGACCAACTACTTAAGGAAATCGATGACAATGAGAGAGTCCTCTTCAATGCCCACGAAGCAAATAAGAAGTTGAGAAATGAAATGGCTCAGTTACATACTCAATACACTGATGCCATAGAAGCCCGGGATAGGCTCCAGCTTGTTGTGGACGGGTTCAGCCAGTGTAGCTTAGAGTATGAACAAGTTCTTTGTCAGAAAGACCTCTTACAACAGCAGCTACATGAGGCTCAAAGTCAAATTATTCAACTCGAGACTTCCATTAATAATACCACTGCCTCGCTGAATCAGAGTCTATTTAGTGAGTTGATGCCTATTGCCCCCACAATGGTTTCTGCAATAAACCCCTCTTACACTATAGATTTGACTGATGAAAATGATACAAAGTCATTAATTCAGTGAGGGTAGTAACCAGCAAAAATAAATTAAAAAAATACATCAAAATTAATAAGTACATTGTCAAAACTCAAAAAATGGTAAAAAGACAAAGGTACTTTATAAAAAGTGTTAAGTTAAACAGAGAAAGATTGAATTTGTTGAAACAATTAGACATGTATTCTTATAACTTAGAGCAAAGTAATAGGAGGTACAACATTGACACGGAGTCATTGCAATCTGAACTTGACCATCTGCAAAATAAACTTATTTCTATGACTAATAAGTATAATACCTCAGAAGACCTAATGAGAGAATATGTGTTAGCGATGAATGAGCTGGTTAACTCACAAAAAACCAACTGTGAGTGCGGTTTAACATCGAATGTGCTTACACTGGATCATTCGTTGACATCATGTGTTACCACCTTGCCGCAGCCTTGTGTTGATGTCGTAGTTCCTTCTGCTAATGGTCCCAATAATCTTGATCCTAATGATCTTAATAATATTAAACAAAACTTGACTAATGATGTTGTGTTGTTCTGTGATGAGATAGGTAAGGGCTTGGGGCGCTTGTTGACTGATGAATGTCCGGGTCACTCAATATTGAACTACTGTATGCCTGGTTGCTCTTTATATGGAATTATGCAAAAAATTATTAAATGTAACTTCTCCCAGGATACAACACTGTTAATTTTTGTGGGTAGTAGGGGAAATGTGAGCAAAAGAGAGCTGCTTAAGTGTTGTGAAACGTTAAGCAATCTGAATGTTGGAAAGGATGTCTTATTTACATTCCCATACAGTGACCAGTTGCCACAGGAAGAAAATAGGATTAGATATGAACTAAACATGACTATGTCCAACTTGACATTTAATAATAAAATATTACATTTAATTGACATAAATAATTATTTTAAGAATAATTTGTATTTGACAAGAGATAGACATAACAATGTTATGTATTATCTTTCTAATTATTATAAAAGACAGATAGCTGTGTCGCTATCATATTTTTTTTCTATTACAGCCAAGAATTTGGCTAAACAAATTGCTTCTTTTGAGCAATGCAATGACATTTTAATTAATTCTGCCAATAATTTGGTCCCAGTTGACATTATTAATAATTTAAATTAGAAATTAAGACAATAGAGCCAACCTCTAGCTATAATAATATACAGGATTGCAAAGGCAACTCGGGAGGAAATTTAAGGTCAATAAATAATATTAATTTGGTGCATCAAAATATTCAAGGATTTATGAACAAAGATTTAGAGGTAGATTTATTGCTGAACCATTATGGTATTGATATTCTTTGCATAACCGAACATTGGCTAAAAAGTCATCAGTTCTTGTTCAATTTTAAGAATCACCAGGTTGGTAGTTCGTTTAGCAGAATAAATGCTATACATGGTGGCTCATTAATTTTAGTTAGTAACCTGCTTAAATTTAAAAATCGTAAAGACATTGTGAGCCTGTCTGTTGAACGAACAGTTGAAATTGCCTGTATAGAGTTGGAGGGCTTCGTTGTATTAAGTGTGTACAGACCCCCTTCAGGATTGTATGATTGCTTTGAAAAGGTAATGGATGAAGTTTTACACAAGATTTGTGTTTCAAACAAAGCCATTGTCGTTTGCGGTGATTTTAATGTTAATTTATTTGAGAACTCAGGTTATTGTAATAAAATTATAAGTCTATTTCAGTCCTACAATCTTGTAAACTTATTTTTGGAGCCCACAAGAATAACACCTACTTGTGCCACATGCCTAGATAATATTTTTACAAACGTAATACCAAGCCGCAAAGAAGTTGTAAGTTTATTTGATTCTGATCACTGCGGACAAAGGATTACTATTCCAAACAATAGTAAAAAAGTGGCCAAAAAGGATATCACTGTTAACCCCAAAACTGAAAGCCGCTTGGAGGTTTTTAGATTTAATCTCATCAATAAAGTGCCAGTCTTATCCAGTCATGTTAATGCTGATCCTAATCATCTCTATGATAATTTTTTTAATATATATTGTAAGCAATTTGATTCCACCTTTGTTCCCAAGAATATCTCTATTAATAGTAATGCATCTTTCTCTGATTGGGCTACCATAGGTATTCATAAAAGTAGAACTCGGCTTTATGAACTGTACAATGAGAGGACTTATATTAACACTGTTGAATTTAATTTGTATGTTAGAAAATACTCAAAATTATTTAAACAAGTTTGCTATATGGCCAAGTCACGTTACTTGAGTTCAAAGATAAAAAACAGTAGTAATGTAATTAAAACGACTTGGAAAATTATTAATAGTGAAACGGGAAGGTCCAGTGATAGAAATACTGACTATAGCCTGACTGTTAATGGTAACATAATAAAATCAGACTCGCAAGTCGCTGAGGTGTTTGAAAATTTATTTTCGGATATTCCTGTTTTAACTACTAAATCCCTAAACTCATCACCTTCTGTTGCTGAGTCTTTGCTTAAAGAAAATGTTAATGTTTGTAATTCGGAATTTCATTTTGAATATGTTACCAGTAAAGATATAATTAAAATCTTTCACACTCTCAATATAAAAAAGACTGCTGACCTATGGGGTCATTCGGTGGAAGTTGCTAAGTCTATTATTGATATTGTGGCACCCACTCTAGCGGTTATCTTTAATACTTGTATTGACTGTGGAGAGTTTCCTGATCTCATGAAAAATAGTAAGATAATACCTTTGTTTAAATCAGGCAGTACATCAGACCCCACAAATTATAGACCTATTTCTGTACTACCTACCTTTAGTAAAATCTTTGAGAAATTAATTTTAAACCAAATGCTAAGTTTTTTTAATAACATAAATTATTACATAGCAAACAGTTCGGTTTTACAAGGGGTCGTTCAACTACTGATGCCGGTGTTGAACTTCTAGGTCATGTCTATAATGCATGGGAGGATAAATGCGATGCCTTGGGCATTTTTTGTGATTTGTCCAAGGCATTCGATTGCGTTCTTCACGAGACGTTAATCAGGAAACTCCGCCACTACGGGATCAGGAACTCTGCATTGGATCTTATTACATCCTACTTGAGTGGTAGGATTCAAAGCGTTGACGTTAATGGAAAAAGATCTTCCGGATCTTTAGTAACAATGGGGGTCCCACAGGGGTCAATTCTTGGTCCCTTTTTGTTTCTTATTTACATTAATGACCTGCCGTACCTCATAAAGGATAATCACGATATAGTGTTGTTTGCAGATGACACTTCACTTTTATTTAAACTTAAACGTCAGCAGCAGGTCACTGATGATGTAAATAGCGCGATCTCCAAAGTAGTCCACTGGTTTAATGTTAATAATTTACTCTTAAACGAGAAAAAAACCAAATGCATTAAGTTTACTCTACCTCACGTTAGGCAGGTGAAAACTAAAGTGTTGATAAAGGGCGAAGAACTGGAATCTGAAGACAGCACAGTGTTCTTGGGTATAACTCTGGATGCTAAGCTTCAATGGGGTCCCCATATAGAAAAATTGTCAAAAAAACTAAGTTCTGCTGCATACGCAGTTAGAACAATTCGTAATTTGACTGATATTGAGACGGCCCGTTTAGTGTACTTTGGCTATTTCCATAGCGTAATGTCGTACGGCATTCTGTTGTGGGGAAATGCCACTGATATTCAGACAATATTTGTTTTGCAGAAACGAGCTGTTCGTGCAATTTATAAATTAAGTCCAAGACACTCTCTCAGAGAAAAATTTAAAGAAATTAATGTACTGACCGTGCCGTCTCAATATATTTATGAAAATCTTTTGTATGCTCATAAAAATATAAAATTGTTTAAAAAATACAGTGATGTCCATAATATAAATACTAGGAACAAGCACAAATTTATTGTACCTACAACAAGGCTCAAGAAAATAGGTGGCTCTTTTAGATGCCAATGTATACATTTTTACAATAGACTTCCAGAGGTGGTTCAAGATCTGAGCCTGAATAAATTCAAATCTTTCATTAAACGTAAGTTGTGTCAGAAAGCATTTTATAGTGTTAAAGATTATATTGACGACAAAAAGGCTTGGGCTTGAGCTGCGTCCGATTTCTATGCTTACACTGATTGTTCTTTGATTTTTCCTCTTGTAGTTAAATTTGCAATGGTTTGTTTTTTTTTTTTTAACTTAGAGCCAGTACACACTATGTAGCCAAGCATATTGTACGTTACGGAATTGGCTTGTATCCTAAGAAATAATTTAATGTCCGTCAGATAGCTTTATGGAAGGTATTGAACACGTATTTTTGTTTTTTCTTTTATTCAAATACTTAGGAAGATATATTGATTTGAAATGTCGCATGACGTCACGACATGGTGCAAAATATTGAACGGCGTGACGTAATTAGCCCCCACTCTGTAACTTTAATACGCTATATCTCAGTAATTTTTGGTAATTACGACAAAATAAAAAATACGGGTCTTGTTTTTTTTTTTTATCTATAAGACGGACTAATTATTGTTTTGATTTTCATACCTTGGATACATCCCTATTGCATCGCTGACAGGGGTATTCGGCACTGGTGCAGCTACACAGGAGCTAAACTTAGCATTCGGGAACACCGTTGGAGCTGCTGAACCTTGGACAAAACTGTCTTTGCATTGTGTAGATTCAATTTCTTAGTATTGTATAATTGCATGGAACACGTGTGAGCACGATCTACTTGCTGTAAAGCATCTATTTGTTGGGTTAGTCTTTTATTGACTTGATAGTGCTATGGCTGTTGAGAGTATGTCATGCTCACTCAAATGTCTCGCTGGTGGTGGCGTGTGTGTTGGATCATTAGGTTCCCTTCAATATGGTTGAGCTGAATGATGCTGATCCATACGTCATGTTCGTGAAGGGACGCCGTCAGAGGGGACTGGTCATCTCTTAGCTGCTACGGCGTATTTTAATTTCTGAATTGTTGTTTTTTTTTTTCCATAATGGACGCTCTCAGCGTACAATATATTTCTGCATCGTTCTCACACGATTGATTTCAAAATGAATGATGTAATCAAATATTTGTATCAACAGCTTGATAATTTAAAAGAGTGTCCATGGAGTTTCTTGCCCGTTCTTCTCCATAGGTACCTACTCTTTGGAATGGGCGACTAGCTTCACCTTATAGACTACAGGCCCATGTCCAAAATAGATGGGTCATATGAACCACCAGGTGACGTATATAGGACGATATAAGAGCATAAAATAATAAGATTCAGCTCTATGCCGTCACTTGTAAGCTGTCCAACTGAGTGCTGGGGTGAATTCAAAAGCGCAGGTAGAGTAAGTACCTTTTGGGTCATATATTTTTGTACGGCATTGCGGAATAATGGATTAGAAGTTAAATTGAAACAGAATGAAACTGATGCCGTACAAAATAAAATGACCAAATTTACCCTGGAAATTGTCAGAAAATCAAAAAAATTACAGACGTTGTGGCGCATCATTTTTTACGGCACTGCGCGCTTTCTAATTATTTTTCATGGATTTACCGATGGTAAAAATGCCGTACAAAAATATATGACCCAAAAGGTACTAACTCTACCTGCGCTTTTGAATTCTCACCAGCACTCAGTTGGACAGCTTATAAGTGACGGCATAGAGCTGAATCTTATTATTTTATGCTCTTATATCGTCCTATATACGTCACCTGGTGGTTCATATGACCCATCCATTTTGGACATGGGCCTGTAGTCTATTACTGACTGACCGACCTTCTGACAATTCAAAAGTGCCTGTAACTGGTTTATTTGAAATAAATGCTTTGATTTTGATTTTGAATCATTTATTGCATTCCATAATGTTACATAATAGTTCGTATATTAAAATTTAGAATCAATTATGGACCCTGTCGGGCACAGCAAACTGTTTTGTTTTATTTTTGTTATAGGAGAGAGGATGGAGGCGCTCTTGTTGAGAAAAAAATAAATAAGTAATAATCAAAATGGTATTATTAAAGAACAGTATTTTATGGTATTTATATTTTATAGAAGTATTTATATAAGTAGAATAATTCTATTATCAACCTTTTTTATCGTCCGAGTGCTGGACACAGGTCTCCTCTCATACAGGATTAAGCATAATCACCACGTTTGCTCAATGCGGGTTGCGGATTTCAGACTTTTCCCCTTATTCATAAACACTGCTTAAAGTTAACTAGTGACTAACGATTTCATGAAATCCACAAAAATAGTCCGTAGGCTTTCTACCGATACCGGTCGGAAATGGATAGGAATAGAAATTGAACCTGATGTACGTAAACATCTTCCCCCGTATTCATAAACGCTGCTTAAAGTTAACTAATGATTAGCGATTTTTTAAACATGCATTTTAGACGCTTGCAGGTCACTTAACTTTAATAATCGATTATGAATAAACACTGTGCTGTTTATTCATAAAGGATGATTTAAGTTAAGTGACGTTAATAGGTCAAAAATGTATAGTTAAAGAATCGCTAATCACTCGTTAACTTTTTATGAATAAGGGGGCATAAGTTTTTATGAATAAGGGGGCTTGTGTCTACCAAGGATAAATTATTTATTGACTGGGCCACTTGCCGTTTTGTTGAAGATGTCGAGGTAGTTCGTTGCGCGTATTGTCAACAATTCGGTCATGTTAAAAAGCATTGCGCTAATAAATCACCAACCTGCGCTGTCTGTTCCGAGGCTCACGAAACCAATGTTTGCCCGCATAAGGGCGATTCAAATTTTACCCCGGTTTGCGCGGCGTGTAAACGTTTTAAAAAACCCTTTGAACATCGTTACGAGTCTGAACAGTGCGGTACCTATAAATTAAAACTCGAACAACTTATCCTACATACTAATTACTAATTAAGATGGATAGTCTAAACCTAGGGCAATTAAACCTTCGCAACGATAAGGTGGCGACATCAGAGTTAGATAAATTAATTATTGACTACAACTTAGACCTTGTACTCATTCAAGAACAATATCAAAACTCACGTTTACGTCACAGGGCAGTGCAGCTTGATTGCAGGGCACGAGCCGGAATTTATGTTCCGCGGTCTTCTAACTTTACGGTAACGTCTTTACGTGACCTCATGACGCCACACTGTGCGGTTGCCGAAGTATCATCAGCTTCTTTTAAAGTATTTGTTGTAAGCTGTTACTTTCAAAATTCAGATCCTATTACTTCTCATATACATAATCTCCGTCATGTCTTGCGGTCACTCGCGGGCTGCAAAGTTATCGTTCGTATCGTATCGTGGTATGGCAAGGTTTGGGCCACCGATACCGAACGACGCTGCGCTGTTGAGGATTTCATTGCTGAGATGAACGTCACACTTTCAAGTGCAGACGTACGTTTGGATAGGTGGCGTGTCTTACCGGACGCGTCTTGTAGTGATCATCGCCTGATCGTGTACGAATTTGTTCCTGGTTATATTCAGGGTCCGTCTCATATTCCCGGTAATTTAAGATATAGATGTAAAGGCGCGAACTAGGAATTTTTTGGCTCGCTTTTTGCGTGTCACGCCAAAGAATTCACTCGGGACGGGCTATCAGCCGAAGAAAGTGCTGACATTATGTCAGAAACCTTTACCTACTGTGCTGACATCGCCATTGGTCGCGGATCTATGACCAATATTCGTAGATGTGACTGGTGGAGTGATTATTTAGTTGAACAGTGTAAAAGATATTGCAGAGCGCGTAGACAGTTAAAAAAAATAGTGACTAACGATACTTTCAACCATACATTTTTGACCTTTTGACGTCACTTAACTTAAATCATCTTTAAAGAATCCCTAACCACTAATTAACTTTAAGCAGCGTTTATGAATAAGGGGGTTTAAGTCCAGGTTTCCTCAAGATGTTTTCCTTCACCTTTTAATCAGTCATTGGTGTCCAAGATGTATGTACTTAGAAAGTACATATAACTTTAGAAAAGTTACTTTGATACATGCCTGACCTGGAATCGAACCCTCACACTCGTGCTTTAGAGGCTGGTGTTTTACCCCCTAGGCCAGCACGACTATTAGGAATAATCCTAAACCATAGAAAAAAATCTAGCATCAAAACAATAAAAAAAAATTAAAACAAGAGTTTTGGCAAAAAGTTAAGCTGAGTGTCACGGTCATTTTTCATTATACTTTTAAAATATTTATAGTGTTATTTACTAAATAAAAGTGTGTGATTTATGTAGTAAAAAGTACATTCAGTAAAAAAAATCATAAAGAAGAGATACCTCAGCATAGTGGCCTCATCATGACTTTGCCTCAAACCTCCCTCGTAGATGTCCACGCGGCTGTTTTTTTCGACATGAATGAAAATCCATTAAGTGACATTGGCTAAATACACAAACCGTGCGAAGCCAAAGAAAAAAAATTCATACAAACTAAATCTCATAAAATTGGAAACTGAATTGAACATCCTTTAAAATATTAGTTCACTGACCTCCGATCGGCGACCGCGCAGTCCTGTATTGACTTGCTATTTTTTGGCGTCATTATTATTAAAGTTTAGTACCGCTGGATGCGGCGGTCATCAACCTGTAAGCGCTTCCTTATCAACATGTACATCATGTAGAAAATGTGAAAAATAATTTCCTGTGACTAAAGTAATGGATATATTTATATGATTTTTTATGTAGAGGGGTAGGGGGGAGATGTTTAATTTATTGTTGTATTGTCAGCACTACTTTGTATAACCTTGTACATACGGCATAAGTTGCAACATATTAAAACTGATTGAAATTTTCCCAGAAACCATACTCAGTAGGTATACACAAATTAGCAGAGTTAATAGAAGATCTAGAATGGAGAAGACATACCTATCAAAAGGACGTAAAGTAAAATGTGGTGTTCTGCAGGAAAAGTTTATTGGGTGCATTAGTTTTTATAATTTACAGAAATGGCTTTCCTGACTAATAGTGTGAGTAATAATAGTGTTTTCTGTAAAATGAAGAATTTGAATTTGTTGATTCAGTTCACATTACATAATATAAGGCAAACATGACAAGTCATGTTTTTTTTTTCTTAATAAAATGTGACGAAACATACTTATTTTAGATTCTAATAGGAAATTGTGAGGTTTCAAAATGTGATGAGGTGGACCTAATTTACTAATGTCAGTTTTGTTAGGTCAGCAGAACACAAAAATTCTTTATCGTTGTCACCAAAATGCGTGCTCCCGCAGGATGGAGGACGCGGAAGAACGCCAGCTCGTAATGAGCCGCATCACAACGAGCAGCCTGCAAGGTCTGCAGTTCTTCTGCCTGCACCTGCCGCGCGCACACGACGCATGGCTGTGGGAGCAGCTGCAGCCGCTGCTGCAGGCCACGACCTACTGGAAGTTGGCGCGAGGCACGCCGCAGGTCAGGTATGTGTAGGGCACGGCCGGGTTCGTCCTTGTAGCAGTGTGATGTTGTATGTGTCAGTGTGATGTTGTATGTGTCAGAGCGGCGTGGTACGGCACGACCGGGCGCGTGGCCGAGCGGTTCGGCGCGGCGTGCGGCTCGTCCTTGTAGCAGTGTGATGTTGTATGTGTCAGTGTGATGTTGTATGTGTCAGTGTGATGTTGTATGTGTCAGTGTGATGTTGTATGTGTCAGTGTGATGTTGTATGTGTCAGTGTGATGTTGTATGTGTCAGTGTGATGTTGTATGTGTCAGAGCGGCGTGGTACGGCACGACCGGGCGCGTGGCCGAGCGGTTCGGCGCGGCGTGCGGCTCGTCCTTGTAGCAGTGTGATGTTGTATGTGTCAGTGTGATGTTGTATGTGTCAGTGTGATGTTGTATGTGTCAGTGTGATGTATGTGTCAGTGTGATGTTGTATGTGTCAGTGTGATGTTGTATGTGTCAGTGTGATGTTGTATGTGTCAGTGTGATGTTGTATATGTCAGAGCGGCGTGGTACGGCACGACCGGGCGCGTGGCCGAGCGGTTCGGCGAGGCGTGCGGCTCGTCCTTGTAGCAGTTGTGATGTTGTATGTGTCAGTGTGATGTTGTATGTGTCAGAGCGGCGTGGTACGGCACGACCGGGCGCGTGGCCGAGCGGTTCGGCGCGGCGTGCGGCTCGTCCTTGTAGCAGTG
Source organism: Sesamia inferens (assembly GCA_037179545.1). NCBI lineage: Eukaryota > Metazoa > Arthropoda > Insecta > Lepidoptera > Noctuidae > Sesamia > Sesamia inferens. The sequence goes on from CM073927.1 coordinate 33,606,946, forward strand.
TGATGTTGTATGTGTCAGTGTGATGTTGTATGTGTCAGAGCGGCGTGGTACGGCACGACCGGGTGCGTGGCCGAGCGGTTCGGCGCGGCGTGCGGCTCGTCCTTGTAGCAGTGTGATGTTGTATGTGTCAGTGTGATGTTGTATGTGTCAGAGCGGCGTGGTACGGCACGACCGGGCGCGTGGCCGAGCGGTTCGGCGCGGCGTGCGGCTCGTCCTTGTAGCAGTGTGATGTTGTATGTGTCAGTGTGATGTTGTATGTGTCAGTGTGATGTTGTATGTGTCAGTGTGATGTTGTATGTGTCAGAGCGGCGTGGTACGGCACGACCGGGCGCGTGGCCGAGCGGTTCGGCGCGGCGTGCGGCTCGTCCTTGTAGCAGTGTGATGTTGTATGTGTCAGTGTGATGTTGTATGTGTCAGAGCGGCGTGGTACGGCACGACCGGGCGCGTGGCCGAGCGGTTCGGCGCGGCGTGCGGCTCGTCCTTGTAGCAGTGTGATGTTGTATGTGTCAGTGTGATGTTGTATGTGTCAGTGTGATGTTGTATGTGTCAGTGTGATGTTGTATGTGTCAGAGCGGCGTGGTACGGCACGACCGGGCGCGTGGCCGAGCGGTTCGGCGCGGCGTGCGGCTCGTCCTTGTAGCAGTGTGATGTTGTATGTGTCAGTGTGATGTTGTATGTGTCAGTGTGATGTTGTATGTGTCAGTGTGATGTTGTATGTGTCAGTGTGATGTTGTATGTGTCAGTGTGATGTTGTATGTGTCAGTGTGATGTTGTATGTGTCAGAGCGGCGTGGTACGGCACGACCGGGCGCGTGGCCGAGCGGTTCGGCGCGGCGTGCGGCTCGTCCTTGTAGCAGTGTGATGTTGTATGTGTCAGTGTGATGTTGTATGTGTCAGTGTGATGTTGTATGTGTCAGTGTGATGTTGTATGTGTCAGTGTGATGTTGTATGTGTCAGAGCGGCGTGGTACGGCACGACCGGGCGCGTGGCCGAGCGGTTCGGCGCGGCGTGCGGCTCGTCCTTGTAGCAGTGTGATGTTGTATGTGTCAGTGTGATGTTGTATGTGTCAGTGTGATGTTGTATGTGTCAGTGTGATGTTGTATGTGTCAGAGCGGCGTGGTACGGCACGACCGGGCGCGTGGCCGAGCGGTTCGGCGCGGCGTGCGGCTCGTCCTTGTAGCAGTGTGATGTTGTATGTGTCAGTGTGATGTTGTATGTGTCAGTGTGATGTTGTATGTGTCAGTGTGATGTTGTATGTGTCAGTGTGATGTTGTATGTGTCAGAGCGGCGTGGTACGGCACGACCGGGCGCGTGGCCGAGCGGTTCGGCGCGGCGTGCGGCTCGTCCTTGTAGCAGTGTGATGTTGTATGTGTCAGTGTGATGTTGTATGTGTCAGTGTGATGTTGTATGTGTCAGTGTGATGTTGTATGTGTCAGTGTGATGTTGTATGTGTCAGAGCGGCGTGGTACGGCACGACCGGGCGCGTGGCCGAGCGGTTCGGCGCGGCGTGCGGCTCGTCCTTGTAGCAGTGTGATGTTGTATGTGTCAGTGTGATGTTGTATGTGTCAGTGTGATGTTGTATGTGTCAGTGTGATGTTGTATGTGTCAGTGTGATGTTGTATGTGTCAGAGCGGCGTGGTACGGCACGACCGGGCGCGTGGCCGAGCGGTTCGGCGCGGCGTGCGGCTCGTCCTTGTAGCAGTGTGATGTTGTATGTGTCAGTGTGATGTTGTATGTGTCAGTGTGATGTTGTATGTGTCAGTGTGATGTTGTATGTGTCAGAGCGGCGTGGTACGGCACGACCGGGCGCGTGGCCGAGCGGTTCGGCGCGGCGTGCGGCTCGTCCTTGTAGCAGTGTGATGTTGTATGTGTCAGTGTGATGTTGTATGTGTCAGTGTGATGTTGTATGTGTCAGTGTGATGTTGTATGTGTCAGTGTGATGTTGTATGTGTCAGAGCGGCGTGGTACGGCACGACCGGGCGCGTGGCCGAGCGGTTCGGCGCGGCGTGCGGCTCGTCCTTGTAGCAGTGTGATGTTGTATGTGTCAGTGTGATGTTGTATGTGTCAGTGTGATGTTGTATGTGTCAGAGCGGCGTGGTACGGCACGACCGGGCGCGTGGCCGAGCGGTTCGGCGCGGCGTGCGGCTCGTCCTTGTAGCAGTGTGATGTTGTATGTGTCAGTGTGATGTTGTATGTGTCAGTGTGATGTTGTATGTGTCAGTGTGATGTTGTATGTGTCAGTGTGATGTTGTATGTGTCAGTGTGATGTTGTATGTGTCAGTGTGATGTTGTATGTGTCAGAGCGGCGTGGTACGGCACGACCGGGCGCGTGGCCGAGCGGTTCGGCGCGGCGTGCGGCTCGTCCTTGTAGCAGTGTGATGTTGTATGTGTCAGTGTGATGTTGTATGTGTCAGAGCGGCGTGGTACGGCACGACCGGGCGCGTGGCCGAGCGGTTCGGCGCGGCGTGCGGCTCGTCCTTGTAGCAGTGTGATGTTGTATGTGTCAGTGTGATGTTGTATGTGTCAGTGTGATGTTGTATGTGTCAGTGTGATGTTGTATGTGTCAGTGTGATGTTGTATGTGTCAGTGTGATGTTGTATGTGTCAGTGTGATGTTGTATGTGTCAGTGTGATGTTGTATGTGTCAGAGCGGCGTGGTACGGCACGACCGGGCGCGTGGCCGAGCGGTTCGGCGCGGCGTGCGGCTCGTCCTTGTAGCAGTGTGATGTTGTATGTGTCAGTGTGATGTTGTATGTGTCAGTGTGATGTTGTATGTGTCAGAGCGGCGTGGTACGGCACGACCGGGCGCGTGGCCGAGCGGTTCGGCGCGGCGTGCGGCTCGTCCTTGTAGCAGTGTGATGTTGTATGTGTCAGTGTGATGTTGTATGTGTCAGAGCGGCGTGGTACGGCACGACCGGGTGCGTGGCCGAGCGGTTCGGCGCGGCGTGCGGCTCGTCCTTGTAGCAGTGTGATGTTGTATGTGTCAGTGTGATGTTGTATGTGTCAGAGCGGCGTGGTACGGCACGACCGGGCGCGTGGCCGAGCGGTTCGGCGCGGCGTGCGGCTCGTCCTTGTAGCAGTGTGATGTTGTATGTGTCAGTGTGATGTTGTATGTGTCAGTGTGATGTTGTATGTGTCAGTGTGATGTTGTATGTGTCAGAGCGGCGTGGTACGGCACGACCGGGCGCGTGGCCGAGCGGTTCGGCGCGGCGTGCGGCTCGTCCTTGTAGCAGTGTGATGTTGTATGTGTCAGTGTGATGTTGTATGTGTCAGAGCGGCGTGGTACGGCACGACCGGGCGCGTGGCCGAGCGGTTCGGCGCGGCGTGCGGCTCGTCCTTGTAGCAGTGTGATGTTGTATGTGTCAGTGTGATGTTGTATGTGTCAGTGTGATGTTGTATGTGTCAGTGTGATGTTGTATGTGTCAGAGCGGCGTGGTACGGCACGACCGGGCGCGTGGCCGAGCGGTTCGGCGCGGCGTGCGGCTCGTCCTTGTAGCAGTGTGATGTTGTATGTGTCAGTGTGATGTTGTATGTGTCAGTGTGATGTTGTATGTGTCAGTGTGATGTTGTATGTGTCAGTGTGATGTTGTATGTGTCAGTGTGATGTTGTATGTGTCAGTGTGATGTTGTATGTGTCAGAGCGGCGTGGTACGGCACGACCGGGCGCGTGGCCGAGCGGTTCGGCGCGGCGTGCGGCTCGTCCTTGTAGCAGTGTGATGTTGTATGTGTCAGTGTGATGTTGTATGTGTCAGTGTGATGTTGTATGTGTCAGAGCGGCGTGGTACGGCACGACCGGGCGCGTGGCCGAGCGGTTCGGCGCGGCGTGCGGCTCGTCCTTGTAGCAGTGTGATGTTGTATGTGTCAGTGTGATGTTGTATGTGTCAGAGCGGCGTGGTACGGCACGACCGGGCGCGTGGCCGAGCGGTTCGGCGCGGCGTGCGGCTCGTCCTTGTAGCAGTGTGATGTTGTATGTGTCAGTGTGATGTTGTATGTGTCAGTGTGATGTTGTATGTGTCAGTGTGATGTTGTATGTGTCAGAGCGGCGTGGTACGGCACGACCGGGCGCGTGGCCGAGCGGTTCGGCGCGGCGTGCGGCTCGTCCTTGTAGCAGTGTGATGTTGTATGTGTCAGTGTGATGTTGTATGTGTCAGTGTGATGTTGTATGTGTCAGTGTGATGTTGTATGTGTCAGTGTGATGTTGTATGTGTCAGAGCGGCGTGGTACGGCACGACCGGGCGCGTGGCCGAGCGGTTCGGCGCGGCGTGCGGCTCGTCCTTGTAGCAGTGTGATGTTGTATGTGTCAGTGTGATGTTGTATGTGTCAGTGTGATGTTGTATGTGTCAGAGCGGCGTGGTACGGCACGACCGGGCGCGTGGCCGAGCGGTTCGGCGCGGCGTGCGGCTCGTCCTTGTAGCAGTGTGATGTTGTATGTGTCAGTGTGATGTTGTATGTGTCAGAGCGGCGTGGTACGGCACGACCGGGCGCGTGGCCGAGCGGTTCGGCGCGGCGTGCGGCTCGTCCTTGTAGCAGTGTGATGTTGTATGTGTCAGTGTGATGTTGTATGTGTCAGTGTGATGTTGTATGTGTCAGAGCGGCGTGGTACGGCACGACCGGGCGCGTGGCCGAGCGGTTCGGCGCGGCGTGCGGCTCGTCCTTGTAGCAGTGTGATGTTGTATGTGTCAGTGTGATGTTGTATGTGTCAGTGTGATGTTGTATGTGTCAGAGCGGCGTGGTACGGCACGACCGGGCGCGTGGCCGAGCGGTTCGGCGCGGCGTGCGGCTCGTCCTTGTAGCAGTGTGATGTTGTATGTGTCAGTGTGATGTTGTATGTGTCAGAGCGGCGTGGTACGGCACGACCGGGCGCGTGGCCGAGCGGTTCGGCGCGGCGTGCGGCTCGTCCTTGTAGCAGTGTGATGTTGTATGTGTCAGTGTGATGTTGTATGTGTCAGAGCGGCGTGGTACGGCACGACCGGGCGCGTGGCCGAGCGGTTCGGCGCGGCGTGCGGCTCGTCGTGCTGCGGTCGTGCTCTGCGCGTGCTGCTGGAGGGTGCTCGCGAGCCCGACGCGCCTGCCGCTGCACAGCTATGGACCTGTCTGCTGCAGTTCATGCACAACGTACCGGTTCGTAACCTTTTAAACACTTTTAAACTTTTATCTAGACACGCGGTAGCGTGTCGAGCCAAGGTTAAGAAACGCAGGACTATAAACACTATTTCTTGCGTCGTGAATACCAGTCCAGGGACTTACAGCATTTCCATTTGATGTTGTGAGTAAAAAATGCACCAATACTACAAGTTTCGACTGTTGAGGAGATGGCAGAGTTTATTAATAAATACGTTACATGTTCTGTCTCAGATAAAAAAGTATCTCCAACATTACATGATCGTGTTATCAATTATCAGACGCATAAACATAACTCATACTGTTTACGAAAGAAAAAACAAAAACAAGGTTTACAACGGTTTGCAGGTTTGGATTTCCAAAACCAGTAACTGAATTTCTACCGATTAATAGTATAACCGAATCAATAGCGGCTAGGAAAACTTTAAAAAGTAACAGACTTTATAATATGCATCGCGAAGAAGAATCTCGTTACATTAACGACTATAATCCAGCAATCCTCCTCGCTTGGAATAGTAACATGGATTTACAGTATGTAGTTGAAAAAATAGCTGTACTAGTAGGCTTTTTAACGTAGGTCTCCGAGCACTCAATAATAGAGAATGTGGTGCACTAGATGCAAGCGATAAATTCTTAGGGATTTCTCTTTATGGTACCGATGCATGGACCACAATCCGATGGTTCGATGTAAATATACACCATAACTTTTTATTCGTCTTACAAAAGCAGTCCACATCATGTATCCAATGACTAGTTAACGTTCATAAAATAAAAATAGGTATTTATGAAATTTCATTAATTTAAAAATAAAAATATTGTTCATTATTATCACGTGGTTAAAAATAATAAAAACGTCCTGTCGCGAGTGCAGGTATCAATGGAGTGGCTCGCGGGCGAGGCGCGGAGCGCGGCGTCTTTGTCAGAGTTGCCGCCCGTACCCCGCGCGCCCTCCTGGGGCCCGTAGGCCATAGCTCGTTGTGACACCGCACGACAGTGACTCACGCGCACCCTGACCTGACGGTGTTTTTCAGTATTTCGCGCGCAAACTTCGCTGCAACAGTTAACGGGCACCGTTTACGAATTGTGAATCTCTTAAAAACTTGTTTTGTAGGGTGAAATCAAACGTCAGGTGTGTGTGGAAGAGGCTCAAAGCCTAGGTGACCTAAAATCTAGAATTATAAACGCTTTTGACGAAGGGAAATATGACAGTAGTGTTTTAAATAAACTAAATCACAATTTATTTAAACGTGCACGTTTATGCCTACAAAGAGGTGGACTACATTTTGAACAATTATTAAAATACAGTGTGTTTACGGTGTTGAACGGAGCCGTAGCGCGATCCAACAAGTCGATGACGTAAAGTTTAAGTTTTACTTCCCTAGATGGCGTTAGCGTCGAAATAGATCGCGCTATGATTTCGTTTCTTCGGAAAGTATAAGTACTTTTTAATGTTAGTTTTTTTGTGAGTGTTCGCGCTCGTTTTATCGGTCGAGTCCGATTGTTAGTTAGTCGAGTTGATAGATGCACGACCGGTACGGGCTAGCGTAATTAGTATTGTCTATGGTGACGCCCGGCCAAACACAACGTTTCGAGACCGCTTAGACAACGGTCTGTTGCTAGAACTCTTGACGAAATCCTCGCGCGCGTGGCGTGTTTCGGACGAGTGATTTTCGGGAAGTAAATACCACCGGCCGCGGGTTTGGATAGTTTGTCGCGATTGTTGCCCGTGCTTTTGAAGTATTTACTTGAATTATAAACAGTAACAGTGCCGTCTGTAAATTGAGTTGAGTTTGAATCGGAAACGTGGTTTCATTGTCGATTGTTTGTCGGGCGTGAATTGACGCTGCCAAATAACGGTTTCCTACATTGGTGAGCTTTGGTGCCCTCCTAAGGGAACTTTAATGTGTCGACTGGTATTGGACAAGCGTGTGTTGGAAGACATCGGACGTCATTGTAAGTCGGCGCGCGCGCGTCGACTCTCCGGGACTTCATTCCACGACGGAACACACTGGGTCCTAAGGTAAGTGCCTTAGTTTTGTTGTGGAGTGGTAAGAGATTGATTTACTTGTGGTATAAGCCGACTTATTTGTTGTATAAGCCGTGACAAATGCGCGGTAGATGTACGTGCTGTACTGGGGCGCGCCTACAGTGAGAATGATATCGTCTGCACGATAATCTGTACATTGTGGAGTGATAAATTACAGTTATTCGGGAGCGCGAAACAGTCTTTCATTTCTCCAAGACCGAAAAGACCACCGTCGTACGGTCTAATACACAGTGATTGAATTAAGATTGATTAACATGATTTAAGGGTAAGGATATTTTTACTGTTTTGATTGAACATTATTGTACATAAGTAGTTGATTCCAATTTTTTAAATACGCCTTAATGCAGAAGTATGGACGCCAGCAGGTCAACCTACCCGAAACTGTCAAACTTTCTCAATGAAACTTGAACCATAATGCTTTAGCGATAAAGTTGAAAATCTATTAAAGAAATCTAACAGATTGTAGTAGCTTGATGTGCGGCGACTGCGATGCGTTGACGTGGTGCCAATAATTTGAATTCATTACGTTTTTTATTAAAAGTGCACTAACTCATTTTTTCGATAAACGCCAATCCTTAACGCGTTGTTCATAAGACATAGTTTTTAAAATACACTGAAAAAAGTTAGATCAGAATTTCGTAAATGAGCTCTGAGTTGCTCAGCCATGTTTTATCTGTTTTGTTTATTTTTAATCGAAGCTTTATTTACTGCATTTCGATGGTCCTAAGCCCATAAAAGTATAAAGGAAAAATTGGAATTACTCTGCAAATAACAGCTCATTCGAACCTGATAAAATAGCAATCTCTTGAATGAAAAATACCGAGCGTTGACCTAATGTAATAGGCCGCGTAGTGAACATGCGGGGGCCGCGGGCGCGCGGGGTTTTTGTGGTGTTCCCGCCGTCCGCACTCTGCCGAACATGAAACAATGCAGCAACCATGTAACTCCGCCGAACCGCAGCGCGTGCGGTGACCATAACACCGATTTCAAAATAAACATCTCTCGTTATCAATAACAATTTTTTTTGTACTAAAACATATCAAAGTAATAATATTTTTATCTATAAAACTTATTTAACTATAAGTTGGCAATGTTTGCGCACTGGATAAATAAATTTCCTGTATGTATATCGTTTATATGGTGAAGAAATTGCACCGTTGCATCAGAATTCTGAAATTCAGATATTTGACTGGAATACAAGATGAAGTGGTCGGGAAGCGATGGCAAATTATTATTGTACTTGCAATGTAGGCAAACGAACCGTCGGTCGCTGCTCTCACACAATGTGTTTGGTATGGTAAGTAAATGAGTTTCGCAAAACATTAACCTCACCCGAAATAGAGTTGGAAACGTTATAATAAGGTCTACTGAAATATAAAAACATGTTAAGTACATGTTTTTATTAAATAATAATAAAAGATTCCCCCAATCTTTTTGTTGTTATTTTACTACCTACCTACTATGATCAAACGTTATTATGACCTAACGCGCAAATATTTCCGGTAACATTCCAGTATAGATTTTATTTGGATCAGGCAGTATTTCAATAAAACTTGTTAGATTTCTTGATACACAATTTATTTAGAATAGGTACACAACAAAACGATGTAACTTTTTTTTTTTAGATCCTTCAGAACAAGAACAATAGCGCCGCGCGTGGCGAAAAATAAAAACTTAACTCTATGTTTATAAAGGCAGTTCTAAACAGAACGTTTACAAAGATAGGTATCTATTTGATATTATAAATACTACTTTATAAATTTATTTATTCAACACTCCCACTTAAATTTATAAGATAGACATAACAAAATTATTATATTAAATTAATTAACTGTACTTGTATGTAAACATTTACACAAAAATAAACCTACTCTTATTTAAACATTAAATCACTGTAAATCAAACATTTCTAAATTTAACATCTCTTAATATCTTATCTCTGTTTGAATTAAATTTATTTATAGGCAAAGCCTTAGTTAAGAAATCAGCTAATTGGCTTGAACTCTCTACATATTTAATATCAATAGTTTTATTCGCAACATTCTCTCTAATAAAATTGTATCTTATATCTATGTGCTTGCTTCTTTTATGAAAAACAGGGTTATTTATTAATTTAATTGTACTTTGATTGTCGACATATAAAGTAATTAAGCTTTGTGGCTCCCCAATATCACAAAGAAATTGCCTAAGCCATAGGATTTCTTTAGTTGCTTCACTAGCAGCCATGTACTCTGACTCAGTTGTGGACAGTGCCACAGTATTTTGTTTACGGCTAGACCATGTGACAGGACCTCCATTCATTAGAAATATATAGCCTGTATTAGATTTCCTGGTATCCAAGTCGCCTGCAAAGTCAGAGTCTGAGTAGCCTACTAGTTCATAATTTCCCTGATACACAATAGCCATGTCTTTAGAATCAATTAAATATCTTAAAATTCTTTTTACAGCTGTAACATGTGAGGGACCTGGGTTATTGACATATCTGCTAACTATATTTACTGCGTATGCTATGTCAGGTCTAGATACAGATGACAAAAATAACAATGCTCCCACTGCCTCTCTATATGGGAAACTAATAGATTCATTACTTACATTCTGAGATAAATGTACATTTACATCTGAAGGTGTACTACTACCTTTTGCATCTGACAAATTAAATTTATTTATTATTGTTTTAATATACTGTTTTTGACATATGCTTATACAACCTTTTTCTCTGTTTATTTCCATACCAATGAATGAATTAACATTTAATATTTTTATATCAAATCTTTGTTTAAGGATATTTAACATTTCAGATAATATAACTTTACTTTTAGACAGTAGCAATCCATCATCAACATAAAGAATTAATATTACTTTTTCATCTTTAAAATGTCCTATAAATACACAATAATCAGATTCACATTGTTTGAAACCACAAATGTCCAGAAAAGAACAAAATTTCTTATTCCAACATCTAGATGATTGTTTGAGACCATATATGGATTTAAGTAACTTATATACTTTTGAAGACTGTGTTTTCAATCCCTCTGGCACCTCCATGTATATGTCCTCGGACAGCTCACCGTACAGGAAGGCAGTCTTCACATCAAATTGTTCGATGTGCAGGTCATCTCTCGCAGCAATACTCAGCAATACCCTGATAGAATCATACCTGCTAGTGGGGGAAAAAGTCTCATTATAATCTAAGCCCTTGACTTGTGTGAACCCTCGTGCACACAGTCGTGCTTTGAATCGTACTATTTCTCCATCTTTATTCTTCTTTATTGTAAATACCCATTTACAAGACACAGGATTCTTCTCTGTTCGATCAGTCAATATCAAAGTTCGATTTTCTTCATGAGACTGGAGCTCTTCGATCACAGCTTCCTTCCATTGATGAGATTGTGGACTATTCATCGCTTCTTCATAAGTATTAGGTATCTCTAACTCTGTGAAATTTACCTCTGGGGCATTCCTTTGACGTGGACGAAACGTGATATTTCTCTGGTCTTCCTGTTCCAAACATATATGCCTTGGAGGTACATAAGTTTCATCTAGTTCTTCTAAACTCTTCTTACTCTCATCTGAACTGCTTTCTCCAGGTAAAGTGTCTTGCTGATCTATAACATGTTGAAACTCAGCCCGTGGGGTAGGCCACATAGAATGATCTTCCTGTCCAGCTGTCACTTCTACAAAACTTTGTTTTTCTTCTAGTGTACTAAATTCATCAAATTTCACATCCCGAGATACTATAATCTTCTTAGTTTTTTTATCATACATTCTTAATTATCATGATCATATCCAACCAACAACATCTTTACACTTTTCTTGGCAAGCTTTCTTCGCTTTTCTTTTGGTATATGTACATAACCAATCGATCCAAATATTCTGATATGTTGCAAGTTCGGTTTCACTCCATGCCACAGTTCAAAAGGTGTAACATCTCCCGTCTGGCTTGATGCGTTTCTATTTAACAGGTATATGGTACAGTTCACTGCTTCTGCCCACATATTTAAAGGAATGTTCTTTGCATATAACATTGTTCTTGCAGTCTCCATGATAGTGCGCATTTCTCTTTCTGCTCTTCCATTCTGCTGGGGGGTATACGGAGCAGTACGCTCATGTGTTATTCCCCTTTTCTCCAAAAAGGATGTAAATTCCTGGTTCACATACTCACAACCATTATCAGTATGTAGTATGCACAAATCACGTTGAAACTTATTTTTCACAATTGCATTGTACTTCAGAAAACATTGGAATACTTCACTCTTATGCTTTATGAAGTAAACATGACGATAACTTGCTGCTCCATCTTTGAACAAAACAAAATATTTCATTCCCGACAAAGAAAGTTTTTCTATAGGGCCACATACATCACTGTAAACAATTTCACCCGGCTGTGTTGGACCTCGGGTAGATTTCAGAAAGGGACGCCTTGCTTGTTTTCCATATTGACACGCTTCACAGACAAATTCCTGATTTCCACTCAATGTAACAGGAATCACACCTTTCTTAGACATATTTTGTAGCTCCTTGACATTCAAATGCCCCAACCTTTCATGCCAAACTTTAATTTTATTTTATTTTATTTTATTTACAATATTACAATATTACACACAATATTACAATATTCTTGTTTGATTGTTTTGATGTCTAATTCATACAAGTTATTTTCTGTTAGCTGTCCTGATGTCTGACTCATTACGACAACATTATTTTTAAAAATCATTGCTTTTTCACAATTCTTCATTATCACATATCCTTTTCTAGTGGCAGCACCTTCCGAAAACAAATTTTTTCGCAAATCAGGTACATATAAAACATTGTCCAGTTTACATTTCTCCCATGTACCATTAACATTTTTATTTATCAGTATAGTTCCTTCACCACATACTTTGATACTCTGTTTGTTACCCAATTTAACAGACTTGTTGTGTTGAGACTCGTTGAACTTATAAAAGTAATCTCGCTTGAAGGTCATATGCATTCAAGCTCCACTATCAAGAATCCATACCTCTTCATCATGTTCACGCAACGCAGCACTGAATGCCAACATATTTAAGGGTTTCCTATCATGCCTTTTCTTTGGTAATCTACAATCCTTGGCGAAGTGGCCTCTTTTATTGCAGTTATAGCATACAAATCTATGACTTGACATTGTTTGATCATTTGAAGATTTCTGTTTCATTTCATTTTTTGATTTGAAATTACCTTTTGATGTTATTAGTGCTGTCTCACTACTACTTGCATCATTGGCAAGGCTGGTCTCTTCATCTACTAGTCGAGAAGTAAGGTTTTGAATTGTCCGACTTTCTTCGTCTAGTGAGAGCCATGCTTGTCTGAGTGAACGGTATGTTGGTGGTAATGTACTTAGAATCTTGGTCATTACCGCTGTGTCACTGATTTTTTCTCCAGTCTCCCGCAGTTGCTTCGCTAAGCTTTCCACCTTGGACACGTGCTGTGCCATCGTATCACTAGCACTATATGAATATTGGTAAAATTTCTCATGAACCAACATTTTGTTATATTCTGATTTCTGTTCATAAATAGCTTCTAATTTTATCATGACTTGTTTTGCAGTCTCGCAGTTTTCTATTAGAGATATCTGGTTCAAATCCATTGATGATGTTAGGATGAACATGGCCATGCCGTCATCTTTATCCCATTGCACTTGCGAACTGGTTTCCTCAGGTCTTGCCTTTTCTATGTTTAATTAATCCTTTCGCTCTTAACGCACATTTCGCTTGGAATTTCCATTGTTTGAAATTTCTTCCATCAAACTTCTCAATCTTCATGGCGTTCGTAACCTCCATTATGAGTTAATTTTACACCGGTTGTAATCTTGCTCTTAACTTCAGTTTTTTATTGAAATATATAATTTTCGTATGCCTGGGCCCATAACCTATTCGGATCAGGCAGTATTTCAATAAAACTTGTTAGATTTCTTGATACACAATTTATTTAGAATAGGTACACAACAAAACGATGTAACTTTTTTTTTTGAGATCCTTCAGAACAAGAACAATAGCGCCGCGCGTGGCGAAAAATAAAAACTTAACTCTATGTTTATAAAGGCAGTTCTAAACAGAACGTTTACAAAGATAGTATCTATTTGATATTATACATACTACTTTATAAATTTATTTATTCAACAGATTTTTTATTAACGGCACTTCACTTTAAACCCAAATAGCAGACTGGGAGTACTGGGAGTTAATCGTTGACATTCCTTGTAATAGTAAAAAATCTTCAGGACATTGTCTGCGATAAGAACCTACTATATTTTTATTCTGACCGGCACTTTCTGGGTATGAAATAAATGATGTACACACACACAATTATGTTCACAGGATTTCTGAAGTGTATTCAATATCAGCATTGGAAACTTGTAATGGCAAAATCATATTTACCTGTGAAAAGTGTATTAATTCGAATTATTTATTTTTGTCACATTACATTCACACACAGAAGAAGACACCATAGCTGAGCTTTAATTTTTTTTGAACTTTAATTTAGGGATTATTAAAAAATGCTTAAAATACACCACGTCGCAAAACACTGGGACACTATGGGCCCTAACTTGCAAAAACAATGTCTTAACCGTCATTTATTCCCTGTCTCTTTCTTTCTCGTCTCAAATGAACTGGATTGGGATCTCTCGCGCACACGCTCTGTGTATCTTTTGCGTAGCAATGAAATCCTAAGTCTGTGGTTTTTAGTCGCCATGTTTTTAATCGCGTCTAAACTATCTGTGAAACATCTTAATTTGATAGAGAATTAAACTAAAATGTTATCTTCTATCCTTTTATTAATGAAATGAAACAGATGCACTTATCTTAAAATTAGTTTAATGTGTGAACAAGAGGACCGACGCCATTGTCTATCTACCCTCCACAAACCAGGTGCGGGGTGTAACAATACCTCTAACTTGTAAGGTTCTCAGTCTTATTGAAAGTAATTAAATTTACTTATACTCGGGGAAAGTGTATTTCAGCATTTCTAGTCTTTACTTACCTACTGTAAAATTCTTCGAAACAAGTTATCGCGAGAACTGATTTTTAAAAGCGACTTCACTCACAAGTGAAGTCGCTTTTCTAAAACCGAGTTTTTAATCGACCTATATGTTTTTATATTCTTCGAATAAAATTTAAGGCTGACAATTTTTCGACAGAAGAACTATCAAAAATTAAAAATATTCTTTCGATGAACCCTGAAACATATTTTTATGTATTTTATTGTTTGTATGCCAAATAACTAATCTTGCCTTAGTTGCTTTTATTTGGATGGATAATTTGAATAAAAATTAATTAGAAATGGTTGCTCCGGGTCTGACGGTTTGTATATAGAAGTTTAAATGCTTGTAAACGCTCCCACAGTGGTACCCCACGCTAGGAATTACTCCCGTATCGTTTTCACTTTTTTAAAATTTACACTTAGAAAACATACATAAGTAAAACGATTAAATATCTATTGTACAATAGCGTCACATTTAAAGGGTGAACTGATGCCTCCTCAATTTAAGACAAATGCCTCAGTTTTAGCTGCTCAGTTAGAGGTAAGGTTCCTTAAAGTATGACATACAACTGAGGGCCTAGACAAAGTAATATTCTATCGGCGTCAACGAAAGTAGAAAACGAAAAAAATGAATGAAACTGGAGAAAAACCACGTGACCATCGAAAACGAATAGAAATGTGCTAGACAACATGCTTATTTTGATAATCGTTGACGCTAGGGAGCGTTTCGTTTCGAACGCTTTCTTTCTATCGGGTGGACCTTGTAGATAACGCTAGCAAATGGCGGTTTGTCGGTCAGCTGTTTGTTTGAGGTGTGTTGTGTGCGAGTTATTTTGTTAGATTTGAATTATTTTATTTGTGATTACATTCTGTTTACTGTGAAATATGCATACATTACGATTATTATGGGCTGCACATATTAGGAAGAAGTATGGCTCCGGTGACAAGATAGATTATAACGGGCGAGGCTTTGAAAGAATTAAGGATATCACGGACACTGGTTTCCGAAACCGATATCGGTTTGACAAACGTTCTTTTCGTAAGCTTTGTCGTGATCTTCGCGGCTGGACCAACTTTAGGGGTCTCGAGAACTGCCCTTTGGGACAAAAGTAAGTGGCCCCTCTTTTTTTACATATTACCGTAAAACGGGGTGAATAGAACTCCATCCTTTAAAAGAAGAATTTAAAAATTGCTTTTACAAACTAATAAACAAACTTGAAACAAATTTGGTCACTCAAATAATGAATATCATTATGATTTTTAAATAACTTTTAGTTCTGTAACGTTTAGAAACTTGCAAAGTGCTTACATTTTAATATCCTTTACAATTAAACACCGCAAACACTTAAAATATAAACAAATCACAATTATCAAAATAAACTCCGCGCGCGCTTTTTCAATGTCAAGTGTTTTTTGTCATCGAAGAGCGAATGATTAACGGTTATAGTAGCCTCAATGACCTTGTGCATGTGGGCGGAGCTAAACGCCGAATTCGTAAAATGCGCGCGGTGGCGCGCTAAACTAAAACGACAATCAAAGAATATCCAGAGATGCAGACAAGCCGCGTGTAGGTCGCGATTTGTGCCTACGATTTCAGACGGGGGTATGGATGCAAGACGATAAATGTATATTTTGCATTAATAAATGGTAATATCGTACTATAATATATTTTTAGTATTCTTGATCAATGTTTAAATAAAATCAAGGAGTGCTCGTTACACAGTTTAATGGCCGATCGCAGACTGACAGACATTTGGAAAACAAGTACCCACACATTATAATATATCATAACATTCACATAAAAAATAATGGTAGATGGTAATATCTACCGATTCAACATATTTGAATTTTTTTTTCACTACTTTTCAGTATATGACTATCATGTCTTTGCAGTGTCCTTGAATTAATTACTAATGCGAATAACATAAACGAGTTCATCGCGTTAACGTAAACCAAACGCGCATTAGGCACTTTGTGATATTTTTATTAAAAAAAAAAAAAAACGTTGAACCACACTAGAAATTACTTTTATCGTGGGTGCATTTTTAAACATATAAATTCACAGACACAAACAGCCAGACCCGGAACAACTACTTGTAGGACATGTTCTGAATATTTGTTCCGCGCGGGAATTGAACCCGCGACAAGCAGCGCAGCAGTCAATAGCTTAACCGCTGCGCTAACCGTGCTTTATATAGATGCCTTGAGATTACAAAGCGCGTAGTTTCGGCCGTTTTCCATAAAGAGATAGTACCCTATTTATACTGTGTCAGTGACGTCGGATTGAATGTACTTCGTCGTAATGAGGTTTCAAATAAAACACGAGTTATTTTAAAATCTGTAAATTTTAATTCTTCGATCCAATAAATAACATGCGAGATTATAGGTATATCTAAAGCTGCAGAAATTTCTTGCAGTTGAGAATGGCCACAGTCTATTTCTATTGTTCCTACAACTGCACAGCTGATATTGATTTCTGTAGGATGTGCAAAATGTTTCCATACACATACGGCATTTAAAAATAAATAGGGAATGTAGTCCCACTTGTCGTTCTCCAACAATATCTACAGATCCTAAACCACAGTCTATAATTCTCCGTGCTTGGCAATTTTCTTTAGTTCTGAATAAAAGTAAGCAATATTAATTATGCGTCGCCCTTCGATGAAACAAGCTTGAGATTTGTTGAGGTTTTGGTGATATTTTGAGCTAAAAAAAGATATAACATACATTTTAATTAACCCTTGCAACACTGTTAGAGATTTATGTCAAGGAATTAAGAATATATCAAGAAAAATTAATTAAGAATTAACAAAAAAATAATTTTACAGGTATATGATATATTTGTAAACTAAAAATATAGGTTGTAGGACATGCAGGCATAATTTTACCTGAATGATGATGATTGAACTTGCATCGTTTTTTTGTGCACATAGAGATATATAATATTATCATTTTCTTGACGACATTCTGTATGGATGTCTGACCTAGAATCAACTGCGTTAGTGTTCGACCTAAAAAGCAAATTAAACTTTTAAGTTCTGTCGATTGGTTTCTTTCTCTTCTTTTCTGTAAGTCGAAAAATGTTATTACAATATTATTTGTGATAAACAGAATATATATATATATATATATATATCCTACAGTATGTTAAGAAAACCCTGTCCGACCCGTGAAGGTGTTGTTAGGTATCGATAACTGATTCTACTAATGCATACAAAACCAGGCTAACTTAAAAAAAAATCACCCTAAAAAAATAAATATTATTTCGCAAAAAGAGGTAACTTAATAAATATGCGTTAAGCACCCTTCCGCGGGCGGCGGGCGGCAGGGCACGCGGCACGTGGTCGCATCGCTGTCGCTATTCGCTCATAATAATACCGGTGTTGTCACTTTTTTAAAAATTTGCAAATTTCGGGGAAGTTATTTCAAAATTCATTTGTATTGGTACTATGATGATTACGTAAAATTTTATATCATATTTGGTCATGTGTTTACTTAACCTTTATTATCCTTACGGGTCGGACAGGGTTTTCTTAACATACTGTATATATACGGACAAATCACACAGATTGAGCTAGCCCCAAAGTAAGTTCGAGACTTGTGTTATGGGATACTAACTCAACGATACTATATTTATAATAGATACATATATAGATAAACATCCAAGACCCAGGCCAACCAGGAAAAGATCGTTTTCCATCATGACCTGGCCGGGAATCGAACCCGCGGCCTCCACGTCGCAGGCAGGCGTGTTGACCGCTGCGCCACGGAGGACGTCAAAAAATTTACTGATAACTGTGACATTCCAAGCCCGCCAGCCCGCGTCCATCGGCTTCGGCTACTTTAAACAATTACATATAGAAATGAAATATTTACAGGAAGAATCATTTAAAATAATCCAAGTAAGAGTTTTTATTACACATTTTTGCTAATATCGCAAAAACTAAAAGTCCTATCAACTCAAAACTTTTTGTAAAACTGTTTTTACACCAAAACCTTTAATTGAGTCCTAATTTTTGGTTTATATCACCATAAACAAAAAATCACATTTTCAAGTTACGTAAATTTCTAATAAGATTTTTATTTTTAAATCTCCTTACAAACCTATAAATTATAATCTAAGTGCGAGTGTTTACTCACCTGAATAGAGTCTTCTATATTATCAGCGGATGTAGTTAGTCGGATTATTGCCTTTCAAGTCTAAAGATTTCTTTCTAGATTTCCTGGAACGATTCGTAATTGTTTAACTTCAATTGTAAAAGAAAAATGGTTACAAAAGCTAATAGTAATTATAAAGAAAAATACAGTAATATGTAGGTATAAATACAAGAGTATAGGTAGATAGATACTTACGCCACCAGACGCATCTTCAATTCTCATTTGCGAGCTAATCTATGAACGTACACTGACACGATTCGCTCGTAAATATTTGCACTCACACAGACAACCACGCGTAGTCGGCGATAGCCGGAGCAGAGCAGCAAGCGACACAACCCTCCCGTCTGAATGCTAACGCACGACTGCCGCCCGCGCCCGCGCAGAGCACCTCTAAACCTATGTTTCAAAATAAGGATATTTTCTTGGCAAATGTTGATGGATTTAAATACGCTCTTGCAAATCTGTAGCACTTCTAACCGCGAATTTTTCAGTGTAAAAATATTTCCACACATCAATGCCGTTTAGAAGTAATAACGAATATTAGCCAAAAATAGCGTTTTGGTAACTATTTTTTTAAGGCAAAAGGCAAAATCCTACGAAAAAATCATCTTTAGTAAATGTTGTACATGAATCAATAGACAAGATATATTTTTTTCAAATCTCAAAACCAAGCCGTTAATTAGAAATTAGCTTCCTAAAGTGACCATTTTACGCTACTAAATGAGACTAAGGCCCTTAAGTGAATGATCGCTAACCACAGAGCAAGATTTCTCCGATACGAATAGAATCGGCGATTGGCGTTAACTTGTGACTTTGTCTAGCATTCTATCGACAATAACGCTACTTCGTTATCGATCGTAGATTTAGAAACGCTACTAAGCGTGTGTACTTTGTCTAGGCCCTCTGGTATTAAGTGACGTGCAAGTATTTATATTAACACTACAGAAATTATGTCTTAATTTAAATACAATATACACTAATGGACTGGCAGTCCATTGGAAGTCTATGGTAAAACATCAAATCAATATGGGCAAACTTCAGATTAAGGCCTCGATGTAGGGTACCCAGCAATGTTTGTAATCGTTGTATAAAATAACGAAGTGATCAATAAATGTTTGTTTCAGGACTGGCACACATATTTAGATAAGAAAGAATTGCTCATCAAAAGGATAATATATCTTTTAGAAAACGGTAAGTTTGACATTTGATCATTGCTAAATCACAGTACATGTCGATTAATGCCGGTGTTCATCAGGTGTCTGTTTTCTCTGCAACTCTGTTCCTGTTGCATATTAACGATCTGCTGCTGCCCGGTATCTATGGGTATGCAGATGACAGCACAGTTGTGGAGAGATACCTGCCGGTTTGTGTGTGTAGTGCTCTGGCTATGGTAGAACCTACGAATGTTAACTCTATCCCCAACGACCCATTCGGAGACTGCACTACAGGCAGTCTTCGAAGCCAATCTTGTGGCATTCAAGCCACCAAAACATAAGCGTGTCTATACACCGCCAAAAGAAGCCTTCCTTAAACCTAAACTGTGGGCGGTTCGTTGAGTCCAAAACCAAGGTGGTTGCCAGAAAAAACAGCGTAATTGTAAAGGTCCTGCGGTACTTCACACCAGGACAGCTTCTAATGTTATACAAAGCACATGTCCGTTCGTGTGTGGAATACTGCAGCCATATTTGGGGCGGTGCTTCAAAATGCCACCTGGCAACTTTGGACACGGTGGAGAGGCGTGCGAAGTGGCCAATTGGCGACTCAGATTTGGTTCCAAACGGTCTACAAAGCCTGGAGCGCAGGGTTAGAGTAGGTAGCCTGTTGGTGTTCGCATGAATTCCTTCATCTCCGTTCAATGACCGGATGACCCGTCATACGGTGAGTATCCACCCTTACGTTGTCGACATCACTACTATCCGGACGAGGCGAAACGCCTCGTCTTTTATACCGCGTATATCGAAGGACTGGAACAATTTGCCAATTTGCCGCGGTGTTTCCGTCTGACTATAATTGAAGTGTTTTCAAGGCTAGAATGAATAGACTCTTAATAAACTAGCGCGCTTTCCCATCAACGATTGCATCACTGCTTACCATCAGGCGGGATTGTTGGGGTTAAGCACTAGTTTATAATATTTAAAAAAAACTTTCTCCGCAGGATTTTAAGAAAAAGTTTAATATTTTTATAAATTAATTTGGTTTAATAATTATAAAATTAATGTCTAGGTGGTTGGGGCGACGCGAGGCAGTTGTCCAACATACTGCTACCGCTGCTAGCATACTTACCTCAAGATGTTTTGACCAAAGACTTTTACGAAGCGTTCTTTAATGCTGCATTTACTGGGTAAGATCATAATATTAACTGTTAATATTGTAACTTTGTGAATATAGTCATAAAATGATTTCGTATTAGCACATATTTTGGTTTCAGATTAGAAAAGAAAACCATATTGAACTCAAAAAGTGAACGGCAATCGTGGATCACGAGTTTGGCCGAATGTTTGCGATATCTGTCCATACAGCAATATGAGTTCGTGCTGGAGGTCGTGAGCAGCGTGCACAGAACGTGGCTGACCAACGTGCTGTCCACTACGCACGAGGGGCTAACCAGAACTAACCTTATAAAGTATTCCGCGATCAATATGGCCTCACTCGTCAAGTATTGGCTAAAACAATCCAAAGAAGAAAACAGCGAAAAATACGACCAGCTCGTCAGGAACTTTTGGCAAAATGTTGGCTCCACGGTTTTGACGCAAATTGATAAATCTGGCACAGACCACCATGAAATAGGGATAATGATTGAGGGACACATTGTTTTGTTGCAAACATTGAAGACGTCGTTTTTACAAGAAGTAAAGAAACAGCATAGTATTACGTTCGACGGCGACGTGCAGCCTGTGACCGACAAGAGTGCGGTAGTGAGGCAGCACTGCGACGCCTCCGTCGTGGAGCGGTACAAACATAACTTGGAGGAGGCAGCGCACATGATTTGTGCGCACTATTTGGACAGTGCCGACAAGAAACAGATATCTAGCGCTATCGTGACACCTGCCATCACATTACTGGTGGAATTCGACAGTAAGCAGTTGTTCACTACGATAGCCAGACAGTTGAATGCCGAGAGTGTGTACCAACTGTATGACAAGGTGCTGCGGAGGTGGCTGTCCGGCGACACTATGCGATGTAGGACGGTCGTGGATATAGTGTTCCTCCTGATCAAGTATATGACTGAAGAGGAACAAGATGCTATGTTTGACTCCTTCCAACAGGTAATTTTATTATTGTCTTGTTATTCCATTAAGCAATATGTGACCACCGCGTATGGTTCCTTTCTAGACTGATTAGTTTCAGCATTTTTAATTTCATTTGTATGTGCGGCTTAATACGAGACATGCCTTTTAAGTTTTGTGGTTGGACGAAAAAAACCACAACTAGAACCTTCAGTACATTTTATTGTTTTTCAAAGTATTCATCACGTAGGTTAATAAGTTTTCCATTCGCTCAAGAATGTCTACTTTTCTGGCTTCAAATACTCAATCGTTTGACGAGCGCTGTGTGCGCATTGTCGTGTTGCAGATAATGCGTCCATTTGAATTAAATTTTCACGTTCGGTGATGACTTGTGGTAAACAAACTGGCCGGTTTTCCTAACGAACGTGGCCAACATCTTTGAACTCCTTCGAGAACGAACAATTTTAGTCAGCTTTTGCTCGTCTTGAAAGACCCAGATTGTATGTAGATTGTTGTTTGGAATCAGGATAGTAGATATAGACCCAAAATTCGTCACCACAGATGATGTCGTAGACGTGATTTTTTCTGCTCGGTTGAACCTTTGCAGTTTTCTTACACCATCTGACGCGGGCAAACTAGCTTCCTTATACTAAATGTTTCATGCAAAATTTTCTGAATGGTTGTCCCTGAGATGCCTAGTAGAGCCTCTATCTCTCGATACGTCACAAGTTAGTTCTCTCATAGCAATGAGTTTATTTTCAGTGGACGCGGATTTTGGGCTTATTTCGCGTAATTTGTCACTAACACTAGTATGTCCACGTTCCTAAATACCAGCATTCGACAGTCCGCAGACATAGTCAATGTTCATTATTGAACATAGATGTTAGCTTTTTAAAACACTGAAGTCGTCGTTCTTTAAAGTTGTAGAAAATTATTGCAGAAATATTTTGTTTATAAAGTTTAATTTTCTTACGTAACCTGATAGATTTCAATTGACACTTTCACTAAACGATAGCATTAATTAATTCATGTTTTCAACTGTTTAAGATTCATAATTTAAATACATTTGAGTACAGGCTGTATCTGACATCGTAACGCAAACTTCGCGAAGAGGCTACACCCCATGCCACTAATAAAATTATGACAGTCATTTACACAAATGACGGTGTTTAAAAAAATGTGTCGGCTCGGCCTTTGAACGTTGCAAGCGTGCCGCCGTGCGGGTTTGTAGGTATGACGGTGATCCCTGATGTGAACTCTATTAAATCAGCTGACAAGATAGTTTTTCGTGTTTTGTTTTCATAGTGCTTTTTTGTGTAATTAGCGAATTAATTAATGTTTACTTTAAAATTTTATCGGGTTATAAAAGTATAGCATTTATGAACGGTCTAAAGTGAAAAAAACTACATATATTTTTTTGTTAATCATGAAAATGCCGACGAAAAATTCCACCACTGGGGGGTTCAGAATCATGTACTGGATCCATGGTACTCGTTTGTGCATCGATGTCAGAGACACCCCTTATAGGTTACATGATGTGATCAAATATACCAGAGATCGATAGGTAGAGCAATTCACCAGAACTTCGATAAACTGAGTAATATAGAGCAAATAAAAATTATGATATTTTTTTTTATTATAATTTTTATTGTAAATTAAGAACCAGTTTACAACAGTTAAAAATTTTATGTGTTAGAACAAAACGTTAATGCTGTTGTAGTTTGATGTATTTTTATGTTATTGTTACGAATGCACCTTATGTCGAGGGCATAAGGTTCAATATCGCGTGACATGCAGTGCGTAACTTTTAAGCCCTATAACTCGAGACCTAGACATTGTATAGGTGCAATATGAAAACGCATTCCTAGACTTAGGATGGCCTATCGAATGGTACAGGTTTCATCAATTTTGTCAACTAAGTGACGACAACTACGTGAAGTAACATCTGTAGTGTTATTGTGTGTTTACGACACAGACTTCGTGTGACGTAAGTGAAGACTTCGGTGCAACGTCAGCAACATTCTACTTGTCATTGCCTACAATCGACTGTACCTTCGTTGCCAATAAACTTCGCAACCCTTAACCGGCGTTTAAGTACCCCTAGCCCGTAACATTATGTGTTTTGTGGTGTGTATACGCATAAATATGTTAAAAATGAATTGAATTTGTAATTAGAATATGTTCGGTATGGTGGCTCAGTATGAGTTGTGTGCAGTTCTCCCCCGCGGTGGTGGAGTGGTGCCTGTCGTGCTGCGTGCGACACCCACACGTGGCGCTGCCAGCCGCACGACGCTGGACGTGCGGCCCGCAGGTCGACGCCGGCCTGCGGGCGCTGGCCCGCCGGCCCGACAGCGGCGCGAGGGACCTGCTGCTGGCCTGTCTCACGGACGAGCCCACTGGAGGTATGTGCGCTAGGTTGTGCTCCCCGCAGGTCGACGCCGGCCTGCGGGCGCTGGCCCGCCGGCCCGACAGCGGCGCGAGGGACCTGCTGCTGGCCTGTCTCACGGACGAGCCCACTGGAGGTATGTGCGCTAGGTTGTGCTCCCCGCAGGTCGACGCCGGCCTGCGGGCGCTGGCCCGCCGGCCCGACAGCGGCGCGAGGGACCTGCTGCTGGCCTGTCTCACGGACGAGCCCACTGGAGGTATGTGCGCTAGGTTGTGCTCCCCGCAGGTCGACGCCGGCCTGCGGGCGCTGGCCCGCCGGCCCGACAGCGGCGCGAGGGACCTGCTGCTGGCCTGTCTCACGGACGAGCCCACTGGAGGTATGTGCGCTAGGTTGTGCTCCCCGCAGGTCGACGCCGGCCTGCGGGCGCTGGCCCGCCGGCCCGACAGCGGCGCGAGGGACCTGCTGCTGGCCTGTCTCACGGACGAGCCCACTGGAGGTATGTGCGCTAGGTTGTGCTCCCCGCAGGTCGACGCCGGCCTGCGGGCGCTGGCCCGCCGGCCCGACAGCGGCGCGAGGGACCTGCTGCTGGCCTGTCTCACGGACGAGCCCACTGGAGGTATGTGCGCTAGGTTGTGCTCCCCGCAGGTCGACGCCGGCCTGCGGGCGCTGGCCCGCCGGCCCGACAGCGGCGCGAGGGACCTGCTGCTGGCCTGTCTCACGGACGAGCCCACTGGAGGTATGTGCGCTAGGTTGTGCTCCCCGCAGGTCGACGCCGGCCTGCGGGCGCTGGCCCGCCGGCCCGACAGCGGCGCGAGGGACCTGCTGCTGGCCTGTCTCACGGACGAGCCCACTGGAGGTATGTGCGCTAGGTTGTGCTCCCCGCAGGTCGACGCCGGCCTGCGGGCGCTGGCCCGCCGGCCCGACAGCGGCGCGAGGGACCTGCTGCTGGCCTGTCTCACGGACGAGCCCACTGGAGGTATGTGCGCTAGGTTGTGCTCCCCGCAGGTCGACGCCGGCCTGCGGGCGCTGGCCCGCCGGCCCGACAGCGGCGCGAGGGACCTGCTGCTGGCCTGTCTCACGGACGAGCCCACTGGAGGTATGTGCGCTAGGTTGTGCTCCCCGCAGGTCGACGCCGGCCTGCGGGCGCTGGCCCGCCGGCCCGACAGCGGCGCGAGGGACCTGCTGCTGGCCTGTCTCACGGACGAGCCCACTGGAGGTATGTGCGCTAGGTTGTGCTCCCCGCAGGTCGACGCCGGCCTGCGGGCGCTGGCCCGCCGGCCCGACAGCGGCGCGAGGGACCTGCTGCTGGCCTGTCTCACGGACGAGCCCACTGGAGGTATGTGCGCTAGGTTGTGCTCCCCGCAGGTCGACGCCGGCCTGCGGGCGCTGGCCCGCCGGCCCGACAGCGGCGCGAGGGACCTGCTGCTGGCCTGTCTCACGGACGAGCCCACTGGAGGTATGTGCGCTAGGTTGTGCTCCCCGCAGGTCGACGCCGGCCTGCGGGCGCTGGCCCGCCGGCCCGACAGCGGCGCGAGGGACCTGCTGCTGGCCTGTCTCACGGACGAGCCCACTGGAGGTATGTGCGCTAGGTTGTGCTCCCCGCAGGTCGACGCCGGCCTGCGGGCGCTGGCCCGCCGGCCCGACAGCGGCGCGAGGGACCTGCTGCTGGCCTGTCTCACGGACGAGCCCACTGGAGGTATGTGCGCTAGGTTGTGCTCCCCGCAGGTCGACGCCGGCCTGCGGGCGCTGGCCCGCCGGCCCGACAGCGGCGCGAGGGACCTGCTGCTGGCCTGTCTCACGGACGAGCCCACTGGAGGTATGTGCGCTAGGTTGTGCTCCCCGCAGGTCGACGCCGGCCTGCGGGCGCTGGCCCGCCGGCCCGACAGCGGCGCGAGGGACCTGCTGCTGGCCTGTCTCACGGACGAGCCCACTGGAGGTATGTGCGCTAGGTTGTGCTCCCCGCAGGTCGACGCCGGCCTGCGGGTGCTGGCCCGCCGGCCCGACAGCGGCGCGAGGGACCTGCTGCTGGCCTGTCTCACGGACGAGCCCACTGGAGGTATGTGCGCTAGGTTGTGCTCCCCGCAGGTCGACGCCGGCCTGCGGGCGCTGGCCCGCCGGCCCGACAGCGGCGCGAGGGACCTGCTGCTGGCCTGTCTCACGGACGAGCCCACTGGAGGTATGTGCGCTAGGTTGTGCTCCCCGCAGGTCGACGCCGGCCTGCGGGCGCTGGCCCGCCGGCCCGACAGCGGCGCGAGGGACCTGCTGCTGGCCTGTCTCACGGACGAGCCCAGTGGAGGTATGTGCGCTAGGTTGTGCTCCCCGCAGGTCGACGCCGGCCTGCGGGCGCTGGCCCGCCGGCCCGACAGCGGCGCAAGGGACCTGCTGCTAGCCTGTCTCACGGACGAGCCCACTGGAGGTATGTGCGCTAGGTTGTGCTCCCCGCAGGTCGACGCCGGCCTGCGGGCGCTGGCCCGCCGGCCCGACAGCGGCGCGAGGGACCTGCTGCTGGCCTGTCTCACGGACGAGCCCACTGGAGGTATGTGCGCTAGGTTGTGCTCCCCGCAGGTCGACGCCGGCCTGCGGGCGCTGGCCCGCCGGCCCGACAGCGGCGCGAGGGACCTGCTGCTGGCCTGTCTCACGGACGAGCCCACTGGAGGTATGTGCGCTAGGTTGTGCTCCCCGCAGGTCGACGCCGGCCTGCGGGCGCTGGCCCGCCGGCCCGACAGCGGCGCGAGGGACCTGCTGCTGGCCTGTCTCACGGACGAGCCCACTGGAGGTATGTGCGCTAGGTTGTGCTCCCCGCAGGTCGACGCCGGCCTGCGGGCGCTGGCCCGCCGGCCCGACAGCGGCGCGAGGGACCTGCTGCTGGCCTGTCTCACGGACGAGCCCACTGGAGGTATGTGCGCTAGGTTGTGCTCCCCGCAGGTCGACGCCGGCCTGCGGGCGCTGGCCCGCCGGCCCGACAGCGGCGCGAGGGACCTGCTGCTGGCCTGTCTCACGGACGAGCCCACTGGAGGTATGTGCGCTAGGTTGTGCTCCCCGCAGGTCGACGCCGGCCTGCGGGCGCTGGCCCGCCGGCCCGACAGCGGCGCGAGGGACCTGCTGCTGGCCTGTCTCACGGACGAGCCCACTGGAGGTATGTGCGCTAGGTTGTGCTCCCCGCAGGTCGACGCCGGCCTGCGGGCGCTGGCCCGCCGGCCCGACAGCGGCGCGAGGGACCTGCTGCTGGCCTGTCTCACGGACGAGCCCACTGGAGGTATGTGCGCTAGGTTGTGCTCCCCGCAGGTCGACGCCGGCCTGCGGGTGCTGGCCCGCCGGCCCGACAGCGGCGCGAGGGACCTGCTGCTGGCCTGTCTCACGGACGAGCCCACTGGAGGTAGGTATGTGCGCTAGGTTGTGCTCCCCGCAGGTCGACGCCGGCCTGCGGGCGCTGGCCCGCCGGCCCGACAGCGGCGCGAGGGACCTGCTGCTGGCCTGTCTCACGGACGAGCCCACTGGAGGTATGTGCGCTAGGTTGTGCTCCCCGCAGGTCGACGCCGGCCTGCGGGCGCTGGCCCGCCGGCCCGACAGCGGCGCGAGGGACCTGCTGCTGGCCTGTCTCACGGACGAGCCCAGTGGAGGTATGTGCGCTAGGTTGTGCTCCCCGCAGGTCGACGCCGGCCTGCGGGCGCTGGCCCGCCGGCCCGACAGCGGCGCAAGGGACCTGCTGCTAGCCTGTCTCACGGACGAGCCCACTGGAGGTATGTGCGCTAGGTTGTGCTCCCCGCAGGTCGACGCCGGCCTGCGGGCGCTGGCCCGCCGGCCCGACAGCGGCGCGAGGGACCTGCTGCTGGCCTGTCTCACGGACGAGCCCACTGGAGGTATGTGCGCTAGGTTGTGCTCCCCGCAGGTCGACGCCGGCCTGCGGGCGCTGGCCCGCCGGCCCGACAGCGGCGCGAGGGACCTGCTGCTGGCCTGTCTCACGGACGAGCCCACTGGAGGTATGTGCGCTAGGTTGTGCTCCCCGCAGGTCGACGCCGGCCTGCGGGCGCTGGCCCGCCGGCCCGACAGCGGCGCGAGGGACCTGCTGCTGGCCTGTCTCACGGACGAGCCCACTGGAGGTATGTGCGCTAGGTTGTGCTCCCCGCAGGTCGACGCCGGCCTGCGGGCGCTGGCCCGCCGGCCCGACAGCGGCGCGAGGGACCTGCTGCTGGCCTGTCTCACGGACGAGCCCACTGGAGGTATGTGCGCTAGGTTGTGCTCCCCGCAGGTCGACGCCGGCCTGCGGGCGCTGGCCCGCCGGCCCGACAGCGGCGCGAGGGACCTGCTGCTGGCCTGTCTCACGGACGAGCCCACTGGAGGTATGTGCGCTAGGTTGTGCTCCCCGCAGGTCGACGCCGGCCTGCGGGCGCTGGCCCGCCGGCCCGACAGCGGCGCGAGGGACCTGCTGCTGGCCTGTCTCACGGACGAGCCCACTGGAGGTATGTGCGCTAGGTTGTGCTCCCCGCAGGTCGACGCCGGCCTGCGGGCGCTGGCCCGCCGGCCCGACAGCGGCGCGAGGGACCTGCTGCTGGCCTGTCTCACGGACGAGCCCACTGGAGGTATGTGCGCTAGGTTGTGCTCCCCGCAGGTCGACGCCGGCCTGCGGGCGCTGGCCCGCCGGCCCGACAGCGGCGCGAGGGACCTGCTGCTGGCCTGTCTCACGGACGAGCCCACTGGAGGTATGTGCGCTAGGTTGTGCTCCCCGCAGGTCGACGCCGGCCTGCGGGCGCTGGCCCGCCGGCCCGACAGCGGCGCGAGGGACCTGCTGCTGGCCTGTCTCACGGACGAGCCCACTGGAGGTATGTGCGCTAGGTTGTGCTCCCCGCAGGTCGACGCCGGCCTGCGGGCGCTGGCCCGCCGGCCCGACAGCGGCGCGAGGGACCTGCTGCTGGCCTGTCTCACGGACGAGCCCACTGGAGGTATGTGCGCTAGGTTGTGCTCCCCGCAGGTCGACGCCGGCCTGCGGGCGCTGGCCCGCCGGCCCGACAGCGGCGCGAGGGACCTGCTGCTGGCCTGTCTCACGGACGAGCCCACTGGAGGTATGTGCGCTAGGTTGTGCTCCCCGCAGGTCGACGCCGGCCTGCGGGCGCTGGCCCGCCGGCCCGACAGCGGCGCGAGGGACCTGCTGCTGGCCTGTCTCACGGACGAGCCCACTGGAGGTATGTGCGCTAGGTTGTGCTCCCCGCAGGTCGACGCCGGCCTGCGGGCGCTGGCCCGCCGGCCCGACAGCGGCGCGAGGGACCTGCTGCTGGCCTGTCTCACGGACGAGCCCACTGGAGGTATGTGCGCTAGGTTGTGCTCCCCGCAGGTCGACGCCGGCCTGCGGGTGCTGGCCCGCCGGCCCGACAGCGGCGCGAGGGACCTGCTGCTGGCCTGTCTCACGGACGAGCCCACTGGAGGTATGTGCGCTAGGTTGTGCTCCCCGCAGGTCGACGCCGGCCTGCGGGCGCTGGCCCGCCGGCCCGACAGCGGCGCGAGGGACCTGCTGCTGGCCTGTCTCACGGACGAGCCCACTGGAGGTATGTGCGCTAGGTTGTGCTCCCCGCAGGTCGACGCCGGCCTGCGGGCGCTGGCCCGCCGGCCCGACAGCGGCGCGAGGGACCTGCTGCTGGCCTGTCTCACGGACGAGCCCAGTGGAGGTATGTGCGCTAGGTTGTGCTCCCCGCAGGTCGACGCCGGCCTGCGGGCGCTGGCCCGCCGGCCCGACAGCGGCGCAAGGGACCTGCTGCTAGCCTGTCTCACGGACGAGCCCACTGGAGGTATGTGCGCTAGGTTGTGCTCCCCGCAGGTCGACGCCGGCCTGCGGGCGCTGGCCCGCCGGCCCGACAGCGGCGCGAGGGACCTGCTGCTGGCCTGTCTCACGGACGAGCCCACTGGAGGTATGTGCGCTAGGTTGTGCTCCCCGCAGGTCGACGCCGGCCTGCGGGCGCTGGCCCGCCGGCCCGACAGCGGCGCGAGGGACCTGCTGCTGGCCTGTCTCACGGACGAGCCCACTGGAGGTATGTGCGCTAGGTTGTGCTCCCCGCAGGTCGACGCCGGCCTGCGGGCGCTGGCCCGCCGGCCCGACAGCGGCGCGAGGGACCTGCTGCTGGCCTGTCTCACGGACGAGCCCACTGGAGGTATGTGCGCTAGGTTGTGCTCCCCGCAGGTCGACGCCGGCCTGCGGGCGCTGGCCCGCCGGCCCGACAGCGGCGCGAGGGACCTGCTGCTGGCCTGTCTCACGGACGAGCCCAGTGGAGGTATGTGCGCTAGGTTGTGCTCCCCGCAGGTCGACGCCGGCCTGCGGGCGCTGGCCCGCCGGCCCGACAGCGGCGCAAGGGACCTGCTGCTAGCCTGTCTCACGGACGAGCCCACTGGAGGTATGTGCGCTAGGTTGTGCTCCCCGCAGGTCGACGCCGGCCTGCGGGCGCTGGCCCGCCGGCCCGACAGCGGCGCGAGGGACCTGCTGCTGGCCTGTCTCACGGACGAGCCCACTGGAGGTATGTGCGCTAGGTTGTGCTCCCCGCAGGTCGACGCCGGCCTGCGGGCGCTGGCCCGCCGGCCCGACAGCGGCGCGAGGGACCTGCTGCTGGCCTGTCTCACGGACGAGCCCACTGGAGGTATGTGCGCTAGGTTGTGCTCCCCGCAGGTCGACGCCGGCCTGCGGGCGCTGGCCCGCCGGCCCGACAGCGGCGCGAGGGACCTGCTGCTGGCCTGTCTCACGGACGAGCCCACTGGAGGTATGTGCGCTAGGTTGTGCTCCCCGCAGGTCGACGCCGGCCTGCGGGCGCTGGCCCGCCGGCCCGACAGCGGCGCGAGGGACCTGCTGCTGGCCTGTCTCACGGACGAGCCCACTGGAGGTATGTGCGCTAGGTTGTGCTCCCCGCAGGTCGACGCCGGCCTGCGGGCGCTGGCCCGCCGGCCCGACAGCGGCGCGAGGGACCTGCTGCTGGCCTGTCTCACGGACGAGCCCACTGGAGGTATGTGCGCTAGGTTGTGCTCCCCGCAGGTCGACGCCGGCCTGCGGGCGCTGGCCCGCCGGCCCGACAGCGGCGCGAGGGACCTGCTGCTGGCCTGTCTCACGGACGAGCCCACTGGAGGTATGTGCGCTAGGTTGTGCTCCCCGCAGGTCGACGCCGGCCTGCGGGCGCTGGCCCGCCGGCCCGACAGCGGCGCGAGGGACCTGCTGCTGGCCTGTCTCACGGACGAGCCCACTGGAGGTATGTGCGCTAGGTTGTGCTCCCCGCAGGTCGACGCCGGCCTGCGGGCGCTGGCCCGCCGGCCCGACAGCGGCGCGAGGGACCTGCTGCTGGCCTGTCTCACGGACGAGCCCACTGGAGGTATGTGCGCTAGGTTGTGCTCCCCGCAGGTCGACGCCGGCCTGCGGGCGCTGGCCCGCCGGCCCGACAGCGGCGCGAGGGACCTGCTGCTGGCCTGTCTCACGGACGAGCCCACTGGAGGTATGTGCGCTAGGTTGTGCTCCCCGCAGGTCGACGCCGGCCTGCGGGCGCTGGCCCGCCGGCCCGACAGCGGCGCGAGGGACCTGCTGCTGGCCTGTCTCACGGACGAGCCCACTGGAGGTATGTGCGCTAGGTTGTGCTCCCCGCAGGTCGACGCCGGCCTGCGGGCGCTGGCCCGCCGGCCCGACAGCGGCGCGAGGGACCTGCTGCTGGCCTGTCTCACGGACGAGCCCACTGGAGGTATGTGCGCCAGGTTGGCTCCGTATATACAAACTATCAGGCCTTCGCGTCCGCCTACCCTCACGATTTCAAACATAACCTCTCATCTATATTTCCTATATCAACATATCTTTATTAGTCTTATTTTTTACTAGCGGCCACCAGCGACTTCGTCCCGCATGGAGTTAGCTATGCTCTGCTGCTATTGATCGCAGCGTGGTGTTATATAGCCTAAAGCCTTTCTGGATTAATGGGCTATCCAACGAAGCAAGAATTTTTTAAATCGTGCCAGTAGTTTCTGAGATTCTGAGATTATCGCGTTCAAACAAATAAACAAACTCTTCAGCTTTATATATTAGTATAGATTTTAACGGTCTTATTCCGCACCTGCTATTTCCAGAGCTACTAGTAAGCGAGGACAGTGTATCGGAAGTGCTGAAGATAGTCACCAACGCCATTTCGGAGCCAGACAGCAGTACATTGGAAGCAAGCAGCACATTAGCAGCTCGTCTGGTCACGTCGCTACAGGAGCACGCCGGCCAGCAATACGCGCTGCTAATGCTGCAACTGTTCCGACTTAATATCCTCGTACCGGTAACTAACACAATGTACCAACTGTTACGCTAGCAACTCAATCAATCACGGTGTTACAGGACCAAGCCGACAGAATTTACTAATGTAAGGAAATAAAATAATAACTTTGCCCGATATATTCTAGTTTAATCATAATAATAATAAAGACTTCAGCTGCCACACCACCGCTATAGAATATGTTCTAAAAGCGTCTGATTTGGTATTTTCCAGAGAGGAGACAGCAGATTGTCAGTGGACACGTGGTGCGAGATCCGCTCCTCGTGGCAGGACGGGCTGACGGCGCTCTCCTCCGCCGACCGGGGACACTTCCTGCAACAAGCAGCCGCATTCTTACATGACCAGCTGTTCCAGACGTTAGTACCAATGTTCCTATATTGTTGTAACATCTAAAAAAGTGTCTCGCGTGAAACAGTCAAATATAACTTTCAAATATTTGAACCTATTATCCTCCATTCCAGCATGGACAACTTGGACATCACTACGATCGAGAACATCGTGTCTCTATGTCCTTACTTATTCATCCGCTGCGACAACGCGGAAGTACCTGATGACGTCACCGACATGCTCGCCTTTACCAAGCAAATCTTTAACATGAAAGACCCTGAGACGCTCGTGGTGGAATCGTACGCGTTACGTCACGAGTGCGTCACGTGCCAGCTCAACTGTCTATACGACGACGACAATGACGTCATCGCCGCCGTCGTGCGAGACTCGGCGAGGACCGATATCAAGGAGCTATCGAAAACAGATCTGTTGCTCTATGTAAATAAAAATCTTTTCCGTGCGATATATCTGCGGAGTGTGTTGCTGCACAACGTCAGCTCGGCTGATGATGACGAGGAGCCGAGCGAACAGAACACTTGGTGCGACGTGCTGCTGACACACGACTATATACAGAGACAGTTTTGTAACATCTTGTATACTTATGTCGTCATCAATTCTTTACACGAAGGATACGTATTTGTAAGTATTTTATACGCCTTTTTTGAGGTTCCCTAATCAACAAGGAACCGTCCATCCGTCCGTCAGTCTGTCGGCGGCTTAGCTCAGAAACTCTTAACGCACTAGAAAGATAACTGATTTGATATGGGTATACATATTAATAGGAGAGTATTTGTTAAGAGGAGGCCCGTGTCAATCAAACAAAAATACGTGATTTGTTTTTTTGTTCCTTCGTGGCCTGGAGTGTCGTCATAGGCCGAAGGGGAAAGTGTCAGCTAAATGACAGAAAAAACAGAAGTTAAAAAGAGAACTGTCACAGCTGAGTAGACTATACATGTTTGCAAGTAATTGCCGACCAACTTACATTTGCAGTTAAAACCGTAGGTATAGTCATGACGTTCAAATACAATGATAATTTCGTTCTGGAGATAAATGCATCCCAACCGCGGATCCCTTCATCGAGTGGTTCGACATGCATTTGGCTAGTTTTATTTTTTCCTTTCTGTTTGGTTCACATCCCAACAAGTCCAAACTGTGTTATCATTTTTTTGTCATACATTTACTTCGATTACAATTTCCAGTGGCCGCACTACGACATAATAGTTGAGACAAAACAAAAACTGGATTCTCTCCTAGTAGACGTGATTAACGCGACATGTCAAGAACTCAGGAGTGCCATAACAAGCATGCTGTCCGAACTGGCGCTGGCTAAGGGATACTTCTGGGCATACGCTCATCGGTGGTACACGCTACATGCAGAAGGGCAGGAGGAGAAAGGGATACTTGAAGGACAGAAACTGGAGGACATTATATCTGGGAACGGATACTTCCATAGTTTACAGGTTTATAGATTTATTAATAAATTAATAATAATAACACTTCATATACCAAATAAAATCAAGAATCATTATTTTGTGAAATATGAACGCGCTATCATCATCATCGCGAGTATTGTTCCGCTCACTACTGAGTTTATCGTAATTATCGATGTTCCCTTTAACGCGGTGATAAAATTTAATATAGAGCTGTAAGAGTGTACCGGAGAAGTACTTGCCTAATCTGTATAACCAGGGGTATAAAATAGTAGATTACCTACCAAGTCCAAATCCATGCAATTCCAAAAAACTTTTTTAGACTTTTTAGTGATAAGTGATCCACGGAGCAGCTGGTAACATGTATTCATCTATTGTGATTGACCGGTATGTTTTTGTCGTTTCTCCCCTCAGGCCAGCACTAAATGGTCAGACTCGAGCTCGTCTGAGGCCTCGTACAAGATCAAGTACCTGGTGATGGTCCGCAGCTGGCACGTCGCGTTCGGCGACCTCGGAGTCGCCGAGCTGGTGCGTGACGTCACGCGCTGCGACCTCGACCTCATCATCACGGCCTACTACAAACACAACCACAACATGCTCTATGACAAGTTCGTATGCGACCCTACACTTTTCTTGTATACTCGTAACATTTTATCTTTAACGTGAGCGATCATAATTTTGAGTGATAACTGATAAGGTAAAGAAAAAAAAGACTACTTAACAGTTACTATATGCAATGCAAGCATTTCTTATTTATGTAAGTTTACAAATTTTATTATTCAGAACGTATCTTCTTTTGCATAAAATGCAATCATTAAAATCGGTTCACTCAATCCACAATTATAATTTCAAGGTTATTTAAACTCAACGGTTTAAATTTGATTGTTTCACCTCCCTCATCAGCATGAGTGACAACTTTGTTCTTCTCTCTACAGCTAAGTGCTTCTATTTCGTGAGTGTCAGGTCAGACCCGCGACAGTCTCACTGGGACTTCGTCACCATCTCGCTGTGATATTCTGAATGTGGTGTCCACAGAGACATCAGCGACAGTCCGTGGAGCGCGGTGGTGTGCAACGTGGCCGTGCTGGAGTTGTTGTCGGACATGGTGACGTCACGCGGCTGGGAGGCGACCCAGTCTCACTGGGACTTCGTCACCATCTCGCTGTGATATTCTGAATGTGGTGTCCACAGAGACATCAGCGACAGTCCGTGGAGCGCGGTGGTGTGCAACGTGGCCGTGCTGGAGTTGTTGTCGGACATGGTGACGTCACGCGGCTGGGAGGCGACCCAGTCTCACTGGGACTTCGTCACCATCTCGCTGTGATATTCTGAACGTGGTGTCCACAGAGACATCAGCGACAGTCCGTGGAGCGCGGTGGTGTGCAACGTGGCCGTGCTGGAGTTGTTGTCGGACATGGTGACGTCACGCGGCTGGGAGGCGACCCAGTCTCACTGGGACTTCGTCACCATCTCGCTGTGATATTCTGAATGTGGTGTCCACAGAGACATCAGCGACAGTCCGTGGAGCGCGGTGGTGTGCAACGTGGCCGTGCTGGAGTTGTTGTCGGACATGGTGACGTCACGCGGCTGGGAGGCGACCCAGTCTCACTGGGACTTCGTCACCATCTCGCTGTGATATTCTGAATGTGGTGTCCACAGAGACATCAGCGACAGTCCGTGGAGCGCGGTGGTGTGCAACGTGGCCGTGCTGGAGTTGTTGTCGGACATGGTGACGTCACGCGGCTGGGAGGCGACCCAGTCTCACTGGGACTTCGTCACCATCTCGCTGTGATATTCTGAATGTGGTGTCCACAGAGACATCAGCGACAGTCCGTGGAGCGCGGTGGTGTGCAACGTGGCCGTGCTGGAGTTGTTGTCGGACATGGTGACGTCACGCGGCTGGGAGGCGACCCAGTCTCACTGGGACTTCGTCACCATCTCGCTGTGATATTCTGAATGTGGTGTCCACAGAGACATCAGCGACAGTCCGTGGAGCGCGGTGGTGTGCAACGTGGCCGTGCTGGAGTTGTTGTCGGACATGGTGACGTCACGCGGCTGGGAGGCGACCCAGTCTCACTGGGACTTCGTCACCATCTCGCTGTGATATTCTGAATGTGGTGTCCACAGAGACATCAGCGACAGTCCGTGGAGCGCGGTGGTGTGCAACGTGGCCGTGCTGGAGTTGTTGTCGGACATGGTGACGTCACGCGGCTGGGAGGCGACCCAGTCTCACTGGGACTTCGTCACCATCTCGCTGTGATATTCTGAATGTGGTGTCCACAGAGACATCAGCGACAGTCCGTGGAGCGCGGTGGTGTGCAACGTGGCCGTGCTGGAGTTGTTGTCGGACATGGTGACGTCACGCGGCTGGGAGGCGACCCAGTCTCACTGGGACTTCGTCACCATCTCGCTGTGATATTCTGAATGTGGTGTCCACAGAGACATCAGCGACAGTCCGTGGAGCGCGGTGGTGTGCAACGTGGCCGTGCTGGAGTTGTTGTCGGACATGGTGACGTCACGCGGCTGGGAGGCGACCCAGTCTCACTGGGACTTCGTCACCATCTCGCTGTGATATTCTGAATGTGGTGTCCACAGAGACATCAGCGACAGTCCGTGGAGCGCGGTGGTGTGCAACGTGGCCGTGCTGGAGTTGTTGTCGGACATGGTGACGTCACGCGGCTGGGAGGCGACCCAGTCTCACTGGGACTTCGTCACCATCTCGCTGTGATATTCTGAATGTGGTGTCCACAGAGACATCAGCGACAGTCCGTGGAGCGCGGTGGTGTGCAACGTGGCCGTGCTGGAGTTGTTGTCGGACATGGTGACGTCACGCGGCTGGGAGGCGACCCAGTCTCACTGGGACTTCGTCACCATCTCGCTGTGATATTCTGAATGTGGTGTCCACAGAGACATCAGCGACAGTCCGTGGAGCGCGGTGGTGTGCAACGTGGCCGTGCTGGAGTTGTTGTCGGACATGGTGACGTCACGCGGCTGGGAGGCGACCCAGTCTCACTGGGACTTCGTCACCATCTCGCTGTGATATTCTGAATGTGGTGTCCACAGAGACATCAGCGACAGTCCGTGGAGCGCGGTGGTGTGCAACGTGGCCGTGCTGGAGTTGTTGTCGGACATGGTGACGTCACGCGGCTGGGAGGCGACCCAGTCTCACTGGGACTTCGTCACCATCTCGCTGTGATATTCTGAATGTGGTGTCCACAGAGACATCAGCGACAGTCCGTGGAGCGCGGTGGTGTGCAACGTGGCCGTGCTGGAGTTGTTGTCGGACATGGTGACGTCACGCGGCTGGGAGGCGACCCAGTCTCACTGGGACTTCGTCACCATCTCGCTGTGATATTCTGAATGTGGTGTCCACAGAGACATCAGCGACAGTCCGTGGAGCGCGGTGGTGTGCAACGTGGCCGTGCTGGAGTTGTTGTCGGACATGGTGACGTCACGCGGCTGGGAGGCGACCCAGTCTCACTGGGACTTCGTCACCATCTCGCTGTGATATTCTGAATGTGGTGTCCACAGAGACATCAGCGACAGTCCGTGGAGCGCGGTGGTGTGCAACGTGGCCGTGCTGGAGTTGTTGTCGGACATGGTGACGTCACGCGGCTGGGAGGCGACCCAGTCTCACTGGGACTTCGTCACCATCTCGCTGTGATATTCTGAATGTGGTGTCCACAGAGACATCAGCGACAGTCCGTGGAGCGCGGTGGTGTGCAACGTGGCCGTGCTGGAGTTGTTGTCGGACATGGTGACGTCACGCGGCTGGGAGGCGACCCAGTCTCACTGGGACTTCGTCACCATCTCGCTGTGATATTCTGAATGTGGTGTCCACAGAGACATCAGCGACAGTCCGTGGAGCGCGGTGGTGTGCAACGTGGCCGTGCTGGAGTTGTTGTCGGACATGGTGACGTCACGCGGCTGGGAGGCGACCCAGTCTCACTGGGACTTCGTCACCATCTCGCTGTGATATTCTGAATGTGGTGTCCACAGAGACATCAGCGACAGTCCGTGGAGCGCGGTGGTGTGCAACGTGGCCGTGCTGGAGTTGTTGTCGGACATGGTGACGTCACGCGGCTGGGAGGCGACCCAGTCTCACTGGGACTTCGTCACCATCTCGCTGTGATATTCTGAATGTGGTGTCCACAGAGACATCAGCGACAGTCCGTGGAGCGCGGTGGTGTGCAACGTGGCCGTGCTGGAGTTGTTGTCGGACATGGTGACGTCACGCGGCTGGGAGGCGACCCAGTCTCACTGGGACTTCGTCACCATCTCGCTGTGATATTCTGAATGTGGTGTCCACAGAGACATCAGCGACAGTCCGTGGAGCGCGGTGGTGTGCAACGTGGCCGTGCTGGAGTTGTTGTCGGACATGGTGACGTCACGCGGCTGGGAGGCGACCCAGTCTCACTGGGACTTCGTCACCATCTCGCTGTGATATTCTGAATGTGGTGTCCACAGAGACATCAGCGACAGTCCGTGGAGCGCGGTGGTGTGCAACGTGGCCGTGCTGGAGTTGTTGTCGGACATGGTGACGTCACGCGGCTGGGAGGCGACCCAGTCTCACTGGGACTTCGTCACCATCTCGCTGTGATATTCTGAATGTGGTGTCCACAGAGACATCAGCGACAGTCCGTGGAGCGCGGTGGTGTGCAACGTGGCCGTGCTGGAGTTGTTGTCGGACATGGTGACGTCACGCGGCTGGGAGGCGACCCAGTCTCACTGGGACTTCGTCACCATCTCGCTGTGATATTCTGAATGTGGTGTCCACAGAGACATCAGCGACAGTCCGTGGAGCGCGGTGGTGTGCAACGTGGCCGTGCTGGAGTTGTTGTCGGACATGGTGACGTCACGCGGCTGGGAGGCGACCCAGTCTCACTGGGACTTCGTCACCATCTCGCTGTGATATTCTGAATGTGGTGTCCACAGAGACATCAGCGACAGTCCGTGGAGCGCGGTGGTGTGCAACGTGGCCGTGCTGGAGTTGTTGTCGGACATGGTGACGTCACGCGGCTGGGAGGCGACCCAGTCTCACTGGGACTTCGTCACCATCTCGCTGTGATATTCTGAATGTGGTGTCCACAGAGACATCAGCGACAGTCCGTGGAGCGCGGTGGTGTGCAACGTGGCCGTGCTGGAGTTGTTGTCGGACATGGTGACGTCACGCGGCTGGGAGGCGACCCAGTCTCACTGGGACTTCGTCACCATCTCGCTGTGATATTCTGAATGTGGTGTCCACAGAGACATCAGCGACAGTCCGTGGAGCGCGGTGGTGTGCAACGTGGCCGTGCTGGAGTTGTTGTCGGACATGGTGACGTCACGCGGCTGGGAGGCGACCCAGTCTCACTGGGACTTCGTCACCATCTCGCTGTGATATTCTGAATGTGGTGTCCACAGAGACATCAGCGACAGTCCGTGGAGCGCGGTGGTGTGCAACGTGGCCGTGCTGGAGTTGTTGTCGGACATGGTGACGTCACGCGGCTGGGAGGCGACCCAGTCTCACTGGGACTTCGTCACCATCTCGCTGTGATATTCTGAATGTGGTGTCCACAGAGACATCAGCGACAGTCCGTGGAGCGCGGTGGTGTGCAACGTGGCCGTGCTGGAGTTGTTGTCGGACATGGTGACGTCACGCGGCTGGGAGGCGACCCAGTCTCACTGGGACTTCGTCACCATCTCGCTGTGCTCGCTGCTCGCCTCCGTTCACAAGAGCATGAGCAGCTGGGGATCTACTAAGGTACCCATCGATGTGACTTTTTCATAAATGTTTAGGCTAACTATGACTAAAGGGAATGAGTAACATTCATAATTCTGTGTTTGCCCAGCTGTGCATGTTGTCTCGGGCGGCGCTGGGCCTGTGGCTGAAGGTGCGGCAGTTCGTGGAGCTGGTGCCTCAGCGCGCACTGAGCTGCCAGCCCTCCGCACACGTGGCGGGGCTCATCAGCGAGTGGCGGGACATCTTCCACCCCGACACCACCTTCAACCTGTTCTCTATCATCGTGCATGTACTCGGTAACTACATCCTGTATTTTTGGAACTAAGAGTTGTTTATGTGATTTTAGAATTAGGATCTAGTCATGGTTAATAACATTTACAGCTGCATGGGTTCATTGATTTATGTATTTATTATAATTTTTTTTTCTCTCTTTTAACTTTAATTTGTTTGCACCTACCATGTTTTGTCTCTGCATCACCTCAAGGTAGACTGGTAAAAAATGCCTAAGGCATTAAGTCCGCCATTGTGCAATGTTTGTGCATAAAGTTTAAATAAATAAATAAATAAAAATGCGTTTGCCGATTAGGGGGCAGGTTCATCTGGATTTAACGTGATTGGCCGGTACTGGTGGACTGGATTGGGAGAACTTCCTAACGTGGTGCTCTCGGAGCATAGTTGCTTTGGGAGGTACGTGTATTCCGTAAACAGGGAGTCTGACGCCTGCTGTTACTATTTTGTTGATTGTAACAGTCAATAGCGTGGTGTATGATGGCAGCGTGTCGGGAGCCGCGTCGTTCTTTATTTCAGAAGTAGGTAATGACTGATTTTTGCTGGTCGTAGTCGAGTTAATGGTCGGTATTGAAGCGTCTTGAAACGTGGTGGTTTTCTTAGCAGAAGGAGGTTGAGGAATATTTTTGTAAGGCGACTTATAATTGCCTTCTGGCCACTTAACACCGGCCTAACTCAGCGATACTTATTCATGAGACTAGAGTATAATGTGCATGAAGTATTAATTGAAATAAAACAAATGTAATCCAGTCGTCTCAAGAACTTTAATTAAACACTTTGCGCACACGCGTCCTACACTATGATGCAGCAGTTGCTAAGATACTGGTGTTGGATATTATGTAATCGTGAATACTTACAATGGGTCCATCGACCCGCCATCGCAGCCAGTATCTCCAGCCTGCAAATTGCATGCTATCAATGGGCCTGTACGCAGCTGTATGCCATTGAGGAGACCATATTTTTTAGTATATTAACTGCCATTAAATTATTAAAGTAAGCTATCGAAGTATGCTATTAAAGTAGTCAATTGAAGTAGGCTACTGAAGTATGTAATTGAACCCTGTTGGTATGGTGTTAAGAGTTAAATCAAATTCAATACGTACACTATCCGTGATTCAATACAAACACTGATTTTCATCTTGGCGCAGGTTCCTCTCTCTCGTGCGACATTTTCTATTTAATTAATAATTCATGGTTTCTCCCAAAACTCACAGGTTATGAAAACACTCTGTTTCTAGAAAGAACTGTCGATGCTAAGCTTCTTTCAAAATTCATGTCCAACTTATTGATCATGGACTTCCCTCTTTTCACATCATTAAATTACAACAGCAACTACATATCAAGAAAACTTATTTTGGTTATTTAATTTTAATTTATGCATCTGTTATACTTTTTATCTAATTTAAATAATTATTTTAAAAGAAATCGATTCGTAAGCAACGCCATCTATTCGGACTTACTTGGTAGTGATTTTA
Source organism: Sesamia inferens (assembly GCA_037179545.1). NCBI lineage: Eukaryota > Metazoa > Arthropoda > Insecta > Lepidoptera > Noctuidae > Sesamia > Sesamia inferens. The sequence goes on from CM073927.1 coordinate 33,648,394, forward strand.
AATGTATTCCACCATTTGTCGCTAGATATCGCTACTTACCTCGTTTACGAGTAGTTAAATTTTTAAACGTTACAGACTAAGATTCTATGTTGTATAAAACTATAGTAGTATATTTTGTATGTACATACTCCGAGTATGCCCATACAGAGTTGAATCTAGAGAGGAATTTTGTGATGTACAATATGTAAAGAAAATCCCGTCCGACCCATAAGGATAATAAAGGTTAGGTAAACACATGACCAAATAAAATTTGAAATTTTACATATTCATCATAATAACAATAGTAATCAATTTTGAAACAATCATCTTTCTCCGCGTTTTTAATCTAACTTCCCCAAAATCCGTTAAATTTCTAAAAAGTGACAACACCATTTTAATTTCATTTTTTTGTTGTATAACTGTCGGATTTCCTTTCATTCTTTGGCGGCGTAAGTCTGTCTAGCCGTAGTAGTTATTTTCGGTGACGTAAAAGAATGACTAGAGATGCACAATTTTTTGCGTAATAACATTTTTTTTATCGCTATTAATCGAAACTTGTACCTGGTTCAATGGTTTGTTGTAAAAACACAGATTACCTAATAGTAGTACCTAGTAGTAAGTGCTTTCGTTTGATTATCGATTAATTACTCAAAACATTGTTATATCACAGGTATTAGTTAACAGAAACTAGAAAGGTCTTATGAAATACGATTTTAGTAATGTATTATAAACAATGTAAAGCATTTAAGTTTACCTAATTTAAGTTATGTGCAAGTTTATTATTAGATTTTATCTAAAGAATGCCATGCGATGTTGAATCGATGCGTGAGATCGCGCAATACTAAATCGATACCAAAAATCGTTACGAGTAAATAGTATCGATCGATCCATCAATATTTTGAATACTTTATGTTGTAAAAACACAGATTACCTAATGGTAAAAGTACTTTCGTTTGATTATCGATTAATTACTAATAACATTATTACATCACAGGTACTAGTAAACAGAAACTAGAAAGGTCATATGAAATACGTTTTTAGGAAAGTATTATAAACAATGCAAAGCATTTAAGTTATGTGAAAGTTCTATAATCTAAAGAATGCTATGCAATGTTGAATCGATGCGTAAGATAAGCAATACTAAATCAATACCAAAATCGTTACGAGTAAATCGTATCGATCGGTCCATCAATATTTTGAACACTTTCACACCTCTTTTATGAAATAAAAATGATTTTTATTTTAAATTTATTAGTTTCGCGTAGACATTGCGTCCGTGTAGACGTATCGTTTATTGTGTGATCATATCGTTTTCTAACGTAATGTAACATGCTGATGGAAGGTATTTTTTTTTTTTTTTTATAAATTATAAACCAGCGCTTGACCGCAATCCCGCCTGATGGTAAGCAGTGATGCGATCGTTGATGGTAAAGCGCGCTAGTTTATTAAGAGCCTATTCACTCTAGCCTTGAAGACACTCAAATTGTAATGTGACGGAAACACCGACGCTGGCAAATTGTTCCAGTCCCTCGATGTACGCGGTATAAAGGAGGAAGCAAAACGCTTCGTCCGGATCACAGTGGTATCAACAACGTAAGGGTGGAAACTCGCCGTACGACGGGTCGTCCGATGATGGAACGGAGATGGGGGAATTAAATCATGCAATTCCCTTGCACACTCACCAGAATGCATCCTATAAAAGACCGAAAGGCTGGCTACTCTACGCCTGTGCTCCAGGCTTTGGAGACCGTTTCGAGTTAAGTCTGGGTTGCCAATCAGCCTCTTCGCACGCCTCTCCACCGAATCCAAAGTGGCAAGGTGACATTTCGCAGCACCAGCCCAAATGAGGCTGCAGTCCTCCACACACGAGCGGACCTGTGCTTTGTATAAAATTAGAAGCTGCCTTAGTGTTCAATGTGGTTCCAGCATCACGGTGCCCCACCATATTTTTGCCGACCTGTACGTGAGTACCTCCATTATCAGTTCGGCGAGTAGTGGATTGGTAGGGATGGACTTTGTGAAACACCGTGCTAATCTCGTGCGACGGTGTCAGGCCTGCATCGTTCTTAGTGAACGAAATATGGAACAAAATCTCCGCCACAGCCATTGTGCTCGTCGAATGAAATGATACATTCGGAGAGTCAGACGACCTTTCTACTTAAAAAAAGTTCTTTTCACGAGCTGCCTAACTAGGTATCATTGTGTCTTGTCGATAAACGTGGATAGACTACCTATACCTTACATGCATGAGGTCAACTGAGGTTTGCCATGAAATTACCTATTTATTTTGTTCAAGTTATTTATTTTTAAGGGGGTATTTTTTTTTTAGTTTAGCCAGGTTATATAGGCATTAGTAGAATCATCTAACGATACCTAACAATATCTTCACGGGTCGGACAGGGTTTTCTTTACATATTGTTTATATTTAAATGATAAAATATTGAAATTATTATATGAATAAATAGGTAGAAGGATGAAATTTTGTATGGTAACTTGTAGAAAATGATATCTGAATGAAATATATTTTGTTGAGATTCAATGGAGACCTCATCTCCGTTGGGCTTGTCTCTTTATAAAAATGTTAATAGTGAGTTAAGAGTGTAGTGTGACGTGTCCCCCACAGAGCGGTCCAGGCGCGTGTGGTCGGCGTCGCTGGGCGAGCTCCGCGCGTGTTGCTCGCGCCTGCAGTGGGAGGTGCTGGCGCCCCCCGCGCGCCCCGCCCTCCCCCTCGCCCGCCTGGCGCGCGCCGGGGCCGCCGCCCTGGCCGCGCCCGCTCCGCCCGCCGTCGCCGCGCTGGCCTACGACCTGCTGCTGGTGCTGGCCGAGCCGCTCGTGCTGGACGACGGTCAGTACCTCACTACCTCCCCCCTCCCCCCACCCGCCTGTCGCGCCCGCTCCGCCCGCCGTCGCCGCGCTGGCCTACGACCTGCTGCTGGTGCTGGCCGAGCCGCTCGTGCTGGACGACGGTCAGTACCTCACTACCTCCCCCCTCCCCCCACCCGCCTGTCGCGCCCGCTCCGCCCGCCGTCGCCGCGCTGGCCTACGACCTGCTGCTGGTGCTGGCCGAGCCGCTCGTGCTGGACGACGGTCAGTACCTCACTACCTCCCCCCTCCCCCCACCCGCCTGTCGCGCCCGCTCCGCCCGCCGTCGCCGCGCTGGCCTACGACCTGCTGCTGGTGCTGGCCGAGCCGCTCGTGCTGGACGACGGTCAGTACCTCACTACCTCCCCCCTCCCCCCACCCGCCTGTCGCGCCCGCTCCGCCCGCCGTCGCCGCGCTGGCCTACGACCTGCTGCTGGTGCTGGCCGAGCCGCTCGTGCTGGACGACGGTCAGTACCTCACTACCTCCCCCCTCCCCCCACCCGCCTGTCGCGCCCGCTCCGCCCGCCGTCGCCGCGCTGGCCTACGACCTGCTGCTGGTGCTGGCACCAGCAGCAGGCACTCATGTACTCCCCAGTCACGTTAAACAAATTAATGCTGCCTTTTTCTTCTTTTTTTATGAATTTGTTTAATTTTATATCAAGGTTTTAAGTATTGTTAAGGTGTTTGTATGACGACCGTAAAATATGTTTTCTCAGCGGAAAAACTGAAGCTGTGGAGTGAAGACAGCGCGGAGGGCGAGGAAGAGATGCCCCGACCACAATTCTGTCTGGACTACTTCCACGACGCCTTCATGCATCTACACGAAATACTCGACGCCGCGCTCAGCTCTGTCGTGTGAGTTGTGCACATACTATGTTCAACTTACAGGAACTTTATTATACTAACAGAAATACTCAAATAACTAGTTATACTTCTATATTAATATTATAAATCGAAAAGTGAGTTTGTTTGTTCCGCTTTCACGCCGTAACTACTGAACCGATTGCTTTGAAATTTTACAGATGTAAAGTTAGAAGTCAGGATTAAATAATGGGGTACTTTTATCCCGGAAAATTTTAATATTCCCGAGGGAAATCTATAAAGAGCGATATAACCGAACTCCGCGCGGGCGAAGTCGCGGGTGGAAAGCTAGTATGAAATAAATTGAATCCCATCATCAAAAGAAAAAAATAGAAGATAACATTTTAATTTAATCCTGTCAAATTAAAATACTCCATAGACAGTTTAGACGCGATTATAAACATGGCGACTAAAAATACGCCAGTTACGTCAGGAGCGCACTAATTTACAGTTCTTAACTGACATATTTAGTTTTGTCTTTTTCTTACCGAAATAGAAAGAAAAAGATGCACATAACTCAAAATTAGTTTAGATTGTGAACAACCGAATTGGCTCCAGTATTACTGTTACCGTTTGAATAGTGCGCAACATGTTCTGCAACATCGTTGGCCCGTACTGAATGTGTTTTCGTCCAGGTTGGGCGAGGGCACGTGCGAGATGGTGGCGCTGTCGGACACGTACTTGGTGGCGCTCGGCTGGCTGCTGCTGGCCGACGTGCTGGCCGCCGTGTGCCAGCTGGCGCGCGGAGACCTCACGCACCACTACATACAGATGTACAGGTAACTAGATGGTGGCGCTGTCGGACACGTACTTGGTGGCGCTGTCGGACACGTACTTGGTGGCGCTCGGCTGGCTGCTGCTGGCCGACGTGCTGGCCGCCGTGTGCCAGCTGGCGCGCGGAGACCTCACGCACCACTACATACAGATGTACAGGTAACTAGATGGTGGCGCTGTCGGACACGTACTTGGTGGCGCTGTCGGACACGTACTTGGTGGCGCTCGGCTGGCTGCTGCTGGCCGACGTGCTGGCCGCCGTGTGCCAGCTGGCGCGCGGAGACCTCACGCACCACTACATACAGATGTACAGGTAACTAGATGGTGGCGCTGTCGGACACGTACTTGGTGGCGCTGTCGGACACGTACTTGGTGGCGCTCGGCTGGCTGCTGCTGGCCGACGTGCTGGCCGCCGTGTGCCAGCTGGCGCGCGGAGACCTCACGCACCACTACATACAGATGTACAGGTAACTAGATGGTGGCGCTGTCGGACACGTACTTGGTGGCGCTGTCGGACACGTACTTGGTGGCGCTCGGCTGGCTGCTGCTGGCCGACGTGCTGGCCGCCGTGTGCCAGCTGGCGCGCGGAGACCTCACGCACCACTACATACAGATGTACAGGTAACTAGATGGTGGCGCTGTCGGACACGTACTTGGTGGCGCTGTCGGACACGTACTTGGTGGCGCTCGGCTGGCTGCTGCTGGCCGACGTGCTGGCCGCCGTGTGCCAGCTGGCGCGCGGAGACCTCACGCACCACTACATACAGATGTACAGGTAACTAGATGGTGGCGCTGTCGGACACGTACTTGGTGGCGCTGTCGGACACGTACTTGGTGGCGCTCGGCTGGCTGCTGCTGGCCGACGTGCTGGCCGCCGTGTGCCAGCTGGCGCGCGGAGACCTCACGCACCACTACATACAGATGTACAGGTAACTAGATGGTGGCGCTGTCGGACACGTACTTGGTGGCGCTGTCGGACACGTACTTGGTGGCGCTCGGCTGGCTGCTGCTGGCCGACGTGCTGGCCGCCGTGTGCCAGCTGGCGCGCGGAGACCTCACGCACCACTACATACAGATGTACAGGTAACTAGATGGTGGCGCTGTCGGACACGTACTTGGTGGCGCTGTCGGACACGTACTTGGTGGCGCTCGGCTGGCTGCTGCTGGCCGACGTGCTGGCCGCCGTGTGCCAGCTGGCGCGCGGAGACCTCACGCACCACTACATACAGATGTACAGGTAACTAGATGGTGGCGCTGTCGGACACGTACTTGGTGGCGCTGTCGGACACGTACTTGGTGGCGCTCGGCTGGCTGCTGCTGGCCGACGTGCTGGCCGCCGTGTGCCAGCTGGCGCGCGGAGACCTCACGCACCACTACATACAGATGTACAGGTAACTAGATGGTGGCGCTGTCGGACACGTACTTGGTGGCGCTGTCGGACACGTACTTGGTGGCGCTCGGCTGGCTGCTGCTGGCCGACGTGCTGGCCGCCGTGTGCCAGCTGGCGCGCGGAGACCTCACGCACCACTACATACAGATGTACAGGTAACTAGATGGTGGCGCTGTCGGACACGTTAACTTAGATCTCTGTGGGTTAGTGACTGGTGCGGTATGACCTCCACAGAGAGCGCGGCTACACGGAGCCGCTGCTGACGGCGTCGCTGCGCCTGTTGTTATTTAGTGTAACTTAGATCTCTGTGGGTTAGTGACTGGTGCGGTATGACCTCCACAGAGAGCGCGGCTACACGGAGCCGCTGCTGACGGCGTCGCTGCGCCTGTTGTTATTTAGTGTAAGTTAGATCTCTGTGGGTTAGTGACTGGTGCGGTATGACCTCCACAGAGAGCGCGGCTACACGGAGCCGCTGCTGACGGCGTCGCTGCGCTGTTGTTATTTAGTGTAAGTTAGATCTCTGTGGGTTAGTGACTGGTGCGGTATGACCTCCACAGAGAGCGCGGCTACACGGAGCCGCTGCTGACGGCGTCGCTGCGCCTGTTGTTATTTAGTGTAAGTTAGATCTCTGTGGGTTAGTGACTGGTGCGGTATGACCTCCACAGAGAGCGCGGCTACACGGAGCCGCTGCTGACGGCGTCGCTGCGCCTGTTGTTATTTAGTGTAAGTTAGATCTCTGTGGGTTAGTGACTGGTGCGGTATGACCTCCACAGAGAGCGCGGCTACACGGAGCCGCTGCTGACGGCGTCGCTGCGCCTGTTGTTATTTAGTGTAAGTTAGATCTCTGTGGGTTAGTGACTGGTGCGGTATGACCTCCACAGAGAGCGCGGCTACACGGAGCCGCTGCTGACGGCGTCGCTGCGCCTGTTGTTATTTAGTGTAAGTTAGATCTCTGTGGGTTAGTGACTGGTGCGGTATGACCTCCACAGAGAGCGCGGCTACACGGAGCCGCTGCTGACGGCGTCGCTGCGCCTGTTGTTATTTAGTGTAAGTTAGATCTCTGTGGGTTAGTGACTGGTGCGGTATGACCTCCACAGAGAGCGCGGCTACACGGAGCCGCTGCTGACGGCGTCGCTGCGCCTGTTGTTATTTAGTGTAAGTTAGATCTCTGTGGGTTAGTGACTGGTGCGGTATGACCTCCACAGAGAGCGCGGCTACACGGAGCCGCTGCTGACGGCGTCGCTGCGCCTGTTGTTATTTAGTGTAAGTTAGATCTCTGTGGGTTAGTGACTGGTGCGGTATGACCTCCACAGAGAGCGCGGCTACACGGAGCCGCTGCTGACGGCGTCGCTGCGCCTGTTGTTATTTAGTGTAAGTTAGATCTCTGTGGGTTAGTGACTGGTGCGGTATGACCTCCACAGAGAGCGCGGCTACACGGAGCCGCTGCTGACGGCGTCGCTGCGCCTGTTGTTATTTAGTGTAAGTTAGATCTCTGTGGGTTAGTGACTGGTGCGGTATGACCTCCACAGAGAGCGCGGCTACACGGAGCCGCTGCTGACGGCGTCGCTGCGCCTGTTGTTATTTAGTGTAAGTTAGATCTCTGTGGGTTAGTGACTGGTGCGGTATGACCTCCACAGAGAGCGCGGCTACACGGAGCCGCTGCTGACGGCGTCGCTGCGCCTGTTGTTATTTAGTGTAAGTTAGATCTCTGTGGGTTAGTGACTGGTGCGGTATGACCTCCACAGAGAGCGCGGCTACACGGAGCCGCTGCTGACGGCGTCGCTGCGCCTGTTGTTATTTAGTGTAAGTTAGATCTCTGTGGGTTAGTGACTGGTGCGGGTATGACCTCCACAGAGAGCGCGGCTACACGGAGCCGCTGCTGACGGCATCGCTGCGCCTGTTGTTATTTAGTGTAACTTAGATCTCTGTGGGTTAGTGACTGGTGCGGTATGACCTCCACAGAGAGCGCGGCTACACGGAGCCGCTGCTGACGGCGTCGCTGCGCCTGTTGTTATTTAGTGTAACTTAGATCTCTGTGGGTTAGTGACTGGTGCGGTATGACCTCCACAGAGAGCGCGGCTACACGGAGCCGCTGCTGACGGCGTCGCTGCGCCTGTTGTTATTTAGTGTAAGTTAGATCTCTGTGGGTTAGTGACTGGTGCGGTATGACCTCCACAGAGAGCGCGGCTACACGGAGCCGCTGCTGACGGCGTCGCTGCGCCTGTTGTTATTTAGTGTAAGTTAGATCTCTGTGGGTTAGTGACTGGTGCGGTATGACCTCCACAGAGAGCGCGGCTACACGGAGCCGCTGCTGACGGCGTCGCTGCGCCTGTTGTTATTTAGTGTAAGTTAGATCTCTGTGGGTTAGTGACTGGTGCGGTATGACCTCCACAGAGAGCGCGGCTACACGGAGCCGCTGCTGACGGCGTCGCTGCGCCTGTTGTTATTTAGTGTAAGTTAGATCTCTGTGGGTTAGTGACTGGTGCGGTATGACCTCCACAGAGAGCGCGGCTACACGGAGCCGCTGCTGACGGCGTCGCTGCGCCTGTTGTTATTTAGTGTAAGTTAGATCTCTGTGGGTTAGTGACTGGTGCGGTATGACCTCCACAGAGAGCGCGGCTACACGGAGCCGCTGCTGACGGCGTCGCTGCGCCTGTTGTTATTTAGTGTAAGTTAGATCTCTGTGGGTTAGTGACTGGTGCGGTATGACCTCCACAGAGAGCGCGGCTACACGGAGCCGCTGCTGACGGCGTCGCTGCGCCTGTTGTTATTTAGTGTAAGTTAGATCTCTGTGGGTTAGTGACTGGTGCGGTATGACCTCCACAGAGAGCGCGGCTACACGGAGCCGCTGCTGACGGCGTCGCTGCGCCTGTTGTTATTTAGTGTAAGTTAGATCTCTGTGGGTTAGTGACTGGTGCGGTATGACCTCCACAGAGAGCGCGGCTACACGGAGCCGCTGCTGACGGCGTCGCTGCGCCTGTTGTTATTTAGTGTAAGTTAGATCTCTGTGGGTTAGTGACTGGTGCGGTATGACCTCCACAGAGAGCGCGGCTACACGGAGCCGCTGCTGACGGCGTCGCTGCGCCTGTTGTTATTTAGTGTAAGTTAGATCTCTGTGGGTTAGTGACTGGTGCGGTATGACCTCCACAGAGAGCGCGGCTACACGGAGCCGCTGCTGACGGCGTCGCTGCGCCTGTTGTTATTTAGTGTAAGTTAGATCTCTGTGGGTTAGTGACTGGTGCGGTATGACCCTCCACAGAGAGCGCGGCTACACGGAGCCGCTGCTGACGGCGTCGCTGCGCCTGTTGTTATTTAGTGTAACTTAGATCTCTGTGGGTTAGTGACTGGTGCGGTATGACCTCCACAGAGAGCGCGGCTACACGGAGCCGCTGCTGACGGCGTCGCTGCGCCTGTTGTTATTTAGTGTAAGTTAGATCTCTGTGGGTTAGTGACTGGTGCGGTATCGACCTCCACAGAGAGCGCGGCTACACGGAGCCGCTGCTGACGGCGTCGCTGCGCCTGTTGTTATTTAGTGTAAGTTAGATCTCTGTGGGTTAGTGACTGGTGCGGTATGACCTCCACAGAGAGCGCGGCTACACGGAGCCGCTGCTGACGGCGTCGCTGCGCCTGTTGTTATTTAGTGTAAGTTAGATCTCTGTGGGTTAGTGACTGGTGCGGTATGACCTCCACAGAGAGCGCGGCTACACGGAGCCGCTGCTGACGGCGTCGCTGCGCCTGTTGTTATTTAGTGTAAGTTAGATCTCTGTGGGTTAGTGACTGGTGCGGTATGACCTCCACAGAGAGCGCGGCTACACGGAGCCGCTGCTGACGGCGTCGCTGCGCCTGTTGTTATTTAGTGTAAGTTAGATCTCTGTGGGTTAGTGACTGGTGCGGTATGACCTCCACAGAGAGCGCGGCTACACGGAGCCGCTGCTGACGGCGTCGCTGCGCCTGTTGTTATTTAGTGTAACTTAGATCTCTGTGGGTTAGTGACTGGTGCGGTATGACCTCCACAGAGAGCGCGGCTACACGGAGCCGCTGCTGACGGCGTCGCTGCGGCCTGTTGTTATTTAGTGTAACTTAGATCTCTGTGGGTTAGTGACTGGTGCGGTATGACCTCCACAGAGAGCGCGGCTACACGGAGCCGCTGCTGACGGCGTCGCTGCGCCTGTTGTTATTTAGTGTAAGTTAGATCTCTGTGGGTTAGTGACTGGTGCGGTATGACCTCCACAGAGAGCGCGGCTACACGGAGCCGCTGCTGACGGCGTCGCTGCGCCTGTTGTTATTTAGTGTAAGTTAGATCTCTGTGGGTTAGTGACTGGTGCGGTATGACCTCCACAGAGAGCGCGGCTACACGGAGCCGCTGCTGACGGCGTCGCTGCGCCTGTTGTTATTTAGTGTAAGTTAGATCTCTGTGGGTTAGTGACTGGTGCGGTATGACCTCCACAGAGAGCGCGGCTACACGGAGCCGCTGCTGACGGCGTCGCTGCGCCTGTTGTTATTTAGTGTAAGCTTAGATCTCTGTGGGTTAGTGACTGGTGCGGTATGACCTCCACAGAGAGCGCGGCTACACGGAGCCGCTGCTGACGGCGTCGCTGCGCCTGTTGTTATTTAGTGTAAGTTAGATCTCTGTGGGTTAGTGACTGGTGCGGTATGACCTCCACAGAGAGCGCGGCTACACGGAGCCGCTGCTGACGGCGTCGCTGCGCCCTGTTGTTATTTAGTGTAAGTTAGATCTCTGTGGGTTAGTGACTGGTGCGGTATGACCTCCACAGAGAGCGCGGCTACACGGAGCCGCTGCTGACGGCGTCGCTGCGCCTGTTGTTATTTAGTGTAAGTTAGATCTCTGTGGGTTAGTGACTGGTGCGGTATGACCTCCACAGAGAGCGCGGCTACACGGAGCCGCTGCTGACGGCGTCGCTGCGCCTGTTGTTTATTTAGTGTAACGTTAGATCTCTGTGGGTTAGTGACTGGTGCGGTATGACCTCCACAGAGAGCGCGGCTACACGGAGCCGCTGCTGACGGCGTCGCTGCGCCTGTTGTTATTTAGTGTAAGTTAGATCTCTGTGGGTTAGTGACTGGTGCGGTATGACCTCCACAGAGAGCGCGGCTACACGGAGCCGCTGCTGACGGCGTCGCTGCGCCTGTTGTTATTTAGTGTAAGTTAGATCTCTGTGGGTTAGTGACTGGTGCGGTATGACCTCCACAGAGAGCGCGGCTACACGGAGCCGCTGCTGACGGCGTCGCTGCGCCTGTTGTTATTTAGTGTAAGTTAGATCTCTGTGGGTTAGTGACTGGTGCGGTATGACCTCCACAGAGAGCGCGGCTACACGGAGCCGCTGCTGACGGCGTCGCTGCGCCTGTTGTTATTTAGTGTAAGTTAGATCTCTGTGGGTTAGTGACTGGTGCGGTATGACCTCCACAGAGAGCGCGGCTACACGGAGCCGCTGCTGACGGCGTCGCTGCGCCTGTTGTTATTTAGTGTAAGTTAGATCTCTGTGGGTTAGTGACTGGTGCGGTATGACCTCCACAGAGAGCGCGGCTACACGGAGCCGCTGCTGACGGCGTCGCTGCGCCTGTTGTTATTTAGTGTAAGTTAGATCTCTGTGGGTTAGTGACTGGTGCGGTATGACCTCCACAGAGAGCGCGGCTACACGGAGCCGCTGCTGACGGCGTCGCTGCGCCTGTTGTTATTTAGTGTAAGCTTAGATCTCTGTGGGTTAGTGACTGGTGCGGTATGACCTCCACAGAGAGCGCGGCTACACGGAGCCGCTGCTGACGGCGTCGCTGCGCCTGTTGTTATTTAGTGTAAGTTAGATCTCTGTGGGTTAGTGACTGGTGCGGTATGACCTCCACAGAGAGCGCGGCTACACGGAGCCGCTGCTGACGGCGTCGCTGCGCCTGTTGTTATTTAGTGTAACTTAGATCTCTGTGGGTTAGTGACTGGTGCGGTATGACCTCCACAGAGAGCGCGGCTACACGGAGCCGCTGCTGACGGCGTCGCTGCGCCTGTTGTTATTTAGTGTAAGTTAGATCTCTGTGGGTTAGTGACTGGTGCGGTATGACCTCCACAGAGAGCGCGGCTACACGGAGCCGCTGCTGACGGCGTCGCTGCGCCTGTTGTTATTTAGTGTAAGTTAGATCTCTGTGGGTTAGTGACTGGTGCGGTATGACCTCCACAGAGAGCGCGGCTACACGGAGCCGCTGCTGACGGCGTCGCTGCGCCTGTTGTTATTTAGTGTAACTTAGATCTCTGTGGGTTAGTGACTGGTGCGGTATGACCTCCACAGAGAGCGCGGCTACAACGGAGCCGCTGCTGACGGCGTCGCTGCGCCTGTTGTTATTTAGTGTAAGTTAGATCTCTGTGGGTTAGTGACTGGTGCGGTATGACCTCCACAGAGAGCGCGGCTACACGGAGCCGCTGCTGACGGCGTCGCTGCGCCTGTTGTTATTTAGTGTAAGTTAGATCTCTGTGGGTTAGTGACTGGTGCGGTATGACCTCCACAGAGAGCGCGGCTACACGGAGCCGCTGCT